>JARHVA010000854.1:3042500-3780000 GCA_037957365.1 Torreya grandis | reverse complement strand
GTAGGATGAATAATTCTTATAGAAGCATCTAGAGTTGATTCAAAATTAAGGGAAACATTGTTTTGAATGGGAAGGTCATGTTATTCCCTTAACTTATAGTATGTATAGGGATATGTGTGGCTAACTTGTGGCTTACATAAAACCTTCCTTATCATATTAAATGTATCTATTATCTCATCTAGTTAGTTATGTCTTCCTATGGAGTAACCATGGCCTAAGTAGACTATAATTAAGATGTAATGATTAGTGCTTGATCATCATATTTTGTTCTTATTGTAAAGTTGTGAAGTTTGGCCCCTCAAAGTTCCTTTTCATATATTCATATATTCTAATCTATTATTATTATTATTATTATTATTATTATTATTATTATTATTATTATTATTATTATTATTATTATTATTATTATTATTATTATTATTATTATTATTATTTATCGGTGAAGTGATTTCATTACATTACATTGGTTTTAGTTACCATGTTCTATGCTACATTAGCCATCTAATTAGACCATTTTCAGGTTAGACTAATCATTAAATTCATCTTATTTTTGAAACTCTATACTATTAAAAAAAATCTTGAATTATTTTTTGGTACCATATTTGTAATGCATTTTGATATTTTTATATTCATTAGTCTTCATATTTATATTGTTTTGGGTACTCATTTCTTACTTTGTTAATTTTTTCTTCTTGAATTATTTCTAGGTATCATGTTTATATTGCATTAGATAATGAATTATTCAATTTCATATTGAACTAGACCATTTTCAAATTAGAATAAGCCTATAAATAAATTTTTGGGGGTCTTCACTTTAATTTTATTATGTTTCCATCTTGAATTATATTTAGCTATTGTATTTATGCTACGTTAAGAATTTTTTAGATTGGATGTGATTATTTATAGATTAGATTAACCTCCAACTACATATTATTTTGATTAGGCATTTTATAATTTATCAATATTTCTTATTACATCACTTTTAAGTATTGTGCTTGCACTACTACATTAGGCATTGGTTAGGCCATTTGGGATTGAGTTAATCTTCCAAATCAAGCTAGTTTGGGTACATGCTTTGAACATTGTAAATATTTATTCTTACATTTTTCCTTGGGTTGTGTTTGTGCATTGCATTAAGCTAGGTATTGGCATGGCTTGATTTTATGTTCTCTTAAATTGGAATACAACATATTAAAATTAAAATTTGTATACTTTTATTTACATTTATTATATAATACAAAACTAGATTGGCACTAGCAATCCATTTTACAAGATCTTTCAAAATTAATAGCATTGAATATAAGTTTTTAAGATTTCCTATCAGTTTCAATGCAAATTTAAACATTCCCATTAGGTAAATAAATTCAAAAGTTTTAAGTTTTGTAATCATTTCTCTTTGGAAGTGTGTTTTTTTGGAGATTATTTTTTTGTTGGAGAAGATATTCATTTTGATTAAAATTATTTGAGGATTGGATTAAATTGATTTAGGATTGTATTAGAGATATATTTCAAATTGATCTGGGTAATTACTTTATATTATATTAATCCTTATTATTATTTTTAATTTTATTTTTAGTTACCATGTTAATACTTCATTGTGTGATGGATTAGACTATTTTCAAATTGGCTTATGCCTCTGATTCATATTCTTTTGGGTTACTTTATTTTGTATTGGTATTTGAGCTTGCATTATTTTTAGATACTATATTTATTCTACATTATGCCATTTTGGATTGGATTTAACCATTTATGGATTAGATTAATCATTAACTACATATTGTTTTGATTACTCATTATGTAATGTACTATGCTTTATTCTTGCATTATTTTTAGGTACTATGTTTGTGTTGCATTAGACTTTGGTTAAACTAATTTTTTATTAGATTAGGCCATCTTAGAATATTTTAGGTCATCTCAATATTTTTTCTGAAATTTTAAAATTGAATTAATATTCCACATCAAGTCTATCTGGATACATACTTTGAATAGTGTAAATAGTTAATAAATGGGGCTCTTCTTGAATTAGTTGCATAACAAAGTTATTTTATGATATTTTAGACCTCACTACTGGATCTATCTTCAAGGAAAATAAGATTGAAGCCAAGTATTATTTATTACTAATTTTTAATATTCTCTTTCCTAAAGATGGATCTAGTAGTGATATCCATAACGTTGAAAACTAACTTTGTTACAAGTTGATTAAAAAAAAAATCTGTATATTATTACATTGTGAAATAAGGTAATATCAAAACCTAAATATTTTTTATTAATTTTTTGCCTAAGTAAATATTTTATACTACATTAGGCTAGATATTATCATGGCTTGGTTTTATATTCTCTTCAGCTAGAATATAATGTATTAGGCTTAATATTAGTATTAGAATGGATTATTTTTTTTTATTTTTAATTTCAATTTTTATTATATTTTGAGTATCGATCTATAGTGATGTAAAGGTTTGGTATTTGAATTAAAGCACATTCTAGTTTGAGAGGATTTAAGTTTTAAATTTAATTTGTCCTTGAATATGAATTCATTTCATACTATTTATGGATTTTTTTTTTAATAATAATTTGAGTGAGATAATATGCATGTGTTTAATTAAACTATATATTAAATTTGAGTCAATTTTGTTCTTACATTGCATTATACTCTAAATCTAGTTGGCATGGTTCAAGTTTTTCTTTTTAATAGCCTCTTATTTTTTATGGCATTGAATTATGCTCTAAAATTTGTATTGCGATATCTTTCATATACTTACCAAGGGTCTGAATAGAATATATTTTGACATGAAATGAATATCATCTCTACATACATTTATATGTGTTCATTTATGAGATACGAAGAAAGAAAACATTGTGTGTGTGTGTGTCTATATATATATGCTCTCATATATACAATAAATACTACAAGAAATTAATATCATATTTACATAAAATATGAATTGTATTTAATCTCTAAGATATATATATATATATATATATGCTCTCATATATACAATAAATACTACAAGCAATTAATATCATATTTACATAAAATACACATTGTATTTAATCTTTGAGATATATTCTAGTTGGTTGTAGTTCACCAGAATGGCTATGGGGGTGATTTATACATAACTAAACCTTCTATGGTGGATTCTATGAATAATAAATAAGGATGTTTGGCCAAGTTTAGAGGATGTGGGTTTATCTAATTATATGGAGCATATTTTTGGAAGTGATACCCACCTTTCTATCAGTTGTTCTAAAGGTTGGAATGTTAGAACAATGATTGTGAGGGATGTTACAATTGTTATTTAATGAAAGACCTTATTTTTCATGAGACTAGGATGAGTACCACTGGGAGCAAGTATTTTTAGAATAAGAGGGAGAAAGTGGATGAGATGAAATGATTTCTGGATCTAGGTAAATAATTGATTCCTTTTCAAGGTGCCTATCTTCAAGAGTCATTGTCAGAGCCCTACAATAAAGTTTTGAGGTAGATTATGAAGTACCTAACACTAGAAAGGAGGTATGGTATGGTATTTTCCTACCATTTTTCACTCTTGAACCATTTTAGGCATAATGTTCTTATAATTTTTCCTTTTCTTATTAATTTCTCTTGATCTTTCCATTAATGAATTTTAGTTATGGAGAGCCCATTTACCTAAACATCAGGCCCTCATCTTTATTTTATATGGTTATGTTAAATCCCTAGGGGTAGGTCCTTATGTTGATGCTAAGTTAGTTGATTCATCAAGGAAAGGTAAAATATAATTTCAAAAGTGAAGGGGAAAGGTTATGATCATAAATTTATAACCATTAATATTCCCTCAAAATCCCCTGTCTCCACCTTGTATAAAATTCCTATGAAGAAAATGAGTGATTTTATTGTTTTAGATTTTGAAGATATGGATGTGGAAGACGTAGTGGATGATGAAGAGGAGGATTATGTAATGCTAAATGATAATGAGTTCAGGGAGTAAAACCCTGAGATTGAGTTTAAGGGTGGTTTGTAAAAAGAGGTTATGGTTATTTTTGTGGGTAAGGATTATAAGAGGAAGGATATGTAAGAAGAAGCAAAAACTAAAAGCATTCAAGAAAGGATTAAATTATTGGCTGTAGATATTAATCTCAATAAGATTATACTTTCATTAATTATTGAGGATATTAATGTTAAGATTTATGATGGAGGTAGATCTAATGTGCATGGTTTTGATGAAGGTGAAGGTGTATCTTCTAAATTGCTCAAGTTGGAATCTAGTGCGGATAATTTGGAGGAAGAAAAGAACAAGATGTATAGTACCATTCATAAGTTCGTACAAATGATTAAGGTGACTATCAATAATTATATTCTAACATTACTATTTTGAAGGAATTGATCAAGACAAGGAAAGATTAACAAAGTGCCATACATACAAGGAAGAGAATCATGGGCACAGACAAAGGGAAGACATGGATATAGATGATAATGTGGTGGGGGACATCAAAGATGTTCTCAAAAATCTTGTTAAAGCATGGAATATGGTTTCGATGGACTTCAATATCTAATTAGTGGTCTCTATTTTGCTACTTTTTGTTGTTTTTTGGTTATTTATTTGTTGTTTATAGATAGTTATTCATTTTATATATGTGGTTCCTTTTTTTTAATAACTTCTTTTGATAAATCATTTATTTCTTGTAATTAGGATGAAACCCATTCAAAACCCACCCTTTACCTTTAGTCAAAAAATATTTATATATAATGCAATGTTCAAAAGGGAATATCAGAAAGATCGAATTATTTTTCAAAAGGGAATATTGATATAATGCATGTTCAATCAAGGATTTGGTAACTATTATGTTCCATCCACTTCATGTATCTTATGAATTAACTTCAATTCAGCATTCTCCCAAATCCAAACAAAATTTCAGCAATCAAGATCTTTCTAATCAATCTTCACAGATTGAGGACAAGTGAGGAAGGAAAGAAATGTAGGAAGTAGTGGCCTTTAGTGAAACTAAAGGGAGTTGGAGAGGCATTTTATACTATAGGAAAAAAGGATATGAAGTTACTCCTTCACTTTCTTAATTACGCTAAAGGCAAAACTACAAATATAAGACTGAAAGCTACATCATCTAGATCTTCAGGATCAAATAAGGGATGAAGTTGATTAAGTAAAATAAGAGGTAATGGCTATGTCTAATAGGCCATATCGCAATTTTGTTCATCTTTGTGAATGGCAAAGTGTAGACCTTGCAAGACAATTTCAACTTTCTCAAAAGTCAATAAAAGATAAATATTTGATTAATTTCAATCCCTGAAGGATTATTTTAGAATATGGTATCTCATTATGTATAAATTATAGATTGACTATTTATTAATCAAGTAATGGCTACAAGGAAAGATTTGAGTTTCTAGAAGTATCTTTTAGAGGGTATTATGTTGGACCAGGTTGCAAGAGTGGAGTTAAATTGAAAAATCAAGAAAATGGCAAGATTTCAAAATTATAGATGAGGCCCCAAAGGTCCCTGGGAAATCTTAGTGGGAGAATTAATTTGAAAATGAAAGTCTCCAAAATATAATTATAAATTATTGCCAACTCTTCATCATTCCTTTTGGAGACAGTTAGAACAATGATATTTCTTGTAAATAGATGAAGATTCTAGGCATGGTAAGGAATTTTTTCCATTTGGGAGCATCTTGGTGAGAATTTGGGGTGTTGACTATAATTTTGAAAATTTACAAAATTATAACCAACACCCCAAAATATCACCAAGATGTTCCCAACTAGAAAATATTCTTTGCCATGCCTAGAATCTTCATCCATTTACAAATTTTCAAAATGCAACCCCCATTCCCATATTTCAAATGGGTGTAAAAATTATATAAATAAAGGTCTTCTCCTCTATTCTAATCTTGTTGTTGGTTGTTCATTTTCTCTAAGTCTAGGTTTTTCAAATCTTTGGGATCAACTATTGTGTGTATGTATTATCTCCCTTGATAAGGTGGTTGTAGTTGTACAACTATTAGCAAGAATTGAGAGCATGTTTATGTCTCCCTTGTCAAAAGAGAAAACTCACCATGCTTGTCCCCATGACAGCATTCTAAAAAAATGGTGTATGTAAAATTTTCGTGCAATGTTAATGGAAAATATCTATGGTTCTTACTATTTCCTTTTGATAAAGTGTAATAATGTGTTTTTCAAATATTGTTTATTGGATATTTGGATCCATGCTTACTAATGGTTGTCATTTTAAGCATAGATCTAGATTATAAAACCTTTTTTGCATTATTCTAGAATATGTTATTGAATAACTTGTTAGGGTGACCTAGGTTTATGGATTCAATGGGAAAAAATATATGAGATTTTAGTTTCAGTGTATTTTATAGGGTTTCAAAATCATTTGGGTATTTACATTTCATTGGCACCAATAGCTGCAAATCACTCCTGGTAGTTCCCACTAACTTACATTTGAGTTTTTCTACATCTTTTCAAAGGATAATTTCATGGATATTGTAAGATACCCTACTTTTTGAAAACCACCAGCACACCATCTTCATTTTATAATTATCTAACTATCCTACTCTATTCTACCCTACAAATAATACACCCAACTAGATATTTCAAGTGTTATTTGCCTTGAAAATGCATAAAACCTTACCTATATAACATGTGTTTGGATTTTATGATTTAAACAGTAGCATTGTAATCCTTTATTCATCCCCTTGTTGAAATTTTATTTTGAAATGAATTTTGTAGCATATACCCATCTATCTTTAGTATCTTGTATATGACCTAGAGCATTTATTCATCCTGTGTGACAACCCTTTCCGAGTGAAGTGAATGAGTTTGGTTATGACCTGGTCATATTTGTGTCTCTTTGTGTGCCAAAAACCCCATGAAGATTTAATTGTAGAATAACTCCATATAATAAATCTACCCATTAAGTCCTCTCACTTTGGTTCAAATAGAGTCAAAAGTAACAAGGAGTTAACCATACCCTCTATCAGTGTTTCATAGTTATTTTCTATGTTTGGTCTATTCTTGGTACTAAACCGTTCCCTGGATATAATGAAATACTAGTAGGTTTTTCATCTTTATTTGTTGTTGTAGAAAACTCTATTTCATTAGCTTTTATACTTAGTCATGCACTTAGCAATCAAGTCTAGTCAGTTCTCTACTTGGTATAGTTAGGTGCGAGCATAGTAAGGTCTGTGGCACAAAAAATTTAACACACTACTACATTGGCATCAATTTCACACAAGGTGTGAGCCTTGTGTGCTCACCTAAAGCATAATAGAAAAGGGACCAGGCCCACATTGTGCTAGTTGAAACATGGCACAACCTTGGTTTTAATGAGATTTAGTCATTGGCAAGACAGGCTTAGGCGACCTATTAACACTTGGCTACTTTGATTAAGGTCGAGAGGCATGATCCTATTCAAAAGTGCAAGTCCCATGGTATAGGGTCATATCTATCTAGGTAGAACTCTTAATGACACAAGCTGTGGGGATAGTGAGTTAGGGGTCATTCAAGTGTTAGCCAATTCAAGGGGTGGCTTATGTTTTAGTGCTCATTATTTGAGTTAGCATTCTAAGTTGGGTCTTAGGGCCTTAGTGCAAGCTAGTTTTAACACTTAGTCTATTTCATGGGTATGCCAAAGTCTTTATATGACACAATGACACCATTAGTGACCTATGAAGGATATTTTCATTGTAATACATTATACTAATGGAAATTATAGCATTATTCCCATAAAACTAAGCTACCAACATACAACAATACTAACTCATAAGGAAAGAATCAACAACCAATATGAAAATTAATGCCATTCTATTAAATTTAATGTTATCAATACAAAGTATAGATTATATAAATAAATCCTAGGCTCATATTAGAAACTACTCATGCCCAATGGCTCACAGGTGAGCTTGGGCTATACATTCATATTTGTTAACATAGTTCATGCTAGTTAAAAAATACTAGTGGTGGCTCTTAATTTTAGCAAAGCTTTGCTACTATCAATTGCTTTCTCCTTCTACAGGTTCAAGATCCTTTATATAGGTAGAGGAATATCTTCTTACCAAGTTGGATGGGTACATACTAGATGCTAAGATATTACTAGAGGTTGTTATGTTGTCGATTTCACTACTCTAACCCCTGTGCTCTCCAACTACCACATGTAATCACTCAAGAGATTCTCCCTCAAATATGGGTATTAACTGCCTACTAGCTAGTACAAGATCATAGAAGATTCTTCTAGCTTGCACTAATAGTTTTGAAAGGCCAATCATTTACATGAATGTTACACACTGAGATGTGTTGAGTTGGTGCGGTCCACTATCTAAGTTACAAAAAGGGGGCCAATATTACCCCATAAAAAATTTATAGTCTGGCCCAGACTAGTCTTTTAGTGCCTTTAGTGCATAGAACTCTAAGCGTACCCCACTTTAGTTCCACCTTGAAGTTTACAAATCCCTAAATCATGAGCTTGATCTCTTCAATGGTGCCTTCTACTTTAGTTGATGTAGCCTCAAGGGTGAGCACGTCCATGCCTTCTAATTCTTTTATGAAGGCTTCAAGCCTTTCCCTTTCTCACCTCACCCCACCATATAGTATATCCCCTTATTCACTCACCTTTGTTTGAAATGCATGGAAGAGGGCTTCTAGTTCTTATTATTAGGTCTTCAACTTGGTGCTTAAGTCATTAAGATGCACCATCACCTGCACACGCTTGGTTTGGATCACTATGAATGAGTATTTGATCAAGTTGCATTCAAATTTTTTAACATAGTTCATGTTGGTTACAAAATACTAATGGTGGATCCTAATTTTAGTAGAGATTTGCTACTGTCAATTTCCTTCTCCTTCTTCAAGTTTAAGCTCCTTTATATAGGTAGAGGAGTATCTTCTTACTAGGTTGGATGGGTGCATGATAGATGATAAGCTATTACTAGAGGTTGTTATGTCTTCAATTTTACTACTCTGACACCCATGCTCTCCAACTACCACATGGAATCACTCAAGAGATTTTCCCTTAAATCTGTGTGCTAAATAACTACATGTCAGCTAGTGTAAGATCATAAAATATTCTTCTAGCTAGCACTAATATTTTAAAAAGGTAAATCATTTGCATGACTGATATGTATTGAGATGTGTTAAGTTGATGCAGTTCACTATCTAAGTTACAAAAAGGGGCCCAATATTACCCTATACAAAAAAATTAGTCTGACCTGGACTAGTCTTTTAGTGCCTTTGGTGCATAGAACTTAGGCAAACCATACTCTAGTTCTACCTTGAAGTTTACAAATCCCTAGATCATGAGATTTATCTCTTCAACAGTGCCTTCTACTTAAATCAATGCAGCCTTAAGGGTGAGCATGTCCATGCTTTCTAATTCTTTTCTAACCCTACCATATAATATATCCCCTTATTCACTCACCTTTGTTTTAAAGGTATGGAAGAGGGATTCTAGTTCTTATTCTTGGGTCTTTAACTTGGTTCTTAAAGCATTAACCTACACCACCACTTGCACATGCTCAATCTAGATCACTATGAATGAGTATTTGATCAAGTCTTCTTTCTCCTCTTTCACCTTCTTAAGGCATGTTTCGATGATCATTGTTTATATGGCAAAGTTAGAAAAGATTACATCTGCTTCCTCCATGCCTTCTTCTAGTTTGGCAAAGAGGTATTCTACCACATTGAGCTTTTTGTTTAGATCTCTTTTTAAGGCCTCAAAGAGATCTTATTGATCCTCCAATGTTGACTTCATTCAAGGTAGAGTTTTCTCAACTAGTGTACATACCTTGTCCACTTCACTCATCTTTGAAGTATCAACACCATCCAACAAGGATGGCTCTAATTTCTTGACATGCTCAACTGGTTATTTGAGTTTGAGCATTGTGGTTTTTAGTTCTTCTTCTACCTCCTATGCTATCTTTTTCTAACTTGTGACATGAACATCATTGACAATTTTACTTCATGTTACTGATATGACCATTTTCATAAGGGTGTTGGCTGACCTTATGGGGTTTATGTCTTGAGGATTTATGACCTAGTAGTCATGCCCTTCTTTTGGATTTTTGGTGCTCCAAAGTGATTTTATCAGAACCTCAAACTAAGGTTCATCCATGTAGCAATCTATTACCCAAGAAACTTGATGATGCATCACGGTTGTGGTAGTACTTGAGGGCATGTACTCCATCATGTAAAATTCATCATCTTCCTTGAAACCCTACTACGATTTGTCTTGGTTGTTCAGCTCATATTATTCTTCCTTACTTAACTCATTTTCTTCCCCACTAGAGTTGGTTCTCCCTATAGTGCCTTCTTCTTCTTCCTCTTCATATTCTTGGGGTTCTTTGTTGGACTTCTCCCCTAGTCTATGTCTTATTTTTCTTCAGTGCTCAACTTATCATCATATTCTTCCACTCATGAGGGTTATTCAATGGACTTATCCCCCTTGTCCATTTCCTTCTCTACTTGTTTCTCCAAGGTACCAGTATTGCCTTCTTTATCTTTAAGTACCCCTTCTAGACTAGCACATGCCTACTATGTATCTTCTTTTGTTGTTTTGGTGGAGACACTAGGCAACTTTTTTGGTACCTCTTTCCCTTTAGGTTGCATACTAATGGTAACCTTCTTATTCTTTCTCTCATACACCATCCTAGCCCTTTCCTCATAGGATACCTTTTCCTCTATTTCCTTCTTCCTTACCTTCTCCTCTTCGGCCTTTCTCTACTTCATCATTTTTGGCATTTTCCTTTTCCACCGTCTTTTGTACAACTTGTGCCTTATACTTATTTTTTCTCACCTCTATCTCCTTAGCCTTTATTTAATCAATTTATACTTGGGACATCTCCCTGTTCCTCATGGCTTCTCACTTATGATGTAATTTTAGTGTTGTATCGATGTGTTCATGGGGTAGGCTCATGTCCTCCCACTTTCACTTCAAATCTTCTTTTGTTGGTGTGCCTAAATGTGTTGCTTCTTTGATCCCTTCTCTTGTTTGTCCTTCTTCTCCCTTATTTCCCTTTATCTTTTATGCCTTGTGCTCCTCCTCTCCTCTCATTTTCTCTTCAGCCTCAACTATCTCAATGACCTCTTTCAGCATCCCAACCTTTGTCATTTCTTCTTTTTGCTCCTCTAGGTCTTATACCCTCAATATTTTGGATTCACTAAAGCCATGTTTCCTCCATCTCTTTTTCCTCTTCTCTAACTCAGTTTGAGGTGGTAGGGAGGGGGTAATTTCACTTGATAAGTATTCATCTTCCTCCAGCATGATATATACAACCCTCCCGACTGTCTCTTCCTCCATCTCCTCTTCCTCCCCTTCCTCTTCTATGTCAGAAAGCACTATCTTGGGTAACAAAATTGGTGCCTTTCCCTTCTTTTTCTTTACATTGGGGTAATTCTTTGCCAAAAATTTCATACACTTCTTAGAACACCCTGAGGGGGATGATTATTCTTATGAGGTGATCTTAAGCTTCAATTGCTCCTTTATTTCTTCCAAAGTTTCCCCTCTCTTCTTATGGAGAGACTTCCTTTTCTCTGGTGGCACTGAGGTCCTATCATCACTAATCCAAATAGGAGGATTGATGCTTTGTCTTGTGCTTCCTTTCTAAGCCACCTTCTTCCTTGGCTTCATCTCATAGTAAAGCCTATGGATGAAGCCATCAATGGTAACCTTTAGGAGGGGATCTATGTCAATACAATCTAGCTCATCTTCCTCATATTTGGTGGCCTTCTCATTGGTGTAGAAAAACTGGTGCCTTCATCAATGCCTCTCCATATCTAGTTCCCTTATTGGGATGTCTAGTTACTATGTATTTAGGGTCCACCATAGTGCCTCCCTAAAGTAATTTTTTGAGAATGCATAGGGGATATTCAACCACCCTAACTTGTTACCATCCACTAGTGTCAAGTGTACTAAATAATAATTCTATATTATGATAAAATTTGTCATCCCAAATAAACTCTACGAGAGCCCCTAAGGGATGCACCATTCTAGATCGAAGGCCTCTATATACTTATCACACCATCACATCATGCACATTTTTTATTTGGCACTAAAGGAGGTGGGGCAAGTGAAGTCTCTATATTTTTGTGCTAGGGAATCATGGAATCCTGGTAACACCTAAAGATTATCCTCATTCCCATTTTGGATCTTGATTTCATCCATGATAATAAATATAAGTATTGACCCCTATCTAAAGGTTTCCTTCATGTTATGGCACTCCCGCACAGTTTTCACTAACTCTTCAGTGATGAACTTTGCAATATTGAATTGCATATCTTACACCATGTGATATGTAATGCATAGGTACACCTTTGACACATCAGTCCATCAACCTCTTAGGCATAGTTTGGAATTTATAAGAAACACTACAACCCTCATGCTAGGGTATTCACACTTATTGATGAGAAATGTGAAACCCCCTTAAAGTATTTAAGGATTTGAGATATGTGCTCCACCTCTTCATCATCATCCATCATTTGATGGATGTTTTCACTGGCATCTAGGAACCTATTTATCCTCTTGATCAGTTACACCAAAATATTTATGCACCTACCTTTAAAGTACAACGATCCTTATGGATGCATGAGAGTAGGAACTATATGAGTTATTCTATATTACAAAAGTAGGGAAACTCATAAATTTGAATTATGTCAAAATTTGTCAGCTTGTCTTGAATTGAGACATCAAAGAGGGCATCACCTTGCACCAACTTGCACCCCGTGTCTACCACCCAATCATGCATCAAGTATTGCAAGTGATTTAACATCTAGTGTATATATTCTTTTAGTTGGTAGTTGTGTACAAATGAGTGATAATATTCCCCCACCACAACTTTTAGAAGAAACTGCATGAACTAGTATAACATATTAGGTAGTGCCTCGGTGTCAACTTCCATGACACTAACTACCTTGACTAGTTGCACCTTGGTTTTGGCAACCATCATCTTTTATACAATCCTAACCTACTTGGGTTATTTTTTTTCCTCTGTAGATCTCAAATCCTTGCATTTATTTACCATACTAAATCTACTTGTGTTGAACCTTGACAGGTGCAGCTTATCGAAGCCTCAAATGGTGGTTGGTGTTTTTGTAGTCATGTGACTGGTGACTAAACCTTCAAATCCCAAGCTTTGATAACTATTAATGGTGGCCTAAGTGATAAATTTTTTCTTCCACTATCTATTTTCCCATGACTCTCTCTCTCCACACTTATCAAATTGGCCCCACTATGAACACAACTCTCCTCAATATGTTGTTATTTTACTCTTGGTACCTTAAGTGCTCAAATTCACATTATGATAGTGTTTTCACCTTTATCTCTCTATTTTATTACTTAGGTTCACTCTAAGTTTTAGATTAGCTTAAAATTTATAACCTAATCAAGTCTATCATTTACCATTTTATACCCTTATCTTGTCAACTACCATCATTAATGCAAACTTTATGGTGTAGGTGTTAAGGTGTGGAGCTAAAAGCTTCACCAAGGAGCGTTTTGCAAAGTTGCAACAGTTACACAGTCACCGGCGTCGGTCAGGAATGACCGACGTCGATTAGGATCAATTCAAGAGATGCCGGCATCGGTAAGGATCGGCTGACATCGGTCACAGGCAAGCAGGCAAGAATCGGCGTCAGTTACCTATGCGTCCAGAGAGCTATTTCCAAGGACAGAACTGAGTGTTTGCATGATGGGATTAAGTGATAGTCTTAAGTCCGCATCTCTATTATTAGTAAGACTATTTTAGAGCCCTTGTTTAAGAGGCATAACTATTGGTTATAAATGCATGCTCAAGTTTCCTAATTCTATATGTAGGATTAGATCTTCTTAGCTTATTGGCATGAATGAATGTTGAAGAACAGTATAGAATTGTATATGTGAATCAATCCAGGTTGTTAGAGTTGATTGTACTTGAAAGAGAGAGCTCTTGAGGGAAAGAGATCTAGAGAGAGATCTGTACATCTGAGAGAGGTGTGGAAGAAAAGAAGTTTCTTCAATTGTATTCCTTCTGTAAAGAGTTTAATACAAGTTTTCAGGGTGGTTTCTTGTATCTCTCATTGTTTGCTATTATCTGATTCTAGTTACTTATCATTCTGATTTAATTCCACTTTTAGTGCTTTCATAAGTGTAATCAACATTGTTGGTTGATCCCCAACAAGTGGTATCAGAGCTTAGGTTCACTAACAAGTGGTTCAGATTTATGTAGTGTGTATTGATTACAGGGTACTCACAGGGTTTCTGCAGGGATTTCTGTTTGAGTGGGAGAAGCAATGGTAGAAGAAAGTAAACTAAGAATGGAAAAGTTTAATGGCAAAAATTATCAACATTGGAGAATGCAGATAGAGGATTATCTGTATCAAAAATATCTATACTTGCTGTTAGGTGGAATTGCAAAGAAGCCCATAGACATGGATGATGAAGAATGGGAAGTTCTTGATAGAAAGGCTCTGGGATCTATAAGATTGAGTCTGGCATCTACTGTGATATCTAATTTATCATAGGCAAAGTCTACGATAGAGTTGATGACTACTTTAGCAAATTTGTATGAAAAACCCTCAGCTTCTAATAAGGTATATCTTATGAAGCAGTTATTTAATTTGTGTATGCAGGAAGGTGGATCTGTATCTAATCACCTAAATGATTTCCATGGAATTGTAAATCAATTAAGTTCAGTCAAAATAGTGTTTGATGATGAAATTAAAGCTCTTTTAATATTATGTTCTTTGCCTGAAAGCTAGCATAGATTAGTAATGGCAGTTAGTAATACTGCATCTGCCTTAAATATTTTAAAAGTAGAGGATGTTGTTAGTGTTATCTTGAATGAATAAATTTGTAAGAAAAGCACAAAGGAAACATCAGGGAATGCTTTAATTTTTTAGAGCAGGGGAAGGCAAAAAGAGAAGGGCAAGAAATGGAGATCAAGGTCTAAATCAAAGGTGAGAGGTAGATCCAAATCCAAAAATGGCAGGAAGCCACAATGCTAGAATTGTGGAAAGATAGGGCACATAAGTAGAGATTGTTGGTCAAAGCCTAAGGAGGACAATCAGTACGAAGGAAAAGAAGAAGCAAAGGTTGCAGGTATTGCACAAGATGCTTTAATATTCTCTTTGCATAATAATATAGAATCTTGGGTGTTAGATTCTGGTGCATCTTTTCATGCTACCCCCAATAGAGAATATTTTAGTGACTATATCCATGGAGATTTTGGAATAGTGTATTTAGGGGATGATGAGCCTTGTAAAATTATTGGCAAAGATAAAGTGTAGCTGAAAATGCAGAATGGCAACACATGGGTGTTGAGAGATGTGATGCATGTTCCCAGCTTGAAGAGGAATTTGATTTCTGCAGGAAAGTTAGGGGATGAGGGTTGTATAGTAACTCTCACAGCTGAATCTTGGAAGGTGACCAAGGGTGCACTTGTATTGGTCAGAGGTAAGAGAGTAGGTACTCTCTATTTATGTAATTGTGTTACTAACAATTCTCCTTCTGTATTATCTACTTCAGATGTGAATGCAAAGTTGTGGCACTCAAGGCTTGGCCACATGAGTGAGAAGGGAATGTCAATTCTTAAGTCAAAAGGTAAGCTTTCAGATTTGAAAAGCATAGATCTAGATTTTTGTGAGCACTGTGTTTTTGGGAAACAAAAGAGAGTGAGTTTTCTCAAGACTGGGTCAACAAAGAAGAAGCATAAGTTGCAGCTTGTTCACACAGACGTGTGGGGACCGGCTCAGGTTACTTTTATTGGAGGATCACAGTACTATGTCTCGTTCATAGATGATGCTAAAATAAAGGTATCGGTCTATTATATTAAGAAGAAATCTGATGTATTTGACACTTTCAAGATTTGGAAAGCTATGGTTGAGAATGAAACAGGCAGAAGATTGAAGTGCCTGAGATCTGACAATGGTGGTGAGTTCTGTAGCTACAAGTTCAACTGGTACTATTATATGCATGGAATCCATAGGCAAAGGACAGTTCCAAGGACACCTCAGCAAAATGGAGTTGCTGAAAGGATGAACAGAACAATAGTGGAGTGTGCAAGGTGTATGAGATTGCATGTTGGTTTGCCCTTAGAGTTTTGGGTAGAAACTGTTGATACTGTAGTGTACCTGATTAATAGAGGGCCCTCTACAGCTCTGGATGGTGGAATTTTAGAAGAGGCATGGACAGGTAAAAAGGTAGATCTCTCATTTCTCAAAGTTTTTGGTTGTGAAGCCTTTGTGCACATTGATAAGGAAAATAGAAAGAAGTTGGATTCTAAGTCTATGAGGTGCACATTTATTGGCTATGGTTCTGATGATTTCGGATTTAGGTTTTGAAATCTAGGAACTAACAAGATAATTAGGAGCCATGATGTTGTTTTCAATGAAAAAGTAATGTATAGTGATCATCTGAAAAAGTTGAATCAATCTGGGCAGAGTAATGGAGAATTAGATGAGGTGACGGTCCAAAATGAGCTCGCGAGAAGAAGAAATAATCACTTGCAAGAAAACATAGAGACCGACATCGGCCAGGTAGGAACTGACATCGGCATGATAGAAACCGATGTCGATCAAATAGAGACCGATGTCAGCCAAGAAGGAACTGACATCGATCAGGTAGAACTGATGTTGGCCAGTAACATGCCTAAAAGTGACTGAGGTCGGTCACTGTTAGAGAATTTGGGCAGACAGCGTGTTGTGAATGAGTCTCAGATGCCCATCAGGAGGTCAGAAAGGGTAAGTAAACCTCCAATTCGATATTCTCCTTCATTATTCTATTTATTGCTAACTGATGGTGGAGAACCAGAGAGTTTTGAAGAAGCAATATAGGTGGAATCCAAGAATCAGTGGGAGCATGGCATGGTTGAGGAAATGGAGTCCTTAAGAGAGAACCAAACATGGGATTTGGTTGAGTTGCCAGTAGGAAAGAGGACACTAAAGAACAGATGGACCTACAGGTTGAAGGAAGGTGAGAATGGACAGATGAGATATAAGGCCAGGTTGGTAGTGAAAGGATTTGCACAAAAACCAGGTATTGATTTTGGTGAGATTTTTTCTCCTGTTGTTAAAATGACTTCTATATGGACTGTACTGTCTTTAGTTGCTATTGAGGATTTGCATCTTGAGCAGCTTGATGTTAAGATAGAATTTTTTCATGGAGATTTGGATGAAGAAATATATATAGAACAGCCGAAAGGATTTGAGGTCAAAGGTAAGGAGAAGTTAGTGTGCAGATTGAAGAAAAGCTTGTATGGCCTCAAGCAAGCTCCTAGACAATGGTATCTAAGATTTGACAGGTTTATGACTAAGCATGGCTACAGTAGATGTCAATCTGACCATTGTGTGTATTTTAAGAGATTGGATAATGGTAGATATATTATTCTATTGTTGTATGTAGATTATATGCTGGTTTCAAGATCACACATGCAAGATATCTCTGAGCTTAAAGTGAAATTAGCTCAAACATTTGCCATGAAGGATTTGGGAGCAGCAAAGAAAATCTTTGGCATGAGCACTAAGAGAGACAAAAAAAATCACAGGTTGATTTTGTCTCAAGAGGATTATGTGAACAAGGTGTTGAAACGGTTCAATATGCAGGATGCAAAACCGGTAAGCACACCTTTGGCTGGACATTTTAAATTGAGTAAAGAAGAATGTCCTAATTCACATGATGAGGTAGAGTACATGAGTAGAGTTCCATATTCTTCCATAGTAGGGAGTTTGATGTATGCAATGGTGTGTACTAGACTGGATATTGCCCAAGCAGTAGGAGTTGTAAGTAAGTATATGGCCAATCTAGGGAAGGAGCACTGGAAAGTAGTTCAGTGGATCCTTAGATATCTGAGAGGAACTAGCAGTAGGCATTTGTGCTATGGAGGTTTAGATACTTCTCTACATGGTTATGTAGATTCAGATATGGCAGGTGATTTGGATGGCAGGAGGAGCACCATAGGATATGTTTTCACTGTTGGTGGAACGGCGGTTAGCTGGCTATCAAAGTTGCAGAAGGTTGTTGCCTTGTCAACTACAGAAGCAGAGTATATTGCAGTCACGGAGGCTAGCAAAGAGATGATATGGATGACATGGTTCATGGAAGAGTTAGGAAAGGAGAAAGAGAGTTGCAGATTATACAGTGATATTCAGAGTGCAATTCATTTGGCTAAGAATTCAGCCTTTCACTCAAGAACCAAGCACATACAACTTAGGTACCACTTCATAAGACGGGTATTGGAAGATGGTGAGTTGAAGCTAGAGAAGATCCATATAGATAAGAATCCTGTTGATATGTTAACCAAGCCGGTTACAAAAGAGAAGTTGAATCTTCATTCAACTTCTGTTGGTCTTCATGATTGAGTTGAAGATGGAGGAGCTAGAAGATGTTGCTGTACAGGTACTGGTGCAGTTGTTTATCTCCAAGTGGGAGATTGTTAAGGTGTGGAGCTAAAAGCTTCACCAAGGAGCATTTTGCAAAGTTTCAGTAGTTACACAGTCACCGACGTCGGTCAGGAGTGACCAATGTCGGTCAAGAGTAGTTCAGGAGATGCCAGCATCGGTAGGGATCGGCTAACGTCGGTCACAGGCAAGCAGGGAGGAACTGGCGTTGATTACCTGTGCGTCCAGAGAGCTATTTTTGAGGATAGAACTAAGTGTTTGCATGATGGGATTAAGTGATAGTCTTAAGTCCACATCTCTATTATTAGTAAGACTATTTTAGAGCCCTTGTTTAAGAGGCATAACTATTGGTTGTAAATGCATGCTCAAGTTTCCTAATTATATATGTAGGATTAGATCTTCTTAGCTTATTGGCATGAATGAATGTTGAAGAATAGTATAGAATTGTATATGTGAATCAATCCAGGTTGTTGGAGTTGATTGTACTTGAGAGAGAGAGCTCTTGAGGGAAAGAGATCTAGAGAGAGATCTGTACATCTGAGAGAGGTGTGGAAAAAAAGAAGTTTCTTCAATTGTATTCCTTCTATAAAGAGTTTAATACAAGTTTTCAGGGTGGTTTCTTGTATCTCTCATTGTTTGCTATTATCTGATTCTAGTTACTTATCATTCTGATTTAATTCTGCTTTTAGTGCTTTCATAAGTGTAATCAACATTGTTGTTTGATCCCCAATAGTAGGTGCCTCAATTTCTTGGAAAATGAAAATAAATTAAGAAATATTTGAAAATTCTTTGTCATTAATGCATTAATTACATATCTTTGTACCTCTGCCATCACTTCATTAAATTTTTCCTAATGGTAATTCATTGAAGTGACATTAAAGTCAAATGATCACATCTCGCTTGAATGTAGGTGGATACAAGCTATCTTAAATGATTTCTTTCTACACTTATTCTATTGGCATGACCTTCACTTCCCTTATGGTAACCTAGGTATAGGACCTCACATGTGAAAAATTCAACCTCCTCAATTCTAATTTCTTTAATAGATGCACTTCTATTTTAAGCATGTTTTTCTACCTTGGTCAATTTCTTGCCCATCATCTTACCTTGGCCTATCCTACCCCATACAAATTCCTTGTGTTGGCCCTCTAGCACTTTTTCTTCTCTACTGGTTATCTTGTGCACTATCAAGTTATGCATCTTCATTTTCTTTCTTGCACCCAACCTTATGAGCATATTCACCTTATTCTCTAGTCTTTGGTGAATGATCATTTATTGCACCCCTTTTGAACTATGGTACAAAGGTTATACTTGCACTTTTTTATGTTTTCCTTTTGTTATAAAATATTCAAATTTTGGTAACTCCATACCCAAAAACTTAGGTGTCTAAACCTAGGTTATTAGAATTCAAATGGGATCAACTCACCAAACTAGTATTATACATGGAAGTACCAGAGTGGTTCATTCTTGGGCCTCCAAGAGCCCTGCACTATTCACCTTGAGCACATAGGTGCATCTTTTACTTACGTTTGGTGAGTCTCACATGCCCATGAATTAGATGTCTTACCTCATGTGCTTAGATAGTGCAAGTGCTCGACTCACCCAGTTGGAATTATGCATGAGAGGTTATATGAATTCAATAGATCTGGTTGAGATTCACATACCCATAACTTAGGTATCATGGCCTCATGCACCTTAAAAAAGAATGAAAGTGCTAAATTCACCTAGTTAGATTTATGCATGAAGTACCAGTAGGTAAGTCCTTATGGCTATCATGCACCACTTATTGCCTATTTACACTATACAAGGAGCAAAAAAAAATTAAAGAGAGCAATTCACCTTATACCAAACTATCTTTTGGTCATCTCAACTCTAACTGACTAGTGACTAATAAGTTAGTGTCTTTATGATGCAAGCACCATCCTATTATTGATATGACTTCAATCAATTCCCATTGAAATGCCCTAGGATTATTTTACCAAACAACATGCACAATTTTCACATGCCCATATCCAATATCTGATGGATGATGTAGGGGTCGATCCACCTTATTTATAGTTTGTCTAGGTTCTTAAGGTACTTCAAATCATAGAGCAACACCAATGCTCCTTTAGTCATCTCCTTGTACTTGATGTGTTTGTCATGCCAGATCTTCTGGCACACCTTTTTGCTTTACTAATTCCATCTTGTTTCGGAATGCTTTTCATCTAAGCATTCCATGTCTTCCAACCTTGTGTTCAAATATTCATGATCATCCAAGCGACCTATCCATGCAATATATAAGGATGGCACCATGAATTCTATGGGGAGAACTGATTTAGAACCAAATACCAATTGAAAGGGTGTAACTTTGTTTAGGTACTTATATGTCATGTAGTACACCCATAGTACCACTAAAACATTAACATCCCAATCCTTATGACCAATGTTACATATCTTTATCAAGCACATTCCTAGGATTTTTTTGAATGCCTCAGCTGTGTCATTTGCTTATGGATGATACAAGGTGGTCTTTTGATGTGCCACCATATATTTAGTTAAGAGGATACACACCATTTCATTGATGAAATGAGTGTAGCTATCACTAGTTAGACTTAATGGGCACCCATATCAGTTTATTATGTTTTCCCAAATGAATTGTGTTATTGTCATGGCTATGCACTATTTTTTTGGCATGGCCTTGGCCCACTTAGTGAAGTAGTCAATGGCCACCAAGATATACCTTACACTTATGTGTCATGCTTCAAGAGTTATTGTTCCAACAAAATCAACGTCCCATTTCTCAAATAGCATGTGGGGAAAAATGGGAATGAGAGGCATCTCTTAGACTTCCTAGTGTGTTGGCATATGTTTCATGCCTTGGCATACTCCTTTGCATCTTGGAACAGGATTAGCCACCATAAACTTGATTGCAATATCTTGCATGCTATTACATCTCTAGTACAATGGCCTCCTATGATTCCCTCATCTGCTTCCTATAATATGGAAGCCATTTTGTGTTCTAGAATACACTAGCACATGATTTCATCTCTACCTAGTTTATATAGCTCCCTGTCAATGAGCTAGAATGGGTGGTGCAAATCACAAGTTGATTATTCTCCCTTTTGGACATGGTCTGGGGTGTAAACCTAAATGTTAGGAAAGCATAAATTTATGCCAAGTCATTAGGGATGCACTGGATTATATATAGTTATGTGTTCAACATGTCATTCTCAATAAGCACCACTACATCACCAAAATTTATGCAGGCTAAATGGTCTAGCCTTGAATTCTACTTTCCAAGCTTAACAATAATGGAGAATTAGAATTCTAAAAATAGAATTATCCATCTACATATGAACCCATGTAAAATAGTCTTATTCATGAGGTACTTGAGTGCTTTATGGTTAGTGAAAAAGATAAATGGGGTCATCAATAGATATTGTATAAATTTTTTTAAGGCATAGACCATTGCTAGTGCCTCACACTCGGTGGTGGTGTAATTTTGTTCCACCCATGTCAATTTCCTTCTTCAAAATAAAATGTGGTGGTCCATCTTACCCTCACTTGGTTGTACCAATATGGTGCCAATTGCAGAGCCTAAACCATCGACATGGACATGAAATGGATTAGTCTAGTCTAGAAATTATAGAATCGGTGCACTAGCTAGCTTTAGTTTTAGTGTTTTAAAAACCTCCTCTTTTGCCCTTCTCCAGTAGAATGGGCCATCTTTGTGCAATAAATCCTATAAGGGTACTACAATCTTTTCATAGCTCTGAATAAACTTCCTGTAGTATCCATAATGGCCTAGAAAGGCACAAATGTCTTTTTGTATAGAGGGAGTTTGGAGCTAAATTATGATAGTTATCTTTATTGGGTCAATAAGTAAACCATCCTTGCAAAGGATGTGCTTGAGAAATGTCCTAAAGGGGGTTGTAAAGACACTTATTTAGGTTTAGTGATATTTGAAGCTAATTTTACCTCTCAAACATGAGACACATGTTGTCATAGTGATCCTTAACAAGGCCATATATGATCTAGCCATTGAGATAGACTTGGAAGAACCTATAGATGAAGTCCTTGATATCAGTGATCACCACTCTATAGAATATGGCTGCACATTATTGAGTCTAAAGGGAATCACATTAAAGGAAAAATAACCTAATTCAATTGTAAGGGTTGTTTTGGGATTATCCTCCTCCTTGATATGCACCTGATGGTAGCTTGAGAATCCATCAGTGAAAGTATATTTTTTTCAACCCACAATGCCATCCAAAGCCTCATTAATGAATGGGGTCAGGAATGGGTTAGTGATGTAGGTGTCATTTAAAATTTGATAGTCGACACAAATCCATATATGCTTATCCTTCTTAATGCTTATGACAATCAGGCTCACCTATTCAGACTCTTAGATAGGGTAGATGACACCCATAACTAACATTCCATCTATCTCTATTTGTACCTTGGTGTGAAGGTTGGGGTTCATTCTATATGGGTGCTTTTTGACACATCGCATGCCATCCACCAACTTGACACTCATTTCTCCAAGGGAAGGGTGGGTGTCCTTCATGTCCTAGTAGCTATATGGGAATAAGTCCTAAAATTCCTTTAGGAGGTTTACGATTTTCACCATCTTTGCCTCAGACCAGTAAGCACCTATAATGGTAATCTTCAGCTCACCTTCTACACTAATGTCTACTTTAGTGGTGTTGAGTGGTGCATGGTAGGGTTCCTTCCTCTCCTAATGAGAGTCTTCAACTTTCCTCGTCCCCTTAGTTATTTCAATTTGTAGATGCATTGGATATTCTTTGTTTGGGGCACTATCATCCATGAGGTGCATAAGTTTTTTTCTTCCTATTAGAGCTTTCTATTTATGCTCTTTCTAGGTCTCATCATCTTCCTTGCTAGAGTCAATATTGAGTGCCTTCTCTTCAAATAATTTTGAGAGTGCTAATCTTTTATCCCCAAACATATCTCTAAGGTGATCTTCTAAGATGGTAGTGTCCTTGAATACTACCCTGAAAATGACTTGTAATGGCTCTAGTAGCTCTAAGTTCTATGAAGAGAAGGAGAAGGTGTGCACGAACCTCTCCTTAAGTATCTCCCAATTTTTGATCTTGGGAAACATTTCATTGATAATATACCATGCTCATACCCAATTTTTCAAAGTCCTATAAAAGGCATGCACCCATAAGGTTCCTGGTCCATTCTCACTATAGATAGTCTATGTTTCTTCACACACATGCACATGTGTGATTGGGTCAAAATAACTTGAGTAAATAGGTATGTCCAAGTCCTCATTACTCTTTCCAAACCTAATGCATATTGTTGCCTTCACATCTTGCTAGTTGGCAAGCCAGGTCTTTACACTACCCACCAATGAGCAGCAATGCTCTTTAAGGCATACATTAGTGTGCCCATTCTATTTACTTTCTTGAGAACACATGCTTCAATGTCATGGACATAGGTTTCTATAGGCTAGATCCCCCCATATTTTGGGAGTGCTACAAGATTCCATTTACTCAGTCAAAACACCCTTTTTCCCACCTTTTTGGCATGGGAAACCCATTTCTTCAGAGTGCACTCAATCCTAATCAGTCCCATTCTAGATGGTCTTGGTGTAGTTGTCTACAATAGGTGGCACCTTTGGCCAATTACTTCATAAGCCTCTTCAACTCATTAGTCATAGGCTACGTTAGTCATGTCAGATGTTGATTATCCATCGTCCTATTTGAGCACACCTTGGTCACTTGGGTTAAACTTCTCAAAGCCCTACACTATGATATTATAAATATGGTTGACCTCATCTTCGAGATCAAAACTCCCCATATATGGTGGCCCTTGATCACTTGATAAGGGGATTGCCATCCTCTCTCTTCCAGTCTCAAAATTCATGTAACACTTCTTAAAGTGTATATCCACATTGTTAGAGTAGCACCATGGCCTACCTAAGAGCATTAGATAGTTATCTTACTCTGCCAATTTGATTACCTTGAAAATGGTTTGAAAATTGATGCCCATGATATCTATAATGGTGCCCTTCAGGATCCTAATAGGTTGTGTTCAGGTATTATTAGCCATAAATAGCATATGAGGGTAGGGTTTCAGGGGTAGTTGTCCCATCTTTTCCCAGATAGTTTTCATCAGAATGTTAACCTCAATGCCTATGTCTATAAATACCTCAAAAATATACCATATATTGATGGTTGTATTTATTAGCATCTTTTGGTCATACTCTACATTCTGAGTATGCCTTACTTCACACACCTACTCCATATGTGGCACAACAACTTTGATCATCTAAGGCATGGCCTCTTCCTCTGGTCTCTTCTCAGCATGCTCTAAAAGAAATTTTTTCAATAGGGGTAACATCCCTTCAATTTATAAGAGGCACAGGATCTTATTCAACTCTTGGACTTCAACCTCCTAGCTATTTTGCTTCCTGCATTAGGCACTTACTTGTGCCTCTAGATCTCTAGTCAGTTGGAGATCTCCTTGTAAATTTTGTATTATACTTATGGCTTCTTATAGGACATATTTTTATCATGTTAGGTTAGTGTAGGTCACATCTCTTGCCTTAGTTCATGCTATGTACTTGGGATGGCTTGGCTTGCCATACTCCAAGCACAGTTCTTTTGTTGGTGTAATAGGTGGCTGAGTGATAAACCCACTTTGAGTTGTGTCATATACCTTAGGTTTCTCCTTACAAGTCTACTACTGCTTGGGGGCCCATTTCTCTTATTTTTTCTCATACCTAACCATGGAAACACCCTTATTCACACCAGGCCAACCTTGAGTCATCTTTTCATACAAGTTTGGGTAAACGGTAATATCTACACATTGGGTGCATAGGGTAGTCACACTAGTAATGATTGGTATACCCACACTTATAACATAATAATGATGGGAATCTTCCTCCATCATGTCCTCCACCTCACCTGTGTGCCTCACTAATTTCCATAGCCAATATTGTTGGTCATAGCCTTTATTTTTCTTAGTCCTCCTACCTATTGGTTGTGGTCATCACCTGCCTTGCACCTCATTCCATATTTTATCACACCTCATTAATGACTCAATAATCTGATGTTGAAAGAGTATAGGCATCTCATATCTTGTAATAGATGGTAGTGATTAGTTGACTGGTGCAATGCAACAAGGGATAGTTTTGAGAGTTATGTGACTTGTGAAAAACTTCATAACTGAGAAGTAAGGTGCAAACATTTCTACGTGGGTAATTATTCTTGTTATACCCCTCCATCTCACAATCAGTACACCACAATCCACTACGAGTTCCATGCATTGAATTAACAATCAACTTTTATAACTAGGAGGCCATTGATGTGATCTGTACCTCTATAAATGAGTTGATCTTGGGGTTAGTGCTATCTACTACCTCAGCCCAAAATGTGGCTTTAAATGCTTTATAGGGTTCTCTGAAGGTCTTCATAGATAATGCTCTTTTGAAAGGTATTAGCAGGCCCCCCACAAACCATTGCGCATGTTTGGAGGGGTGGATATCATATAAAATTTTAGAAAGGAGGGTTTTAAACCATGTTTTATACAAGTACACACTCTCAGATAGCCCTTGGCTAATTTCCTTGAGTGCTATAATGTCTATTATTCAAATTTAAGAATATAAAATTCTTTTAAGAAGGCCTCCCTCAATGTATCATAATCAACCATAGCCTAATTTAGATCAAATTTTTGATACCAGTTATGGGCGTGATCTAGTAAGGTGGTCACAAACTAAGTTCCCTTGCACTCTGATTGGGTATTACCTTGAGCATGTCATTAAAGTTCACACTTAATAACATGCTCTATAGCATTCTTTACACTATGATACTCAAGCAAGTGCATCACCATTTCATAATAAATCTAATGAGGGGGTGGTGTTGGGGTCTACAGCATTTTCCCCCTAATGTTTATGTTGAAAGTATTCTTTTAATTCCTCTGGGTGTAGGGTTGAATGGTGACCCTATTGGTGTACATTGTACGATCAATATTGATGGTGTGGCATTGCTCACTTGTGGTTTCAGGCCACTTCTTATAACTTGTTGCCTAGTCAGTATAGTTAACATCCTCTAAACAGGAATGTTTACACCTATGTTCTATATTCTTGGGTTGGTGACCATCTAGTTTAATTCCTCGTAAGGTATCACTTGTTTAATTATAAAGTCTTGGTTCAAATCTTGAAGTCTATCAAAGCTAATGTTGATAATAGGGTCAGTTATCATTCTTCTACTTTCTAGAGGAGAATTTAGTGCATGAGCTTGCACTTTAGGTTCAAAGGGCATAGGTGCTCCTGGTACATCCTTATTTGTCACATCTTATACGAACCCAAGGCTTTTTATACCTAACTACTGAGCTTTGTCTCTTTCTTCCTCCTCTCCCTCATCGCATTGCTACAATTAAAGGGATCTTTCCACATGCCCTTCTTGCTTGCTACGGGTGCTCTCAGCACTTCTAAGTTTCAGATCCTCTATCAACCTATGCCTTCACTTGTTATAGATCTATCTTTAGAGCTCTCACATATTAGGATGAGTCACACCTCACCTACACTTCCCCTTCTCACATTCTATGCTTGCTCATATGTATAGGGATTTTAGCCTTCCATCCTTATGGCTTCAATACCATAATCCACTAGTAATTTTTTCAATTTGGTGTCGATCCCTCTTATGAACATGCCCCTTGGTTCATGAAAGAACTCATACTCTACTTTTTCAATGTAAGATAAGGTCAACATTGTAAATTCTAACATGTAGTTGTTTAGCATGCCACTCTACCACTTATCCATAGCATGCATCCAAACATCATCTAGGCACTTAAGCCTCTATATGT
Organism: Torreya grandis; assembly: GCA_037957365.1. Lineage (NCBI taxonomy): Eukaryota > Viridiplantae > Streptophyta > Pinopsida > Cupressales > Taxaceae > Torreya > Torreya grandis. The sequence continues at coordinate 3,752,830 of JARHVA010000854.1, read as the reverse complement.
GTTCCTTAGTCAACTCAAGGCGTTATTTATAGCTTCATCTTCTAGAGGTGGTGTAGGCAACTAGCCATCAATACACATGCTCAAGTAGTTCACAAAAGAACACCTCATATAGAGCATCATATAAGTTGGCTTGTACCCATTCTCTTGGCTTCTATCCTTGGCATGTCAGATGCTTCTGTGTAAAACTATCTTCCACTTACTCTAGCCAGTGTTTGATGTTCTCAAGAAATAGTCAGAGCATCACCCTATTGCACCATTATAGCAATAAAATTCAACACGTGTCTCAATAATGAAACCAAAATGTTGTAGAAAACTCTGCTTGATTAGCTTTTGTGCTTAGTCATGTGCTTAGCAGTTAAGCCAAGTTAATTCTCTACTTGGTATAGCTAGATATGAGCATAGTAGGGTCTGTGTTACATAATATTTAACATACTACTATACGGATATCAATTTCATATAAGGTATGAGCCTTGTATGCTCACCCAAAGTGTAATAGTGAAGGGACCAGGCTTATGTTGGGCTAGTTGAAACATGTCTCAACCTTGGTCTCAGAGAGATTTAGTCATTGGAAAGATGGGATTAGGTAGCTTGTCGATGCTTGAATACTTTGATTAAGGTTGAGAGGCATGAGCCTATTCAAGGGTGCAAGTCCCATGGTGTAGGGTCATATCTAGCTAGGCAAAACTCTTAATGGTGTAAGCTATGGGGATAATGAGTTAGGGGTTATTTAGGTGCTTAGCCAAGTCAAGGGGGTGGCTTATGTTTAAGTGCTCATTCTTTGAGTTAGCACTCTAGGTGTGGGTCTTAAGGCCTCGGTGCATGCCAATCTCAATACTTAGTCTATTTCATGGTATGTCAAAGTCTCTATATGGCATAGTGATTCCATTAGCAACCTGTGAAGGACCTTTGCATCATAATACATTATACTAATGAAAACTATAGCATTATTCCCATAAAACTAAGCTATTAACATATAACAATAGTAAATCATAAATAAATAATCAACAACCAATATGGCAATCAATGCCATTCTATTAACTTCAATATTTTCAATACAAAGTATAGATTATATAAACAAAGCCTAGGCTCATCCTAGAAACCACTCATGCCCAATGGTTCACAGGCGAACTTGGGCTATACATATATATTTATTAACATAGTTCATGTTGGTTATAAAATACTAATATTGGCTCCTAATTTAAGCAAAGCTTCACAACTATCAATTGCCTTCTCCTTCTTTAGGTTCAAGATCCTTTATATAGGCAGAGGAATATCTTCTTGTCAAGTTGGATGGGCAAACGCTAGATGTTGAGTTGTTGCTAGAGGTTGTTATGCTACCAGATCCACTACTCTGACACTCGCACTCTCTAACTACCATGTGCAATCACTCAAGAGATTCTCCCTCAAATCTGAATGCTAGGCAACTACGTGTCAGCTAGCACAAGATTGCAAAAGATTTTTCTAACTAGTACTAGTGGTTTTAAAAGAATAATCATTTACATGACTGTGATGTGCTGAAATGTGTCAAGCTAGTGTGGTCCACTACCTAAGTTACAAAAAAGGGGCCCAACATTTGTCATTTTTTTCAAGTGTGCAAGGCCAAGCGAAAGAGGTATACAACTGAGAACTAACAATATGCACTACATTAGGCTTTGGATTAGATTATTTTAATTCTTTTAGACACTTCAGAATTATATTCTAAACAATATAAAGTTTTATTATTTATATTATTTGTATATTATATTAAGTTATTAACATTATTTAGTTTTATGTTCTTTTAAACTATATTACAATACCTTTCACTTATAATTCAAACACACTATATATTAAGAAGACATAAGTGTTACACTCACATGATCTCTATAACATATATATTTAATTGGGTTGTAATTTTCTAGAAAATTAATTATAGTGATTTTTAAATTATTTTTCTATATTTTTCACCTACAACTAAATCATTACAAAAATTATTTTTTATTAATTTGTATAAATAAACATAATCCATCATGTATACTCTCCACAATTACTTACATTGATGATGATTTTACTCTCACACACACATATCACTACTTTACAATTAACTTTTTTATGTATGCAGAGTAAATTTAAGGTGATTAATAATTTGGACACTTTTAAAGCTATCAAATCTAATTGCAAAGTTGATTAGGATAGAATTATCACTATTTGAAAAGTTGATTAAGAGAGAATAATTATTATTTAAATATGTATAAATACTTAAAATAGGTTGTAAATATATAATATTTTATAATTAATTTTATATTATTTAATAATTATTATAATATTATTTATTAATTATTAGATTTTTAATTTATAATAATAACTATATCAAAAATATTAAATAACATCTTTTAAATGAATTATATTTTTTGTATTTTAAATTAATTCAAATTATAATTTTAACTCCATTTCAATATTCTAAACAAAATATATATATAAATTAAAAAATATAAATTTTCACATTCCTACATAACACTCGTAACACACTTCCCCTCACAATTAAATTAAATGAAATTAAATGTGAATAATTTTCAGCGTGCATGGAGGACAAATCGGAAATTTTTTTAAGGGTTATAAAATTTAAGGAAAAGCGTTCTATTTGAATGAAGTAGCCCAATCAGAAAGATAGAATTACAGAACTCCTCGCAAGCTGTCATTCTTAGGGTTTCGGGCTTTTTTTTTTTTTTTAAAGACAAAATGCGGGAGTCTGAGCGAGGTCTGTACAATGTGAGATGTGCTGAATTTTCTGCGAGCGAAATCATGGCTTGGAGCGCAATCGACGACCAGATTACACGCGAGTTCTCATTGTATGAATTTCAGTGTTTATTTCTTCTCTCTCATATTTTTTTATAGCCTTTGTATAAATCGTTTGTTTCAAAATTGCTTTCTTTGACGAATAGTTTGTATAAATGCAGCATACAGGAGCAGGTGTGGTCAGCGCCATACAGAAATCCATTCCCTTCCTGCACAAATAAGTAGGTTTAATTATTCCTTTCACCGCCATTGAATTCAAAAGCAGGGAAAATGTTGAGAATGAAAATTGAAAAATGAAAGTGAGAAATTTTAATAATTTGTTAATTTCATTTGGTTTTTTATGCAGGATTATATCAGATCTCAAGGCGCTCAATGTCTGTCTCCGGTCAAATCAATATAAATCTTTTTGCCAGGAGAATGCCGCCAAAACCACGAAACTGGATGCTAATGCAAAACTATTGGACTGCGACGCACTCAAGCTGATAGAATGTCGAAGACATTATTGCATCAGATTGCTTCAGTTGCAGAGCGTTTTAGGAGGTAAATGCAATATTTTATTGTAATATGGGCGTCATTCTTTATATTTATTCTTGAAAGCCTGGCCATAAAGAAACGTCGTTTTTGTTTTCAGAGGAAAAGCTCTTAGACCTCGAAAGTAAGGTGGACAAGATCCTCGTTCAGCACATACAAAACGCCTGGTTCTGATTTTAACCGAACATTTTTCACTAAATTTGTTTTAAGACTTTTTTTTATCACTTTACTGTCTCCTAGACTAAAATCTCGACTGCAAATAATTGTCTTTTGGATCTTTTGTTTCTGCATTACTTTCGCCAATTGATTTTCCTCAGGGTTAACGAAATTTGATCCCAAGAACGGTTCCCTGTTGCTTAAGCTTGTCGTCGTTTCTTGAAATTTGCAGGAATAGCGGTCTGGAAGGCAGAGAGCGTGTGGATTGGATGAGTGAAGCTACACAAATCGATTTTACTGTGCTGGACAAATCAGTGCTTCAGATCTTTGACTCGTTTCAGCGGGAAAATAATATCAAGCCGGATGAAAATTGCAAATTCGACCAAGATACTTTCAAGGTGATTCAATTCACAGTTGTTTCACAATTCCTTATCAAGTTCTTTAAAAGATAAACCCTCGCATTTTTTCAATTGTAGGTAACTTTGAAAGGAAATTCAGTATAATTTGTGGATTAACTAGTTAAAATTATGCGGAAATTTTTCTGTGACATCAAGTTTGATCTTCTTGTGGAAACCTATGGACTCAATTTTTGTATAACTCAGCGGTAAATTTCAACGCATGCTCTTTACTTTTCCCCTAAATTAATCATTCAGAGTTGTGTGAATTGAACCGAGGTAATTTGTTACGAAAGTTATGTATAATTTGGAGCCATATGAATGAAAGTGCAGGTCTATAAGGAAAATTTACACCAATTAATGTATGATTTCTTGATCACTGAACTTAATATGATGTTTTTTCAGAACGCGGACAAATTTTCAAGGGTCGAGGAGCCCCGATTGACGGAACAGAGTTCGTGTTCTCCGCAAACCTTCTCAGACTCCGAAGAAGAAGACGAAGAAAGTTCTTGTGATTCCTACAAACAATCCACCTCAAAGAGTTCACTAAATTCACCTGAAAAAAAGGTCGGTGAAGAAATCATTGACATCGAAGACGGCAGGCTCCGTATTCATTCGCCAAATGCAAACAAGGTTTCTCACCTAGCCCTGCCCAAAGACGATGCAAGAAAAGCTTGCAGTCCTCTATCATGGCCCAGACTTCCCCCAAATTCGCAGCGCAAGAATTGTTCCGCTCCACATTTAGAGGTGGAAATGGTGATGAAAAGCCGGCTGCGGAGAAATCCAGAGCAAAGTGGAGCGCACTTGTGGCACATTATATTCGGTCTAGTGAACCATGGAGCCTGCAAAATAGAGGTTAATTCCTTGTCTTTCTGGTCCATTGACGGAAGCTGCAGCGGCTCAGATGTTTGCAGCATAAAATGGCCCAAAGGCGATGTCATTCTGTTGGAAGGTCCCTCATTTCTCTGCTACAGCACTAAAATGCCATGCTCTCACGGCTCTTATGACTCTCCAAGAGTGGCTTATAGCTGGAAGTACAGGTGCGCATATTTTGTTAAACCCAAACTGTGGAAGGGAAATTTCAGTAAAATTTGGTAACGCTTGTGAAATGAATAATTGTTGCAGGAAATTGAGAAAGAGATATTGCAGTAAAAGTGAAGAGGGAAAGGATGCATCATCAAAGTGCACTTCTTCAACTGCAAAGGTGTTTTCTGAGTTTAAGTTTTGCTTACATCATTTTAAAACTTGTGGGGTTAAACTGATATGGTGGGACTATTTTGAACTTGGACAGGAGGCAGAAAATTCTGAAGACAATAAAGATGCTGAACAGAAAACGCCAATTTATAAGCGTTTGGGGAGCATGATGATGGAGTGGAGCGCCAATTCTCTTAAAAGAATGAAGCGATCTTAGAACCAGAATTCTCTGTTATATTTGGAGTTAGTTTGTAACAGAAGTGGTTGTATTTTGTTCATTCACAAAATCATAAAAAGACCAAAATTGTAGATTCTGTATTTTCCAATTTTTGAAATTGAAGAAAATTTTTTAGGCTTATCATTAGCATGGTTTATTATTATAATTTATAATTTAAGTTTTTCCATTTTATTATTTTTGTTTCTGTAATAATATTTTATTTTGATTGTTTTATTCTTATTATTTAATTAACATTGAATATTAAAATTATTTTTTGAACGGTAACCATGCAAGATGTTTGCAATAAAATAAAGATGTGTATAAAAATGAATGCAAAATATATCAATAAAATATTTCGTGAAAATTCAAAATTTTACAAGCCAATATTTAGAATAATAAATATTCATATTTTTTATTACATAAAAAAATTATATATATATATGAAAGTGTTTATATTTTATAATAAGAGTGATAATTTATATTTATAATTTTTATATTCATATTGATTGTTGTAAAATTTGAGATTGAATTATTATGAACTTTTGAAGATAATAATTTGTCCTTTATTTTTATTTATTTTTTTGGTAATTTAATAATATAGGATTGAACCCTATAAAACTTCTAGTCCTTATAAATTTCAAGCCCTTATATTTTTTAATTAAAATTTATATTTTATATTGTAATTTAAAATTTCTTCTTCCTAAATTATTTAAGGGAAATATACTACATGAGATGATATATGAGATTGAAATATCTAATGTATGTTGAAAAATAATCAATAATTATTGAAAAAGAGCTAAAAGTAGGTGTATATAAATGTGTATAATTTATATGTAATTGTATAATTTTGACTAATTAATGCGTGATATGATGAGACATCAATTGTACAAGTATAAAATACTTAATATATGTATTGATTACATTTGTGTGTATATTATTTTAATGACATTTTTTACAATAATTATTATATTAGCACCATTCTAATACATTAAACCATAAAAATTTAAAATTAATCAATAAAATTTTCAAACTATCTATCAATATAACTTTTAAATGTTAATGTGACATCATTTAAATATCACTTAGTATTAATATCTCCCTCTTAATGAAAAATGGATTTTAAAATATATTGATATATTTTTTTAAATGTAAAAATAAAATGTATATTTTAATATAATTATTATTATTATTTTTTTTTAAAACTTTTAATATGTTTTAAGGTAAAATTAATCACTCCATACATAATAAATTTTAAGTGTCTCAAAGGATGAATTATGTTCATCAAAATAGTTTCTTTATTTTGTTTTATTTTTTTACCTAAAAAAATTAAAGGTGTAATATGGATTAAATTTTTTATAAAATTATAATTATTTAATTATTTTTAATTAGACAATATATAAATATATAAATAAATATTTTTTATTAAATTATAATTGATAATTATTAAATTATTTTTAATTTGTTTATTTAATATATATAATATAAAAATTAAACTTAGTTAATTAATTTTATTTTAGAAATAAAATATTCATATAAAGTTTTTTATATTTAGATTTATTTTCCACATTTCAACTTGGTATTTAGGTTTTGGATATGTGACATTGTATTTATAAACATATTTATTTTTGTTATTTTATATTTTAATGGTTGTAATATGTGAAATTCAAAGAAAATAAAGTGAGTTTTTAGGACTTACAATAAATCTTAAGAATAATGAAACTGTCTTCGTATTTCTCAAAATCTCATGTGATATGAATTATACTCAAAAATTATATTATAAACAATAATTTATATGAATATAAATTATTCTAGTGAAGACACCATGTGATATAAACTACACTCAAAAAATATATTATAAATAATAATTTATATGAATGTTTAGTGATATGCAAACTTTTAGATCGCACATTAAAAGTGCTTTATGATAAATATTAAGCTCAATAATAATAAATACTCTAATAAATAATTGATCTTTTATTTAAAAAACTTATAAATGATCAATAGATTCTTGTGGATGATTGTTACTTATTATGTATTTAAATAGACTACAATAAATATATACTTATAAGTAACATTTAAATTGAAATTAAAATAATAGACTAGAGTGACATTCATGCCAACCTAACTTAAATGGACTCCAATCCCAAAGTAGATTTCAATGAGAGGGAGTGCACAAGATGAGGATGAGAGAGGGGACTTTTAAAAGAAAATGAGACAAGCTAAAGGATGTACAAGGAGTAGAAATTCAATTTATCCTGGAGTTAGTTTTTTTTTTAAGATTTTTTTAATTATTTGGTTTATAATGAGAGAGGTCTTCTACGTAAAGGTGGATTTTGCAAAGTTAAGTTTACTTTTAAAAAATTTATAAGGTTAAAATCAAAGTTTAAAAAATGTTAAAAAATATAAAATATTTAAACTTTTTTAATTTATAATTTAGAAATATTTTTAAAAAATTAAAAATATTTTAAATTTGTATATATATTAAACTATTTAATATATAAATTAAATTTTAATTTTAAAATATAATTTATAATATTAATATTTTTATAAAATATATTTTAATAAAATATATTTTAAAATTTAAATTTAATATTCATATTAAATTATTTATTATATAATTGACAATATTTAAGATGGCATGTAATAGTGCAATGGGGAGAAGGAAAAGGAGAAGTTGAAAGAGAAGGAACAATAGAAGGTGTGACAGTGAGCATAAGGGAAGGAAATCATTTTGTAGTCCAGAGCTAAGAAACAGGCAAGTTTCAAATCATCAGGATTGGGAGGGAAAGTAGTAGGAAATCATGGTAAGAAAGACTAGAAAAGGTGTTGGAAGCTGTGATCAAAGAAGAAAGAGAGTGGTGGTGGTGGGATTAAGAAGCTAAGTCAATCAAATTAGGGGCTAGATGAAAAGGAAAGTTGGTGGGGAACCAAGTTCAAAATTTATGTAACAATTTTAGAAATATCAAGTCCTTTGTTTAAAATAGGGAAGAGAGCCTTGCAGATTCGAAGGAGAGGTCTCAAACACTAGTTTTGATTGAAGTGGAAGATTTATTGAAAGATTATTTAAATAAACATCTGAAAGAGTTGGGGGATGGAGTGAAGATTGGTGAAGCTAGGGTTTTGGAGTGGGTTTTAGACTCCTTTTTGGCCAAGATTAAATACTTAATGGAATGTACCCTAATCTATAAATACACCAGAAAATGGCTTGTGATAGGAGCAATTGAAATTTGGATCAAGTAGAAATGGGGTTCCTTTGTTTTAGTAAGTTTTCTTCCAAAAGTTTTTTTTTGGTTATCTTGCATTCTAAGGAAGAAAAAGTAAAGGTTTTAGAAAATAATTCTTGGTCTTTTAATGGTGTTGGGTTGTGGCTTCAAAATTGGAGCCCTAATTTTGATCTGTTAAGGGTTCAAAAAGGGAGTTATCTGATTTAGATAAGATTTTATGGTCTACCCTTAGAATATTAGATTAAAGAATGTCTATCATCTATGGGAGGTTTGGTGGGCCTAGTGTTAGAAGTGGATGAGTACTCGTTAAAAGGTGTAAGGGAAGCCTGTGCTCAAGTTAGAATTGCTCTGGATTTGGATCAAGATATTTTGGAACATATTGTCTTCAAGATAGAAAGAAGGATTTGGCACCAATGAATAGATGTGAAGAAAATCCCATTTAGATGTTTGCTATAAATGTCATCAGCCAGGTCACATTCATAATTTTTTTCAATAAAGATAGGATCTCCCCTCAAACCAAATCAATGAACATGGTGTCTCAATAGAGACCAAAAAAGTTCTAAGTAGACCAAATTAGAGGAAAGATGAGAGTTGAGAAGAAAGAAGATCAAGGAAAGGAGACTGACGAAGAGTGGAAAACTCAATCACCAAAAATAGATGAAATAGAAGAGTTACTTATGAAATTAGGGATAGTGGATGTAATCTTTCTAACATCGATGATTAAGAGTTGTGAGTTTATTGAATAAGTATCATAATCTATTAGATCTTTGGTTTTAAAAAAATAATAAGACTCTCTTTCTTATATTGACAAGGAATATTTAAGGGAATTAGATAAGGAGGTTATCGTTTCAGAAGAACATATGTCAAGTTCAAAAGAAGAATTAGAAGAAGACTCGAAAGGGGAGTTGAATTCTAAATAAGTTGTCTCAATTTCCCAAACTCAATGTGCCCTTTCCCATCCTATTTGGGGACCAAGGAAAAAGTTAGGAAGCAAATCTAAAGAAGATAAAATAGCAGGTGAGATTTTGGGTGGTACACAAGGTACGTTAGAAGCATTTATTAATGTTACAAGGAGGGGGGAGGAATTCCCTCCTTTGAAATCATGAAAGTAATTTCTTGAAATTTTAGGGGTATGAATTCCCCTAACAAAAGATGCTTGATAAAGTGTCTTCTCAGTGTGGAAAAATTAGATGTCTTGATGATTTAGGAAACTAAGTTAAGTTTATGGTAAGCAAAGGGTTTGTTGAACAATATTTGGTAATTATGGAAAGGGTTATTTATAGAAGAATTAGGATCTTCAGGAGGCTTGTCTATTCTTTGGTCTCTCTTTAAAACTAAAGTTATTTTAGAAGCCTTAGGGAAAAATTGGGAATTATGTAGATTATCCAATTTTCATTCAGATTTATAATTTTTGATTTTGAATATTTATGGGCCTCAGGGGACCTCTTTAAAACTTCTCTTGTGGTCAGATATTTCTAATATCTTGAATAATTTTTAACAAAATTTGTGGGGGAGGGGGGGGGGGGGGGGGGGGGGGGTGTGGGTGGGGGGGGGGGGGTGGGGGGGGTGGGAGATGGGGGGTGTAATTTTAATGTTAATCTAAAAAATAAAGATAAGCAAAGAGGAGTGCTTAATGGTCCTCAAATCTTTCAAGATTTTTAAATGTTCATTACAAAGAATAATTTAGAAGATGTGGAACCAAAATTAGGTTGGTTCACTTGGAATAATAAGAGGCTTGGTTCTAAAAATATTTTAGAGGGATTGGATGGATTTTTTATTTCTTCTCTTTGGAGTCAGAACAAGTGGAATTTAGATTATTGGGTCTTGTCTCAGTCAAAGTCAAACCATTAGCCAATTTTTCTAAAAATTGAATTTGATTTTCCCCCTAAAATATGCCCTTTTAAGTTTGAATTAATGTGGCTAAGATATCCCTCTCTATTTGAATCTGTTCAGCATTAGTAGGATCAACATCTACCACCTCTAGGTTCTTGAATGTATCAAATGTGTACAAGGTTACAATTTGTAAAGGATAAACTCAAAATTTGGAATGAAGAATGCTTTAAGAATATTTTACAAGAAAAATTAAGGATTGAATCTAAACTCCATAGCTTGAATGCGAAATTCTTTAAATGGGGGATGGATGCTCAAGATTATGAGCTTGAAAAATCCTTGTTTAAGGATTATGACTAGATATTTTTCAAAGAAGAGATTTTTTGGAAATAAAAATATTAAGAAAATTGGCTTAAATATGGTGATAGAAACTCAAATTTTGTTCACCTCTCAATTAAATCAAGAAGAAAGGCCACTAGGATCATTGGAATTCAATCTAGGTTGGAATTTAATCTAGGTAGGGGTTTTTTTTTGGATACACTAGAGGAAATAAAGTCTAAATTGGTTTAGTTCTCCAAAGTTTATTGAATGAAGAGGATATTTAGAATTGGGAAGCTCAAAATTTATTTTTTCCTCTAATTCCTTCTTTGATTTTTAAAGCCATGAATGATAATTTTATGACTCCTTTCTCACTAGAAGAGGTTAAGAATGTGGTGTTCTCTATGGCTAAGGATAAATCTCTAGTCCTAGATGGATTCCTAGTAGCTTTTTTCAATCCTTTTGGGATATTTTGGGTGAAGATGTGTGGTAGATGGTGGAAGAATCCAAAATAAAGAAGAAAGTAGATCTAGATTTGAATGTTACATTTTTATCTTTATTTCTTAAAGGGGAAACTCAAGCCTCCTTTAGTGATTATAGACATGTGGATTTATGTAATACATTGTATAAGATCATTTCTAAGGCCATTGTAAATAGACTTAAACCATTGCTTGAAAATTTAATCTCTAAAGAATAATTTGGGTTTGTGACTGGTAGAACTATTCAAGAAGGGATAATTATGGCTCATGAAATTATTCATTCCCTTTTGCATAACCATCAAATAGGTATGATGGTTAAGCTAGACATCAGTAAAGCTTATGATAGGGTGAATTGGAGGTTCTCATTTAATATCTTGAATAATTTTGGATTCAGCTTAGAATGGTGTGATTGGGTTTTCAGTTGTGTATTGAGCCCCAAATTTTATGTACTAGTTAATGGTAGTCCATCAGGATTTTTTGACATTTCTAGAGTTTTAAGGTAAGGAGATCCCCTATCCCCTTTCCTATTTATTTTGATTGATGAAGCACATGAAAGATTGGTAAGAGAGGTTAAGGAGAGTGGTAGGCTGTAAGGTCTTCAAATAGTGGATAATCTAGATAATCTCACTCATCTTCAGTTTGTACATGATACTTTTCTCTTTGGGAAGGTAGTGGTAGAGAAAGACATGGAGTTAAAGAGGATTTAGAAAAAATATGAAGAATCCTCAAGTCATAGAGTGAATGAAGATAAGTCTGAAATCTATTTTGTTAATTAGTTAAAATAGGAAGAAATTAATTTTGCAAGAATCTTAGATTTTAAGATAGGAAATTTTGCTAACAAATATTTGGGGGTCCTTTATTCAAAGGGGTAGGTAAATTCAGATTATGGAGATAATTGATTGATAGATTTAAAGCTTGCCTAAGTTCTTGGAAAGATAAGTGGATTTCTTTGGCAGGTAAAATCACTTTGATTAAAGTAGTTCTTAGCACTCTTCCCACTTATCATTTCTCTATGTTAAGACCATCAAATCAAGTTCTTAGAATGATGAATAGGATCATGAAAGATTTTCTCTAGAAATGGACTAGAGAGGATAGTAAAATGCCTTGATGAAATGGTAAAAGGTGTGTAAAAGGAAATAAAGAAGTGGATTAGGTATTAAAGATCTTCAACTACATAATTTAACCTTGAGCACTCAATCGGTTTGTAAAATGTTGAATGATTTAGATAGGCTATGGTGCAAAATTTTTAGGGCCAAATATCTTGGTTCTGAGTTCCTAGAGAGTATTTTTTTAGTAGTGAATCCTCCCAGAGGTTCCCATATTTATAATTTCTTGCTAAAATGTGGAATGATCATATCTCATCATGTTTCCTAGATAATTAATAATGGGAGAAAAGTATACTTCTAGAAGGATTCTTGGAATGGACATCACCCTGTGTCAAAAAATTTCAAAGGAACAAAAATCAAAGTTTTACTATAAAATCTTTGGAGATACAAGGTGGTGGATTACTTGGATCTTTAATATAATGAGTTGAGATTAGCTTACAAGTGGAAAATCTTGTCAGATATTAAAATCCCATAGGCCTAATTAAGGGCATTGGAATAAATTATTTTTCTAAGGAAAAAATTTATCAATAATAAAGAATATCAACTAAATTGGATTAGAGCTAAATCTTTTGCTTATACAATAAAACTGGGTTATTAGATGGCTTAAGCAATGGATGTTTCTATAGCTTAGGAAAATTTAATATGTTAGGGTAAGGAAGGACTTAAAAAATTAGGGGTATTTGCATGGTTGGTAGTTTAGATTCACATTCTCACACAAGATCATCTCAAGAAAATAGGTTTTGTAGGGACATCGAGATGTTGTTTATGTAAACAAGAGGAAGAAAATGTGGATCACCTTCTATATAATTATTCCTTTACTAATTAGTGTTGGATTTGGTTATGTAATAAATTAAATTGGGTTTGGACTTTCCCTCCCACTCTTTTTTATGCCTTTTCCTCTTGGTTGGTGGGAGATGTGAAGCCTTTGCTATATAACTTATGGAGATGTAGTCTAGATATTATTATTTGAACAATTTGGAAAGAAATAAATGCCTGTATCTCTTGGGATAGAGAGAGTTTGCTTCATGTAGATTTAATGAAAATGGAATTATACATATCTAAAGTGGTTTCAATAAAAATACAAAGGAAACAAGTTTTCTTAACTCAATGGGATATGCAAATGTCTACTAAATGGAAAAATATTAAACCCCCTCCCTATTAAAGGGTCAATAGTAGATAATAAGAATAAGATAAAAAGAAATCAAGTAGTCTGGACTCCTCCACAACCATTTTAGTTTAAGCTAAATTTTGATAGGGCTTGTAGAGGGAATCTAGGAGCTTCATGGGTTGGGTGTGTAATCAAAGATTGCAATGGCTCCTTAATAAGAGCTATCTCTATGAAACTACTTGATGGAACTAATAATGAAGTATAAGCTAAGGTACTTGTAATAGGAATTGATTTGGACTTGGATTGCAGTATTTTTTTTGGAAATCCAAGGGGATTCTCAGGTTTTTATTTAGGCCTTGAAAGGTCAAAAGGCTAAAACGTAGAAATTGGAGAATACTCTTGCAATCATTTGTCCTAAACTAAATCCATTTATAGAGTGAATATGTTTGCATTACTTTTGAGAAAGAAATCAAGTTACTAATTTCATTATTAATGTGGAATAAATCAAATTGAGATTTCTAGGGTTGATAATGTTTAGGAAGGTTGGAGTGATTGCATGGGGGTGGAATTGATAAACATCTAATTTTTTAATTTAATTTTATTAAATTTTAATAAAATTGATGAAATTATGAAAATAGGTGGTAGTGACTTTTTTTTATGACTGATATAAAACTCAGAAGTTTTGATTGACTAATAATTTAAGAACATGAAAATAACACAGTAACAATGAATTCTTTAAGAAGAGATGTTTTATTACTCAAGATTGTAATACAACTATATGCTTATCTCTAGGAGAAGATGTCTGATTTCCATTTTAGGTTACATCTTCAGTTATATACATTGTGAAAGTAGGAGGAGGATTTGGAAGGTCACCAATCTTGAGGGAGATTAAGTGGTTTAACTTCCATGATTTAAAATAATATAGAATTTGAAGAATTATTATTTTTAGAAACTTAATATTTTTAGACTACACTACTAAAATTGAAATTTAGGGAACTTCCATTGGTTTTTTAAGGGTCAAAAACCACCAAGTGGAACTTTGTGCCATCTCACCATGTTATCCTCATTCTTAAATTTCCAATGGTTCAAATGGTTAATCAATTGGCACTACGATGAAAAAGTTATGGCTCCTAGAAGTTTTGCCATCAATTGGGGTAGAACCATCACCTGAATTGTCACCTAAATTGTTGCCCAAATCATTCCTCCCTCCTTGAGAATAAATGGTCCCCATTACATAAATATTCCTCATCAAGTGTGGCAGTTGTGTCTTAATTTGATTCTCTATGATCCATTCACCTTGGTGGCTAATCTGGCCCCTTTTGACCACTCAATAAAGTAGAATAGAGCATCATCTTGTTATCTTCATCCAAGTGTCCACAATCTGATCCTCCTCCACTAGAGTTAAACTTTGTGGATCAAGCTCATCAATGTCTATTTATTTTGATATCATTGAAGTGTCCAACAAAGGTAGATGATATGGTTTGAGGAGCTCCATGATGAATATTAGATGCAGAACAAGGTGGGCTGGTAGGTTTAACTCAAAAGCATTTTCTCCAACTCTTTTGGTGATGGTGTAGGAACCATATCGTAGAGGTTTAATTTTTCTATATGGGCCTACAAGTCATTCCTTTTGAATCTACAACCAAACCTTGTCACCCACAACAAAATGGTGTGTAATCCTATGTTTATCATGGCATTGTTTATAATTCTGATTCATCTTCTCAAAGATGTCATGAACTTATTGTTGGATGTGTTACATTTGTTCAATGAACTTTATTGCTTTTGTTGCCTTAGATCTCCCATGAGGTGTGTATTCCATGGTGGAGAATGGAATGACTATATCAATTGGTGCCATGGGTTGGAACCTGAAGCATACTTGGAATGGACTATGCTTGGTCGAGCTATGCAAGGCCTGATTGTATCCATGTTATATGAAAAGAAGCTCCTCATCCCATGTGCATAGATGTTTGGAGTGATACATCTAAATCATGTGAATAATCAAGTAGTTCTCCACTTTTTTATGGCCATCAGTATGTGGATGGAAGGTTATGGACTTCATCATCTTGGTATCCATCATCTTCCATAGAGTGGACCAGGAGATGCTCAAGAACCTACTATCTTGATCTGAGACAATAGACTTGGGGAGACCAAAATGGAGCCATACATGACTAAAATATAGTTGAGCAGTTTCTTTAGTAGATATATTATTCTTACAAGCAATTATGATAGCCATTTTTAAAAAATAATCAACTACAACAAAAATATAGTCCTTGCCATGTTTTGAAGTGGGCAAACCTGAGAGAAAATCCATTAAGACAAATTCTCAAGGCCTAGTTGGTTCTATAAATGGTGTGTACAATCCTTGTTTCTTATTTATTGGATTGGCTATCACACATGGGGTACAAGATTTGAGTTACCTTTCCACATCCTTTTGCATATAGGGCTAGTAGAAGTGTTTTTGAAGAACTACCAATGTCTTTTCTACACCAAAGTGTCTAGCTATCCTACCAAAATGTGCTTCCCATATCATCTTCTATTTCTCTACAATTGGAACATAGATGTGCCCCATATGATAGAGGACATTATCTTGAAAATAAAAATTAGAGACATGTTTACCTTTTTGAATCACCTAATATGTATTAGCAAAGGCAGGATCTGCTTCATACAGAGCACCCCAAGTGGTAGTCTCATGTCTGCACAAGTCCAAAACTATTGTGAGTGTAGTAATTGGTGGGTGGCTCAAACAATCTATGGTCGTATTTGAGTTCCCTTTTTGTGTTTGATTATCAGATGGAATTAGTATAGATATGTGGCCCACTTTTGGTGCCTCTCATTTTATAGTTTGCTCTACATCTAGATGAGTTTCAATGGTTTGTGGTCAGTGTGGATGACCATTTCTTTCCCCAAGATGTAGTGTTTCCATTATTTGTAGGCTTACACAATGACATAGAGCTCCTTGTCATATGTCAAGTATTTCCTAACTATATCAGTGAAAGTTTCACTATGATATGCAATAGGATGGCCATGTTGCATGATGATAGCTCCCATGTCATATTTAGATGCATCTGTCATCAACTCAAAAGGTTGATACAAATTTGGCAAGACAAGAATAGGGGCTAAGCAAAGTCTATTCTTCAAATTATCAAATGCCCTTTGTTGTATTTTTCCCCACTGAAATATATCTTTAGCTCCTCCTTTAGTCACTTGGGTTAGTGGCCAAGCAACATGTGAGAATCTAAGAACAAACCTACGATAGAAATGTGTGACACCAAAGAAGCTATGAAGTTTTATGAGGGTCCTTGGTGTAGGCCATTCTCAAATAATCTAAATCTTCTCTAGATTGACATGGACCCCTTCCTTATTCACAGCATACCCTATGTACTGAATTGTTTTCGTCTTGAATGTGCATTTATCAAGATTTGCATACAACTTGTGCCCTCGAAGAGGAGCATCTTACAAACATGTTGCAGATGTTCCTCCCATGTTTTATTGTAGATTAGTATGCCATCTAGGTAGACAACCATGAATGAGTTGGTGAAGGGTCACAGGATGTCATCCATCATCCTCATGAAGGTTATAGGTGTGTTAGTTAAGCTAAAAGGCATAACCAACCATTTGAAGAGCCCCTCCTTAGATTTGAATGTAGTCTTCTAAACACTGGTGGGATCGATGGGAATTTGGTGATATCTAGACTTGAAATCAATTTTGGTGAAGAAATTTTCACCATGGAGTTGGTCTAGCAGGTCATCAATCCTGGGGAGGGGGTAGTGATTCTTCACAGTGATTTTATTCAGGGCTTGATAGTCAATGCAAATCCTCCATGTTCCATCTTTCTTTGGTGCTAGGACAATCGAGCTACCATAGGGTGAAGATCTTGGCCTAATGTGACCCTTTTATATCAATTTTTGAATCTATCCCTTTATCTCATCATTCTCTAAAATGGATTTGTGATACATAGGACTGTTAGGCAAAGATGATCCTATGATCAAATCGATAGAGTGTTTTACTTGGCAATGTAGTGGAACTCCCATGGGTGACTTGATTAAGTCATCATATTCTCCTATGCTTTATCCCATCTGCTTCTGTTATTGTGTTAATTATGTAGTCAGGACTGTAACATTGGCCTTCTTAGATTTTTTGGTTTGACCACCATGAGAATGAATTTCTTTATCTTCTCCACCAATATCTTACATTTCTTGGCACTAATCAAGGAGATAGATGTGGAAGGTGGTGCCTATAGTCCCCTGTAGTGCCACGTTCTAAGAGTAATGGTGATTCTTTAGGTTCATGATTCATAGATGCCATGTTGATCATACATGAATGATTGACTAAGGAATACATCACAAACATCTAGATTGACCACATCACATAAGACTTCATCTTGGAAAGGTTTTATTGAATATGAAAGAAGACACTGATGGGTGACACAGAGGTCTCTCCCTGGGCTCAACCATCCAATAATTTATGGCTTTGGGTGAGGCTTCATGGATAAATTTAGACTTTTCACAACTTTAACAGAGATTAAATTATTTTGACTCCCACTATCAAGAATGAAATGTAGAGGCTTACCTTTTACCCATGATTTGGAGTGAAAAAATCTTTCCTTGTCATCTGACCTTTCATCACGAGTCTATGATAAAGCAATGATGGTATTGGGCTCAGTATCTACAATCTCTTCTTCATCCTCTTTGGATATAGGTTGTGTATAAGATAGAGCAGTAGATGTCAAGTATTGTGACTCAAAAAGCAGTGACTTAATGGCTCAACATTCTTCTTTGGAGTGAGTTCTAATTTTGTGGTAATCACGCCATTTTCCAGTCTTCCCCTTCTAGGGTTTCTTATCTTAAAACTCCTTTTGCTTCCAATTTTGGCCTCATGTTTGACCTTCCTTGTCACTTTTCTATTTCAAAGGCTAACTCTTCATATTCTTTCTTCCATGCTTCTACTCAATCTTCACTACGAACTTGTATGCCTCACTGAGGGTTTCCAAATTAAAGAGTTTCATTTCCCCCCATATTTACCATTGTAGTCCACCATGATATTTGAGAGTCTTATGTTTCTCACTTTTTTGGATGCCCAATATTGTAGATAGAGAATGAAAAATGTTAGTGTAATCTTGAATAGATTGGTCCTTACCTTGGTGAAGTTGTTACCATTGTATGTATAGATCATCATATGCTCTAATGGGATAGTATTCTTTATCACTTCCATGAAATCATCCCAGGTAGGTTATACCTCAAGGCCAATGTCATCTATACTGAACCTCTTTTTTTACACTTCCCACTAATTTTTCATGGACAATGATTCTTTCAAAAGAGAAAAAGTGATCTTTTCTCCATCGGTGAATTTATTTATAGAGAAGTAGGAAGATAATTGATCCAACCAATTTTCTACCACATTAACATTGATTTTGCCTTCAAATGTAGGGATATCAAAATTCACCTGAACCTTGAAGGGTGTTGGGGCAATGAAAGGATGTTCCATGGATGAGGAGCTAGGAAGTGCAGATGAGGAGCCAAAATTTCCCATTGAGAGTTGTTGGAGAATTTGGGTGAATTATTGTAGCATCTATGATTTTTTCCATTGGAGGGCATCATTAACCATTTCCTTAAGGGATAAAATGTCTTGGTCTCATCTACCATTTGAATTCATTTGGAGTGAATAGGTGGATAGTTTGGAAGCTCTGTTGTTTTCCATCCAAGCTTCTTATAGCCTGACCTCATCCTCGAGATCATACACTCTCAAGACAAACTGCTTTGATACTAATAATCCAAAAATCATAAGTTTTGATTGATAGATATTTTAATAAAATGAAAAGAACACAGTAACAATGAATTCTTTGAGAAGATATGTTTTATTACTCAAGATCGAAATACAACTATATGCTTATCTCTGAGAAGAGATGTCTGATTTCCATTTTAGGTTACATCTTCATTTATACACATTGTGAAAGTAGGAGGATGATGTGGAAGGTCACTGATCTTGAGGGAGATTAAGTAGTTTGACTTCCATGATTTAAAATAATACAAAATTTGAGGAATTAGTGTTTTTAGAAACTTACTATTTTTAGACTACACTACTAAAATTGAAATTTGAGGAATTTTCATTGGGTTTTTATGCGTAAAATACCACTAAGTATATATATTTTACATCTCACCACATTATCCTCATTCTTAAATTTTCAATGGTTCAAATGGGGAGTCAATTAGAGCTATGGTGTAAAAGTTATGGCTCCCAAAAGTTTCATCATCAATTGGGGTAGAACCGTCGCCCAAATTATCACCTGAATTGTTGCCTAAACTAACAACATGCCTTGCATTAGAGATAGATTGATAGAAATGATAATTATGAAATTATTTATGGAAATTTTATGAAATTAATGGATTCATAATGGTGTTTTTGCAAAGATATTTAGGGAATGAATATCTTAGATATGAGCGTTGCATTCAGATTTTGGTTTTTGATAGGTGGTTTGGTTTTATTTCTCAATATGGATACTAAGTTTATAGAATCTTTGGGGTGGTCATTAATGTTTGGTGGGGCCAAATCTAGGTAGATATGGTTCACAGGAAATGTTATCAAGATGAGGCTGATGAATATTTTCTAGGTTTTTGTAGTCAAAGTGGTAGAGGTTATGGAGGAGGTGTTGGGTATGGAGGTACTAGCTAAAAGTAGAAGAGTGTGAGTTAACTCTAATTTGGCATATTTATTTTCTATAAACCTATGTATTATTATTTCTAAGAGGAATCAAATTAAACAAATGGTAGAGTTTTTCATTTGCCCTGAGCACAGGGTATGTTTGATGTTGGCAATAGATTTGCTACCTTTAGGACCTTTTATAGAATTATCATTTTTAGGTAAAGATGGTCTAGGGTATGTGTTATTATCAGTGTTTCATAGTTATATTAGATATATTTTTATCTCTAATCAATTTCAATCAAGAGGTTGAAGAAGTATAATCAGGGGTGAAAGAGAAGGATGATTCTAGGGGTATAGCCATGCCTTTATGCAAGATCTATTTATTCCAATTCTACAATTAAAAGTTTGGAGAGATCAATAGAGTTCATCATGGAGATTGAAGGAAATAATTATATAGTGCATGGAGTGTAAATATGCCTATTTAAGGATCCCCCATGGTGGAGGAAGTAGAGGAAAGAAAATTTTGTGCAGGGAAGCTGTAAAGAAAGTTTGATATTTTTAAAGACGATTATTTAGATATGGCTTTAACATCTAATAAATGCTTGGAAATTGTTAGTGCCCAAACTTGCACTTAAAAATTTGTACCTTTTTCCAAAATATTAGTGAATTAATATCTAATTATTGCCTCTTCTTTGTAAGTGTTCACTCAAGTTAAAAATCCATCTCTTACTTTATGAAGACCCTGTGAAAAGTCAATTTCTATTAATGTTCAACATCTTCATATTTTAGTAACATTATAGGATGTATGGTAAATAAGGAATCAGTATAATTTTACAATGAAGTGCAACTTTTCATATTGCAAGGTTGTAATATGCTTCCTGGGCTCCCATTCTCGATGGACTATCTTCGTGGAATTACACATGCAAAGTGCAAGTTCAACTTTTTGGAAAATTTTGACTTCAAAAATTCTTAAGTTCAAAATTTCTTCATTAGACATTGTATTTATAACTTCATCAAATTTTATGGTTAGAGAATCTATTTGGGATTTCTTTAGATGAACATTTTGTTCAAAACTCCTTCATCGGCTTTTGTGGTCAAGGTTAACTCTTCAAAAATTATGTTCAAAGTTTCCCTTGTTTCAAAGGATTTGGTTGTCATAATTTTCATTTGGGGTTCGTGTTCAGAGTTTTTGATTTGTGAGAGTTAGTTGGTTGGTTTAAAAGAGTTAGCATGCAATGTCTAAAGTGTCATCTTATTTCCTAAGCTTTCAACTCAAATTCAGCTCGGGATATATAAATTCAAACAAATATCAATGAAGATTTGGATTCCAATTACAATTTTTTTTATTACAACTTACAAACTGCTTATTAATCTCCTAGACCCACAGACTTAAGAACCATATCCAATATTTAAAATTTTCTACCATGTGCCTTTAATTGGTCAAATGGTGGCCTGAAGGAGATGAATGTTCCAATTGTTTTGTATGAACAATTCCAAGATCTAAATAATAATATCTAGAAAGGGTGTTGGTTAGAGTTTTGAAAAATGGGAAGTAAAGCTTCCAATTTCATCATGACAAAAACATTATGGAAGGGAAATCAACACCTAGATTGGTTGTGTGTGCCTTTGATGCCTAGATTGAGAAATAAATAACACACTTAAATCCATGTGTGATGAGAATAAATACATCTCTCCATGTTGACCGCTCTAAATGGAAATACTGGTATTTTGAAGATTTTGAAGATTTAGTGGATATAAAAGAAGTAGATGGTTGAGACCTTCTCTATGATGTAGTTAAAGGAGAGAATGATGATGGAGATAACACTGGTGACTACCTAGGTATTATGAGTGCCAAAGGGATCTCCCTTGATGATTTTATAGATAACATAGGATTTCCATTTCTAGGAATGGGTTTCTCTAGATATTGCCATGGTGATTAACAATAGAAACATAAGTTAGATTTGTAGTTTTATGAACAGTTGTTATAGGATCAACAAGATAAATAATTTCGTTATGAAATAAAATTCAAATCAAATAGAGGTATGAGAGAGATTTTTAAGGAGGATTTAATTTTTTATTTTTTCAAATATGCATTTTGCAAATTATAAAACAATGTCTGCCACCCACCTGTCAACTTGTAGTCAAAAGTCAAAACATATTTTTTCAAGCCAATTACAACTTTGCATTTTTGCAAATTGAAAATTGTACTTTAAAGTTCATAAGTTCTACATGAGGTAAAATTAGGTAAAATAATGCACTTAAGCATTATAAATTTTTGCATCAACCCTAAAAAGGCAAAATAGAAAAGGGGAAATGCATGTTGAAGTAAAAAAAGTAAAAAAGGTAAAACATAAGCTAAGTGTTGCATTTCTAATATTTCACTTGTTTTGAATACCTCCATGGAAGAGGATTTTTTTAGGGTTTGTGAATCCAAGTTGGGCCATTACAAGCATATCATTCAAATGGCCATGGATCCTGCATTACAATCTTATGCCATCATAATGAGGTAAGGGCCATTCTTTTGTTTGCATAAGAAGAAGGGAAATTGTCCAAAAGATTCCAACTAGATAAATGATTCGTTGGAAGCATGGACAAGTAGTTACACAAGAGGACAAGGATTTATTTTTTCTCCCAAGGGAATATTATCCCTCAAGCGCAAGTAAAATACATTTCTAGCCAAGGAGATTGAGGATTTTTTTCAAACTTCATCATGACAAGGATAGTGCAATTACCCAAATGATTTATTTTCAAAGAGCAGAAGCTTCCAAGCATGACAAAGGGTATATTCTAGCTGAAGCATATTCTCAAAATATTTGGGGTGATAAATTTATATAAAAAAAGAGCTTGTCCTCTTTTCAAAAGTTTTTATTGGTTTTCTTAGGTCTTAGGCTCTTTCAAAATTTGGGATCTATGTTGTGTGTATGTTTTATCTCTTTTGCTAAGGTGGTTACAATTGTATATCCATTAGCAAGCTATAAGAGCATGTATATGTCTCCCTTGTATTAGAGAAAACTCACCATTCTTCTCCCCATGATCACCTTCTGAAACAATGATGTATGAAATATTTGTTTGCAAGTTAATAGAAAATAGATATGACTTCTACTATATTTTATCAATGAAATGTAATAAAATATTCTTCATTCTCTATTGATTGGGTATTTAGATTTATGCTTGTCAATGGTAGTTATTTTGGGCATATATCTAAGTTGTAAATTCCTTTCTGCATTATGATTTGGGGATATGTTGTCGATAACCTTTTAAGGACATTTTGGGTTTAGGATTTGATATGAGAAAGAATTTGAATCTCTACTTATATTATATTCTTTAGGGTTTCAAAAATCATCTGAATATTTGCATGGTATTAGCACCAATGGATGCAAATCATTCATGTTAATTTTTTTAGCTTGTTAAAGGAATTCATGCTATTTGAAAACAACCACACCACTCTTTTATAACTACCTAACTCATACTACCTTCCCTGTGCTACAAATAATACCCCTTATTGTATATTCTTAGTATTATTTACCTACATATGCATAAATATTGCATATATAAAATGTATCTATGTTTTGATCTTTGAATCCCAGCATTACAATCTCCCATTTGACCCTAGGTTTTTGAAAATTTATTTAAAATGAAGGTTGAAATCATATCCCTGTCTATCTTTGGTATCTTATGTCTAAATTAGAGTATTTGTTCATTCCATGTGATAAATATTCTCGAGTGGAGTGAAAAAGTTTTGTCATTCCCTAGTCATATTTGTGTTTCAATGTGTTAATAATCCCCATGAAGATTGAACTGTAGTATCCCTTCATGTGAGCAAGATACCCCATAGGTCATGTCACCTTGGTTCAGGTAAATCTAGAAGTATCATGGAGCTAACCATACCCTTTATCAGTGTCTTCTAGTCATTTTCTGCATTTAGTCCATCCTAATGATAAACCCTTCCCCATCTATAACAACATAATTTAGGTTTTTCATCTTTGTTTTCCATGTTGCCCAAGTGTGCAAGGCTGAGTGCATGAGGTGTACAACTAGGAACTAACACTCAACTATCACTATTTTTGGGGTAAATCCTTGTCTCCCATGTTGTCAAGGATTCTTGTTAAGGGTTGTATTTGTTAATATTTTCAAGTTCTCTGTCAAGAAATATTTGATGCATTAGCCTTAGCTACATAATTTTAGACACAGTTTATTCATATTATCTCATGTGTTTGAAATTTGAGGTTATTTGAGCATTCTCTACTACTTTGGGCTATCAACTATGCAACACTCAATTGGGGACATTGTTAGGGACTTGAAAGATTTGGTAAATTGACATCTATTGATTTCTTGCAAAGAGATATTAATTTATTCATGTTTTAATGTGGTTTCCCCTTTTGAACATAAATCTATATTTTTAGTATCTTTTATTTTTTTATCTCATCACTGAATTTAGCAAAGTATAATTTTAGTATATATCACAACATGTTTTTAATATGTTATATTCTATAATTTTTCTTCTAGTGGTGACTCCAACATTGTATCTAGTTTCAAGAAAGATCAATGCCCATTTTTAACTCTTTTAGTTGTGAGTGTTATCTTGTTTGAAAAGATGAAAGGACTAAGATCATCCTTCAAAGGTGACTCATCATATCAATTTGTCTCACCCTTAAGTGTTCATAAAATAAGAAGCAGTTAATTTTGGAGGCCAATTGAAGGACAAATTTTAGTAGCAAAGGATTGTTTGGACTGTCAAGATTCTAGTACACCTAAAATTTTATTTGTTGAACTTCCTATTATTAAAGATTATCATAGTTCTAATTTTTTAGAGCTTTATAATCCAATTTATTACCTAGTACCTTCTCAACCAGTTGAATATCCTCCTAGGTTTGATCCCCCAAGTCCACCTCACTCACCCCCTCACAGCCCTTCGTCATCTGATCTTGAGCCCACCATTAAACTAGTCATAAGGCATAGGGATCAGGATGAGAATGAGTGTCTTGCATTCAGGAGTTATAGATTTATACCAAATTAACTTTGATGAAATGGAGGGATATCCTAATGAAGTTATAAATGAATTAAGGAACCACCTTCCTAAGTTTTAAGTGAATAATGCAGTGACTGGTGATCATCATTTGAGGGTTTTTCACATTATCATTGAGGATTATGAAGTTGAACATGAGAATGTTTGCATTAATATAGTTTTTCATACACTATAAGAATATGATCACGAGTGGTTTAATTCCCTTCCCTATGGATTCATTTATTCATGGGAAAAAATGAAGAATGTTTTTAAAATTCAGTATGGTGATAATATTGATCCTAGGTTTCTTTTGGTAGAATTTGAAAACATTAAGAAACTTAATGAGTGTGTAGGATTTTAACATGAAGTTTAATAAGACTATGATGAGGCTAATTAGAAATATAAAAACTTGTGATATAGCTTGCTTTTAAATATTGTGATGCATTTGCCAAGAAGGTTGTGTACTACTTGAGGGACAAGGCTCCAACAAACCTAAGATTGGCATTTAACATGGCCATGAAAATTGAAAAAAACATAAAGGTTATGGGAAATCCCCTAAATAAATGTGCTGATATAAATTGGTTAATCCTAAAAAGACTTAGTCCACCAAGATATCCAATCTTGAGGAAACCATGAAAACTTTGGCCTCTACTGTCAAGGATATGTCATACAAGCTAGTCATGACTGAGAAGGGGCTGCTTCATGGGTCTACAAATCAGGATAGAACTCAAAATTAGAATCAAGCACAAGGTAGACCCTATTTCCATAATTAAGATAATGACTGAGGGAATAGGCCTTCTCATTATGAGAGAAATGATAGAAATTAGAATAGAGGAATTGGAAAGGAAGTACCTGATCTTTTGAATGCCAAAGTGAATGTTATAGGTTGTGATATTGACATTGATTAGTGTGATAAATTTTTCCTTCCACATCCTCTTTATGATATTTTTGAATGAATTGATGAATATGTAAAGGAACCTAAATTTTCATCTAAAAATGATTTGATTTTGATGATTGAATATCAATTCTCCTGAAGTAAGTATCTCCCTCCACATAATTGCTAAGTACTACCACTATTGATCAGTTTTGGAGTGCAGTACAAAAGGTATGTATCCCAACTTCTGAAGTTATTTATGATATTAACATGACACAAGCATATGAATTACCCAATCATGATTTTGAATTTTTACAATCAATGATGATTAAGAAATATGATGGGGGAATTCCTTCAATTGAAGATATGTAGCTGTTAATTAATGCAGTAATTACCCAAGAGAAAGAATATAGTTTGAGAAGTAGACAATAAGGTATTTCTCCTCAAGAGACTACCCCTATAAATCCAAGGGTAGGGGATGCAATTTAGGAAGTTAAGAAAACTATATTAGTCCTTGGTTTCTCCAAGTTAGTACCTATTTCCCAAATTATTAAACAAAGAGGTGTTCCAACCAAGAATATAATAACTTTATTGTCTAGTATTTCTAAGGGTGTGAGTGATGTTAGAATAAATCCACCCTTGAAAACTACTATTAAAAATGCAAATTCATCTCTGCTTGTTCCACCCATAAATTTGAATGATTGTATTCTTGCTAAAGGTGTTGTCACCCTTCCTACAAATACTTCCCTCCCTCAGTACAGTGTGTGTGATATGGCTCAAGTGTTGAGGCAACTAAAAATCACCGTGCCACTTGTTGAGTTCTTATGAATACTTAAACATAGAAAGAGGGCATTTGAGTATTTGGAATTTAGTGATAATGTAGATGTGAATGAGATGAATTCACCCTAAACACTCTCGACAGATGATGAAGAATCATATGAGGTTGTTGAACTAGTCCCAAAGGTTTATTTAAGGGTTGCATTGGTAAAAAGTCAATTGAATGTGGATCTGTTATACATAACCCTACTAATTAATGGCTTAATTTTTCATAATTACATGTCTAATTATAGAAACTCTTGCAATATGGTGGCCCTAGGTGTCTTAAATGATCTTGGATTAAAAATTACATCTGCCTTTGAAAAGTGATATGCCATGGAATCATGAGAGGTGCTAGTTGTTGGACAAGTTAAAGGTTTGGTAGTGTAGTTGGAAATTCATCCAGGTAAATTTTTTAATATGGATGTGGTATTTATGAACTTCCCACCCAAGTGGGGGATGTTTCTATCATGAAAATGGGTTGTTAACATGGGTAGAAGTGTACAAATGGACCTTTCTGATGCCACCATTCCTTTAGAGGGTAAGATTGTCAGATTTCATAGGGAGACTAAGATGTTGCATGTACTTGAAGATCTAAAACATGCTCTAAATTAGGTATTGTACATGGATGTGGATCTAGATAGTTTCATTGGGAATGTGGATGTTGTTAAACAACTAGCTATTCTTGATGTTGGGTTTGACAAGGAAAATAGTGAAGTTTAGAAAATGTATTTCGATGGGGATTGCTCCAATCTTGGAAATGGAGCTAGGGTTGTCTGTTATGCCCCAAATGGTAAATGTTTTAAGTTTTCCTTCAAAATTTCCTTTGAGTGAATGAATAATATTGTTAGGTATGAGACACTCTTACTTTTTTTATGAATTGCTTATGAACATAGAATCACAAGTTTGATTTTTACAGGGTGATTCTGAGACAATGGTTAAGCAGGTCCATAATGCTTATGACACTAAAAATAAAAAGTTGAAATAATATAGAAAAAAATTATGGAATTTGTTAGAGTTTTTTTATGCATTCAGTATTTATTATCATGATAGAAGTTTCAATGAAGCTGATAAACTTGTAAGGTTAGGTGATCAATTTGAAATTGAAAATATGAACCCTAAAAGTCAGTATCAGGTAGAGGTGTTGGTTAGGCCTTCAATCCTAGACAATATTCATCATTGGCAAGTTTGTGATGATGATGAACATATTAGAAGGTTTCTAAACTATAAATCAAAAATTCAAGATTAGTTTATAGACTTAAAATCCATGGTCCAGATTTGTGATGGGGAGGAAACTTTATTTGGTAATGATGTTAATCAACTAAATAAAAATACTCTCCATAGGGGATTGGTGAGTTTGGAGGCATATTTTGATGGAGTGGACCAAATCAAAACTGAGATATTTTTATCTCAAAAGATGTGACTGAATGAAATTTGGGCTCTCATGAAAATCCAAGAAAGGTCTAGTTGGGTACACACTTGAGTGCAATACAAAAACAAGTATACATGTAACTACTAAAAAAGTACCAAGACTATTTAGCTTAGTATTATTTTGAGTTGAAATTGGTTAAGGAAGATTTGTTTCAACATGTCATCCCATTATAACTTGACAGCAAGCCTTTTAAGCAGAAATAGAGACCTATTAACCCCATTTTGGCCACTATAATATAATATGCATTAAAGAAGCTAAGGGATGGTATAATTATTCATCCCATTATGTATTCATCATGGATGATGAAATTAGTCCCTATATGAAATAAAAATGGTGACATCTTCTTGTGTGTGGATTTTCAAAATTTGAACAAAGCTTCTTTCAAGGATAATTACCCCCTGCCTAATATGGATAACCTATTGTAAAGTGTTATAGGATTAAAAATGTTATCCACTTTATATAGTTTCTTAGGGTATAACCAAGTTATGGTAAAATAATATGAAAGACCTAAGACTACATTTACAATTCCTTAGGGATGTATGTTTATATGAGGATGTCTTTCGAGTTGATGAATGCTAGTGTAATGTTCCATTGAGATATGGACATTGCATTTATATGGGAATCAACAAGTTGATTTTTGTGTATCGAGATGATATTACCATGTACCCCAAGAATATAAAAGAACATTTGGATCATCTATAAAAAGTGTTCATTAGATGCAGGGGTTAGGTATTTCATTTAATCCTAATAAATGTCACTTTAGACTACAAAAGGCTAAGTTGATGGGACATATAGTGTCTAAGGATGGTATCATGATTGATCCTGAAAGAGTGAAAGCCATTGATAAATTGCCTATCCCACATTCTAAGAAAGGAATTCAATCCTTATTTGGGAAAATCAATTTCATCAGAAGGTTTGTGTCTAATTTTGTAGAGATCACTTTGCCTATCACTTCCATGTTGAAGAAGGACCAAACCATCAAGTGGGAGGAGAAGGTCATGCAAGTATTTAATGACATCAAGGGAGATTTAAAGTTTTCCCCTATCTTGGCTATCCCTGATTACACTAAGGAGTTTCAAATATTCTCTTTTACATCCCATAATACTGTAGATACTATATTGTTACAATTAATGGTGATGATCATTAAAAACCCATAGCTTTATTTATAAAAGTTATACAAGGGTTTGAACTAAATTATAACATCATAGAAAAAAATGCTTTCACTCTCTTGAAGGCTGTTAAAACATTCAGAACTTATATTCTGAGTTTGAATATTATTGCATATGCCCCACATAAAATGGTCAAAGACATCTTGACTTAGGTTAAAGCATCAATCAAGATATGCAGGTGGATCAACAAGTTTCAAGAGTATGACATGGATATTCAGACCACCAAGCTAGTGAGAAAGATGGGTCTAGCCAAGCTCATAGTTGAGACCAATTTACAAGTTATTAAGGTAAGCACTATTGTTTTCAATGTTGACAATTCTTTGAGTTAAATTAGCATATCTCCATGGTATAAGGATATTGTTTACTACTTGAAATTTTTGAATTTTCCACCTAACTTGGATAAAAATAAAAGGATAAATCTTAAACTTATTAATCAAAAATATCTCTTGACTAAAAATGGATTGACATGGAAGAATTCTAATGGAGTTCTCCTAAGATGCATGGTAGAAGAAGAAATTGTCAATTTGATTGAAGACCTTCACAGTAGAGTATATGGTGGCCATTTTCACCTAAATTCAAAACTCATAAAATTATGAGAGTTGGTTATTGGTGGTCATCACTATTCAAGGATGTTGCTTAGAAAGTTAGAAAGTGTGATAAATGGCAATGCTTTATTGGAAGGTTGAATGCTTCTAGTTCTCTTCCCTTATAGTCTGTGATGATTAAAGGCTCATTTGGACAATGGGGAATGGATTTTATTTGGGAGACCATTGATTCATCAAGTACTAGACATAGATAGATATTAGTTACAACTGAATAATTCATGAAGTGGGTTGAAGTGGTCCCAACCAAGAAGGCCACACACCAAATGATTATGGATTTTATATTAAGTCATATTATTTGTAGATTTGGTGTGCTTGTTAAGGTATTATTGATAATGCCATGAGTTTTAGAGCTAAACCTTTGATGGTATTGTGCAAATAATATAGAATCACATTAAATTACACTTCCAATTACAACCCTCAAGGGAATGGGTAAGCAAAATCTATTAATAATAAATTGCTCAAAATTATTAGACAAACCTTGGAAGCAAACAAGAAGAAATGGAGTGAAAAGCTGAAGTTTGCCTTGTGGGATGATAGGATCATGCCTAATAGAGCTACAAGTAAAATCCCTTTTGAGCTTGTGTATGGAGCTCAAGTTTTTTTGCCTATAAATTTTCAATTTCTAACTTATCAATTCATGCAACATCTAGAGGAAGATGATGAAATCAACCACTATGACAGTAGAATAAACCAAATTGTTATGCTTGATGAAACTAAAAGTTTAACTCATGAGAGACACCTCTAGTTCAAGGAAAGACTTAAAATAATATTTGATAGAAAGGTTACTTTGAGAACTTTTCAAGTATGTGATCTATTTTTAATTTGGGACATTAGGCATGAGGAAAAAGGCAAGCATGGAAAACTTGATGCCTTATGGATGGGCCCCTATTCCATTGACTGAAGAATCAGGGAACACACTTTCTTCTTGAGAGACTTGGATGGTGACATACTAGAGCTATCAGTCAATGATAGACATCTAAAACCCTTCCTAGACTAAGTTTGTAACTGTGTAATGTATTATATATTATATAGTTTTTTTGTTGCATTATTTTGTTTCTCTTCTATGTTGGGCCTTGTTTATATAGTTCTTTTTGGTGTTTTTGTGTCATGTGTTCATTATCAAATCCCCATGATCTATTTTTTTTGGTTTGACCTTAGTTTTATTGAGTTTTCATGGGTGTTTTCTATGAATTTTTGAAAATTTTGACTCTATGGCCCAAGGGATTATCACCTAGTCTTTCCTTTTGGGGTTATTTGCACACCTACAAAGGGTGTATATCATTGGGTGAGAGATAGTGTTAGTGCCCAAAATTACACTTAAAATGTTGTAACATTTTACAAAATATTAGTACATGAATATCTAATTTTTCCTCCTATTTACAAGTGTTTAACTAAATTAAAAATCTAGCTCTTGCTTTGTGGACCCTATGAAAAGTTGGTTTTTATTAAAGTTTAATGTCTTCATGATTTAGTAATATTATATGATTTATGGTAAATAAGGAGTTAACAAAAATTTTACAATGAAGTACAAATTTTCATATTTCAAATTTAAAATATGCTTCTCAATCTTCTATTCCCAGTGGACTATCTTGGTGGAATTACACATGCAAAGTGCAAGTTCAACTTTTCAAAAACTTTGCACTTCAAAAATTCTTAAGTTCATAATTTATTCATTAGACATTTTATTTGGAACTTCATCAAATTTTGTGGTCAAAGAATCTATTTGGGATTTTGTTCATCAAACATCTTGTTCGAAACTCCTTCATCTGTTTTTGTGGTTAGGGGTAACTCTTTGAAAATTATGTTTGAAGTTTCCCTTATTTTGAAGGATTTGGTCATTGAAATTTTCATTTAGGGTTTATGTTCAAAGCTTTTAATTCATGAGAGTTAGTTGGTTAGTTTTTAAGATTTAGCCTATAATGTGTAATGTTTCATCTCATTCATCGAGCCCATGGCTTAAGGTTAGCATGGGATGCATAAATTCAAACAAAGCTTGGTAGAGATTTAGATTTCAATTGTAATTTTGCATTATTGCAATTGGCAAACTGATTATTAGTCTCCTAGACCTATGGACTTAAGAACCATATCCAATGTTTAAAATTTTCTACCACATGCCTTTAATTGGTCAAACAACAGCTTGAAAGAGATGAATTTATAGGTGCTGCATATAAACAATGCCAAAATATAAATAATTGGAAAGGGTGTTGGGCAAAGTTTTGAAAAATGGGAAGCAAAGTTTCCAATTTCATCATGGTAGAAACATTTTGGAAGGGAAATCGATGCTTGGAGTGGTTGTGTGTGCCTTCAATGCCTAGATTAAGAAGGAAATAACACACTAAAATCCATGTGTGATGAGAAGAAATATTTCTCTCCATGTTGACCACTTTAAATGAAAATACTATCTTTTGAAGTTTTTGAATATTTAGTGGATATAAAAGAAGTAAATAGTTGAGGCCCTCTCTATGATGTAGTTCTAGGAAATAATGATGATAGAGATAGCATTGGAGACTACCTACATATTATGAGTACCAAAGGGATATCCCTTATGATTTGATAGATAACACAAGCTTTCCATTTCTATGAATGGGTTTCTCTGACTATTGCCATGGTGATTAACAATAAAAAGAGATGTTAGATTTGTAGTTTCATGAATAGTTGTTCCAAGATTAAAAAACTAAATAATTTCATTATGGAATAAAAATTAACTAAAATGGTGGTCTATGGGAGATTTTGAAGGAGGATGCAATTTTGTAGTTTTGCAAATGTGCAATTTGCAAATTACAAGCCAATGTCTACCACCCACTAGTCAAAATGCATTTAAAAGTCAAAACAAAAGTTTTCAATCCAATTGCAACTTTGCATTTTTGTAAATTGAAAATTGCACTTAAAGTTCCCAAGTTTTGCATGAGGTAAAATTAGGTAAAATAATGCACTTAAGCATTATAAAGTTTGGCAGAAACCCTAAAAAGGTAAAATGGAAAAGGGAAAATGGAAAAAGGGTAAAACATAATTTAAGTGTTGCATTTCTAATATTTTTCTTATTTTAAATACCTCCATAGAAGAGGAATGTTGCAGGGTTTGTGAGGCCAAGGTAGGCCATTACAAGCATAGCATTCAAATGGCCATGGATCCTGCATTAAAATATTATGCCTTCATGATGAGGCAAGGGCCATTATTTGTTTTGCACGGAAAATTGGGGTAGTTATCCAAAAGATTCTAATTGATTAAATGATTCGTTGGAAGCATGGCCAAGTAGTTACACAAGAGGACAAGGTGTTTATTTTACTCCCATGGGAATATTCTCCTTCAAGCACAAGTAAAATGCATTTATATCCAAGGAGATCAAGGGTTTATTTCAAACTTCATCATGATAAGGATAGTGTAGTTACCTGAATGATTTCCTTGTAAAGAACAGGAGCTTCTCAGCATGAAAAAGGGCATCTTCGAGATAAAACATATTCTTGGAATATTTGGGGTGATAAATTTATATAAAAATAGGGCTTGTCCTCTTTTCAAAGGTTGTTTTTGGCTTTCTTAGGTCTTAGGCTCTTTCAAATTTTGAGATCTTTGTTGTGTGTATGTTTTATCTCTCTTGATAAGGTGGTTGTTGTTGTACAACTATTATCAAGCTCTAAGAGCATGTATATGTTTCCCCTGTATCAGAGCAAAATCACCATGCTTCTCCCTATGATCACATTCTAAAATAATGATGTATGTAAGATTTTTTTTACAAGTTAATGGAAAATATTTGTGATTTCTATTGTAATTTATCAATGAAATGCAATAAAATATTCTTCATGCTCTATTGATTAGGCATTTAGTATCATGATTATCAATGGTAATTATTTTGGGCATATATCTAAGTTTTAATTTTTTTTATGCATTATGATTTGGGGATATGTTGTTTATAACCTTTTAAGGACATCCTGGGTTTATGGATTTGATATGAGAAAGCATTTGAATCTATACTTTTAGTTTATGCTTTAGGGTTTCAAAAATCATCTAAATATTTGCATTGTATTAGCACCAATAGATGCAACTCATTCCTGGTAATTTCCTTAGCTTGTCTTTCAGTCTTCTACATCTTTGAAAATGAATGGTGTCATGCCTATTGAAAGAATTCATATTGTTTGAAAACCACCAAACCACTCTTTTATATCTACCTAACTCATCCCACCTTCCCTACCCTACAAATAATACACCTTGTTGCATATTCTAAGTATTGTTTACCTGTAAATGCATAAATATAGCATATATAAAATGTATTTTTGTTTTTTCTTTGAAGCCCAGCATTGAAATCTCTCATGGGTTGTTGAAATTTTATTTAAAATGAAAGTTTCAATAATATCCCCATCTGTCTTCAGTAGCTTGTGTCTGACTTAGAGCATTTGTTCATTCTATGTGAAAACTCTACCTAAGTGGAGCGAACAAGTTTGGTTATGCCATAATCATATTTATGTTTTGATGTGCCAATAATTTCCATGGAGATTGAACTTTAGTATCCCTCCATCTATACAAGCTACCCCATAGGTCCTCTCACCTTAATTCAGGTAGATCTAAAATTAATAAGGAGCTAACCATACCCTTTGTTGATGGCTTTTAGTCATTGTCTACATTCAATCCATCCTAATGTTAAACCCTTCCCTCACTATAATGACATAATTTGGGTTTTTCATCTTTGTTATCCATGTTTTTCAAGTGTGCAAGGCT
Source organism: Torreya grandis (assembly GCA_037957365.1). NCBI lineage: Eukaryota > Viridiplantae > Streptophyta > Pinopsida > Cupressales > Taxaceae > Torreya > Torreya grandis. The sequence continues at coordinate 3,718,250 of JARHVA010000854.1, read as the reverse complement.
GAGTGCAAGAGGTGTACAACTAGGAACCAACATAAATGATTTATCTAGTTGTAGTATAATGTGCTTAAGTTCAAAAGGGCCAATATCCAAGGTCATTAAAAAAATCAAGGGTGATGGAATCAAGTATGACAATGGATAGTGATGGGAAAGAAATCAAAGTAATAATTCTAGAGTAACAACAAGAATATCTAAAAGCTAATTTTAGGTATGGAGAAGGATTTTTTCTTGTTTTTATTCTTCGGTATATAGATGGTTAAATTAAATTTTGGTTTAAATATGTACTTTTAAACTTGTGGTATATAAAATTTGGTTTATATGATCAATAACTATATAATTTTATTGTTATGCTAGGCCTTTTAGATTTCTATTTTACTTCTATGTTTATGGGAAAGGGACCCATTTAACCCTGATACCAAGCACAAAGTTATTGATTATATAGATATTTTTTATACATATAAAATCTTATGAAATAAAAATAATAAATTAATTAAATATTTTCAAAACTAAGATTGATCCCTTTTCTAATGAAAATAAATTATTTAAATACAACCTATCATCCCAATTCAAATTTTCAAGATATGTTTCTATTTTCACTACATCCCTTAGACATAATTTCATGTCACGATTCTCCTTTACAACTTCTTAATTATTAGTGGGCTTGGAAACTTTCACTTTTTCTCTTAAGTCCCTTATTTTCCCATTTGACATTCTCTATGTGTAACATGCCCACAAAGATTTACTAGAATAATGTAGTAATTTTTTTAAATATTTACTCAACACTAATTATTTCATTAGATTACACCATGAGAATCTAATTAGTGACCTTATAATACTAAATAAGTATATTAAACATAATTAAACATGTATCAATGATAGTTACTAATCACTAGCATTATGTAACATAACATAATTGCATAAGGAAACTAATTATATAAAAATCCAATCATGGTTGGTACAATAATACATCTATTATTGTCAATATAAAATAATAAATCAATTACATTTCCAATTGGCATTATGCCTCAATATTAATACAATAATAGATACAATGCTCCATGGAGTTTGAATCACTCTAACTCATGTATCTCTGATAATCTCAAGTGTAGTCTCCAAGTAAGTACTACAATGGGGAGGAAGAGCATCATCCAAGTGTTTTTTCACACCAACTATAGACCATCGATCCCTCACACAATCCTCCAAATATGGAATGGCCCTGCCTTCATGGATGGGTAGATAGTGATAGTGCGAGGATCCAGAGAAGCATGCCAATACCCACATGTTGTAAGATTTCTACTGCATGATGTGTACCATAAATAAATATGGTCTAATATGTTATCACACAAGCATGTAAATCATACATATGAAATGATAATTTTTATTTAAATATTACTTTGGCCAAAGTTTTCAAATAGCTATTGATCTCTAGGATCAATCAAATTCATACACACCACTTGATCAGATTTCCTTCATATGATATTGGTGGTGTTAAATAAGCTAGTGAAGTCTGTCTCACTACTTAGTTATTACTATCAATGCGAGATCTAGTTAACATTATTATAACCAATAGGTTTATGCAATTATTTCTACTAATAAGTACAAATACATGCTAATTATTGAAATAATCACTATACATGCATTTACTCCATCAAACATATGAATAAAACTCATTCTTATTATTCATCACACAAATAATAATCATGACAAATAAGTTTATTTACCAAGTGGTTAGAATACAACTCATTCTAAAGAATTTTTTTTTTGTAGGTAAAAGCAATGTAAAAAAAATTCAATATCTCAAAACATATGGCATATACTACTTTATTATAGAAACGACAATAAGAAATTAACTTATAAATCCAAAGTATAATCTTTCTTTTCATTATGCCTATTGAGAGGCTTTATCACATAAAATTAAAGCACCATAACCTTTAAATTTTTGACTTCACTATTTAATCAAAACTATAACAATAGGTATTCATCCAATATATTCATACCTGATATATATATGCATGTGAACCTATGATCACATATAAATATATAACATATATATTTATACACTATTCATATATTCATACCCATACCCAACAAGTCATTCTTTTATTTTTGAGTTCATAATGTGTGTGTGTGTGTGTGTGTGTGTGTATATTATTGCACCCATGTATATATCTTTAAATATTTAAAACTCATTTATGTGTATATATAGTGCAATAACATTCACCTAGGGTTTGATTTAAACTAGGGCACTATATTTCCATGAATTTAAATCCATTATACCCTAACAACCCAACACTAAAAAAAAACTAGTTTGAAGTCTTAGGGTTTAAGAAGGTATTTTCGATTAGTTTTTTGGATGCCCAATCCATCCATAGGGATAATCTTTTAATATATTTCAATTTACATTTATTTATAAACCCTATGAATTCAAACCATATACAGTAATTATGCAAGCAATTGAAAGTAATTACTTCACCAACCTGGTAAGTAGCTTTCAAATCCAAGACAAGATGATCTTCTATATTTTTTTTATCCTTGCTTTGTATTTCCTTCTCTTCCTCATTTTACCCCATTCTCCTTTCATCTCTCCTTTTATTCTAATATAATTTACCCACTGATCTTTTCATGAAAATTTCCCAACTCACACTTACCATGAAAGCTTCATGCTTTTCCAGTCTAACAGTGACTTGAAACCAATTAACTGCCATTTACCAAACTTAAGAAATCCCTAAATTAAAATTTCCTTAATTCCTTAATCATTACAATATTCATTTCAAAATTGTGTATGTAAACCTACATTTCATGACTGAATATTCCACTCTAACGTCCATTTTTAATCATTTACAAAATGATAACTATACTTTCAAATCTTAACTTAGTCCATGAAAGACAAGAAGATTAGGATTAGATCTTAGGTTAGTATTTTAAGATAATTTAACCTCCTTAATATCAAATAAATGTAATTATCTCTTTTAACAATGTCAATTATCTTCATATATTAGAATTATAAACCAATCAATTATTATTTTTTAATTATAACACGATAATTGTTTAAGTCATTACTAGTGTATATAGGCTATATATGTCTTTCATTATTTTAATAGATTGGCATATATTTATATTCTCAAAAACCAATAATAACAAGCGAAAAATTCTAAAATGTTGTAAAGACACTTTTGTAGTCTGTATGCAATAGTAATTAAATATCTTATATTATATTTATGTTCCCATAATCATAAACAAACACAAGTAAAATAACCTTATATAATCATAATACAACATTAAGCACTAAGTATACATATAATATATAAAATGCAATCACATACAAAATTTATTCCTTATCTATGTACTAACATTTTAAACATACAAACTCTAATGTATAACTATAATTAATTTTCAAGACATACTAACTCTAACAATCCAAACACATAAAGTATATAAAAAATTAAATCTAATATGGTGTGTGCATGGGTTTATTAGTTCCTATGTCATCCTTCACCATCTCCATCTACGCCACCCTTTCTAATGATGTTATCCCTCCATCATGATCTAAGGGATGAACTTTCCTACATCTAACTCATGACAAGAAGGTAGTTATTCAAATACATCATGATATATATATCATCAAACAATGTTATAAAAATAAATGTAACATAATCATTATGCACATATTTCATAATTAACAAACTCATAATAATGAAATTATGAAATCTAAGTAACATACATCTGTCCCATAATAGCATATGACTTAAAATTTAGTTAAAACATAACAAATCAATTTAAAAACCATAATAATCCACATATAATTAGGTAAATTAGCTTAGTGAGAAAATTGAGATGTAACATCCTCTCCCCTAAAGTTGATTATCATCTCAATGATAATTATTCAAATAATAGTTATTAATAACAAACAAAGTTTAGTAGAAAAATAGCATAGTATTGAGCATCAAATCAAGTAAATAAATGTGGAAATAACCTATAGATCTCATCATAGTCCTCCCAAGTAGCACTATCCTCAGAGTATTGGTCCCATAAGACCTTTCACTATGACATTTCTCTATTACACAATGAAGTTTGTGAGTGTCAATTACTCTAATTAGTTATACCATGACCACCCTGGGATCTAGAAATTACAAAGCATTCCAATCCAACACATGCAAAGGATCATCTATATACCTTTTAAGATAAGATACATGGAAAACATTATGAATTAGAACTAGGATTGGTATAAATACAAGCCTATACGCTACAATATTGATCACTTCTAAAACCTTGAAGGGTCCCACATATCTCAATAAAAAAAAATTTGACTTCTTAAATTTAATCAATCTCTTTTGCAGCTTAACCCACAAAAATTATTTATCACCTACTAAAGATTACTTAGCTATTCTCTTTAGATCAATAAAGCTCTTCTTCTTATCATTGGCCTTGGATAAACTCTACCTAATTTTTTTGACTTGCTCTTTCATTTTTGCAATCATCTTAGGTCCAAAGACTACCTTATCTTTTAACCTATCCCACATGATTGGTGTCCTACACTTCTCCCATAAAATGCTTTAAATGGTGCCATATTAAAAGTAGATTGGTATGATTTATTGTATGCAAACTCAACCAATGGAAGGTATTCTTCCTATTTGTATTATTGATCCATTTAATACATAAAAATATGATCCTCTAATATCTGATTAACTCACTTAGTTTGGTTGTCAGTCTGTGGGTGACATGTAGTGCTAAAATTTAGTTACGTACCCAAAGTTGAATTTAGAGTTAACCAAAATATAGAAGTCATTTTTTTATCATGATTAAATATGATCTTCTCTATAAAACCATTCAATTGATACACTTCCTTTACAAATCTATTCTCAAGAGTTGGTGCATCATCTATCAAATTACTTGGTATAAAATGTGCTACGTTGGTTAGTTTATCAACTACAACCAAGATCATATCATGCATATTCCATGATAATGGTAATCCTTGGATAAAGTCCATAATGATCACCTTTCCCTTTCACTCTGGTATGCCATGTGGATATAATAATTGAATGTACATGTTCAAATTTCACTCATTGACATTCTAGACAACATGACACAAAGTTCATTACATCTTTATTTATTCCCTTCCAAAAATAAAGTGGTCTAAGCTTTACCATTGGCTTGGTTACTCTTAGATGTCCTAAATATAGGTAATTGTGTAGTTCTTTTAGCACTGTGTTCCTTAGATTCTCTTGAAATGGAACATACATCCTTTCATTTTATCATAGAAGACCATCACTTTCTAAGTTGTATCTTTTATATCTAGGATTATGAGCATTCTCAGATAAATATTTCTTGACCTGATTATAAAATTCATCTCCTGATGAGAAATCAATCACATGATCCTTGAAAGTACTCTTGGTAGTAGCCACAACTACTATGTACCTTCTATGACTTAAGGCATTATCTACTTTATTCACTTTGCCTTTGATGTAATCTATATCAAATTCATAATCAAAAAAAATATCTAACTAGCATCTCTGACTAGCATTAAAATTTGGTTGGGTGAAGATGTATTTGAGTCCTAAGTTATCAGTCTTGAGCTCAAATATTTTTCCAAACAAATAATGTCTCCAAACTTGTAAAACATGAATAATTGATGTAAGTTCATGATCATGAAGGTCATAATTCGCCTCTTAATGCTTCAACTTCCTTGACTCATAAGCTAATACTACACTATCTTGCATAAGGAATCCTCCTAGTCCATCCCCAGATGCATTTTTGACCACTAAAAATTGACCCTTTAGGATCAAGAAATATTAATACAAGTGATAAAGTAAGCCTTATTTTTAATTCTTAAAAAGATACTTCACATTTATCTGACCAGATAAAACTTTTATTTTTATGCTGCAAAGAGGTAATTAGATTAGCTATCTTAGAAAAATTGGAGACAAATTTCCTATAATAGCCTACTAATCCCATGAAACTCCTTACCTCATGGACATTTATTGGTGCCATCCATTCCATAATGTCTCTTATCTTAGTCAAATTAATAGAAATGTCATTCATTGAGACAATATGTCCCAGATATTGCACTCTTTTGTAAAAATGCACACTTGGATAATTTGCCATACAACTTGTGATTCTATACATGTTGAAAAAATAGCTCCAAATGTTGAATATTCTCTTCTTCATCCTTAGAATATATAATAATGTCATCTAAAAATATGAAAACAAAATGATATAGGTAATCTCTGAACACACTATTCATGAGATTCATGAATGTTGTAGGTACATTCATCAACCCAAATGGTAACACTATAAACTCATAATGCCCATGGTGAGTTCTAAATGCCATGTTTGGAATATCCCCATCCTTTATTCTTAAATAATGACATCCATCTCTAAAATAAATCTTAGAAAATACCATTGCTCCTTATATTTTATCAAAAATATCATCTATTTGAGGTAGTGAATACCTGTTATTAATGGTCACCTTATTCAACATTCTATAATCAATTCAAACTCAAAGAGTGTTATCCTTTTTCTTGATGAAGACAACTGGTACACCCCATAGTGACACTTCATCTGATCAACCCTTTGGACAATAATTCTTTAAGTTGTGCCTTTAATTCTACTAACTTATTGGTTTTCATTCTATATGAAGCCTTAAACTAAGGTTCTGATCCTAGTTTGATATCAATGGAGAAATCAAAATACTATTTAGGAGGTAATCCTACCAATTAATTTGGAAACACATCATGGAAATTCCTAAGGAAAGGATAATCTTCAATTGATGGTTCCTTAGTTTCCTTCATTTCATTTATCTTGATTATAAATACTTTACATCCTTTACCTTGGGTCTTCCTAAGTTGCATTGTATAAATTTTCTTAATCTTTAACTCCTTTTTTTCATCCTAAATTAATGTTTGATTTCTAGAATCATCAAGACACTCAACCCTTTTTAGATAGCAGATAACTTTGGCCTTATGCTTCATAAGCCAGTTGACTCCTAGGATCACATCATATGACCCTAGTGGTGCCACATAAATATCCAAAACTATTTTGAATTCTGGTAATCTAATTTCTACTTCTACTAAACACTTGTCAACTTGGACTTTAGAATCATTCCCATATTGTAGTGAATAGGCATTTGCCATTACACTAGTTTTTCTAGACAATTTTTTAGAATCCTAATAGCTATAAAACATTTTGTAGCCCATGTATCTATCAAAATGGAAACTAGATGTTTAAACAAAATACCTAATAGTTTTATGGATGAATATTGGAATTTGGATTGTTGATTATCAAATGCCACATGAATACATTTATAAAAATTTCTTTACTAAGGGGAAGAACCTTTGTTCCTCAACTTATCATGGGTATATTCATGTGCAAAATGATCACCTCCACAAATGAAGCAGCCTCTTGGTGGTCCTTCATATCAAACTATTGGGTTTCCTTGAAACCATCTTTCAAACCATTACCTAATTTCTTGCTACCTGAACCACTATTAAATATTGTATTCTAACTCTTAGATTATCCACACCTCTGCTTCTAGTTCTTCTTGAAAGTTGGTTTTGAAATTCTAAACTTTTTCTTAAACTTGTCCCTGATCTGAGCAAGAGATTTCAACTTTTGCTTTAATTTTTGCTTGATTTATTTATCAAAGACTTCGTCCATGGTATATGGTCCATGAACATCCACATCTCTACCAATTTGGAGTTTTAATATCATGATGAACTTCCTAATATTGAACCTCTCATCTACCTAATACTGAGGTACATATTTCATGAGTTTGATAAATTATTCTCAATACTCATTCACTGATAATTCTCCTTGCTTTAGATTTTGAAAATCTATCAGCTTTTGATCAAAATATAACTATGGAAACCACCATGATATAAATAGTGTTACAAACTGCTCCTAAGTAGTGGTGATCAAATTTAGATTCATTTACAACTTCTTGTTGGTCCACTATGTAGTTGGTTATCCATACAATTGATAAGCTCCCCAAATGGCTTTGGTGACCTCAGAGTAGTTTTGAATCTCAAAAAAAAATCTCTATTTCATTCAACCATGTTTCAGCTCTATCTTCCATCATGGTTTCGTCAAACTTAGGTGGATTCACCTTTTTCATATCCCTTGACAATTCTATAGTTCCACATGCTCTCACATCTTGAGGCACTTCCTCATGTCTCTGCTCTTAAATAATTTCCTACTCAACAAGATGATATTTAGGATCATCTTGATGATCTTTCTCCTCATGTCCATGAAGTTCTTATTTTAGGGCTATAATTGTGTCCCTGGTATCATTCATGGCTGCAAGAATCTGATCTAAATTTATTGTTTATTCAATGACAAATTGGTTAAGATAAAATAGAGGGTTATTATCATTAACATTTGAAGGACCTTCACTCAATTCTATTACTCATACCATTCTTCATTATGATATCAAAAGAATATAAAAATGTTATCAGACTCATAAAGTCTTAGAGTTTGAGCCACATCTTTGATACCATCATGTAACCTCCCCACAAGGATTTATTAGAATAATGCGTTAAAAAAATTAAAATATTTACTCAAAACTTTTTATTTCATTATATTACACCACAAGAATATAATTAGTGACCTTAACATACTAAGTATAATAAACATAAGTAAATATATAGCAATAACAATTACTAATCACTAACATTTATGTAACATAACTTCATAAGGAAAGTAATTATATTAAAATCAAACCATGGGTGGTACAATAATATAACCAGTATTGTCAATGAACAATAATAAATAAATTACATTTTCAATAGTCATTATGCCTCGACATTAATACAATAATATATACAATGATCCACAAAGATCGAGTCACTCTAACTCTTGTATCTCTGATAATCTTAAGTGTAGTCTATAAGTAAGTACTATAGTGGTGAGAGTGAGAATCATCCAAGCAAATTTTCACAATAACCATAGACCATTGATCCCCTACATAATATTCCAAATAGAGAATGGCTTTCCCTTCATGGATGGGTAGATAGTGATGGTGCAGGAAGCCAGAGAGACATGTTAGTACTCATGTGCTATAAAATTTCTACTAGATGGTGTATACCATACAGAAATATGTTCTAACATGATATATTACAAGCATGTAAATCATACATATGAAATGACAATGTCTATCTAAATATTACTTTATCCAAATTTTTCAAATAACTACTGATCTTTAAGATCAGTCAAATTTATACACACCACTTGATCGAATTACCTTCATCTGGCATTGGTGGTGCTAAGTAAACTAGTGAAGTTTGTCTCATTTCTTAGTTAGTAATATTAATTCAAGATTCAATTAACATTATTATAAACAAAAATTTCATGCAATTATTTCTATTAGAAAGTATAAACATATGCTAATTAATAAAATAATAACTATACATACATTTAGTTTGTCAAACATATGAATGAACCTCATTCTTATTATTATTCATCGCATAAATAATAATCATGACAAACAAGTTTATTTACCAAATGGGTAGAAAACAACTCATTCTAAAGAATATACTTTTCATGATTAAAATCAATCTAAAAAAAATTCAACATCTCAAAACATATGGCACATACTACTTTATTATAGTAGCCTTAATAATAAATTAACTTATAAATCCAAATTATAATCTGTCTTTTCATCATGACTACTGAGAGGAATTATCGTATAAAAATTAAAGCACCGTAACCTTTATATTTTTTACTTCACTAATTAATCAAAACTATAACAATAGGTATTCATCCAATATATTCATACATGTTTTGTGTGTGTGTGTGTGTGTGTGTGTGTGTGTGTGTGTGTGTGTGTGTGTGTGTGTGTGTGTGTGTGTGTGTGTGAGAGAGAGAGAGAGAGCCTATGATCACATATAAATATACAACATAGGTTCACACACGCACACACGCACACACACACACACACACACACACACACACACACACACACACACACACACACACACACACACACACACACACACACACACACACACACACACACACACACACATGTATGTATGTATGTATGTATGTGAACCTATGATCACATATAAATATACAACATATATATTTATACATTGTTCATAACATATATGTATCCCAATATATATATATATTTCCATACTATGGTATTTTCATTTATCTCAAGATTAATTTATTCAATAACCTTTTTATGAACAACATATAAATTTAAAAGGAGTCTCTTTAATTCCTTTAACCCCCAATTAAATTTGTGATAAACTCTATATTAGATGTGGTATTATTTTTACTCCAAAAAATTTCCACATCTTTTACTCTATTGTACTCGAATACCCAAATCATACATCTCTGTTTCATACTCTCAAGTATACAATTTTTGCATAGCCCTTAAAGGTATACACTTGTAATGTTTCCAATCATCTAACTAAATACATATATTCATACAACTCTAATAATTATTGTATTTGTTATATACCATTTGTATATATTAAAATCAATCTTGTTTGAGTAAAAATACATAGTCATTGGTTTAAATGTATACACCATATTCAAATGTCATCTCAGTAGTTAACTTTTTGACATTTAAATCACAGTTTTATGTGTGTGTATATCCACATAGTCTTCATATCATACAATGTTTTCAAAAGACAAGACATAGTAGATACATACATACATACATACATACATACATACATATATATATATATATATATATGGTTTATAGTTAAAGTAAACCCACATATAGTCAACATATATACACATATGTATGTATGTATTTATTGTTTATGGATAAACCTAAAATTTAATTGACATAAGTATAACTATATACTCATTCTATCACATAATACACAATCTGACTATATGTCTATTTACAATGTTAAAACAAACTTAAAATTATGGCTTCAAAAAAAATATTTATGTTCCACATTTCAAACCATATATGTGTGTGTGTGTGTGTGTGTGTGTGTGTGTGTGTGTGTGTGTGTGTGTGTGTGTGTGTGTGTGTGTGTGTGTGTGTGTGTGTGTGTGTGTGTGTGTGTGTGTGTGTGTGTGTGTGTGTGTGTGTGTGTGTGTGTGTGATGTTCACATATATACACAAGTCATATATGAATATATATGTACCCTACATCCATATTATTCTTAAATACCCAAACCCTGTATTTATAATAATATAAGAATTTTGTTTATATTTTATCTATCAAAATTTATATAGTTCATGATCAAGTTGATAGTCCACTCATTGCCTTCATCATGTATTTATAAAATTGAAAATGATGGTATGAATATTTCTCAATTTAAACCATTTGAAAACCTTTTAACTCATACCCAATTAATATATATCAAACTAGATCTATACATATTCCTATATACAAATATATATCATATATGTGTATATAGGTACATACCCAACAATTCAATACTTTATTTTTGAGTTCATTATACACACACACACACACACACCCATGTATATATCCTTAAAGATTTAATACTTAGTTATGTGTATATATACTAAAATAACATTCACCTGGGGTTTGATTTAAACTAGGGCATTGTATTTTCATGAATTGAAATCCATTATACCCTAATGATTCAGCACTGAAAATAAACCAGTTTGAAGTCTTATAGTTTAAGAAGGTATTTTGTCTTAGTTATGTGGATGGTCGAGCCATCCATCAAGCTAATCATGTGCTCTATTTCAATTTACATTCATTTCTAAACCCTATAAATTCAAACCATATATAATAATTATGTAAATAATTGAAAGTAATTACTTCACCAACTTGGTAAAGAGCATTCAAATTCAAGATAGGATGATCTTTTATTCTTTTTCCTCCTTGATTTGTATTTATTTATCCTCCTTTTCTTATCCCATTCTCCTCTCAACTCACCTTTTATTCTAATCTGCTTTACCCACTAAGTTTTGCATGAAAGTCAACTCTATGATTTTCTAGTCTAATAATGACTTGAAACTAGTTAACTGCCATTTACCAAACTTAATAAAGCCCTAACTCAAAATTTCCTTAATTCCTTAATCACTAAAATATTCATTTCAAAATTGTGCATGTCTATCTACGTTTCATGACCAAGTATTCCACTCCAAAGTCTATTTTTAATCATTTACACATTAATAACTATACTTTCAAATCTTAATGTAGTACATGCAAGACAACAAGATTAGGCTTAGCTCTTAGGTTATTATTTTAGGATAATTTAACCTCCTTAATATCAAATAAAGATAATTATCTCTTTTAACAATGTCAATTATCTTCATGTATCAAAATTATAGACCAATCAATTATTGATTTTTAATTATAACAAGATAATTGTTTAAGTCATTACTAGTGTATATAGGCTATATATGTCTTTCATTATTTTAATAGCTTGGCATATATTGGTATTCTCAAATATCAATAATAACAATATTAACATTGTAAATACATTTTGATAGTCTATATGCAATATTAATTATATATATTCTATCAGATTTATGTTCGTGTAATCATAAACAAACACAAGTAAAGTAACTTTATATAATCATACTAAAACATTAAGCACTAAGTCTATGTATAATTTACAAAATGCAATCACATACAATATTTATTCCTTATCTATATAATAACATTTAAAACATGCAAACTCTAATGTCTAATTGTAATTAAATTTCATAATGTACTAAATCTAACAATCCAAACACAGAATGCATATAAAAAATTAAATCTAATGTGGTGTGTGCATGGATTTAGAAATTCCTCTATCATCCTACACCATATCCATCTATTTCACCCTCTCCAATGATGATCTCCCTCCATCATGATTTTAGGGATGAAATCTCCTACATCCAACTTAAGATAAGAAGGTAGTTAGTCAAATACATCATGATATATATCATCAAACAATGATATAACAATAAATGTAACTTAATCACTATGTAAAAATTTCATAATTAACCAACTCATAGTAATGAAATCATAAAATCTAACATACATATGTCTCATAGCAACATATGGCTTATAATTTAGTTAAAAAGTAAAAAAATCAATTTAACAACCATAATAATCCATGAATAATTAGGTAAATCAGCTTAGTGAGAAAATTGGGATGTAACACTATGTAAATATAGTGTGTAGTAGAATGTGCATATTCTCTAAGAGCCAAATTTCTTACCTAATTATAATGGGTATAAGAAAAGTGTTTTTTTATTATGGGTAAACCTTTTTTACTAGAGTTATGAACCAACTTTGGGGTACAATCATAAACGCAATTCCCAATACCAAAAAGAGAACAAAAGAAACAAAAAAATGATACACAATAATCTATCCCAATGGAAAACTACTAATGGGAAAATAACACCCCTATAAGGAAAAAAAGTAAAACACCAGTTCGTAAAAATTTTGCCAAAAAGTTGCAAGACATCAATAACCAAACAACTAGCCATGAGAAGAAACCAACTAAGACTACAACCAATTAAAAACCAAACATCTATCAACCTCGAGATAAAACCATTATTCTCTTACATCTAGAGAGGTCCTTCATGGTCCATTGGGAATTGTATCTCACCAATTCCTTTGGTTTTATTCTTAGCCTTTCTACCTCAGACCTATGACCTTTTTTAGTAAAATTACCAACAAGAGTTTTTCATCTCTTAGCCACAAACCTAGGAGTGGATATTGAAATCTCAACAAAAAAATTAGGGTAAGTAGATTCTACTATGGTCGAGACTTCCTTCAAAGGGGAAGCCTTCCAAGAAGGTAAGGAAGGATTCTCATGCATTAAAGGTAAGGGGTGTGGGAGGGTAGGGAAGAGGTCTGAATGTTATTATAAAATCCCATGGTTATACCACCTGAAGTATTGGTAAGGGGATCCCTAATTCTTCCTCCAAACCAACTAGGAGAAGGAAGAGGATGTTGAATGGGTTGTAAATAAACACATCATCACCATATGCCCTAAGATATTTCACTAAAGTAGTAGAACATGAGGCTTTCATAACTGATAAATGGATTCCACTTTCCCCAAGAAGAGAACAAGAGAATCAAGTGGAATAAAGGCTTGAAAAGGTTGATTAGGATGTAAACTCTGACAAATATTGCATCCATCAAGTTCTCATTAGTTCTCACAAAGGACCTAACTCTATTAACCAATAACTTTATATGCTCTTCTTTTCTCATGATAGGAGGTAGATGATATAATCTGATCCAAATAGGAGCTGTTGAGATATTCATATTTATTGGTTTGAAGAAAAGCACTCAAGGTTAGAAAATAAGTTAGAATTACCAAATAACCATGGTTTAGAGGACCAAACAAAAACCATATTTAAAGAGCATTGAAAGATCACATGAAATAAACTTGAATTAAGCATGGAAAAATATGGGTCATCTATTAAGATCCAAGCAAACTTAGCCCATTGAGATAACTCATTAGTTGAAGGATGAGCTCCCACTCACTAATCGAACATGGATTTACTTCCGATATCATGTTCCATATCCTTAATGTAAAATTCAAGGATTTTCATCTCAGGGTTATCCTTTGATAAGAGAATTGAGACATCCCCAAGCTAAAAAAAGGGATGAAAATGAGAGGGACTGATAGAACAAACCATGGTAGGACCACCATCTTTCAAAATTTTATCCAAGGGAGGCTTTACAAATTTAGAACAAAAAACTAAGGAGGGAGCAGTCATTGATTGAATTTGAGTCTTACATAACTCCCCATAGTCATGCAAAGGATTCCTAAATTTATTTTAGTCAACATACACCCATCTTTTTTTGGATCTTCTTTCCATAGAAACACCAAAATAGTGTACCTATTTTGTCAATGTATGGTCAGTTACACAAACACGTAATGAGGTAGTCTTTTAAACTATTAATCCAACATTAAAAACTATTCTTATGAGTTTTGAGGAATAAATATTGACCTCATATTCATTCATTGTAAAAATTATGCAATCTTGATATAAATTCAATTTAATGTATGGTAAAAATAGTTGTTATTGGCTCTTATATTTTCAATGCTTCGATGAGGTCTTAATTTTCCTCGTGTATTCCTAAACAACCCTTTTATATTCTTTTTTTGTGTTACTTATAAACAAATTTGGAATGAATGTGTTTATTTTCTTATTTACTATGATTATTATCTATGATACTTAGGTCCTTAGTAGCAAGGGTCTTAATCACGTTAACTTTCTATGTTGGATGGTGTTGAAACAAAATATAAAGGTGAAAATTTATGGGTGTTTCTTTCCTAACATTTAGCTCACAAAAAAACCATCAAATTTAAACTTCAATGAACACATCCAAGAAGGATATACAATTATTACCTCCAATTCATTGATAAACTTTATTAGCAAACACTTTAAGGTATTTATAGAATTTAACTTCATGAATATCACTTTTAGTTGAATATAGTTTATATTAGTATCATCAACAAACTTCTATCATTTAGATCTCTATAATATGGATAAATTGATTTATGAAAACTTTACTCAATTTCATGATCTAAAAAATAGAATTATTTTTCTTACTGTAATTAGGTAGTATTTGAAACTTAAGAAAACCTTTGTGTGTGTGTGTGTGTGTGTGTGTGTGTGTGTGTGTGTGTGGTTTTTCTAGAATCAACTGAATAACAAAGTTATTTTCTAAAATTTTAGATATCACTAATGGATTCATCTTTAGGGAAGAGAATATTTTTTTATGTTTTAGCTTTAATTTTCTCTTCCTTGAAGATGGATCCAGTAGTGAGATCTGAAACATCAAAAAATAACTTTGTTACATTGTTGATTCTAGAAGTACCCTCTTTACTATTATACTATAAAAAAACTAATCTCAAAACCTAAAAAGTAATATATTTTTTGAGCCCCATGTTACACTAAATAATATTTTAAACTATCTTGATATTTTTTAATGCCCCCAGACCTTAGCAATATTAAAAATTGCTGGGCATTTAAGGAGCCTATACAAAGAATTTAACACAAAGAAATTGATGTTGTAGAACACAAAGAGCACAAGAAATGATTTAATCACACAAATAATAATCTACTCTATTCTGATTAATTAATTATTTAGGACACATTACAAATATATAAGAATATGATTCCTATAATTTCTCCATCATTTTCTCATCCCTATGATTATGCAAACCAATATACGATATATTGTTGTAACTTATAACAATATATCTCAAAAATAAAATATAATAATATATTATTGTAATATTATTATAAAAAAATATTAAAATAACTAACTATTACCAAATACTAACTAACCAATTACTATTTACCTTTCATAAATATCCATAATGTAAAAGCTAATCCCTAATATTCCCCCCCATAGTTGTTACATGGTGAAATAACATTTACACTCTACCTGTAGTATGCTCACCAATTATAACATGCCCTATCATGAGCTTGATATAAATATATCCTCACTCCTCCCATTGTTTTATAGGTTTACCACAAACCTTGACATGAACATAACTCATCAACTATTCACTTCATGTGGTTTTCTAGATCTACCACAAAACCTTTCAAGATCCATGAATTGACTTACATTATGTTTTCACATCAGGGAATTATGTTTGGAATTTTCACACAAATTACATAACTTGAATATCCATTATTATTCTATTCTTATTTTGCAAATGTATAGTAAAAATGAAAAATACACCACACAAAATGTCACCATATCATTAGTGCAGCCTCATCATTGGTGACTAATGAGAGGTCACTAAAAGACCTCCTTACTCCATGTATCCTCCAACCTCTAGTGTATAACTCAAATAGCTAGATTAGTGAAGAGAATCCCTCCCCCCTGACACACTCTTAACATATCTTTTATAAAATGGATGTTAGTTACCCTGATAATGTGTCTATGTACAATTTTGATTTTTAACATGAAAATTTTGAGATAATGACTCAACATTTCCTATAATAATAAATAAAATTATATCAATAATATTGACTCAATGATAAATTTATAATAACTAATATTCTATCATAATCATAAACTTTTACTATCGACCTATACCTAAACTATATGACATTTACTTATGGAACCAAAATTAGAGATTTAATGAATAACATTATGACCAAGAGAGAAGTCTCAAACATATAAGGAAATTAATGATGTGCTTGATCAATATCAACGTACATAGTTGAAGCTCTCAGGACAACTATAATGCATTGTGGTAAATGGGAATTTCCATATTGAATAGTGTACAGGTCTGGTTTGACATTACACTAATATTTCTCTGAATGGCTAATGGATTATGTGTAATTTTGACAATGCATAAAGGTTTAATTACTTCACTTGACCAGTATATAAATGCTTAGAACAACACATTGATGTGGATAACTTCAACTTATCAAATTCTTTCATATGTCAAACACATCGAGATGGTTGTTGATCTATTAAGATGGCTAGCAACACATTGAAATAGTAACCGGTCTATTGGGTTATGGAGCATAATCTAGATGCTTTTACATTTGAAATCCCAAGATATTTTGTATAAATTTTAGTGGACTCATATCATTCCCAATACCACTATGGTATATCTCATGGAAAATTGACTAATCTGATCAATTTGAGTGTCGTCAATCCAAAACTAACTCAACATAATATGTGAAATCAATATAATCTATTGCATGCCTAACATGAAGCCATAAGAATGATTGAAGGATCTCAAAAAATGAATGGTGAGTTTGCATAGAAGTGTGAATAATCAAATGCATAGATCTTTCCACTCGTAGTAAAAATCCAATGACTAGCATAGATTTATGAAGGTGTGAGGGTGGGATGTACTCACAACACCAAAGCAAACCATAAAACTTAAAACTCAACCTATGTTACAAAGATTTTTTTTAAAATATATATTTTTCCATCTATAGGAGTGATATATAAAAAAACATGTCCTCTATTTCTTTTAATCCTCCAATCCAAAGATTGATCACTGCTCTGATGCCACTTTTGGGTATTTGAGGATCCAATACAAAAAATTAACACATGAAATAAATAACTTGATGTTTTAGAACATAGATATCACAATAAATAGTTGAATCACAAAAATAATAATCTACTATATTCTAATTAATTAAGCATTTAAGACACATTATAAATATATAAGAATATGATTCCTATAATTTATCCATCATTTTCTCATCCCTATGATTATGCAAAACTATATATGATATATTTTTGTAACTTATAACAATATATCTCAACAATATAATACACTAATATATTATTGTAATATTGTTATATAACAATATTTTGATAACTAGCTATTACCAAATACTAACTAACTAATTACTATTTACCTTTCAGTAAATACCCATAATGTAAAAGCTAATTCCTAACAAAAACAACAAACCCAATGATAAAAAAACATTCAAACAAATATATCTAACATTAACTTATTTACTTCTATAAATTATCTCATGATTACTTGATTTCATCTAGAATGCTTATAAATTATCAATAGATTCATATTAATAATAAAATAAATTCTTATCCTAATTTCCATCCTACATGTATGGGAAGTAATAGTTCTCTTGGGTAGAGGGCATTTTTTAATATACTTTTATTAATTGGTGGTGCTTCTATGAATTTTAATGGTGGTGACTAAGGCATCTGACAGCTTTCATTCCTCCCCAATAGTAATGGTGGAAAGTAGATTTGGAGAGAAGCATTTACTTGTGAATCCCAACATAGAGGTTAACAAGGGCCTATATGGGGATACATTGGTGATAGAGGAGAAATAGAGGGTGCATCTCAAGGAAAGGAATGATAAATCACTGATAGAAGTTAGAAAGGTGACATATAGCTCAGAGGATTCGAAGCATCAGCCATCATCAACATTTTTGGTTAAAAATGTTGACAAGGTTTCCATAGATTTGGTAATTGATCAAGCTAGGGTTTCCTCAATTAAATCAGTGGTTGTTAATTTTAATAATCAAGCTTTGGAGGATGTTTTGGAAGGAGAAGAAAGTTTTTTGAAGAGGGGGTTGGTTTGTCATTTTGATAGGTTCTAGCCATCCCTTTCTTCCCTACACCAATTGCTATCAAATTCATGGAAATTTTTAGTAGAATATAATATGGAAATTTTTCCATGTGCCAAAGGTTTTTTATTGATAATTTTGATTCTTTTTCTGATCAAAATAAGAATTTTTAGGCTAAAACATGGAGCTATGAAATCATATTCTACTCATGAATCCTTGGAAACTTGATTTTAACCCCTTGATAGAAAATATATCATTGTATCCTATATGTGTGAGAATGTCGTATCTTTCACTTTAGTTTTGGTATGAAATAGGTCTTTCTATTATTAGTTCTACATTGGGTGTTTTATTCAAAATTGATGAATCTTCTATTAACTACCTTTGCCATAATTTTGGTGTGTTTAGACATTTCTCAGGATCTTCTCGAAAGTATTGAGTTGAAAGTGCCAAATAGAATTTGGTTTCAAACCCTAAATTTTGAAGGAATCCCCTTCAAATGCCAAAATTATTTTTAGGTTGGGCACCTCTCTGATTCCTACCAAAAATTTAAGTGGAAGCATGAATATTCTTGGGGAAAGGAGGCTAATGAGAAGTAGCTATAATTTTTGGTAGAATTTCTAGATCATCTGGTAGTAGTGGCTTCAGAGAGGTTTAAAGAAAAAAATAGGGACAAGGTTATATTGCTAGTAAGAATAACTCAAAATGTTGAGTCTGTTAGTTATAATGATAATAATGTTAATAAGAATGAGATTTTTATAGACAAAAATAAGGAAATAAATGGAATTTTAAGTTCAAATTTAGTCAAATTAGGTGATGATGATGAATTAAAGTTGGTAAAAAGTGGGGGAAAAGAAGGTTAGACCCCGAGTTCTCCATCTAGGAGGTCTATGAAGGTTGAACAAAGAAATCTTGGATATTTAGTTTGATTAACTTGGTTCTTAAGATGAAGTATTTTTACTTTCAGTAAGTGGAACATTTTGTCAATTTGGTGGTTGTATGCCTTGATGCTAATACCATTAACCAAGGCTTATTATGTTTTTTTTTTTGAAATCATATGTTATAAGGGCCAGGGACCTGTAAATTCTCTAGCATCGATAAAAATAAAATAAAATAAATATTCTATATTTCCTCCTTAATATAGAATTAAAATGTTTGTGTACTTATATTTTATTAAAATTTGGAAGTGAATTAATTACCTAAATAAGATAAACTATTGTGAAAAATCAAAATTCTACATATATGCAATAAATGACACAAATTAATTTAAAACTTATTAAATTTAGAAATATACTAAAATGGAAAAGTACTAAGGAAATATAAATTAGCTAGAAAACTAGAATGCAAGACTAAGTCTAAGATTAAAATTGATTGGGGAATTGTGTTGACTGATTACAAATATGAAACAAGGTTTTTTTGGATACCCAGATAAGAGAATTATATCTAGATAGAGTCATAGGGTGTTATTATCCTTAAGGAGTATCGATGCCCTATTGATGATGGAACTCTAATAATTTTATGACAAGTTCAACTTTTCCAATGTATTTTGATGATTGTGTGGAATCCTTTGATCTGTCATGAAAACCATTAAATACTTTATCCTTCACTTGTAACCTTAGCTCAATGGACAAAGATGACAAATTCAATCTTAAGGTGAAAAAATCTTAATGGTTAAATTTTTGCTTGATCTCAACACCCCTTGTGTTGAGTGATACCTACATACAAATACTCTGATGAGGAATCAAACTCCATGTAGTTCTCCTATGCTATGGTGGTGTGTGTGAAATACTAGTGAATTTTTTTAAAATCAGGGGAAATCTTGGTGTGATCAAGTTCTTCAACCATAACTTGTGACCTTATAAGTGTACTTAGATCTTATCTCAGGTATATTAGGATTATATGTATTCATAATTAGGGTGTATAGGGAATTTTCTCATAATGTACAATTAGACTTCTGTCACTTTTCAATATAGAAGCCTCCTTGTGTGCAAAATTGTTTGAAATATGGATTTATAGTGATATTTTGGAAATTCCATTGGATGGGTCTTGTTAAACTTGTGGGATGACATGTTACATCAATTTAAAATTGAGAAGATAGTCATTATTTGGTGGTAAGACAAAAGTGGTGGAATTGGACATTCTAAAGGGGTGTTGTTGTCTAAATGGTGTGTTAATGTCTTGGAAACAAAATTAGTTGATCTAATAGTATGGAAAATTTTATGGATAAGCCTAAAATATTTTTCATGAGAAATAGGGACACTTTGGGATTATTGGTTTTATTATAGCAATGGTCATCCACATGAAAAATGAAGGAAACCGATCAAAAGATTGTGTAATAAGGCATGAGCTAATTGTGTAAAAAAGGTGGTCACAACTGTATTATTTTTGTTTAAGTGTTAATTTGTGTGTCTACATTCCCCCCCACTTGATTCTAGTAATGAAATAAAGTAAAAGTGCTAGATTAAAATAAAAATGCATACTTAAACTTACATCTAAAGAATGGTCTTGGATATCAGCCACAACTCTAAATTATGTTTCATGCAAAGACTTTTAATGAAACATGTATAAAATTAGTCCTTAAGATAAAAATCAAGAAGTAAAAATAAAAAAATTATATATATATATATATAATAAAAATAAATGAATACACCTGGTTGGGTACATGAATCATTGCATTTTATAGTGTAAAAATTGGTCATTTTAGAGGGCCTGACCCTTAGAGATATCATTATTCATTGAAAATACTAGATTGGATTGTGCATTCCCTAATCCTCATTGATTAAGAGAGTGTGATTAAGAACTCAAGGTATGATTGACTCCATCATTTCTTTCCTAAAGAGGTAAAGTAGTTTTGAAATCCCTATATGAATTCTAATAGATTTTTTTAGTGCAAATATAAGTGTAAAAAGGTGAACCAACCACTGCAGTAGGAAAAAGGTTTATTTTTGGTTTAAAATAGATACAAACCTAGTGCAAAATATAGTATGATTTGGGACTGGTGTATACAACATGGAGAATGAAAAGCATCACCATGTCATTATGAAAATGGTGTAAAACTAAGCAAAGAGGTAATCATATGCCATGTAAAATCCCCTAAGCTGATATATGGGCATATATGGATTTTAAAACTATTTTTAATTATTATTTACTACATATTATTTGAATACTTTCTTAAAATGAATGTTTTATAACTATCTCGAGAGTAACACACTATTTTGGACAAGGTCATATTTCACCCTTATCCAAATGGAATGGTGTTGTCTAACATTATTTTTTAGGTATGAGACTTGACCAAATATGTAAGATATGCAAATTTATATTTGTGTATTACAGTGTAGGTGTAGACACTGAAATCGTGTCTACCCCCTAGGTCATCTTTCACCCTTGGCCCCCCTTGGCCCATGTCCTAACCCTTGTCCTAGCCCCCTCCATTTATCAAATTAAAATAATTAAATATTTGGCCCTCTTCCACCTCACCCATGCCACCTTAGATCCCCTCCTTGGATCCCCCCACCTCTCTCCTAGCCTTTATTTCCCAAATCTCCCCTTTATCCTCCCTCCCGCGTCCATTTATGCCTTCCTCGACCGTTTTCCCACGGCCCCTTGACTCGGCAGCGTGCAAGAACGGACATAGGCTAATTTTAGCCTCTATCCCCATTCTTCAGCCACTGACGTCGGTCATTATGCGGCCAACGTCGGCGATTCAGCTGGCGTCGATAGCCTTCAAGACCATTTTCTGCAACCATTCCCCCCCCCAGGTGAATAGAACTCTCTTGACGCTTTTGCATTCAGATTTTCTTCTCCTCCCCCTCATACAACAACACCAACAGCTACAGGCATCTTGCAGGAAGAGCTCCAAGCAACAGCTCCATTTGCAAGTCCTTCAATAGCTCTAATAACAGGATTTTCCATTCTTCAATCAACAAGCAAGAGGTAAGCACAGTGTTGTTTTCCATTTCATTTCTTGTTTAATCTATCTATTTAGCTAATCACTGCCAAGACCTTCCCTGTCCTTCCCCTGAGAGGCTGAAAGGCCTTCTCAGACCCCTCCCTCTCATTCATTCCCCTTTGTGCTTCTGGTTCCCAACTAGTCACTTTCTTGGACAACATTCTCAGTCCCTCAGACCCAAAACAAGTCCCTCAGACCTCCAGGGAATCTCTCAGACCTCTAAATAGACCTCCCTGACCCTCAAACGAGACCACAGTCCATTCTGCAGACCAGAAACTAGCTTGTAACCCGACAAGACCCTGTCTAAGACCGCTACCCTGGCCGACCTCATCCATTTCCCCTACTGACATTAGCAGCCTAACCGACGTCGATGACCTTACCTGACCGATGCCAGCAATACCACTGACGTTGGCGACTGTGCAAAAGTAGATTGCTTCTAAACATGTATGCATTTGCCTTAAGTTCTTTCTTTCTATTTTTCATCATTTATCTCTTTCTATTTTTGATCAACATTCTATTTTTAACAGTGGACTGGCATCCTCCAAGAATCCTTTGCGCTTCTAGGACCAAGCTCTTGCTTGGCAGTCCACCTATTTGTCATCTAACATTTTTCGTGTTTTAGTGTCTTTCCCTTTCAGGTGTCATCCTCCACAACCAAAGAGGAGTTCTCACAACGTCTAAATTCTGGTGCACACGTCTACAACCTGGGTACGTACAAACCCTCGTCCATTCTTCTTAATTTCTCATCTTTCCTTTCTTGAATGTGAAAAGCGAATCTAGCATAGAAACATTCTGGCACGCCCGGTGGGACCTTAGGGTCTTCCTTGGGTTCCTTTTATTTATGTTCATATAGGTGCATTAGGTTTCTCCCTTTTCACCTCTTTCTTCTCTTCTAAATGACATCATAAGCAAGATTAAAAGGAACCTTTCTTTCTTTTCTTGCATTTCAAACTAGTCAAAAATCATATCCTTCAACCCTTTCTCAACTTGTTTTCATTCAAACTCACATTTCGACTTAGGCCTAAAACACATTGCATATCATTTCTGCTTGCTTGCATTTCTTAGTCCACACCTAGTAATTAACAAATCGCATCATGAATTAATCGTAGTCCACTTGATGTTACACAACTGAACCACTTGCACTAAATCAAACATCAAAATTACCTGAGACAAGGCCTGACTGGGATTTCATCCCCCAGCAGATACCTTACCCATCCCGGTGATCCTACTTGGATTTCATCACCAAGGGGAAAGCCCACTCTGTTCTCTATTAGAGTCTAATCTCTAGGGAAATTATATTTTGGCTAAGCGAGACCAGCTTATCACTGGGCTCGTAGAGTGAGGGGAGCTTGCTCCTTAGCACTAGGCCATGTACGAAACCTAACCCAGACTCTTGAGTGCTTAAACAAACCTGAAACCATCCATAGACTACCTCTTCTAGGACCCTTCTAACAGCCAACCTCCCCAAACATCACTTTAAGGCATAAGCCACACGAGCTTAATAATTTATTTCTAGGGATTTAACGCTTAGGCTCTGCTTGTGTTCTTCATCTTTTCTGTTCTTATCTGCTTGTTTGAGCTAGTGAGGACGTTCTTCTTTTTTGTCAAAAACTCTCAAATCTTTTGGGTTTCTGGAAAACACAGTCATCGGCATCGGTTTTACCACCGACGTCGATAGCCCTTTTCTCACCGGCATCAGTTATCTGATCGATGTCGGCCATATTTCTCATCGACATCAATTTTTAACCGACGTCGATCTATGTCACAGTTCTTTTTTTTTAAAATAGCAGCCTTAAAACCCGCCCCTTTTTCTGCCAAAATCCCATTCTGAGTTTCTGAAACTAAAAAAACACAATTTCTGAAACCTGACCTTTCTTGCCTTGAATGGTTCTGACTCGCAGTCAAGCCAAGGCTCTAGTCAACCACGTGAGGCATCAACCACTTCCATCTACCCCATCTATAACTGGTCCTATAATGGAGTTCCACTCAGAGACTGAAAGAACTCCTACTCGCCCAACCCCACCCTAGACTCCTATTGTCCCAGAAGGGGACCAAGATTTTGCATGATTCTTGGACCTCAACGTCAAAGCCTTGCAGCACTATCTCATGCATAGCCAAACGTGAGACTCCTTAGACAACCCAATCTATGGGATGCTAACTTCCTTAGTCGAGACAATGATCACATCAACAGCATCTACAATTCAACCTATAGACAATCAAGCCAACACCTCGACTAATAACCCAACCATGTCCTACCTTCAAAATTTAGCCTCTCCTTCTAGACCTACCTCCATGGGGGTTCTGATACCCCCTCAACCTCAAACGACTCAACCAAATCCTACACCTTTCCAAAACTTAGTGGTCTCTATCCCCCCTACTCTTGCACCTATCAACACAAGAGTAACTGTCTACCCTTCAACAAGTGTGGCCACTCCTCAACCATCTTTGACAGCCCCTATCCAATTTGTGCCTACCAACCCCATAACACAAGTGCCCTTGGCTTCAACTTTCGCCCTGATAACTAGCTACCCATATGTTGCGTCTACGCAACCAACCACATCATATGCCCCTCTCAATATCTTTCAAGTGCCTTATAATCTAGGGAGCGCTCCACCTGCCAATCCGTCAGTAGATATCATCAAAATGCTGATGAAAAAAATGTCTAGCCTAGAGACCTCCATTTTTGGCTCACGCAATGCTCTCTCATATGAGCAAATTTGTAATGAGCCCATTCATCCTTCTGTCCTGATTAGGCCATACCCTAGTCAATGGGAGCTTCCTAAATTTTCTCGCTTTCAAAGCAAGGAAGACCCACAACAGCACTTACGGGCATTCAAACATGCCTATTACCTTATTGCCCATGATGATGCATTTCTCTTACGCATGTTTCTTATGTCTCTCTCTGGTGTTGTGCTTGACTGGTATAGCTCTCTTTCTAGCCATTCCCTCTTCACATTCACACAGCTGGCCTAGCTCTTTCTTGATCACTTCTCCATCAACATCACCAAGAAGGTCTCGATCACAGACCTTTATTCTATCTGCCAATTCGAGGACGAATCCATAGCTGACTTCATTGCTCGCTGGAGAGGCCTCATCAATCAACTCTCCTTTTCCTTACCCCAACCCAAACTTATTAAAATTTTCTCCCAAGCCTGCACCAAACATATTTCTTCCACCTTACGGGTTCAGACCTTTCGCACCTTCGACGAAGCCTTCACGATGGCCCACAAACTTGAATTACGTGCCATCAAGGAGAATAAAGTCAAGTTGCGGAACAAGAATCCCAACTCTAAGACCAATGACTCCTCTTCTTCTAAACCTTCATCATCCAATCCTAAGTCTAAAGCTTCAGCTAACGCTGTGGTCGTTAGACCTTCATCCTCTTCACCTTCAACCAATTAGCCTGAGCCATCCACATCTCAGAGCACCACCCGCCAATTCTAGCAGAGATACGTACAATGATAGTATACTCCTCTCGGAGAATCATATGCATCTGTGCTGGAAAAACTTGTTAAACAAGGGGTTCTCAATCTCTCCCAAATCTGACCACCTCCAAAATTTGATCCCTCACGCGCCATCCTTGCGTGGTATAGGGAAAATGACTTCTGTAACTACCACCGTGTTAAAGGACATGACACGGGAAATTGTAAGACCCTTAAAAACATGATCCAAGACATGCTCGAGAAGGGTGACCTCATCCTAGACAATCCCAATGCACCCCCTAATTAGGGCATCGACATCTTCAAGAAACCATTCCCCAATCATCCACCGACCCAAAACAATGTCCAGACCTTGATTGATGACACTCATGAACACAACTTTTGAACAGTTAATACGGTCTCACCCTTCATCCCTGACCAACCTCAAGAGGTTAGTCCATCTATCAGTCCATCATGTGTGGATGAACCTCTTTCCCCGATTAGTTCTCTGTCAACCTCTCTCATCTTGGAGGATGCCTCAACCTTACCGGCACCACCGGTCTCACCATCCTCCTTCATGCTGCCTATGGAGGACCCGACCCTTCCTACTCCTCGACCGCAAGTGGAGGGCACCATCATCCCTGCCCTTTACCCGCTTGAGGAGCCTCATTCTCTGGTTTCTTCTCCACCCAGGGAAGAACCTGCCTCTCCTTCATCTCCAACCAAGGATGAATCTATCACAACTTCATCATGCCATGGGTCTGAGACTGCTACACCCATCTCATCTTCAGCCCCACAACCGTCAACATCTTCTCAAAGACCCAAACCTCATCCAACATCTTCTCAACCATTTTCTTGACTAGTGGAGAAAATCAGACTTCTCCATAGTGGAGCATCAGGGATTGTGGGAGCGTCTTAAAGCTCTTCAACATGCCCTTGTCCTCTCGTCTCATGCTGCCAATCCTCCCAAGGCAGAATCTCCCAAGACTCTCAACAAAGACCAGACTCCAGCTTTTAAACCCGCATCTATCCCATCTAAACCTATCAAGTCACTTGGCATTCGCCCTGTCTCTACCCTCACTCACCCACAAGTGAAGGTGGACTTAGACCAGACCTCGACCAATAGCAGTCTTCCAACCAAGTCGAAGAAGACTGCTAGACCACAGAAGCAAATGCCTCCTCCCCCATCACCATTACCTTCCATTTTGGGCCCCCATCCTTCAACCCTGACCAGAGTCCTTCCCACTCTGACCTCTAATCAAACCAAGTTGCCTCCTTTACTTCCTTTTCCTACCTCTAGCCTACCCTCTCCTAAAAAGGTGGTACCTCTCATAAAGAAAGTGTCGTCTCTGCCTGTCACCGCACCATCAACCCAAAAGGTGGTACATAAACCTCCTCCAACTCTGCCTAAGCAAAATTCACCAGCATCACACACATCAACTAGCACGGACCCTTTAGTGGGCTCATGTTCATTGATATTGCACCAACTTTTGCAGACTTCTAGCATAACCCTTCCACCCATCAGGCCTTTCCAACCTCTCGAGTCCAAGCCCTCCTGGTTCGACAACACAAAGATTTGCTTATACCATCGTACGCCAGGACATGATACCGAGACTTACTATGCCCTCAAGGCCGTCATTCGTCGCTATATGGAGAAGGACACTCTTCTCCTTGAGGACACTCTTGACCGACCCTCGACACCTTCCCATCCAACCTCTTCAACCACATCAACATCTCACTAGTAGGCCATGACCCCTTCTTCACCTCCTATCTTTGAAATCAATGCTATCCACATAACCACTAGGTCACAAAAGGACAAGGTGAAAGAAAAAGCTGCCATTCCTTAGACCTACCCTTTCGTCAAACCACCTCTAGTGCCCAAGCCTAAAATTTCTATCCTTGGCGCATCTTAGCCTTCTTCTTCTTCCTCTTCCGAGCTGATTCATGACTCCATGTTGAAATAGCTTCACCAGATGCCTGTGAAGATGTCCCTTTATGACCTCATCCAAACCTCGCCTCAGCATCGTCAAGCCCTCATCTGAGCCTTACAGACAATGGAGGTCCAACCTGAGGACCCCCAACCACTCGCTGCCCTCGTCCACTCTTTATCTCCTGTTGCCTCCATCACATTTAGCGATTCTGAGATTCCCACATCCAACATGGAAGATCAGGACGCTGCCCTCTTCATCACTGCCTATGTTGATTGGACATGCATTAAACATGTTATGATCAATAGAGGTGCTAGCATCAACATTATCTCCACCCATGCCTTTGATCAGTTGGCTCTTCCCAAGAATTGCGTCTCCAAAATTGACACAATCTTGTGATCTTTCAATGACACCACTGCCATGACCATTGGGACAGTCATCCTTCACATTCGCATTGGTCCACACATAGTCTTGGAGCTCTTCTATATCATCTAAGGAGAGTTTTAATATAACATGTTACTGGGCCGACCCTGGATCCGTGCCATGGCCTATGTCCCCTCCACCCTGCACCGTTGTGTGAAATTTGAACACGACAGGCAAGTCCATACCATTCTCATTGACCCATCACCTTTCAAAACTTGTAACACCACCTACCATCCAAATGACGTCCTCATTCCTATCAAGCCATCAACCCTGGCACCGCCTCCATCCGCGGAAGCTTCAACTAGTTCGCAACCGGTGGTCGCCCTCACCCCTCCTCTTCAAGCGATAACCAAAGACCCCATGGAAGACATCTTCCAATGACTTTCACTTGGGAAATATCGCTTGCTGACCTTAGACATGTTCCAAACTCCGCAAGAGTATGGATGCCTTCACCACAGCCCCAGTTACGACCATCAGGTTGGGATGGTCGTGCCTTATGGTCCTCCTCACCTCTAAACCAATCTTGTCTATGAGGGGCTCAATCAAGCTCCTACTGACAGGAACCCTCTCTCTTCACCCCAACCATTCACATCAGACTTCTCATTTCTTGGCAACCTCACCTTTGCACACACTTACCTTCATAGGTGTGCATGTAAGGGTTTTGGTTTTGGATGCTATGAGCAGGGCTCCCATCAGCCCATCGAGCTACTAAATGATGATGATGCCAAGAAACGATATGGCCTGGGATATCACGACCCCACTCAAGCCTCTGTAGACCTTTGTCCTGAGCCAACCATTGACCAATCTCCTCCAAGCTCACCCATTCCTCCCCTTTCACCTATGAAGTTGGTGGTTTCCATCCCTCCTAATTTTTTCAATGCCTAAGCGCCATTCGCTTGGAAACCCCTGACCTATCAACTAGGTGGGGTACCTAGGTCTCTCCTCCTCGTCTTCTCTCTATCTCATTCATCTAACCCATTAATCATCTGCACTGGGTGTTAGACATTCTTCCTACCACCAAATGGCTGGGGGGAGTTCAACTTTATACTACCTATCATGACCTTGACCAAACATCAATCACACATCAACCATGACCTCAACCAATCATCAAACTAGACATCGACCAGACATTGACCAAGTCTCGACCAAGTACCAATCAACCAAGCCTCGACCAAACATTGACCAAGCATGACCAAAGCAACAATGAACCAAACATTCAACCAAACCTTGACCAATCATCAACCAACCTTTTAATCATGACCAAACACCAATCTTGACCCGACCCTTGACCAGTCTCGACAAATTAGTGACCACATCAACCCACTTCTTAATCATCACCAGCATGTGACCAATATGGAGCGAAGTAAACAAGGCAAGTTTGCCCCTAATCGGCTTGGACCTTTCATCATCACGCACAAGTATGGGTTAGGGACTTATCGTCTATCTTCTCTCGACAGACGGCCAAAACCTGAACCTCTTAATGCCTTGCATCTGTGACCATTCTACTGTTAGTTGAGTACTTGTCCACTTGACATTTAACTTGAGCTCATCCCTTGAGCAATCCCTACCCTCCTAATCCTCATTCCTTTCAACCCTATTCCCCTAAACAAATCCTCTATAACCTTTTTATGATGCATGGATGCTTTGTCCTAATAAAAGGGAGCCCTTAAACTTCTATAGTCTTGTCCATGACTCCAAATTTTGTCAAAAAAAATTGAGATGTCAAAACATATCCAAGGTCACCAAATCAAATCAAAAAGCAAACTGCTCCCTCGAAGGATAGCTGTACTATCATTGTTGTAGCTAATAGACTGCTCCCTCGAAGGACAGCTATTCAAACTTATATAAAGCAAAAATATAGACCACTCCCTCAAAGGATGGCTATGATTAACTCTTGCTACAAATAGCACTTTCTTAGAAGCTTCCCACATCGATCAGCTTCACAAATGACCACCAAGCAAAATGGCATCTCTATGTAGACTTCCTGCATTGATCAGTCTGCACCAAAAAAAATGGGTCATGGACTTGGCTTGTAGTTGTCTCAGGGTCTCCTATAAAGGGGCAAGGTTATCCCTGCTCATAAAATGGGTTACCCTATCCTCCTCCTATCATAACACCTGCTCAAGGGACTTCGAGCTCACTTTAATGTCAAAGTGATTCGATTACCATTCTAACTCAACCATGGTCAACGACGCAATGCATGAATGGGGCTCTTTGTTCTAACAACCCCTATCTATGCTATCATTCTGGTCCTTGTCAATGAAAGGGTGATTATGCCTTTCACTTTCTGCTTACACTTTGGTCACATTCAAACTTCATCATTTGTCAAATCAAATCAACTAGACTCTTTTCAGACCACTCGCATAGCCTATTCACACTAGTTTCTATGGACACCAATACACATGGAAACTATCGACCAGACATAATTTATGTTAAGCATAAACCAATACTTACTGAAGCATAAATAGACCTCAATTCATTTTTATCATACATCTGTCATGAATATGGAAAATTGTAAGGGATGAAAGACCCCTCAACCAATGTTACAGCATACCCCATTTGGAAAAGGTTGTAACATCTTTTTCTCCTCATCATTTCGACACATTACCAAACCAATCATCGACCAATCTTCTCAACTAGTCTGAACTAAATTGGTCTGAGGCCCTAAGACTGAGGCTATGTAGGTAGCACTCAGATGACACGACATCCTCTGAGGTTAGCTTGACCACCCTCATTTGTTCATCTCCTTGATGGACAAACCTTCTCTTCTTTGACCATGACCTTGACCTCGACCAAGACCAATCAACCACTTCGACCCTCTTCCTCCCTTTTTGGGAGAACTACATTGGCCTGAGGCCCTTAGGACAAGAGCTATGTAGGCAGCACTCAGTTTACATGGGGTCTCCTGGGGTTAGCTCGGCCATTTCTCCATCACATTTTTTCCATCACATTTTGTTTTTGTTGTCACCTGCCAATCACATCACCAACAATCACATATTTTCATAATCATTAGCAAAATCATTTTCATCATGTCCATCCATAGTCATTAAACATCACCATTTAATCTAAAAATCATAACCATTCACATCAAATATCAACATCAATATCATTAATCATCATCATATAACCATTTCATTAAACATCACATTCATCATCACATTAGTCATCATAATCACAAACATAGCATCATCATTATACACATCATATCAAAGCATGCATCAAATCAAAGTGCCATAAACATTAAACACATCCATACAATTTCTCATGACTCATGTCAATAATCCAAAATAATCTCATCATATATATCTCAAAGTTTTATATAATCACACAATCTGTGCATCTCTCTGTCTCAGAAAAAAACACATACATCTCGAATCATCAACACGTAGGCTGGTATATACATCATATCAAAATCTACCCTCAAGGCTACGGCTCTAGTGGTGGCAGTGGCCGAGAAGATGCTATATTCTCTCCCCCCTCTGATCTGCATGAATCTGTAGCAGTCACCCATGACATAGACCGCTATCGGCTCAGCTCTACCCTCATATCTGAGTATCGTTGTATCTGAGAAAACCCCCTAATGTCTCTCTCATAATATGCAATCTCATCCAATGCATTATTGTATCTAACTATAGGTATGGTCTGTGGTGGACCCATCCACCCTACTGCTATCCCCTGTATTGACCCCTGCAGCTGTGAAAATGTCAGCTGCATCGATACCGATAGTCTTACCCCCTGTGAAAATGCCAACTACTGAGATGGCTGTTGCAATGGGCCCTACCCTCCAAAACTCTGACCTACCACCGCCTATGCCTAGGCTATGACTAGTTATCCCTATAATAGAGTGACCTGTCCTATTAGCATTGCCACCTGACCTGTCATCTTTGTCACCTGTCCTGTCACCCCTGCCAGCTGCCCCTACAAAACTATGACCTGTCCCTGTAAAATGGTCACCTGAGCCTGTGTCGCATCCCTCTCCTATCGCGCTATGTCCCTCTCCTCACGAGCTATATCTCACTCCCTAGTGACAGCCTACAGATCTAGCTGGGGACCCACCTGTACACCTGTGTATCATCTTATCCACCATGCTGTGTAGGCCTCTGTACACCCTGGGTTGGCTATCCTAGGTCCTGCCAGCAACTCCTCAAAATCTAGCCCCTCTGTCTCCTCTGCAGTGGGAGCGGCACCTCTATATCATCCCACCTATAATGTGGGAATGCGGGAGGTACATCCTGTAGCAGCCCATACTGGTGTCGCACTCTCTCTGCTAGGATCCTCTCGAGCTCACCGGCTCGCCTGCCTCTGAACCATCGCATGCTCTGAGTCCCGACCATCTGCTCACCCTGGTCTCTGAATGCTGGATATACCAAGTATGGTCTCCAAATAATGTCTATTGGAATTAGGGCCTCCAATACCCCTCGGTAGTGGTCGATATCCCTGACCACTCCATCCACTCGTGTCTACACCATCATCTCGTGCCATCACCTAAATCTAACCCTAAAGCTGGCCTGGATCACCACTAGGAGGCTGAGAGGATGTGTCACCATAATGTGCTCATAGGCCCAATAATGCAAAAGGTGGCCTACACATAGACTATACCGTCACCACTGACTGATGCCCCATAGCTCTCTGTATACCTAGGCCAAAAAGATGGGTGCCCAGGCGAACACTGTCTGTTACTCTAGCATGTCCATCAAAACCCCAGTCATGGCGATCGGGAACCTGCCTCCCTCTGCATCTGGCAATGCATAGACTATGATTCCAATCATCATTAGGATAGCCAGCTGATGTGCACCCTCATCCACCGCGTACAGAGGCTCATAAGCAAAACTGGCTGAATGGTAGCTCGTCTCTGCGACATGCTCCCCAAATAGTGTAACCATGTGTATATCATGTGCCTCTCTCGAGCACACATAGATGTCAGCTTCATGTACCAGCAGCTGCAAAATTTGGTACACGTCCTCGACCGTGACTATCATCTCGCCTGTGGGCAGGTGGAAGGTGTTGGTGGCATGGTCCCACTGCTCGATCAACGCCACCATGAGGCTCACATCCCTCACCACTCTGCAGTAGCATCTCAACCCGCCTAGCCCCACTGCACTCATTTGCACCCACTCCTCGACCGTCACACCTCTACACATCCACATCAGCAAGGTCGAGAGGTGATCCCGTAGCATCAGAGTCTGCCTCACCTACATCCATCAATAGTCAATCTCATGTTAAAACTATTCCTACTCTTCTTATTTGACCAACCATTCTAACCATCTATGCCTAACCCGACACCTGGGAAGCCCTTGGCGTAGCTTTGACCTTTCGACTAGACCATTTTTCACCACCCTTTCTAACTAGGCAGCCACCAACATCAGTTAGCATGCCAACATCGGCTCTCACATAACTGACATCAGTCACTTAATGACCAATGTCAGCAAGTGAATGACCAATGCTGGTCACTGGTCGGCCAACATCAGCGAACCCACCGATGTCGGCAACTGGTTTGGCCCTAGGGCTAAATGGGGCGAGCCCTAAGTTTAGGGCTTCCCCCTGTAGACTCCCCAACCCCCCCAAATCACTCCTAAATCATCCCTAATCTATCTTAGACCCCCCACCCACCTTCCTAGCTACCCACCCCCCTCAATTCCTACCTAAAACAACTAAAAATTCAAAAAACAAATCAAAATAATAATCAACCAAATAAGGCTCAGCGACCCTCCTACCTCATCTCGACACCACCAGCATAGTGGCATGATGGGTGCCACTAATGGTGGACCTCCTGCTGGTCCTCTACTCCCCTCTGCCATCTCTTCTATGCCAATGACTCTGCACACTCTTGCTGGCCCACACGCGTCCCTACAGCATCCAATCGACTCCCTCTCTCCACCAATGTTCCTCTGCCACCTCGCACTGTTCCTCGGTCAACTCTGGGTCACTTTCACTCAATCAACTCCAGAGCTCTTTTTTCTCTCAGTCAAAAAGTAGCAAATGACTTTTGGTGGGCCACCAATCCAGTTTTGTCAGATTTGGTAGGCCACCAACATCGGCATTTTTGTGACCTAATCTACTGATGTCAGCTAATTTCTACCAACATCGGTCCTTTTGGTCCACTAACATCAATTATTTCACCAACATCAGCATGATTCAAACCTCCTCATTGCCTAAAATCATGCCCCTAATCAGTTAGCTCTCCAGTAGAAGTCATCTTAACCACCTGAGGCACACTTGAGATCACTTTTGCCTCCGCCTGCCTCGACCATCAGACCTTGGAGATCATGACCATCTCCTATGACTGCGACCACTTCCAAGATGACTTTGCCTTGGTTGTTTTTACATATATGCTACCTCACGAATGATTAGCAAAATTGTGCGTAGACTACTTATGACCTTCACAAGTATAAGATCGCAAGCCAGTTGATCCCCACTACTTGTGGCATTTTCGTGTTCCCAAGAGCACTTCCTGAGCCTAGGATACCTGGAACACGATGACCATTGGAGCTTCAGCTTAGATTGAATAACCTGATCAGCTACGACCAAATGATGGGGCCTAGTTATTTCAATTTCAGCACTCCTCGACCTTGACCTGCGACAATTTGACCTGACCATCCCGTGAAGTGGTATATGTGCAATCACGACTATTGTAGTGTTCACACTCACCCTCTCTCTATCCATCTCTCTGTCAAATTGGCACTTGATCTTAGGTTCCCTTCCCTCAACTTTTGCTTTGAGGGGGGAACACCTCATCTCATACCTGGGGCAACCAACTCCTATTTTTGTCTTGCAGTTCATCAAGAACAACCAACAAGACAAAAAGGGGAAAATGTAGACACTGAAATTGTGTCTACCCCCTAAGTCATCTTTCACCCTTGGCCCCCCTTGGCCCATGTCCTAACCCTTGTCCTAGCCCCCTTCATTTATCAAATTAAAATAATTAAATATTTAGCCCTCTTCTACCTCACCCATGCCACTTTAGATCCCCTCCTTAGATCCTCCCACCTCTCTCCTAGCCTTTATTGCCCAAATCTCCCCTTTATCCTCCCTCCCGCATCCATTTATGCCTTCCTCGACCGTTTTTCCACAGCCCCTTGACCCAGCAGTGTGCAAGAATGGACAGAGGCTAATTTTAGCCTCTGTCCCCATTCTTCATCTGCCGACGTCAGTCATTATGCGGTTGACGTCGATGATTCGGCCAATGTTGGCAGCCTTCAAGACCATTTTCTGCAACTATTCCCCTTTGGGTGAACAGAACTCTCTTAACGCTTTTGCATTTGGATTTTCTTCTCCTTCCCCTCATACAACAACACCAGTAGCTACAGGCATCTTGCAAGAAGAGCTCCAAGCAACAGCTCCATTTGCAGGTCCTTCAACAGCTCTGACAACAGGTTTTTCCATTCTTTAATCAGCAAGCAAGAGGTAAGCATAGTGTTGTTTTCCATTTCATTTCTTGTTTAATCTATCTATTTAGCTAATCATTGCCAAGACCTTCCCTATCCTTCCTCGAGAGGCTGAAAGGCCTTCTCAGACCCCTGCCTCTCATTCATTCCCCTTTGTGCTTCTAGTTCCCAACCAGTCACTTTCTCGAATAACATTCTCAGTCCCTCAGACCCAAAACAAGTCCCTCAGACCTCCAGGGAATCTCTCAGACCTCTAAATAGACCTCCCTGACCCTCAGATGAGACCACAGTCCATTCTGTAGACCAAAAACTAGCTTGTAACCTGATAAGACCCTGTCTAAGACCATTTCCCTAGTCAACTCATCCATTTCCCCTATCGACGTCGGCAGCCTAACCGACGTCGGTGACCTTACCTGACTGATGCCGGCAATACCACCGATGTCGGTGAATGTGCAAAAGTAGATTGTTTCTAAATAGGTATGCATTTGCCTTAAGTTCTTTCTTTCTATTTTTCATCATTTATCACTTTCTATTTCTGATCAGCATTCTATTTTTAACAGTGGACTGGCATCCTCCAAGAAGCCTTTGCGCTTCTAGGACCAAGCTCTTGCTTGGCAGTCCACCCATTTGTCATCTAACATTTTTCATGTTTTAGTGTCTTTCCCTTTCAGGTGTCATCCTCCACAACCAAAGAGGAGTTCTTACAACGTCTAAATTCTAGTGCGCACGTTTACAACCTGGGTATGTACAAACCCCCATCCATTCTTCTTAGTTTCTCATCTTTCCTTTCTTGAATGTAAAAAGTGAATCTAGCATAGAAACAGTAGGAGATTAGTATTTGAGATAATCCATTATGTGTGTCTCCTCTTTTGAGGTGATTTATTAAGCTTGTGCAATAACTTATCTCAAAATAAAAATTTATGTGAGATTTTATGGACAAATGTTAATCTAAATAGTAATGATAACATGGAGGATCATGACATTATCTTATTTAGAAATTGAATAAAATAGTAATGTGAGATGCATGTAGAAATAATCATACATAGTGACTGTTGTCACCAAATATTGCAACCTAGAGGAAGTTGTTCAAGCTTACTCTATGATTTGGAAAAAATTGGAATACTTCTAGGTATGTGGGTTTACCTATAGTAGAAGTAGACCTCTAAGTTTAAGGGCTAGCTCCCTGAATTTGTCTTGTAAGTGCTTATCACCTATACTAATTGATTACTTATGGAAAAAGGGACAAAATTATGCATGAAATAAAGATACTCTAAGGGGGTGATACACCATTAGTATATCCATTATGATATCATACTTATTTCACTAAGACATAAGACCTAAAAACCAGCTTCAAAGTCCTAAGATGTTCTTACATAAATGTTTCAATATAGAGGTGATATGCATGAGATAACTCAAGGTAAGTAGAACAAATATCATATTTCTAAATTCAAGGACACTTTCACACTTGAAGGGATCCTAACACATTAGACACACTCTATATGACCTATTAGAATGAGAACTTCTTTCACTAGACATGAAAGGATAAGGAAAAACAAGGATAGAATCATTAGGATTCACCATTCATCACTTTTCACACTTAGAAAAGATGTTTGTGAACTCAACACTAGAATTAATTTATTTTTTAAAGGTAAATTACAACATCAAACTAGTAGGGCTTTAACATACATGGTGTGTAATTATGATACAAGATCCAAAATGGCTACTACTTATAGAATTTGAGAGAGAAAAGAGGAGAATGAAGTCTAAGAGTCACAAAAACACTTGTCAAGATGAGAGGAGTTAAATTTGAAATATAAAGGAATATGCAATAGACTGTGTATGGTCTACTTGGACAAATGTCCTTCAAATTATGAAACTCTTTTAGGTTTGGCATAGGACTCTTCAATTACTTGCTTAGAAACTACCTTCATCATTTGACCTTTCATGAGCACTCTACAGTAGACTAGGGATAGATGATATAATTTCACTATGAGTGAGGGATTATAAACATCATCCAACATGCATTGTATGTGTCCCTAATCATTAAAATTCTTTTAGCCAAGTGTCCTCACTACCTGTAATCATAATCACCCTCATTTCACTCATCCTTCACACTTGGCACCAAAGAGGTCTTAAATTTTCCAATATAATCCATAAATAAGGTTATGTGACACTTGTCAAGAGTCTTCAAGTCTCTATATCCATTAGGAAGACCTTAAAAAGTGTTTTGATTGGAGTTATCACCTTTTCACCTAGTGATCACTATTTGTTCACTATGCCAGTTTTGTCTCACTAAGATGAAGGTGATATAATAGATAATTGTGAGCTCTCATAAATCAATTTATGTACATGGGTAGTTATATTAAGTCTCATACTATCTCTCAAAGTGATTTTCATCTTCTAACTCTCTCTTAAACCTAAAAAACACATAAATCTATCAAAAAAAGCTATTTACACCCTGTCGATACAAATAGGGTAAAATTAAATCTAATGGGAAGGATTATTGGGTAGTATTATTCAATTCCAAGTCACTTTCCTACTCAAACTACACCTCTTGTATGCATTTCATTCCTCCTTTTCTCCATCGGGTCCTTATCAAGGGTTATGGAGGGTTTTGAGATGTTTTGGCTCTTAAAGATTGTTCATACAATCTTGACATTCAATCTCCTAAAAAATTTAATTAATTTTTTTTTGTGACACTCTTCAACATCTCCCAAATCCTCATTCTCCCATGCTATGCATATATCCATATATGGG
Organism: Torreya grandis; assembly: GCA_037957365.1. NCBI lineage: Eukaryota > Viridiplantae > Streptophyta > Pinopsida > Cupressales > Taxaceae > Torreya > Torreya grandis. Next base: position 3,679,419 of record JARHVA010000854.1, on the reverse strand, counting down.
CTTCTAAATTTTGCCTATCAAGCTCTCCAAGGTATTTTGTGTACCTTGTAATCTTATTGAGCCAAGAAATAATTGCTTTGAGATTTTATCTACATACCAACGGTTTAAACTCACCTTATGACTCCCCATAAAGGTTATCCAATGCTCTATAATTCTCACATATCTTTAGAAATGGTGTTAGATCCTCATTAGGTAGTAGGCCTAGTCTAGGTTTAGTAAGAGTTAACTTTGTATAACTACTCATCAACACCCCTGAGTAGTTGAACATGATTGTGAGGGATTTTAGATGCTTGTAAATGTTTTTAATAACTTCATATAGTTATTTTAAATGTTTCCATAGGTCTCAAGTCATCTACTAACCTTTTTCTTATCAAGCTTGCAAGATCTACCTCTCTGGGAGTGCCTTATATTTAAGATAGAACATATGGCATCTCATCTATTGTATCATGAAAAAAAAATATGAGAGGATTGATCAAGTGATGAGATAACTCTATAAAGAAATTAAAGGTTGGTTCATACTTATATCACCCTCAAACACCTTAAAATCCAAGACAAACTTTTGAGGTACTGACTGTGTGCAGGGTTAATGAGTTTGACTGTAGATTGTAAGTTGAAACCTATCCATGACCTATTTACATAATATAGGAGTCTCCTAAGGTGTTTATTATCAATATGGATTCCTTTCAAAAATATCTAACACTTCAAACTTTTCCAAACTCTTAATGCATACTTTCCGTTTTTCCAAGCTTAGTTGTATTCAATTGTGACTGTGTTTCTACTCAAGGAAGGGATGAATATAGCTAATCACTCTTATGTTTAAGTAATTTTACATTACCCTAAGACTTTATTGAAGTCCCTAGGACATATTACTACTCATTTAAGTCTACTTCATTCTCAATGACCATGAGACAAGAATAGTCTACCTTATACTAATGCATTGTCACACTATAGTCAGACTATAGGTGGTTTTTATTAGATCAAAAAGACACCTATAGGATGTCATGCATAGTCCATTTCATGTTTATTCCTTATATAAATCCTATTATACCATTGGATGATTTAAATATACCCATATCATTCTTAGGACTAAACCAATGTACTCACTATTAGTTCTAACATGTCACCCTTCTTTAAAACCTATAGGTGTACTTTTGGGCCAAAAATGGGTCTTGTAGGTTGTTATACAAGTCAAAAACCTTGTAATCCAACTCTTCTAAGTTTTATTTGAGCCAATAGTCCATATTACCTCAATAAGGTCATTTTCCATGGTGATATGCTCTTGTTAGGCCACCTTTGACTATAAGGTCACTTGAAAACCCAAGATACTATAGAGAATATTGAAAACTTGCAATGAAGAATTATTTACAATGGATGCCTCCTTTTCATCACTTATTTGGATCAAACATACACTTTATTTGATCAAGGCATTTCTCATATGCTAGGGATACATGATACTATAATTCAAACTCACCTAGACTCCATGTCATTTCATCATATGGGAGCATCAAAAGTAGTCAAGGCTTTTGTTTCATAGTTTTTAAGGAAATAAATCCCTAAAACTCAATCTCTACATATGTTCATAACTCTTCAAGTCTACCTGCTAATCTATAGTTTCACCATGAGTGTTATGGCACCTTAAACATTATAGGATATTAATGAAGGTCTTAGAACATGTTCACACCCTTTATGCAACACTTTCAAATCTCTATGAGAGCCACATGTAGGTGGACATTTTAGTATATAGGGAAGTGAATATGGATATGGGTAGTACGCATAGTGTATGGGATTATAACCAGTATTAGACCTCCTCAAGGTCTCCAAATGGATTCTTTCCACCATGAAGGAGTTTAAACTAGTTACAATGTCTTATCTCAATGTGTTCAGTCCCTTGTAGGTCACTTTTAGATGCCCATTAGACTACAGGACTATAAATAGAGTTGAACTGTTTATCATAGTCTACCATATATCACTTGAGAGATTATTTTGATCTCCCATCCTCTAATTTTATGTTAAACACCACTTTAGACTTTTCATCTACTCTCTATGAATGTGATCTGAGCTTTCATTTACCATGTTCGTATGAAAACTTCTAGGAAGTTAATTGTGTGCAACATGACTGCAACTTCATAGATGATATCTTGTGAGAATAATATTGGAAGGAAGGAGGTGAATGACATGACATGAAAAACATGAAATATAACATATCACATTCATTTGAAACCATTGTAAGAACTATGACCTCTGCATTTGGTAGAACATGTCTGCAACTTAGTAATAGTGATCTCAACTTGCAACTTGAATTTTTTGACTCATCAAGTCACCTCAAAACATTAAAAATAATATTTTATAAATTATATAAGTATTTATACCTACCATAGAATCATTTTAATCAATTTATTTGCATAGACTAGCTCAAATAAAAGCAAAAACCTGCAAGGTGTGGGGATTAATAAGAAAAATGAGACAATCAAATTCTCAAGAATGGTTCATAAAGAATAGGTAACCATTTGTCCAAACATTTCCATTAAAATTAATTATATAAATTTTAATATCTACCAACAATATGATTTGACCTAAAACCTCTCTTACTAGCCATACCATCAGAAGACTTATTGACCAGTTTTGTATGTCTAGTGGAGTGATGGAGGAGTAGAATGGTTTTCAAAAAAAATTATGCTTAAAAAGAATATAAATCATGGAAATGAAGTCAATAAATCTTAATATCCATTCCATAATCTTTCCACATGTTCCACTCTCCTCTATAGGTTACCCTTGATGTGGTTGATCATCGAGTCCCTCTTCACCATGTTCTAATACCTCTAAATGTGGCTTTACCTCAGATGGAGCTCTTGATTGTTATTTAGGTATAAATACTTCTACCTTGACTTCACTAGGCTTCTCTATGATTGTAAGATATTGAATATTATAATGACATTCATCTTCATGCTTGATAGAGCATTGAATAACCTATTCATTAGTCTCATTAGTAAAATTGACATTAGATATACAATCTTTTCGAGAAAAAGGAGTCTTACCCAAATAATCAAATTATTACATAAGGTACTGAACCTTTTCCATAGTTCATCCTCATTCACAACATGACACTCTTTTCCATGCTTGGTAATACACTCAATAACCTACTCATTAGGCTTATTAACACAATCATCAAATATACACTTCCTAAGAGGGGGAGTAGTGTTTCTTAGCTGATCAAATTCTTGACATATGACATTGAACCTTTGCCATAAGTCATTTTACACTTATTCATGAATGTCATCATAAAGGGTAGAATCATCAATAGCAGGTAGAAATACATCACTCTTCTCACTATGGTGATTTATCAGGATCTTCAATCTATCATCATCATATACATGAATTAAGTAGTCACTCTCAGTAGCTTATGAGAAAGAATGTTTAACACTTACCTCAACTTGTTCAAATGCTTCTTCATGGATGATATAGGTGCCAAATTTAGTTTGTTCAAAGTAGGTATAAGTATTATGATCATAATCATCTATACCATACTCATCTAGAAACAAGTCATATATACCTTCAATTTTGGAAGAATCACCAACATCTACAATAGACTCTTCCTTCTCATTGATCACACAATTCAAGTTAGAACTTGCCTCCACATCAAGCTCAATATGAAACATTGTAAGTGGTTGAGTTATTATGGTCACCTTGGTTCCATATCTTGTCCTAAAGGCTAAAAAGGACCAGTCATTTGAGAGGTAGCCATCTATCTTGGTTGTAAAATATCTTGAAATGTAGATTGAAAAATGAGAAGGCAAGTCCACAACAAAAATGTCTTGAAGGATGGGAAAACTAGGATAGTCATGTAGCAAAACCTTCAAATTTTTTATTAACCCTATTATATTAGTAGGTGTACCATCTAAATTAAGCATTCCTTTTATATTTGGTTCATTATTAAGGTCCAAATTATCAGCTACAACTTTGGGCATGATTGTTGTAGAGGCACCACTATTAACTATGCAATTGTGGCGGTAAAAAGGTGGAGGCTTCTCAGATTTGGTAGATGGTTTAACAATGTATTTAGGGGAATTTGTAAGATCAACATGACCATTACTTTGACTTGAACATGGATGACTAGTAGGGATAGTGGACAACTATTTTTGTAAGAGCTCCTTTTGGCTAGGCATATGGAGGACATCCCAAAGGGAAATGGATGCCATAGCATTATTAAATGAATCCATTATTTTTAGTGTATAATTAATTTATTTTTATTGAGTAATTTGAGGCAAGGAAGTTCTTGGAACTTGTGGAATTGAGGCACCATTATTAGACCTTACCATATTCTGATTTGGTGGAGGTGTAGGAGTGTTTGGGACTACCATGCTTGTAACCATGCCTTATTTCCTTGTAAGAGGATTAGATGAACTTTTAGGTGTTGACCCCCAAAAATATCACTCATTTTTGTGACAATATTTGAACTATTTTTGGTCCTATAGACCAAAAATTATCTCTTCCCTTTCCAAAATTTGTTCTAGACATTCAAAATCCTCATTTTTCAAGCTTCTTAGAAATCTACGGACTCTACAGGCTTGAATCTGCGGACTCAGTAGGAAGAAGAAATCTACGGACTCAACAAGTCAAGTTCAATGGGATTTTATAGGTTGAAATATATGGACACTTTTAAGGTTAGAGAAAACTATGGACTTAGTTTCTACGGACTCTGCAAACAGGGTCATTTCTACAAGTTCAACGTCAAATGGTTCAAAGGTAGGTTCAATCAAAAGGTTCAAAACTTTGTTTCACTCATTTGGTTCATTCACTTTATTTCAATGCTTTTAGTTCAATGGCATGTTCAATCAAAGGAATGGTTTAATGTCTCAGTTCAACCAAGCAGTTCAACGCTTTGGTTCATCCTTTGGTTCAAATAAACAATTCATCAATTGGTTCAAGGCTTTGTTTGAACCATTGAACCAAAACTTGGTTCAATAGTTGGTTCAACATCTTGGTTCAATGTCTTGGCTTGGTTCATTCAATTGAACCATCGGCTTGAACCATTTTGGTTCAAAGCCTAGGTTCAACGGTTGGTTCAAACAAAGGGTTCATCGGCTTGAACCATTTTGGTTCAAAGCCTAGGTTCAAGAAATGGTTCAAAGTCATGGTCCAATGGAACGGTTCAATAGTTGATTCATTGCCAAAGTTCAAAGAGCTTCTTGAAGGATAAGTGTCCTTGCAGAGGGCATTTGGTCAACAAAAAAACCCTTCAAAAGGGTTATTTTCAAGGAAACAGTTAAATAAATTCCTTTAGATTTTTGTTTAAGACATTTGAAAAAGACCAAGGCAAAGAAGCAATTCCTTCAAACTTTTTGTCTGAAGGAATTCCTTTGGGCAAAAAGTCTGAAGGAATTCGGGAAAAAACACTTGCGGGTAAAAAACCTGAAAACAAATTTCCAAGAGAAACAAAGCTTCGAAACATTTCTGCAAACCTTTTGTCCCTGAGAATTTTCTCTAGACTTTTTATCTGTGAGAATTTTCCCTAGGGAAAATTTCTATGGGAATTTTCCCCAAGGAAAATGTTTACAAGAAAGCACGTGAAATGTCCACAAGAGAAAGCCCAGGGATTTTTCCACAGGGGAAATGCAAGGGATTTATCCACGGGAACTGCCAAGGTAAAGGACGCTAAAGGACCCCAAAGGGTAAGTGCTCTTATAGGGGACTCTCAGTTGCCAAAGTGAAGGACATTTCCATAAAGTCCAAAAGAAGAACTTAGCTACTCGCTAGAAACAACCAATCTGAAGGAAGAATCTAGCGACCTACCATTCGAAGACCACCTGAAGGGCAGATACCCTTGATGGGCGGCTCTTTCCTACCCAAGGTAGATCATTTCTTAAGGCCCAAAAGGGCAGGTTCTTTCTAGAAAATCACCAAATAGAGAGCTGAAAGAGGACCAAGGGGTGACGCACCCGAAGATGTCAAATTCAACACAGCGAACTCGCTGTTGAAAACATAGTGATGGGTGCGTAGACGTCAAATTCAAGACAACAAAAATGGTCATTGATCCTTTGAACCTACAGACCAGAATGCATTCACAAACTTCAAGGCCAAGACCAGTAGAAAGTAAGGAAGGAACAAAATAGCAAATTAAATCTAGGACCCGATTTAATTAACCAAAAAAGGAGGAATGATGAAGGTAAGATCAAATCGCCAGGTGGACATTGAAAGTTGCAAAATTTCAATAAGCATGACTTATTTCCCTACATTGATAAAATCAAATGGGTAAAATTCCCCTAAGTTTTAGCCTATCTTCTTAATAGATTCCAACACAACATGATGTGTTACTATTCTCGAGTCCTTCTTGAAATGGCTATATAAGGGACTCTCTTCTATTGTAAAATCATCTCTTTTTTGACAATTAAAATGAAACTCTACCCAAATTGTAAGGCATTACTGAGACTTTGAGCTTAGATTGTTGATCATATTTTATTATTGGAATAAGAAAGCAAATGGTTTTTTAGACTTTGTGCTGTAATATCTTTATTGTTGAGGAAACTGTTCTTATGTCTTTTTCTTCAATATATCTTTTGTTCCTTTAATTCAACAAGCAGAATTAGTGACAGCAGTCAAGAAAGTGTCCTGAAGGGTCAAGTGTGGAGAGACTTTGTGCCCCCATAATTGCCTTTAGTGTGTTTTATTTTCATTTCTGTGTAAAGGACTTTGGGGTGACTTTGTGCCCTCATTGTCCTTTGTATCTTACTCTTGAGCAATTCAGGTGGAGACTTTGTGCTACATCTCAATTTGCTAGTTATTACATCCTTTGCTACATTTTGTTGTTATTATCTGGAGTATTCTTATGGCTTGCTGAATAGTACTTCTAAAAGAAGAGGAGTGCTTTTTGTCATTTTCCTTGAGTTTTTCCTATGATCTGCATGCATCATCTCTGAAGAAAGAGAGATGGATGGTTTGTCCTACCCTTGAGTATTATTTTTTGTTCATATATATATATATATATATATATATAGGGAACCTCCCCTTAATGAGAGGAGATATCAGTCTCCTTCTAATGTGGCAAACCTACACATTTGGATGACTAATCTTCCTACTTTGGCTGATTAGACCTATTTTGTTTATCAATATGCTGATCAACAAAATATTCAACCAATAATTTTTGGCGACTCCATTGGGGATATAGTTATGTGCATTTTGAAACCTCAAGTTTCAGATTGAAACATCACCTGAATATAACCCATTATCATTATAATCCTTATCAATTACAGACTCTGGTGACTTTATTACTTGTCTTACCCATTATCCATTATAGCCTTATCATCTTCTTCCACCTCCATTATTTTATCTGGTCTGCAAAACCAGAGTTGTTGGGAAAGAATGCACAGTTTAAAGCCTCAAGCTTTAACTGAAGCAAGGTCAATTCTTTTCCATTTTTGTTTCACAATCTGGTAGATTCAAGGTATACACAAAGCCAAAGGGCTAAAGGGATTGTTGACCTTGTATTTGAGTTGGTACTGCAAAGTAATTTTGATCTATCTCCTTCACCATCTCATCTCCAACAAACCAAGAGTTTTCCTCCTACTAAAGTCAGATCTCCATTGCCAGATGAGGTATCTACTTCTGCTATTGATAAAGTTGTGCCTATAGTTACACCTCTAAGATTTGTTATCCCTCCTTTTCATATTCCTGCAATGGCAGTTCAAGGCCCCTGGGGTAATGCTTTTGGTCCTCTCAATTTTACTCCACCTCTACATGAGCTTCCACGTAGTTCTAGGAAGAACTTCCCTAAGTTCTATGGTGATGGGAAAGTTCATCATGATGAGCACATTACAACTTTCAGCATAGCTTGTGGAGTAATCAGAGTAGAATTTGAAGATTTAGCAGTCAGGCTTTTTGTAGAGACATTACAAAGTGCTGTTGTAGATTGGTTTTATCATCTGCAAGCTCGATCAATAACTAATTGGAATACTCTCAAAGCTAAGTTTGAAGCTAGATTCAAACTTGTAGAAGATACACATGCACTGCTAGCTCAACTTACATAGATGAAGAAAGAGCCTCATGAACCTATGAGAGACTTCATAGCCAAATTTGACAAATTGAGAAACAGAATTCCAGTAATAGCTCGACCTACAGCTGAGAATCTCAAATGCTTTTTCATTAATTCTTAGTTACATGAAGTAAGTTTTCTCTTGAAACGTACTAGTCAAATAGATCTTACTGCAACTCAACTTTTGGCCACTGAAGTAGAAGATGATCTCATCTTAGTAGGGAACATAAGAAGAGATCCAAACAGAAATAGACCATCATCTTCTGAATATGTATCTACAAGCACCACTGATCCAATGGTGTAAAAGATGGCAAATGAAGTGATAGCCTTGAAAAAGCAAATGGCTTAAGGAATGTCTTCTGCTCCTTCATACAGAAGGACATTCCCAAATTAGTCATATCAGGGCAATGTTGCCAAGAATCATGGGCAATAGAATCACCTTCCTCCTCCACAAGGGAAACTTGCCCTAGAAGCTCCTCCAACCAATTCAGCAATGGGATATCTTGCAGAAAAATCAAAATTCTCTTTCCATCTTGAATTAAATCAAGAAAATGACATTGATCTCCTTAAAGACAATCAAGAAGAATCAGCTGGCGACTCCCACATTGGCTTCTTGAACTACCAGGATGAACCTGGAAGCAAAGGAGAAGCTTTTGATGGATCATATGCAGTGTTTACTAGGTCCAAGAACCAATCAGTCTAGCAAGCTGATAAAGGGAAGATAGAAGAACAATTGTAGCCAATAGTCATGATTTTTAAGCATGGAACTCTTCTTCTTTTTTAGTCAAAGGATTCGGTGACCACTCAAAATGTAAGTACATCAATTTCACCTTCACCTTTTACTCCCATTTCACAAATCAGCCCTCCTCCCATCCCTCCTAAAACCCAAAAGGTTGAAATGCTTTCCTTTGTTCCTAGTCCAATTCATCCATTTGACATAATTGATCATGTCAAAAAGACCAAAATACAAATGTATGAATTTGAATACTTGTAGTTCAATCCTTATCAATAGAATAAGTTGGTCCAATGTGTCAAGAACCAAATCATTCTTGCAAGGCAAAAAGATAAAAAGATAATTCTTAATTCTCTAAAGAATATGCCCATTCTGAATAATCTTGTTATTGCTCCTCCAGCTACTCCTGGGAAAATAGAACCTTTCTATGTTTCCCTGTTAATAAATGGTTATCAACTCAACATCTGTATCATAGATTCAGGCGCATCTGAAAATGTCATGCCTACTAAAGTAGCTGAGTCTCTTGGTCTCACATTGACCAAAACCTTTGGGAGATGTTTCTCCATGGAGAACAAGCAAGTACCATTATTGGGGAAAATCAAAGATGCCTAATTTGCATTGGTAGCCTTTCCAAACAAGAGAATCAGGATGACTATTTTGGTGGCTGACGTCCCAGCATCTTATGGCATTTTGCTTGGATGAAATTTCTATAAGGACGTGGGAGGAGAACTAAGCATGGACCTGTCTGAAGCTAGGATCCCTGTCTAAGGTGTGATGAAGAGATTGCTCCCTGAAAAGGAAGCAAAATACGTGGTCATCCAAACATTAGACCCTATAGCACAAATTCTATTTGAGTCTTTAGGCAGGGGTAATTATTTCTTTACCATAGAGGATGTCCATGATTCTACAGATGAAAGTCCTATAGATAACAATCTAGGAATTGATCCAAATAAGACTTTAGGAGAATTGGTAGAGTGTAGTAAAGAAGGATCTTCCATCTCTAATAAAGAGAAATCTTATGGGAGATCAGCTTTTGATGATGACAACAATTCTTCCACCAATGATGAAGTTGGAACTATGTTGATATCTTTTCAAGGAGATATTCTTCCTTCATGCATATTCCAATTTAGCAACACCAACAACATAGTTGGATGCAAATCTCTATTGCTCAGATTGAAGAGTGCTCAAGATGAAGAAGTCAAACTCCTTCACATCAAATGAGATGTTAAACTGATATTTTGTCAGGAGTTTGATGTGGACAATCCAATCATATGCTGGATTGAACCAGAAGAACAATCAATTACGGTAATGGACCATGCTGTTGTGAATCAAAATCAGGCAAAGGAACCCTTCACCAAGAAAGCAAGGAGTTATGGTTTCCAATTTGAAGACCACATCTTACCTTGGAACAAGAAGAAGAAAAAGCCAAGGGGAAGACACAAAAAATTGGTTTCCTAGTGGAGAGCTCCATTCGCCTGTCACCGTTTCTAGGGGCAAAATGTCTTCTTGCTGGTTTATCAGAATAGAGCACTATTTTCACTGTCTTCCAAGAAGCAACATCTAAAACATTTTAACTCTTGAAATGTCAGATCATTACATCTGTATATATGTATATTTGTACAATTTTCAATTCTATTTTGTTTTGTTTGTTTTCATTTTTGGAGCCTTTCATTTTTGGGTAGCATGACTTCATAACTCAATGGTACACATGAAGACACTAGAGATTCTGGATTCTACTCCTTTCGATTCCTTTTGCAATTGACAAAAGTTCCCCAACTGGAGCCAGCTATTGTCCCTCAAAAATATCACTCATTTTTGGGACAACATTTGAACTATTTTTGGTCCTATAGACTAAAAATAATCTCTTCCCTTTCCAAAATTTGTTCTATACATTCAAAATCCTCATTTTTCAAGCTTCTTAGAAATTTACAGACTCTGTAGGCTTGAATCTACAGACTCATTAGGAAGAAGAAATCTACGGACTTAGCAGGTTAAGTTCAATGGGCTTTTACAGGTTGAAATCTATGGACTCTTTCAAGGTTAGAGAAAACTACGAACTTGGTTTCTACAGACTCTAAAAATAGGCTCATTTCTACAAGTTCAATGTCAAATGGTTCAAAGGTGGGTTCAATCAAAAGGTTCAACGCTTTGTTTCACTCATTTGGTTCATCCGCTTTGTTTCAATGCTTTCAGTTCAACGGTGAGTTCAATCAAAGGAATGGTTCAATGTCTCGATTCAACCAAGCAATTCAACGCTTTGGTTCATCCTTTAGTTCAAACAAATAATTTTTCAATCGGTTCAAGGCTTTGTTTGAACCGTTGAACCAAAACTTGGTTCAATGAAAAGGTTCAACGTCTTGGCTTGGTTCATTCAATTAAACCATCAGCTTGAACCATTTTGGTTCAAAGCCTAGGTTCAACAAACAATTTAAAGTCATGGTTCAATGGAATGGTTCAATAGTTGGTTCATCACCAAAGTTCAAAGAGCTTCTCGAAGGACAAGTGTCCTTGTAGAGGGCATTTGGTCAACAAAAACACCCTTCGAAAGGGTTATTTTCAAGGAAATAGTTAAGTAAATTCCTTCAAATTTTTGTTTAAGACATTTGAAAAAGACCAAGGCAATGAAACAATTCCTTCAGACTTTTTGTCTGAAGGAACTCCTTCGGGCAAAAAGTCTGAAGGAATTCAGGGAAAAACACTTGCGGGCAAAAAACTCAAAAACAAATTTCCAAGAGAAACAAAGCTTCAGAACATTTCCACAGGATTTTTGTCTGTGGGAATTTTCCCTGGACTTTTTGTCCACGAGAATTTTCCCTGGGGAAAATGTCTATAAGAAAGAATGTGAAATGTCCACGGGAGAAAGCCCAGGGATTTGTCTATGGGGAAAATGCCTTGAGATTTATCCGTGGGAACTACCAAGGTGAAGGCCGCTGAAGGACCCCGAAGGGTACGTGCCCTTATGGGGGAATCTTAGCTGCCAAAGTGAAGGACATTTTCATGAAGTCTAAAAGAAGAACTTAGCTACTTGCCAAAAACAAGCAATTTGAAGGAAGAATCTAACGACCTGCCATTTGAAGACCGCCTGAAGGGCAGATACCCTTGTACGGGGGCTCTTTCCTACCCAAGGCAGATCATTTCTTAAGGCCTGAAAGGGTAGGTTCTTTCTAGAAAAGTGCCAAATAGAGAGCTGAAATAGGACCAAGGGGTGACGCACCCAAAGATGTCAAATTCAACACAGCAAACTAGCTGTTGAAAACATAGTGACAGGCACACGGATGTCAAATTCAAGACAACAAAAATGGCCATTGATCCTTTAAACCTATAGACTAGAATGCATTCACAGACTTCAAGGCTAAGACCAGCAGAAAGCAAGGAAGGAACAAAATAGCAAACTGATTCCAGGACCTAAATTAATTAACCAAAAAAGGAGGAATGATGAAGGTAAGATCAAATTGCTAGGTGGACATTGAAAGTTACAAACTTTTAATAAGCATGACTTGTTTCCCTACATTGATAAAATCAAATGGGTAAAATTCCCCTAAGTTCTAGCCTATCTTCTTAACAGATTCCAATGCAACATGATGTGTTATTATTCCCAAGTCCTTGAAATGGCTATATAAGGGACTCTCTTCTATTGTAAAAGCATCTCTTTTTTTACAATTAGAACAAAACTCTACCCAAATTGTAAGGCATTACTAAGACTTTGAGCTCAAATTGTTGATCATATTTTGTTATTGGAATAAGAAAGCAAATGGTTTTTCAGACTTTGTGTTGTAATATCTTTGTTGTTGAGGAAACTATTCTTATGTCTTTTTCTTCAATATATCTTATGTTCCTTTAATTCAACAAGTAGAATTAGTGACAATAGTCAAGAAGGTGTCCTGAAGAGTCAAGTGTGGAGAGACTTTGTGCCCCCATAATTGCCTTTAGTGTGTTTTCTTTTCATTTCTATGTAAAGGACTTTGGGATGACTTTGTGCCCTCATTGTCCTTTGTATCTTACTCTTGAGAAATTTAGGTAGAGACTTTGTGCTACAACTCAATTTGTTGGTTATTACATCCTTTACTACATTTTGCTATTACTATCTAGAGTATTCTTGTGGCTTGCTGAATAGTACTTCTGAAAGAAGAGGATTGCTTTTTGTCATTTTTCTTGAGTTTCTCTTCTGATCTGCATGCATCATCTCTAAAGAAAGAGAGATGGATTGTTTGTCCTACCCTTAGGTATTATTTTCTGTTCATATATATATATATATATATATATATATATATATATATATATATATATAGGGAACCTCCCCTTGATGAGAGGAGAGATCAGTCTCCTTTTGATGTGGTAAACCTACACATATGGATGACTAATCTTCCTACTTTGGCTAATCAGACCTATTTTGTTTATCAGTACACTGATCGACAAAATATTCAACCAACATTAGGCACATTATTATCACATACTAAAGCCTTCATCTTAGATGTTTTATTATCTACAATAGATTTTCCTTGATTGATCACAAATATATCTTCAACTAGTAAATTGATGAAGCTTTCTCCTTGAGTCTATCAACCTTAACTTACTTGCATTAGAATTTCATCTTAAACTAATAGAAGAGGAGTGAATCCTCCTTGATAAACTATAACTTGCTCTCTACCCTCATTTACATTCATTAATTTTCCTTGTTTCCACTCTTTTCCTTGCACCAAGTTGTTATGCATGGTTACCATCTCTCTTATATTGGTGGTGGAAGTAGGATTGTACACATTGGCAAGCCTATTAAAATTAGGTTACCCTTGACCTCTCCCTAACCATATTGTTAACCATTTTATTATTGATATGGATAGAGATTTTGATTCACACCTTTTTACATGAGAGGTTCCAAAAGACTTGACATAGGTTGCAACTTTCCTACATGAATAATCCATTCTCATCTCTAATGGTAAGTTCATATGCTTTGAAAAGAGTGAAACCACCCATGGATTATAGCATGATGGCAATATCAGTACCAATGGCTCTCAAATACGTAGGGAAGACAAAGCTAGCAGGTGGTCTCATGGGGGAGGCAACCTATGTCAAGTCTTTTAGAACCTCTCATTGAAGTCATGCATTATTTCCTTGGGGGTTCTTTGGATCATATTGAGCTTATGTATTAGTGAATTATGGTCACTTTCATTCTTCAAACCTTGAGGTTAACAACACTCTAAAGTTATCCCATGTTGTGATGCATCCACTGACCAAAGTCCTATACCAATCAAGTGATTTCCCTTTAAGGGACATGGAAAGGAGTTTAATTGAAATATTTTCCTCAGTGACATTATGGAAACTACAAAAATTTGAAATTCCCCTAATGTGTTCACTATGACTGGTATGGCCTTCACCATTTAATGTAGGAACACTCTTTATAGCACTAGGGGAATGGCATCATATGCATCAAGATGGATTGGATTTTTAGTATTAAAATTAGGGAAGGAATGTTTCCTAACCATTTTTTCTTAAATCTCTTCTTCACTCTCTTAATATTTTTGTCTATCAAAGTCCTCTTACCCTTCAAATGGTATAATAGGCTAAGGGTGTTGAACTTTAAGTTAAAGTTCAAGTTGAAGAGGTGGATTGATGGGATTGAAAACTCTACTATAAGATGACATAGTAAGGACCATGAAGTATGAGAGTAAATATATGACAAAAAAATGGTCTACAACTATATTTTACCTTGAATGGAGTTTCCAAATGTTGAGTAGTACACCAATATGCAGTTGATGTTGTTAAGACCAACATTAACCCTAATAAGTTATCTTTAGGATAATGGGTCCTAATGGATGTGCCAAAACTATTGTCACCAAATATTTTACCCAAATGTAGGTTTTTCAATCCTACTCTAATATTTGGGAAACATTGGAATACTTCTAGGTTTGTGGGTTTACTTATAGTAAAAGTAGACTGCTAGATTTAAGGACTAGCTTCCTAAATTTTCCTTGAAGAGCTTATCACCTATACTAATTAATTTCTTGTGGGAAATGGGTTGGAAGTATTCATAAATTAAATATAATCTAATGGGGTGATACACCATGAAGATATCCACTATGTTTTCATACTTCTTTTGCTAAGAAATAATACCTACAAACTAGCTTCAAAGTCATAAGATGTTCTAACATAAGTGTTTCAATATAGAGGTGATATGCAAGAGACAACTCAACATAAGTATACCAAAGATTATATTGTTGAATCCAAGGAAATTTTTACACTTTAATGGATCCTAACACACTAGTTACACTCTATATGACCTCTTAGAATGAGAACTTCTTGCACTAGACATGAAACGATAATGAAAAGCAAGGATAAAATCACTAGACTTCACCATTCATCACTTTTCATCATATAAAATATTTTTGTGAACTCAAAAATAGATTTAATTTATTATTCAAAGGTAGAGTATAACATCAAAGTAGTAGGGCTTTACCATACATGGTGTGGAATTCTGAGACAATAGCCAAAATGGCTAATACTTATAGAGTTTGAGAGAGAAGAGAGGAGAATGAAGTCCAAGAGTCATAAAAACACTTTTCAAGTTGAGATAAGGTGTTAAATATATAAGAAAAAGTAATATGGAATAGACCATGTAATGTATACTTGTACAAATATCCTTCAAAACATGAAACTCCTTCATGTCTAACATTGGAATTTTCAATTGCTTCCTTAGAAATTACCTTCATTATTTGACCTTCCATGAACACTCCAAAATAGGCTAGGGACAAATGAGATCATTTAAATGTGAGGGAGGGGTTATAAACATGATCCAACATACATTTTATGTGTCCCTAATCATCAAAATTCTTCTAGCCAAGTGTTTTCACTGCCTACAGTCATAATCACCCTCTTTTCACTCATCCTTCAGTCTTGGCACCAAAGAGGTCTTTAGTTTTCCAACCCAATCCATACAGAAGGTGATGTCACACCTATCAAGAGTTATCAAGTCTCTATATTCATCAAGTAGACCTTAACAGTCCATATGATTGGAGTTATCACCTTCTCACTTGGTGATCACTCTTTGTTCACTATACTAGTTTAGAATCGCTGAGATTAAGGTGTGAGCATAGATACTTGTGAGCTATATTGAAGTAAGATATGGACATGGGGAGTTATATTAAGTCTCTTCCTATCTCCCAAAGTTATATGCATCTTATAACTCTCTCTTACGCTTGTAAAACACACAAATCTATCAAGAAAATTTATTTTACACCATATCCATAGAAATAGGGTAGAACTCAATCTAATGGGAAGGAGCCCTAAAGAGTCATCTTCAAGTCCAAATCACTTTCCTGGTCAAAGTATCCCTCTCCTATCCATTTCATTCCAACTTTTCTCCATCAGGTCCTTATTAAGGGTCTTGGAGGGTTTTGAGATGTTTTGGCTCTTAAGGATTATTTATACAATCCTAACATTCAATCTCCTAACAAATTCCTCTAAAACCTTATTTTTGATCCTCTTCAACATCTCCCAACTCTTCAATCTCCCATGATATGTATCTATACATATATGAGATTCTAAATTTGGCCTATAAAGTTATCCAAGGTTTTGTGCACCCTATAATCTTCTTGAGCCAATAAATGTATCCTTTGTGATTTTCTATACATACCAAATGTTGAAACTCACCTTATGAATCTACATGAAGGTTCTCTAATACTCTTCAATACTTACCTATATTTATAAATGGTGTTAGATCCTCATTAGGTATTAGGCCTAGTTTAGGTCTAATAGGAGTTAATTGTGCATAACTACTCATCAACACCCCTGAGTAGTTGATCATGACTATGAGGGATTGTACATGCTTGTCCATGTTTTTAACTACTTCTTAAAACTCCTTGCAATGTCTCCATAGGTCTCAAGTCATCTACTAACCTTTCTCCTATCAATCCTACAAGATTGACCTCTCTGGGAGTGCCCTCTATCTGAGATAGAACAAAGGGAATATCCCCTATTATCTCATGAAAAATAAGTATATGAGTGGCTTGATAAAGTTATTATATCACTTTGTATAAATTTTTATGGTTGGTTCATACTACTAGCACCCTAGAAAAACTTAAAATCAAGACAGACTTCTGAGGTACTATGTGTAGGGTTAATGAGTTTGACTATAGATTTCAAGTTAAAACTTCTCCATGCCATATTTCCATATTATGGCAGTATCCTAAGGTGTTTTATATCACTATGTTTTTTTTCAAACATATCTAACACTTCAACCTTTGCCAAACTCTCAATGCATACTTTGTTAGAGGTATAATCATTGAGAGGGGGTGAATCAGTGATGCTAGATAATCCAATTCTATTCACAACTCTTTAAACATTTAGCATACATCAACTTGATGAAGAAACATAAACATGAAATCACATACATCCAAAGCATACATAAGATCATACATCACATAAACACATAATATATGTGGAAAACCCTCTAAAGGGATAAAACCCATTGAACCTTGCAAGATAGACTATAGTCCTACAAAACAATATCCAACTTTTAGACCAACACCAAATGATCAAGGAATACCCATCCCTTAGTTTAGTGAGACACTAATCCCATAAGGAGCTACTACCCCTATCTAGCTGATAACCCATAGCTACTAGACCTTTATCAAGCTTTACCTTGCAAGGAAGAACCAACCCCCTAGGAAATCAAGCACCCACTCATCTACTAGAACAAATCACCTTCAACACCTTTTTCTACTCCTCAATTTATGATGATCATGTTTATTTTCACTCTTCACTTCCAGTCTCTCTCAAGTTGTCTCTAGGGATAACTAGCTCAAACTTCCTCTTATAAGCTCATTAGGTCCAATGATCTATGTGTCCTTCTGCATCAACTTGATTAGATAAGCATGTCTAATATTTTTCATAATCTGATGGTCCTTATTGACCTATACTTTCTCTTTTAAAGGTTCTCTTCTTTGCTTCAATCCACACCCCACAACTACTCATCTCTACACCCTCAAGTCTAGAAACCATCACCTTTACTTTTACTCTTTAAAGAGTCTTCATGAATATCATCTTCTTGATCAGACATAATACTTGCCTTAACCCTTAAAACTTCTCTTCATTCTAACACATAGCTTGATACCATCATCATAGGTCAACCACAGCATCCATGGGTCACACTTAAGTAGCTACACCTTTAAATTAGGCCTTAGAAACCCTTGTAGGTCTCATGGAGATCTATTAATTAATTTATCACTTATTTGAGCACATTATAAACCCATAATCACTTTCAAATGTATAATACCACTCTACATGACCCTTATGACACCTTCAGGTGATTACTTCCACCAAATCACTCTTCTTCTAAAGCACAAATTGCTCAAACATTATTATGTACATACAATCATCATGAAAAAACATATAGTAAAATTTAGAGATTAATAAATTTTATTGCATAGACATTCAAACCTTATAAATAGATACTTTGGATGTGCCATGAAGTCCTTTACAACTTTGTCTTTTACACCACTATCAAATTCATCATATATCAAATGTTATAGCTCAAACACTACAAAATATTTTTTCTTCATGAATTTGAATGCCAACAATCACTATTCAAATGCAAATATTGTAGACACATGTCTTCATCTCTTTCTCTCACTCAGCTTGCTCAAACATGCTCCATATAAGTCTCCTAACTTTAACTTGTAACACTCACCATTGATCATTGATCAGAGCTTCTATGATGATGACACTTAGCACCCTCTTATGCCTTCTGAGCACATTACTATTAGTCCTCACTCTTATGCCAATTGGAAGTCCCACATGATTTCTAAACACATTGTTGTTAGTCCTTGTTTTAATGGTCTTTTTCCACTTGGCAACTCCACATGCCTTCTACATACCCTACATTCAATCTTCAATGATCTTTTGCCACTTGGCAACTTTGCATGCCTTCTACACACCTTGTAGTAAATCTCTAATGATATTTTTCCACTTGGTATCTCCACATGACTTCTGACTATCCTTTGACATTTTGAATTAATATGCACCATTAGATCATTACTGCATGATCACATTCTCATTATTGATCTCTATCTGATAGGTTTCACACTCGTCATTAGATCTACTACTCAAACTCCATGAATATGACACATGCCTCTACCATATGCCTTCTAAACATCCTTTGACATATTGAATTCACTTTCACCTTTTAATCTTCAACATCTAATTAAACGCTCACTTTAGATCTTGATATCATAAAATTGGCTAAGTATGAGAACTTAGAGAACTCTACCTAAGAAGCCAACTTTGCACCTTAATAAATTTTTATACAATTAACCTCATGACATGAAATTTGAACCATAGGATATCCTCATATAGGGGAATCCATCCATATATCAATATGATCTTGAAACATTCACATGTGTTAAATATGATGTCATCAATTTGTTCACTCAACTTTATCTATCAAGATGACTACTTGAACCTAGACACTCATATGGCTATTTTGATGAATTCATTTCACTTCCACAAGCATTATAAATACTCATAACACCCCATTGAGTTTCTGCGATATTTCCATACCATCAATATCATCCATTAATTTCCTCACTAAGTTAAACACTCTCCAAACCAGCAATTTGATAACTTTATCATTAATGTACTATGAAACATGTTCTCTTTGACATCAGTGACAACTTAACATCAATGACCATGTTCAACAATCTTACCCTTTGTCATTGATGGAAAAACACCCTCAGAATGACTTTAATTTAACAATGACTTCATTTTAACTCTTCCATTCTAATCTTTCTACCTCTTTGACATTAATGACAAAGGGTCTCTTCCTCAGCATGCCAAAAATCATTCCTCAACATTATGTGTGCATTCAAATACTATTTAAGATGCTCAAGATACTTACATAATTTTTGGCATATAAATTAATTTCTCCCCTTTTGACATGCACCAATTTGAACTTGGACTTTTTTAATCCTTGGAACTAACAATTGCTCATAGATCTTATAAATCTCCCCCTAACATCAAGCTCCATCTCATGTCATCTGCTCTTTGATATGCACCAATCTAAATTTGGGCTTATCTGATCTTATGACGTATCTATTTACAAAAATCATAAGCTCTCTTTGTTCATGCATGAAGATTCAATACCTTGTCAAAAAACATGACTTGGTTTGATCAAATCATCATATCAAATACTCTTGAATTCAAAACTATAGTAGACATCTTCACACTTATATCATGACTAAATCATCTTCACATATGCTCCCCCTCACATCATGCACATAATCTTACCTTGATATTCTCAAACATGCTCCATGACTACTTTTTCTTTGATCATACATAGCTTCTATGAAGATAAAACATACATGAACATTAGAAACTACATGAACTTACCTTGAAAACATTAAGAGGGACTACCCTTAAGTCACCTAAACTTAGGCACCCTTTTGAGCATCTTCAGACCATTTCTAACAATGATGAATCAACATAATTATCTTCATACCTTCTCTCTCAAATTATACTACATAGTCCTTGGATCCTAAGACTTGACAATTTACAAATATCCCCTTAACTCCATGGCATACATAACTTGCCATCAATGAAACTCAGAGACCTTCTTCATGACATCAAAGATATGACAACTCATTTTCCCCATCCTCTATATCAACATTGTCTTCAATATTTCTATGCAATAAAATATCTTGATAACTCATCGTCCTTGATCAAATACCTTAAAACTTCCATTCCCTACTTGTAGACCTTACATACACAGCTTCATCCTTCACCATTTTGACCAACTAGAAGAAGAAGAAGAAGAAGAAGAAGAAGACAACTAAAAGAAATATCTCACAATATGACCAACTTTATGACAACTAAAAAAATAACATCATTCATACCTTTTGCTTGATGAATATTATGAATCTCAACAAACATACCATCTTGTTTCTTAGGTTCATTATGATCAAGCTTGGCTGTCTCAAGTCTCCATACCTGGGTTAGTATTTTCTCATGTATTCTAGGGTAGAATCTAAAAATATGTCCCATGTCATGACAATTAGATCATATTACATTATCCATACATTTAGCTAATTGACTGCTCTTCCTTCTACATTTTCTTACCCTATAACAATCATAATAATGACCATTAAAAGATCTTTCATACCTCATGGTACTTCGTTGCCTAATGGATCTTTTCTTATTGATATTGATGATTGCATCCTTCTTGTCTTGAGTTAACCTCTCTTACTCTTTCTCAATTTTATTTACCTTGATAACAAATTACTTATGCTCATCCTTAAATGACTCTAGCTTGGTCTTCAATTGAACACTCTCATCCCTTTTAGCTCTCATACTTGAACTTGTAGTAACTAACTAAATTATGAGATATTGGATAATTTCCTTATCCTTCTTAGCTTATTTAGTCATGTCATCCTTCAATCTACATGCTTGATCTTCAATAATCTTTATAGAATCAATATTGGACTTCAAATCATCATGTTAACCTTACTTTGAACTTAACTTGGCATTTGTTTCTTCTAACTAAGTCTTGAGATGTCTACATTCTTCCTCTTTCAAACTCATATTTGTCTTTGTAACCCTTAATTAATCCTTAAAAATTTTGATCTTATCTTTATCATATTTTGATCTTGAGCTTACCTTCAAGGATTCTAGCTCCTTATTGAGCTTGATGCACTCATCCTTAGTATCCGTATATCTTGAGGCCATGACCTTATTTTGAGCTTCTTTTTTATCATACTATCTCATCTTACCTTTGTACTTCTCAAAAAGTGACCTTATCTAATTACACTTTTTTTCACTTGATTTTAGACATGCATAAGTAACCTCCACTTAATCCTTCAACTCTTGATTATTTTTCTCCAATTGCTTGTCCATATTGTACCTTGGATCACCTTCAATTGGTTAAACTTGAAAGGAAATTCCTACTCTGATACCAATTTTTAGAGGTACAATTACTAAGAAGGGGGTGAATCAATGATGCTAATAATCCAATTTTATTCCCAACTCTTTAAACATTCAACATACATAAACTTGATCAAGTAACATAAACATGAAAACACATACATCTAAAGCATACATAAGAGCATACATCACATGAACACATCATATATGTGGGAAACCCTCTTGGGGGATAAAATCCACTGAAACCTATAAGATAGACTACAAACCTATAAAACAAAATCCAAAATTCATAATAACACCAACTAATCAAGGAACACCCATCCCTTAGTTTAGTGAGACACCAATCCCATAAGGAGCTACTTCCCCTATCTAGCTGAGCACCCACAACAACTAGACCTTTAACAAGATTTACCTTGCAAGGAAGAACCAACCCCATAAGAAAACAAGCACCCACTTAGCTACATAGACAAATCACTTTTAACACATTTTTCTACTCTTCAATTGATGATGATCACCTTTGTCTGCGCTCTTCACCTCCAATCTCTCTTAAGCTACCTCTAGGGATAACTATATCAAATTGCCTCTTATAAGCTCATTAGGTCCAATGAACTATGTGTCCTCCTACATAAAATTGATCAGATAAGCATATCTTATATTTTTCACACTTTGATGGTCATTATTAACCTATACCTTCTCTTTCAAACGTTTTCTTCTTTGCTTCAATCCACACCCCACAACTACTCAACTCTACACCCTCAAGTCTAGAAACTATCACCTTAGCTTTCACACTTTATAGAGTCTTCATGAATATTATATTCTTGGTTGGCCATAATACTTGCCTTAACCCTTATGCTAACATATATCTTGATACCATCATCACAGGTCGACCATAGAATCCATGGGTCACACTTAAGTAGCTACACCTTTCAATTAGGCCTTAATATCCCTTATAGGTCTCATAGAGACCTATTCATTTATTTATCACTTATTTAGAAACCCAAGCCCACTTTTAAATGTATAGGAACATTCTACATGACCCTTATGACACCTTC
This sequence comes from Torreya grandis, assembly GCA_037957365.1. Taxonomy (NCBI): domain Eukaryota; kingdom Viridiplantae; phylum Streptophyta; class Pinopsida; order Cupressales; family Taxaceae; genus Torreya; species Torreya grandis. The sequence goes on along the minus strand of JARHVA010000854.1, from coordinate 3,656,702 downwards.
AGGTGATTTCTTCCACTAAAGCACTCTTCTACTCAAGCACAAATTGCTCAAACATTATTATGTACATATAATCATCATGAATGAACATAAATTTAACTTTAGAACTCAATAAATTATAATTTATAGACATTCAAACCTTTTAAATAGATACTCTAGATGTGTCATGAAGTCCTTTACAACTTTTCCTTTTACACCACTATCAAATTCATCATATATCAAAAGTTATAGCTCAAACACTACATACTAGTTTTCCTACACAAATTGGAATGCCAATGGTCACTATTCAAATACAAATATTATAGACACGTGTCTTCATCTCATGCTCTCACTCAGCTTTATCAAATACACTCTTTCAATATCCTTATAAGTCTCTTAACTTTAACTTGTAATGCTCACCATTGATCATTGATCAAAGCTTTCATGATTACAATACTTGGCACCCTCACGTGCCTTCTAAGCACATTACTATCAGTCTTTGCTCTTGTGCCACTTGGTAGTCCTGCATGCTTTATAAACACATTTTTTTAGTCCCCACTCTAATGTTACTTTTTCACTTGGCAGTTGTACATACCTTTTATACACCTTGCAGTTAATCTCCAATGATCTTTGTCCACTTGGCAACTCTGTGTGCCTTCTGCACACCTTGTAGAAAATCTCTAATGATATTTTTCCACTTGGTATATCCACATTCTTTCTAATAATCCTTTGACATTTTAAATTAATACACACCCTTGGGTCATTACTACATGATCATACACTCATTTTCAATCTCTATTTGATAGGTTTCACACTTGTTAGATCTGTTACTCAAAGTCTGTAATTGACACATGTTACTAGTGTATGCCTTTTGAGCATCATTTAACATATTGACTTCACTCATGCCATTATATCTTCATCATTTTATTAAAACCTCATTGTATATCTTTATATCACAAAATTGGCTAAGTATGGGAACTTAGATAACTCTACTTGAGAAGCCAACTTTACACCTTAATGATTTTTGCTACGCTCAACTTCATGACCTAAAATTTGAACCATAAGATTTACTCACATATGTGAATCCATCCATATATCAAGATTCTCTTGAAACCTTCACATGTGTAAAATATGAGATCATTAATCTTCTCACTTACACTTATCTATCAAGATTACTACTTAAACCTAGACACTCATATGACTATTCTAATGAATTCCTTTCACTTCCACAAGAATTCTAAGCACTAATAACACTCCTTAGGGTTTCTAAAATATGTCCATACCATCAATTTCCTCACTAATTTAAACACTCTATAAACCATCAATCTTATCACTTTTTCATTAATGTACTATGAAACATGCTTTCTTTGACATCAATGACAACCTAACATCAATGACCATGCTCAATGTACCTTACATTTTACCAAGCTTGGTTACATTCAATTATGATTGTGCTTCTACTTAAGGAAGGGATGCCTCTAAGTGAGTACTCATATGTTCAAGACCTTATACATTGCCCTAAGACTTTTCTAAAGTCCTTAGGCCATCTTCCAACTCATTTGAGTTCACTTCATACTCAATGACCATGAGACAATAATAGGCTACGTTATACTAATGCACTGTCACACTAAAGTCAGACTATAGTTGGTTTTTCTTGGATGAAAAGGGCACCTATAGGATGTCATGCATAGTCCATTTCATGTTTAGTCCTTTTGGAAATCTACTTTTCCCATTAAATGAGTTAAATATACCCATATCATGATTAAGACTAGACCAATGCACTCACTATCTTTGAAACTTGTAGGTGTACTTATTTTGGGCCAAAAAGGGATCTTATATATTGTCATGTATGTTAAAAACCTTGTACTCCAACTCTTATCAAAGTGTTATTTGATCCACTAGTCCACCTCACCTTAATAAGGTCATTTTCCATGGTGATATGCTCTTATTAGGATACTTTATACTATAAGGTCACTCAAAATCTCAAGATACTACAAAGAATGTTGAAAACTTGGAGTGAAGAATTGTCAACAAGGGAGGCCTCCTTTTCATCACTTATTTGGATCAAACACCCACTTTATTTAATCAAGGTATTTCTCCTATGATCGGTTTACATGATAAGATCATTCAAATTCACCTAGAATCCATGTAATTTCATCATATGGCATCATCAAAAATAGCTAGGGCTCTATTTTAGAGTTTTTAAGGAAATGGATCCCTAAAACTCAATCTCTACATATGTTCATGACTCTTCAAGTCTGCCTGCTAATCTATAGTTTCACAATGAGTCTTCTAGAACCTTAAACATTATAAGACCTTAATAAAGGTCTCAAAACATGTTCACACCCTTTATGTAACACTTTCAAGTCTCTATGAGAGCCACCTATAGGTAGACATTTTAGTATACATGGCAGTGAATATAGATATGGGCAACATGCATAGTGTATGGGTTCATAACCAGTCTTAGACCTTCTCAAGGTCTTAAAATGGATCTTTTTCACCATGAAGGATTTCAAACCAATTACAATTCCTTATCTCAATGTGTTCAGCCCTTATAGGTCACCTGTAGGTGCCCATTAGACTGCAATATTGTGTATGGAGTTGAACTAGTTATCATAGTTTACCATATATCACTTGAGAGCTCAACTTGATTGATCATCCTTTCAGAGTATGTTTAAAACCTATTTATAATTTTCTTTTACTCTATATAAATGTGTTTAGATCTTCCATTCACCATGACTATTGATAGAAACTTGCTTGAAGTTGATTATGTTCAACATGACTACAACTTCATAGATGTTACCTTGTGAGATTGAGATTGGAAGGAAGGAGGTGAATTCCATGACATGAAAAACATTAAATATAATATATAACACTCATTTTAAACCATTGTAAGAACCAAGACCTCTACATTTGATGGAACATGTTTGCAACTTAACAATGGTGATCTCAACCTACAACTTGAATTATTTAGCTCATCAAGTCACCTTCAAACATGAAAAAAAATATGGGAACCATGAGATAAGTATGTCTATCTCCCATAGATTCATTTTCATTAATGTATTTAAATGGATTAGCTCAAACATAAGCAAAACCTATAGGGTATGGCGATTAGAAAGTAGAATGAGACAATCAACTTCTTAATAATGGTTCATAAATCATAGACAACCATTATTCCAACTCATACCATGAAAATTAATTATACCAAGTCTAATATCTAACACTAATAGATTTTTACCTGAAACCTCTCCTACTAACTGTACCATCAAAAGACTTGATAACTAGTTTTGTATGTCTAATAGAGGGATGGTGGAGCAGAATAATTTTTAGATATTTTTAATGATTGAAAAGTAGATAAAGCATGGAAATGAAGTCAGAGAATCTGAAGATCCATTCCAAAATATTTCCACATGTTCCACTCTCCTCTATACATCATATAACTACCAAAACCTTCTCTTTTTCACTTGTTTTCTTGATTTCAATTAAGAACCTACAAGTTTTCAGTTAGAACTAATAATGACTAATAGTATTTAAAAAATTGGACATTAAAAAGAGATTTTTTAACACTTGTACATCAAGATAAACCTTACCACCTTCATAAATGTCCCAAATATGACCCTTAAGTGACATAGAATGACTTACGACTAGATTTAACTATGACCAAGGAAAATAACACATTAAATGACATCAATTTGACCATGACACACACTATAACATGCTAATATACCCATATATCAAAAAATTTACTATAGGAGTTTGACTTATTTTTACTTGTGGTCAAAATAGTCAACATTCTTGGTAAATTCCTAAGGTTGGTATGCTTACTATGCCAAGACTAGTAGAGTAATCCTATCCATTGGGACATGGAGTCATCTATACACATGTTTGACATTGATTTTTCCTTTGAAACCACACTAAAACACAAATAAAATACACACAAAATAATACACACCAAAGGAAATAAACATGTGTTCAACTAGAACACTTATGGAACACACACACAATTAAAAAAACACACACCTAACCTAATATATACAAAACCTCACTCTTGAGGTGAGAGACATAATACCATAATTTAACTTGGGTTAAATATGGTTCCTCTTGCATCTTTGTCACTCCATGAAGGTAATCTAGCATGTGAATCATGTTCATCATCAACCACTTGAGTATGTACACGATCAATAATCTTCCCATCTTTATGCCTCCTCATGCCTACAAGTGGACTATTTAGAGACTTCATGAATTCTCTCCCTTGCCTTCCAAAGTCCTTGATTGGTTCTACAACTCAGTTGATATTTTTCATATTTGATATACACTCCTCAAATTTATTATTAAGAAGCGTGACAATTTCCTCAATCTTTCCAACATCTTGGGTAGAATGTACTTGATGTGGATGATCATCAAGTCCCTTTTCACCATGTTCCAATACCTCTAAATGTGGATTTACCTTAGATGGAGATTTTGAATGTTATTTAGGTAAAAATACTTCTACCTTGACTTCATTAGGCTTCTCTATGACTAAATTCTCTTGAACAACAAAATCACATTCATCTTTATGCTTGATAGATCATTGAACAACTAGCTCATTAGTCTCAATAGGAAACTTGACATCAGATATGTAATCTAATGGACAAAAATGAGTCACCCAACTAATCAAATTCTTTGAATATAGCATTAAACCTTTGCCATAGTTCATCCTAATTCACAACATGAAACTCTTTTCCATGCTTGGTAAGACACTCAATAACTTGATCATTAGGATTATTAACACACTCATCAAATATACACTTCTTAGGAGGGGGAGTAGTATTACCTAGATGATCAAATTCTTGATGTATGGCATTGAACCTCTGCCATAAGTCATCTTCCTCTTATTCATAAATGTCATCATAAAGAGAAACTTAATCAATATAAGGAAGAAAGATATCAATCTTCTCACTATGGTAATCTATTAGGCTCTTCAATCTATCATCATCATATACATGAATCAAGTAGTTACTCTTAGAAACTTATGAGAAAGAATGTTTAACACTTACCTTAACTTGCTCAAATGCTTCTTCATGGATGATATAGGTGTCAAGATTAGTTTATTCAAAGTAGGTATAAGGATCATGTTCATAAGAATATGCATCATAATCATCTATAAACAAGTAAAATATACCTTCAAGATTGTAATAAGCACCATCATCTATAACAAACTCTTCCTTCTCATTGATCACACAATTCAATTTAGAACTTGCCTCCACATAAGGCTCAATGTGAAACCTTGAAAGTGGATGAGTTCTTATGGTCTCATTGGTTCCATATCTTGTAATAAAGGCCAATAAGGACCATTCATCTCAGAGGTATCCACCTATCTTGGTTGTAAAATCTCTTGGAAGGTAGATTGCAAAATGAGCAGGCAAGTCCACAACAACAAGTTTTGAAGGATAAGAAAAATAGGATAGTCATGTAGGAAAACCTTTTAATTTTTTATCAACCCTATTATACTACCATGTGTACCATCTAAATAAATCACTCCTTTTTTATTTGGTTCATACTTGAGGCCCAACTTATCAACTATAACTTTGGGCATGACTGATGTAAAGGCACAATTATCATCTATGCAATTATGGACTAGTTTGTCACCCACAATGAGAGTGAGGTATAAAGGTGGAGGCTTATTATCTTTGGTATATGGTTCAATAATGTTGTTATGGGGATTGGTAATATAAATATGACCATGAATTTGACTTTAGGATAGATGACTAGTACGTATAGTGGATATCTATTTTTGTAAGAGCTCCTTTTGGACATGCATATGGAGGACATCCCAAAGGGAAATGGATGCCTTAGCATTCTTAAATGAATAAAATATGTTTAGGTCAAAGTTAATTTATTTTTATTTATTCCTTTGAGGCAAATAAGTGATTGAAGTTGATTAATTGAGGCACCTTGAGTAGACCCTACCACATTCTGATTTGGAAGAGGTGTAAGATTGTTTAGGACTACCATGCCTTGCTACCTTGTAGGAGGATTTGATGAACTTGTAGACACATTATTATCACCTCATAAATCCTTCCTATTATCTCTTGTATTTTTTTCAAAAAAAATTCCTTGATTGATCACAAAGGTATATTCAACTAGGAAATTGGTGAAGCTTTCTCCTTGAGGCTACCAACCTTGACTTGCTTGCATTAGGACTTTGTCTATAGCTAATAGGAGAGAAGTGACTCCTCCTTGAGAAAATATAGATTTCTCTCCACCCTCACTCGCATACATTAATTGGCCTTGTTTCCAATATTCTCTTTAAAACAAGTTTTTATGCATTGGTACCATCTCTCTTGTGTTGGTGGTTAAAGTAAGATTGTACACATTATCAGGCATATCAAAATTAGGTTGTCCTTAACCTCTAATTCTCCCATATTTTTGACCATATTTATATTGATATGGATAGGGATTTTGATTAAAACCTTTTTTTATTCTCTCTCACCTAATATCAAACTCTAACCATTTAGTCTATGTATCTTTATCCATGGCATCATCTACCTTCTTAAGAACAGTCTTAGGCTTAGTATTTGTACTTGAAACTTGGGAAATATTTGGATTAGTAGTAGGAATGTTAGGTATAAGAGTCAAAGATACTTTTTGAGGTAAATTTAATTCTTGAATAAGATCATTATTAGATATAATTTCAAGTTCATATGATTTAAGAAGAGTGAAACCACCCATATATTTTAGCATGATGGCAATATCAATACCAATAACTCTCAAATATGTAGGGAAGACAAAGCTATTAGGTGGTCTCATAGGGGGAGGAAACCTATGCCAAGTCTTTTAGAAAATCTCATTGAATTCATGAATTATTTCCTTTGGGGATATTTGGATCACATTGAGTTGATGTATGCATGAAATATGGGCACTTTCATCTTCAAACCTTGAATTTGATTACACTCCAAAGTCATCCCATGTTGTGATTCATCCACTAGGCAATGTCCTATACCAGTCAAGTGATTTCCATCTAAGGTACATTGAAAGGATTCTAATGGTAATATTTTCCTTAATGACATTATGAAAACTATAGAAGTTTGAAATGTCTCAAATTTTTTCACTAGGAGTGGCATGACCTTCACCATTGAATTTTGGAACACTCTTTACGGCATTAAGGGAAATGACATCATATGCATCAAGATAGATTGGATTTTTAGTATTAAAGGTAGGGAAGGAATGTTTCCTAAACATTTTTTATTCAATATCTTCCTCATTTTCTTTATCCTCTTGGATATCAAAGTCCTCTTGCTCTTAAAAGGGTAGAATAGCCTAAGGGTGTTAAACTTCAAGGGGAAGTTTAGGTTAAAGAGGTAGGTTGATGGGATTGAAAAATCTAATAGAATATGACCTAGTAAGGATCATGATGTATGAGATAAAATATATTACAAAATAATGGTTTATAAATATATTTTACATTGAATGGAGTAATCAAATGTTGAGTACCACACTAATCTGTAGCTGATGTTGTCAAGACCAACATTCACCTTGACAAGTCATGTTTAGGATAATGGGTCCCACTAGGTATTCTATAAATTTTATCACCAAATCCTTCACCCTATAATAAGTTGTTCAATCCTACTCTAAGATTTCGGAAACATTTTAATACTTATAGGTATGTAGGTTTACCTATAGTAGAAGTAGACCTTTAGATTTAAGGGCTAACTCCTTGAATTTGCCTTGAAATGTTTATCACCTATACTGACTAATTTATTATGGTAAAATGGATATAAGTATGCATGAAATAAATATACTATAAGTTTTTGATACACCATGAAGATATCCACTATGATATCATACTTCTTTCACTAAGAAATAAGACCTACAAACTAGCTTCAAAGTCCTAAGATGTTCTAACATAAGTGTCTCAATATAGAGGTGATATCCATGATACAACTCAACATAAGTAGACTAGAGATCATATTATTGAATCCAAGGATGCTTACATATTTAAATAGAGCCTAATACACTAACTACTATCTATATGACCTATAATGAGAACTTCTTACACTAGACATGAAAGGATAAGGAAAAGCAAGGATAAAATCACTCGACTCTATCATTCATCACTTTACACTTATAAAATATAATTGTGAGATAAAAATAAGATTGAATTTATTGTTCAAATTCAAATTACAACATCAAACGAATAGTGCTTCACCATACATGGTGTGGAATTATGAGACAAGAGCCAAAATGGCTAGTACCTATATAATTTGAGAGGGAAGAGAGGAGAATGAAGTATAAGAGTCACAAAAATACTTGTACAATAGAGAGGAGTTACATATATATGAAAAAGGAATATGGAACATACCATGAAAGGTATACTTGGATAAATGTCCTTCAAAGAATGAAACTCCTTCAGGTATGGCGTAGGACTCTTTAATTACTTGTTTATAAACTACCTTCATCATTTGACCTTTCATGAATGATCCACAATATAATAGGGATAGATGAGATAATTTAAATGAGTGAGGGGTTATAAAAATTTTCCAACATGCATTATATGTGTCCCTAATCATCAAAATTATTTTGTTCAAGTGTTCTCACTACTCGTAATCATAATCACCCTCCTTTCACTCATCCTTCAAACTTGGAACCAAAGAGGTATTTAATTTTCCAATAAAATCCATAAAAAAGGTGATGTAACACCTATAAAGAGTCCTCAATTCTCTATATCCATCAAGTAGACCTTCAAATGCCATCTAATTAGAGTTATCAGCTTTTCACCTGGTGATCACTCTTTGTTCACTATGTCAATTTAGACTGGATGAGATGAAGGTGTTATTAGAGATGATTGTGATCTCTCCTAAAGAAATATATGGACATGGGGAGTTATATTAAGTCTCATCCTATCTACCAAATTAATATGCATCTTCTAACTCTCTCTTAAACTTGAAAAACACACAAATCTGTTAAGAAAAGTTATTTTACACCTTGTCTGTATAAATAGGATAGAACTCAATCTAATGGGAAGGAATCCTATAGAGTCTTATACAATTACAAGTAACTTTTATACTCAACATATCCCTCTTGTATGCATTTCATTCCACCTTCTCTTCATCAAGTCCTTATCAAGGGTTTTGGAGGGTTTTGAGCTATTTTGGCTCCTAAAGATTATTCATACAATCCTGACATTCAATCTATTTATAAATTACACTAATTTTTTTTTTTTACCCTATCCAACATCTCCAAACTCTTAAATATCCCATGATATGCATCCATACATATATGAGCTTCTAAAGTTGGCCTATTAATCTCTCCAAGGTATTTTGTGTACCCTATAATATTCTTGAGCCAAGAAATAGATCCTTTTGTATTTTCTCTACATACCAAATGTTTAAAATCACCTTATGACTCCCCATGAAGGTTATCCAATGCTCTAAAATGCTCACCTAGATTTAGAAATGGTGTTAGATCCTCATTAGGTAGTAGACCTAGTCTAGGTCTAATAAGAGTTGACTGTGCATAACTACTCATCAACAACCTTGAGTAGTTAATCATGATTTTGAGGGATTTTACATGATTTTCTATTTTTATATAAAATTCATATAATTAATTATAATGTTTCCATAGGTATCAAGTCATATACTAACCTTTTTATTATCAATCTTACATGATTTACCTCTTTGGGAATGCCCTCTATCTGAGATAGAATATAGGGCATCTACCCTATTATCTCATGAAAAAAATTATATGATAGGATTGATCAGGTGATGAGAGAAATTTATATAAATTTATAGGTTTGTTTCATACTCCTATCACCCTAAAACACCTTAAAATCCAAGATAGACTTCTAAGGTATTGACTGTGTGTAGGGTTAATAAGTTTGATTATAGATTGCAAGTTGAAACCTCTCCATGCCCTATGTACATACTATCGGAGTATATTGAGGTGTTTAATATCACCATGGAGTCATTTAAAACATATATAACACTTTAAACTTTTCCAAACTCTCAATGCATACCTTCCATTTTGCCAAGCTTAGTTGCATTCAATTATGATTGTGTTTCTACTCAGGGAAGGGATGCTTGTAGGTGAGAAATTGTATGTTCAAAGATTTGTAAATTTCCCTAAAACTTTATTAAATTTCTTAGGCAATATTATAACTCATTTTATTCCACTTCATGATCAATTACCATGAGACAAGAACAGGTTGCCTTATACTAATGCACTATCACACTACAATCAGACTGTAGGTGGTTTTTCTTGGATCAAAAAGACATTTGTATGATGTCATACATAGTCTATTTCATGTTTAGTAATATTTTAAATCCTAATTTTCCATTGGATTAGTTAAATATACTCATATAATTCTTAGTATTAGACCAATGTACTCATTGTCAGTTCTAACATGTCACCCTTCTTTGAAACTTATAGGTGTACTTATTTTGGGCCAAAAAGGCATCTTGTAAGTTGTCTTGTAGGTTAGAAACCTTGTAATCCAACTCTTATAAAAGTTTTATTTGATCCAATAGTCCATATAAACTCAATAATATCATTTTACATGTTTATATTCTCTTGTTAGGCCACCTTAGACTATAAGGTTACTCGAAAGCTCAAGATACTACAGAGAATATTGAAAACCTATAGTGAAGAATTGTCTATAATGGAGTCCTCATTTTCATCACTTATTTGGATCAAATACCCACTTTATTTGATCAAGGAATTTATTATATGATAGTGTTATATGATTTCATTTCATCATATGGAAGCATCAAAAGTATTTAGGGCTGTGTTTTGGAGTTTTTAAGGAAATGGATCCCTTAAACTCAGTCTCTACATATTTTCATGACTCTTTAAGTTTGCCTACTAATCTATAGTTTCAAAAATGATTTTTATGGAAAATTAAACATTTTAATACCTTAATGAAGGTCTCAAAACATGTTCACACCCTTTATGTAACACTTTCAATTCTCTGTGAGAGCCACTTGTAAGTGGACATTTCATTATATAAGGCAGTGAATATGGATATGGGCAAAATGCATAGTGTATGGGCTTATAACTAGTCTTAGACATTCTCAAGGTATAAAAATGGATAATTTCCACCATGAAGGAGTTCATACTAGTTACAATGTCTTATCTTAATGTGCTCAACCCCTTTTAGGGCACCTATAGGTGCCTATTAGAATACAAGACTATGTATGGAGTTGAATTGGTTATCACAGTCTACCATATATCACTTGAGAGCTTAGTTTGATTACCAATCCTATAATAATATGTTAAACACATCTTGATACTTTTCATCTACTCTCCATGAATAACTTCCATTCACCATGACTATAGATTAAAACTTGTAGGAAGTTGACTGTGTAGAACCTGACTGCAACTTTATAGATGCTAGCTTGTGAGACTAAGTTTGGAAGGAAGGAGGTGAATTACATGACATGAAAAAAATTAAATATAACATATCACACTAATTTTAAACCATTTTAAGATCCAATACCTCTACATTTGGTGGAACATGTCTGCAACTTAGTAATGGTGATCTCAACCTACAACTTGAACTATTTGGCCCATCAAATCACCTCCAAACATGAAAAAAATATGAAAGACATGAGATAAGGATTTATATCTCCCATATAATAATTTTAATCAATTTATTTATATATATTATCTTAAACATAAGCAAAATATGTAGGGTGTGGGCATTAACAAGCAAAATGAGATAGTCAACTTATTAAGAATGAATCATAAAGCATAGCCAACCATTATTTAAAATATTATTATGAAAAATAATTATACAAAGTGTAATATATACCAACAAGAGAATTTTAATTGAAACTTCTCCTACTGGTTGTACCATTAGAAGACCTATTAACTAGTTTTGACACATATGCTTATAATAGAGTGATTGAGGAACAAAATGGTTTTAATCCATTTTTTATGCCTATAAATCATATTAACTAGTCTAGTGGAGTGATTGAGGAGCAAAATGGTTTTAATCCATTTTTTATGCTTATAAATCATATTAAGCATGGAAATTAAATCAAGGAAGCTGAATATCCATTCCATAAGCTTGACACACATACCACTCTCCTTTATAAGTTTTATAACTGCCAAAACCTTCTCTTTTTCACTTATTTTCTTGATTTTAGTTAGGAACCTACAAGTTTTCAATTCGCACTAATAATGACTAATAGGATATAATAAATTGGATGTTAATAGAGATTTTTGAACACTGGTACATCAAGGGAAACTTTACCACCTTCATAAATTTCCCAAATATGACCCTTAAGTGACATATAATGACTTAGGACTAGATTTAACTATGACCAAGGCAAATAACACATTAAATGACATAAAATTGACCATGAAACATCCTATAACATTATAGTAGACCCCTATATCAAATTTTGTACTATAGGGGGTTGAATTATTTTTACTTTTGGTTAAAATAGTCAACATGACATTATCAAGATAGTTAGTAATTAAGCATGTAGATAAGTGATCATAACTAAATACTGAAAGTTGAATATAACTACTTGGGGAAGGATGCATGATATCCATCATGGAATTGAAAATATGTGAAGATGCATTATGTCTATCATGGCATAAAAAGTAATCAAACTGAGAAATCAAGTGTCATGGCCATGACATACACAAACAAAGAGTACACAATGTCGATAATAAAATAAAATATTTATAACATCTCAATCTTGTACATTTTATAAATATCAATAAGAGATCTACCCTTAAATTCTAGACCTCCATGTTGCTAAAAGGATTGCATTCACCATCTCATTGTGCCTAAATGCTTATCTCTTATTCTAATCCATATCATTCAGATGATTCAAGTCTCCTATAATACACATAAAGCTTAATACCTGATAAACCTCATTCACCATTAGTTTCATATCAATACCTATTATCTATACTTGTGGACACTATCGACTATAAAAGGACACTACCAATGGTAGTGTCTAGATCCTTATCTAGTGTCTAGTATCCAAAATTTATCAAAATTACAAAATGATCAAAAGTCATGGGTCGGTCTAATTATCTTATTGAACCCTAACATGAGATATTTTAAAAAGGTGTGGTATAAATACAATTCTAAGCCTTCTCATTCCTTATATATCAAATATCAATCAAACACATACTAAAGTTAATTCAATTAACTTCACAAGTACTATAATCTTCCGTATTCATCCTCATTTTCATGGAAAGTATAAAAATAGTTATAATAGAGGTTTGAAGAATTCAAAGAGAAACCCATGAGTGATATTTGTCAAATCATAAACTATTTCATTATATGCATCTTCATATAGTCTATTACACCCTTGTGTACACATTTTCTCACACATCAAGGATAAATACATAAATATGATCCCCTCCTTGGAGTATTATCTATGTAGGTAACACTCATTGATAGAGGGGTCTTAAGAATAGCTTGACACCATTAGCCCACTAACCCACTTTTCAACAATCTCAATCCAAGGGTGATCCAAAAATTAGAAGTTTTGGTTGATAAATATTTCAAGAAGAATATAAATAACATAGTAACAATGAATTCTCTGAGAAGAGATGTATTATTACTCAAGATCGCAATACAACTATATGCTTATCTCTGGTAAGAGATGTCTAATTTTCCATTTTTAAAGTATGGGGAGGATGTGGAAGGTCACCAATATCAAGGGAGATCAATTGGTTTGACTTTCACACTTTAAAACAATACAGAATTCAAAGAATTACTATTTTTAGAAACTTACTATTTGTTAGACTACACTACTAAAATTGAAATTGGGGCACTTAAATTTGGTTTTATGGGGTCAAAATTAATTTATTATAGATTAATTCCATCTCATGGCATTATCCTCATTCTTAGCTTTCCAATGGTTCAAATGGCAAGTCAATTTGAGCTATAGTGCAAAAGTTATGGCTCCTGGAAGTTTTGTCATCAATTAGGGTGGAACTGTCACCTGAATTATCACCAAAATTGGTGCCTGGATCATTCCTCCCTCCTTGAAAATAAATGGTCCCCATTTCATCAATATTCCTCATTAGTTTTGGTAGTTCTGTCTTGATTTTATTCTCTGTGAGCCACTCACCTTAGTGGCTAATCTAGCCCCTTTTGACCACTCTATAAAGGGGAATAGAGCGTCCTCTTGTTGTCTTCATCTAGGTGTCCACAATCTAGTCCTCTTCCACTAGAGAAAAACTTAGAAGTTTTGGTTGATAAATATTTAAATAAGAATATAAATAACATAGTAACAATGAATTCTCTGAGAAGAGATGTATTATTATTCAAGATCCTAATATAACTATATGCTTATCTCTGAGAAGAGATGTCTGATTTTCCATTTTAGGTTACGTATTCATTTATACCCATTTTTAAAGTAGGGGAATGATGTGTAAGGTCACAAATATTGAGGTATATTAATTGGTTTAACTTCCATGCTTTAAAACAATACAAAATTCAAGGAATTACTATTTTTAGAAACTTACTATTTTTAGACTGCACTACTATAATTGAAATTTGGGGCACTTCCATTAGGTTTTTTGGGGTCAAACTTCATCAAGAAAATATCAATACAATCTCATGTAATTTTTCTAATTCTTATATTTATAATGGTTTAAATTGTGAGTCAATTGGAGCTATGGTGCAAAAGTTATGGCTCCCGAAAGTTCCATCATCAATTAGGGTAGAACTGTCACCCGAATTGTCACCTAAATTGGTGCCCAGATCAAAGGGTGAAGAGATAGGTTTTATGAATCATCAAAGAGTGACAACTTATGTCCCATATATAGATAAATCAATATAAATATGATTAAAAACTAGAATAAAAAAACTTCCAAATCGAGTCTTTATTTCATATTGGACACTTGCATCATAGTCAAACACTAGTGTCAATGATAGTGTCTAGATTCGACAATAGTGTTCATGGCCATAGAATTATAATTTATAGAATATAATTATTGATCTAAAACATTTATCATGCACACTTTACATATGTTTCTAGTTTATATCTTTTTGCACACATTGAACTAGCTAAGTACCATTATTCTTTATTTATTTTAATATCTTTCAATAGTTGCACTTTACTATTTTTAGCAGTCTCATTTATGTAAATTTAGAATATTGTTTATATTGGGTTTTTATTAATTATATTTCTATAAATTACTTTATAACCCATATGTTATAACTAATTCTATATTCTTAACCCTAGATACCCACCATATCTAAATTTAGGGATAAATATTTGGTAAACATGATGTTTAGTTTCAAAACCCTAGATTAACCTAGGGTTTTCTATTTTCTAATTTTTGATTTTTTTTAAATTGTTGTTTCATATTCATAATTTTTCATTTATATGTAATTTAAAATATTAATCGCAAAAATCATTTTCAAATGGAAGATAAGGAAGCACTAGTCAGTCATCTCAATAACAACAAGACCTTAATGGATGCATTATTGTATGTTAAAAGAGATGAGATCAATAAACATGTTAAAGCTAAGACATACTCACCTAGTGATTTTGAATCATTAGGTGTTACTACAACTAATCACATACCAATAACCTCCCCTTGAATAAATAATCACCTTATACATCCAATGGGGGCACACGTTATGTGTTTACATCATTATTCCCTAAAATAGATACTATTGTTTCTAAATACTCATAACACTTCAACCCAATTACCAGATTAAACTCCTATATTAAATCAAACCATGGGTACACATATTTTGGTGACTTCTCAAACTTCAAACCTTAGCAATCAAAATATGCAATATCTTGTCCAAGATATGAAACTTTTACAAGCTAAGTTTACTAATATTGATCAAAATTATATGAAGTCATCTTATGTTATTAATTCAAAAGAGGTGTTACATAGTCCCTTTGCATATGAAATATATTTCAACCCCTTTCCAACTAATTTTGTTTCACCCAAGTTCACATTTTATGATGGAAAGAGTGATATTGAACATCTTTGATATTTCTATGTGGCATGTTTTGATTATGCCTCCAATGATAAATTATTGACCAAATTATTTTCAAGGATCCTCAAAGACTATGTTTTACAATGGTTATATGACTTACCATTCCAATTAGTGAAATCATGACAAACCTATATCTTATCAATTCCTAGCACATTTTTCTACCAACATCATTGAAAATATGTCATATGCTCTAATTGAAAAAATCAAATAAAGATCCAATGAACCTATCAATGAATAGGTTTTGAGATATAAAATAATGGTGGCCAAATTAAAAAATCAAATGGTAGATAAATAACTACAAGACATTTTTAAGCAAAGCTTGATTTCCCCATTACATGAGTCTATTATTTTCAAAAAGTTTAAATCTTTTGATGACTTATGCCCTATTGTTTGATACCATGAAATAAAACTTATTTCCTTGAACAAGCTTAAGTATGTAGTAAACACACTGACTACATCTAATGCCAATTTTCATATCAAAACAAGCTATAAGGTAAAACCCATAGAACCTAAAAAGGAAACAATCACAATGATTAACATAATGTTACAGTGACCTAATTTGTTATCTTATCCAATGCACTTAAGAGAATTTACATGATTACCTGAGTCTACAACTTCTTTACTTCAGAATCTTGTGGAGTCTCATCTCATATCTTTCCCTCCCTCTATAGAGGTTGATATGAGTTGACCTCTACCTAAATAATATGATGCTAATGAATGTTGTGACTATTAACAAGGCCCTAGGCATTCTATGAATATATTTTATACTTTGAAGCATACAATTTCATACCTTATCTATGATCAAAATATTACATTAAATGATCCTCTAAAGGATTCAAGTTCACAAATTGGTGATCACCAAAAATAAAAAATATTTAACAATCCTTTGCAAGATCATTATAAGAAGGATACAATAGTGAAAATGGCATATAATGCACATCTTCCTCCATCACATTATGGGAATCCATTAAATGGGATTATTTTTACTTATACATTCACATAACCTTATATGGTTTAAATAACTTTTATTGTGTTTGATGATAGTAAAATTATGGATGATGACTCAGATCTTCATTCCAAATTTATTTGATCATACCTTGACCATCAACTTATACATAATGTCATGATTGACATTGGTGTTATCAAGAATGTATGTATCATGACCATAATTACACATTTGGTATATACACATGATGATTTACACCCTTTGACCAAAAAAACTAAATAATTTGATGTCATATCATAACATGTTATTGGTGAGTTTAACTTACCTTTATAGGTTGGACCAACACATGTGGTTACTAATTTTATAGTTACACTATCTATAATAATATTTGATATGTTACCGAGATGACCCTAGATACATAGACTCACCATAATAACTTCCAAAATATATGGGTGTATTAAGTACATTCATACCAATAGGGTAGTCATAATGCCCAAAATTCCATATCAACATCCACTTGAACAAAAGAAACTTATTCCATGATAGCTAATTATAAAACCTACTAAGGTTAACCCTCCATGAAAGGGTAAGAAATATGTAATCCCATTTCCTATTTGGCCCATTCTTGATATGAATTTGTACCAAAGACACATAATGGATTCCATAGAATCTTCATCACTCATATATAGAATACTCAATCATCTAGAGCAACTAAACATGTTCCAATTCAACTACTCCAAAGAAATCACAGAGCATTAAACGATGGGTTTCACAACCTCTGCTCCTATTATTTCTTTTTGGCCATAGATTCCTATTATATATATGCATAATATCAAAGATTCTATAGATCTACATATGACACATATACATACTCTTTATTAGTATCTCACATATCATATTTTTAGATTGGAGATACATATGAGCATATCTTGTATGAGATCATAGGATATCCTTTTTCCTATCAAATATTCCAAATATCCAAAAAAATCAAATATTTCAAAATTTCAAAAATACAAAAATATTCAACATTCCTAGATTTTACTAGCTCCTTGACATCTATGTTATTTGATTTATGTTATTAGATATCATATCATTTCATTCATATTTATGGTTCACACATATTTGATTATGATACATACATATCAAGATACATGATCTATGCATTTCTATAAGTTGGACCTTTCCTCTATTCATGTCATATAGTATGTTGGGGGCATCTACTTCTTTAATCACAATTACTACAGGTTACATATCATTTCTAATCAATTATACATTGTCATGTTTGGGCTTATATTGCTTATAAATGTCTATATCCATGTTCATATCCTTCACAATGTAATTGATATGTTATGTTTCATAAAATTTTACTAACACATATATGCATGGACTAATATATTATGCTTATGTTGGTTGATTATGCTTCATCTATTTATCACTTCCTTGAGTGTCTTACATTGATTGATTTTGTCTTGCTTGTGGAACCTTTGAATATGTTCCTTGGTATTTAGCTCATGTGTTATTGTATGTTGATTGGACATTTGAATATGTCATTTTATGTTGATTGGACATTTAAATATGTCATTCCTTTTGATTGTGCAACATTTAAATATGTCCCTTATATTAGGTCTCCTTAAACCAATTATTTTCTTTACATTGAGTGATCTTATGTGTGTGATTAATTGTTTTCTAAACTTATATTTTTAATATCTATACATTGTCATGGTCTATATCATGCATTTTAGGACTTGATGTGATCACATATTGTGTACCTCATTGTTATATCTACCTAGACATAGTACTCCTATATACGACATCATCCATACATAGCTTTTACAATTAACTTATCATTTTTATATAAGGTAGCTACTAGATTCTAACTTACCTCACCTCAAAAGGAAGCATATTAGTGGGGGCATGTCATAGCATCATTGCTTCCACATTTACACATTTTCATATTCCATTGGGGGTATGTCAAAAATTCATGACCTCCACACTTATTATGTATTCAACATCTCTAGATTAAAGTGTGGGTATGTTATAGAAATATCTTCTCCACATTTACACAAATTCTCATATTCTCTAGATTCAGTGGGGGCATGTCATAGAAACATGTCCTTAACACTTGCACAAGTTTTAAAATTTACCAAATTTCATAGGTATATGATTTAGATACATATTTTTTTTAGTATTATATACATTGGTGTTATTATTATACCTAAATTTTAGATTGAGACATATATGAGGTGCATATTCCATGTAAAGGGCACCTAAAATTTTAAAATCTACTAATTATACTACTCACCAGGACACATAGATTACATCTGGACATGTACTTTTATCGAGTCTTTTCTTCTATAGTAGTTGGTTTATTTTATAGGTTAAAGTGATTAAATCATTTAAACTCCCCAAATTTATAGAATTTAAGTGATTAAATCATCCAATCTCACTAGGTTTATAGGATGATCTAATTAAATGACTCATCCTCACTAGATTATGTATATTCACACTTGAGTTGTGCCATTGAGATATAATGATTTTAATGGTTGTGTCATAACTCATCATAAAACCAAATTGAGAGAATAATTCCTTCAAATATTCTTATTTAAATCTTTAATGTTCAGGTCTAAACCTTTTCTATATCTAATGTTTCATAAGGAAGCATATTTACCAAGTCAAAGCATCAAGAGACAACATGGTTACATTGACATAAATGTGTACTCCTTCCTTTCTCTCTTTATTTTCAATCATTTCAATTATTTTAAATTTTAAATTACATGCACTGATTTACACTATAACATACTCTTGTTTACAGGTCATACACCAAGAAATCACTCAAAGTGGGATCAATCAAAGGCAAGGTGATTTATACACACTTAGGTATGCATTTTTTTCCTTTAACCTAGTAATTTCATCCTTATGCATTAATATATTAAAGGGGGGAAATGGAGATAGTAAAATTGAATATTTATAGCATCTCAATCTTTAATATTTGACAAATATCAATTAGAGATCTACCCTTTAGTTTTATACCTCCCTACTATTGAAATGCTCAAATAGTTTATTACATGATATTTTAAGTAGCTATGGAATTAGATAGAGACATGAAGAAGATGAACCCACCTAAATTCAATGGGAATATTCTAGGTGATGGAGCTGAGGCATAGCTGACTAAGATGGAGAAGTATTTAAAGATTCAAAACTACTCTGAGGTCACCAAGGTAGTTTGGGAAGCATACCAATTGGTTGGTGAGGCAACTACATGGTTGACCAACAAGAGGTTGGAAATGAATATTAACTTGACCACTACTACTTGGGATTAGTTTGTGCCATTATTCATGTCACAGTGGCTCCCATAGCTTTATTTTGATCAGAAGCTCTTAGATTTATAGAATCTAAAGTAGAGTGACTTATCAGTAAATGAGTACTAGAAATAGTTCACCAAATTTTTGAAGTATGTACCTTAGTACTAGGGAGATGAGAGGTTTAGGATTAGAAAGTTTATCATGGGATTGAGACCCTAGATTGTTGGAGAGGTGGATGTTCATGAACCAAGTCTTTGAGAAGGTGATCAAACAAGGATAAAAAATGAATTTTATTTCTTAGGCCAAGGACAAGTTTAAGAAAAGGTTTGGGAATTATAATTCAACCTTCCAAAAGAAGAATTATAAATAGAGGAATGGAGGATCTATTATGCAATTCAAAAGTCATAAATGCCAAGTTTAACAATGGTTCAAGCAATAATAAATAAGGCAATGGATCCAAAGATAGTTTAAGGGGAAACCAATAAAATGATAGGAAAGGACCAGCTAGAGGTTGTTTCATTTTTTGAGATGACCATTATGCTCATGATTATCATCAAGACAACTCAAAGGGAAAATATCCTAATCTTCATCAGGGTAGTTTTCAGTAGTGGATTCATGTTGTAGTCGACAATTGGCAAGCCAAATTTTAGGCATTACCTATAGAGCTATCAGGTACTTTGTTTGACCATCCAGTTTCCATTTTTATAGATACATGAGCCATATAATATTTTATAGCTCTTAGGATGCTTTTTAAGTTAACTAGAAGAGTTGGAGTAATGGAAAATGCATGGTCAGTATAGTATGAGAATGACTCAAAAGTCATGGTTGATAAGTGTTTATTTGAAGTAGAAATTAGGTTGCCCAAATTCACAATAGTGATAGATCTATCTATAGCACAAATATGGTCATATGATATGATCTTAGGAGTCAATTGGATTGAGAAACATAAAGCCAAAATTGACTGCTACCTAAATAAGGTTGAGTGTATAGATGATTTTGGCAATCAGACACAAATTCAAAGTGAGAAGAAAGAGTTGAAGATGAGACAAATTTTATCTATGAAACTCAAGAGGGTTCAAAGAAAAGGGTAATAAGAATTTATCATTAAGATAAATGAAATGGAGGAACCCAAAGAACCATCTCTTAAATATTACCCATTTTTTTATAGATTTTCATGATGTATTTCTAGAAGAGTTATTAGGTTTGCCTCCTAGAAGAGAGTTTGATTATTTTATCAACATTATACCTAGTTTAGAACCATAATATAAGGTACCATATAGGATGAAAATCACTACATTAGTTGAATTAAAGGCTCAAATTTAGGAATTTTTGGCAAAAGGGTTGATTGGGCCAAGTGGATCACCATGGGGTGCATGAGTTATCTTTGTCAAGAAGAAGGATGGTACCCTTCGACTTTGCATTAATTATAGAATGTTGAACAAGGAAACTATCAAAACCAAGTATCTACTATCTCATATAGATTTTCTTTTAAATGAAATGTAGAGAGTAATGATATTTTATAAGATTGATCTTCGAGTAGGATACCATTAGTTGAGGATATGAGATAAGGATATTTGGAAGACAACATTCATAACTCATTACAGGAACTATGAGTTCATAGTATTACCATTTAGGCTAACTAATTCTTTGATATCATTTATGAATGTCATGAATAGCATATTTAGAGATTATCTTGATCACTTATTTTTGTTTTTTCCAGATGACATTCTTATCTACTCAAATAATGAAGAGGAAAACCTTCAACATCTGGTATCAGTTCTGCAATAGTTGTGGAAGCACATGTTGTATGGAAAGTTAAGTGTGCATTTTTATAGAAAAGAGTCCAATATTTGATACATATTATCTCTATAGATGGTATCTTAGTAGATTCAAGAAAGATTAGAGCCATTATGTAATGGTTGTCACCAAATAATATGCACAAGGTAAGAAGTTTCATGGGGTTAGCAGGCTATTATAAGAAGTTCATTCCAAAAAATTTCAAGATAGCTAATCCAATTACTTATTGACAACATAAAAACCAAAGTTTTATCTAGATAGAGAAGTACAAATTAATTTTCTAGGAGTTGAAAATAAGTCTTACATCAACACTAGTGTTAAGAGTTCCTAACCCCAATGGTCAATTTTTAGTGGTCATAAATGCATCAGGGGATGGAGTAGCAGGATTCCTTATGCAAGATGGTGCAGTAGTGGCTTATGAGTCATGGAAGCTAAAGCTTTATGAGGTGAACTATGCCCCTAAAGATTTGAAACTTGTATCAATTATGCATACTTTTCAAGTGTGGTAGCATTACTTGTTGGGAAAACATTTTGAGATCAATGAAAATAACTTGGTACTCAAGTACATCTTCACCCAACCAAACCTAAATTCTCATCAGAGATGCTAGCTTGAGTTATTATCTGAATATAATTTTGACATCATCTATATCAAAGGCAAAAAAATAGAGTAGCCAATGCCTTAAGTCAAAGAAGGTACATAGTAGCCATAACTATTATCATGAGTACTTTCAGGGATTAGGTTATTGAGTTCTCCCCAGTAGATGAATTCTATGATTAGATTAGGAAAGCATTATTTGAGAATGATTAGAATCCTTGGTACAAAGGATTTAGATTGAAGAGTAATGGTATTTTATGTTACAATGGAAGGATGTATGTGACAAATTAAGAGAATATGTGGATAACAGTGCTAAAAGAATTACATAATGCTCCATATTCAAGACATCTAGGAGTAACCAAGCTCATGGTAAAGCTTATATCATTGTATTTATGGAAGGAAATTAAGAAAGATGTAGTAGATTATGTGTCATATTGTCTAGAATGTTAGTGAGTGAAATTTAAGCATGTACATCTAGTTGATTTGTTATATTTGCATGATATACTAGAATGGAAGTGGTAGGTGATCAGTATGTAATTTTTCCAAGGTTAATCGATGTCATAGAATAGGCACAATATGATCTTGGTAGTTATTGATAAACTAATCAAGGTGGCTCATTTTATACCAAGAAATTTGATAGATGATGTACCTACCCTTATGAAGAGGTTCATAAATAAAATGTATAGGTTGCATGGATTTCCAAAAAAGATTATTCAGATCATGATCTAAAGATGACTTCAAGATTTTGAGTAACTCTAAATTCAGCTTTGGGTATGTAACTAAATTTTAGTATAGTATACCACCCAGAGACTAATGGATAGAATGAGAGAGTTAATCAGATGTTAGAAGAAATTATTCATATGTATTACATGGATCATCAGTATAAATGGGAGCATTATCTTCCATTGGTTGATTTTGCGTACGATAACTCATACCAATCACCTTTGAAGATGACACCATTTGAAAAACTATATGAGAAAAGGTGAAAAACACCAATTAGTTGGGATAGGTTAGAGTATAGGGTAGTCTTTGGACCTAAGATTATTTAAGACATGGAAGATTAATTTAAACTAATTAGGCAAAGATTGGCTAAGGCCAATGATAGGCTGAAGAGTTATACAGATCTAAAGAGGATAGAAAGGCATGTTTTAGTACATGGTAGAGTGTTTTTATGGGTTAAACCATAAAAGAAATTTATTAAATTTGAGAATTCAACAAAATTATTACCAAGATATGTGAGACCCTTAGAAGTGTTAAAAGTGGTCAATCATGTAGTGTATAGGATTGTGTTACCACCTATTGTAGCTCTATTACATAATGTCTTCCATGTTTCTTATCTTAAGAAGTATATAGTTAATCCTATGCATGTGTTGGATTGGAATACTTTATAGGTTTTAGATCCTAAGGTGGTCACAGAAGAACCAATCAAGGTGACACTCACAAAATTTGTTTGTGTAACATAAAGATGCCACAGTGCAAGGTCTAGTAGGAATAATACTTTGAGGTTAGTGCTACTTGGGAGAACTATGATGAGTTCTATAGGATATTTTCACATTTATTTTCTTGATTAGATACTATTATACTATGTTATGTTTTTGATGAACAATATTTTAATTTAAAATATATGTTTGAATAAGAGTCATCTAGGATGATGACTAGCTTTAGGGGGAAGGATGTTACATCCTGATTCCTCGCTAAGAAAACTAATTGATTATTTGTGGATATTTATAGATGACACATTTGATTTGGTTAATTTTTACTAAGTTTTGAGATATATGCTATTATGGGACATTAAGATATTTCTTAAACTATATGAGTATATTATTATGAACTAGTTGTAGTGTATGTGTTTACATTACGATCATGTTGATTCATTATTTTAGTTATATTCTATGTTTTATGTATATCATGATGTTATGATCTAACTACCTACTTGTTGTGAGGTTGACACAAGATAACTCATCCCTCAAAGTGTGATGGAAAGAGAGCATCATCAGAGAGGGTGTCATAGATGGAGATGTTAGATGATGATAGAAAAATTACCTAAAACTTTGCACACACCACATTAGTTAGCACATGTTAGAATGCATAATGAAATGTACAACATAGTGTGTTTATTTTTTCTTGAATTAAAAAATTATTTGCCATGATTTTTTAGTATAGGTTAAATGGTTTAATGAAACTCATTTTACATGATGAGCATGTTTGATCATTAAATTATAGTAGAACATGATTTACATAATTATATTAAATATGAATTATTGATTTGTGATTTTAGAATTAAATTTTTATGGCATTAGGAGGATGCTAATTAAATTAGTAAAATTATGGATTTTTATAATTAATGTTAAAATGAATAAAAAATTAGAAATTTCCTATTGAGGGGGGAAAATGGAAAAACAATAAGAAATAAATAAATAAAAGACGTTGGTATAAAATTAGGAAAAATAAAAATAAGGAAATACATAAAATAATAATAAAAACTATGAAAAAGAAAGAAAAACAAAATTAAAAAAAATCTCTTACAGAAAAAACTATGCCCTTTTTAGTCTTAATGGAGATTATGAAAAAAGATATGATAAGAATATTCAAAGGGGAAAAAAAGGCATAACACTTAGAATATTCACAAATGATAAGAGGTGTTGGTGGAGATTTGAGAGGAAGTAAAGATAATCAAATGGGTTACCAGGTAGGTGCTTAGACTGATGACAAAAACTTAATTCTATGTGTTTAGATAATCAATTATCATTGAATAAATTTTTCAAAGAATTATTAAGGTAGGCATTTAAAGTAAGGGAAGATATGTTGAAATAGACATAGGCATCAACCTACATACTTTTATTTAGTAGAGGATAAATAAATAGATAACTAGTTACTGATTTCAAAATCTAGTTATTGAATAGGAAAACCAAATAGATTTATAAAATAATTCATACCTATATACAGCCTATACGTTCTATATAAAAGCTTTAAATACACTAAACTAGGTGACTTCCATTATGTATACACTTGTAGAGACGTCAACATGCATGTTCACATAAAGTCGATTTACATTAATATATACATTTTTGTATAACAATTAGTGTGGTTGTAAACCAAATAGACATATATATATATATATATATATATATATATATATATATATATACACTAATTGTTATACAAAAATGTATTAATGTAAATATATATATATATATAAGTTTGAATAAACTATATATTTACTACAAAAGCATCATTTATATATGGATGTAAAACCAATCTACAATATTATCAATATGTTTGTACAATGATTTGCATTTTACCATTAGATCAACTTGCATTGAGTTACATGGATACAAAGGCATAAACTATTGGAGCTAAGTTAAAAATTATCCATCACCATATATAACAATGCTAGAAATAAAACGGCACCTTACCTGGGAGAGGCATCACATTAGAAGATGACCAATCTAAATATTAACTAAGATATTATTAAATACATATTATACTGATCATTTTTTATTAGACTGGGCTATATCTATTCGTTGTTTATTATACGTGGTTATATTCGGTCATTGTAATCTATTATTTCAAAATAAAATCCATGTATTTTTACTTCCATCCTATATAATGAGTTGATCTTTTTACATGGCTTATATTCTAGTAAGTTCACTATATATATATATATATATATAGAGAGAGAGAGAGAGAGTAGTGGTTGAAATCATAGTTGTAGGTATGCAGCTTATAGTAATTGCTTATACTTTTAAACTTTCCACAAATGCTTATGTTTATCCTTAGTGCCTTATCTTAAGCTGAGTTCGTGGAAATGGGTAAATGCTTATGCTTATTCTTAGCACTATACTCAAG
The DNA here is from genome assembly GCA_037957365.1 of Torreya grandis. Classification (NCBI taxonomy): domain Eukaryota; kingdom Viridiplantae; phylum Streptophyta; class Pinopsida; order Cupressales; family Taxaceae; genus Torreya; species Torreya grandis. The sequence goes on along the minus strand of JARHVA010000854.1, from coordinate 3,630,267 downwards.
TTGTCCTTCTAAATAAAACATAGTTTTTTTTTAGTATAAGATTTAAAAATAACTCATTTATCCTCCCTCACTTTTAATAGGTTTTATAGATGCATTATGGTATGTATAACAAGCATATGCACATAATGAGTCATGTATATGATTGATAGTATGCTTAGGAGAATTTAAAAACTCTTAATTATACATAAATCCTATTAAAACAATTTGGGATGTGTGCCAATATAAATATGCTTGTACATATGTATATATTTAAATATGAAAAGAGTTCATGCAAAGAGATCAACGAAAATATATCTCATAATAAGATGTAGGGTAATAGACTTAACTAGTTATAAGAAACTATAGATATTAAGAGTCAATCTATATAAATGGTTGACAAAGAAAATATATATACAAACCTCAAAATTGACTAAGGATAATTGTTTAGACTTATAAATGATAGTCAATCTATTCTATATTATAACTATTTGAAAAACCTCATAAAAACCTTATTTGGGAATATTAACAATTGTTGGTGTATAAATGTGTGGTTAATACATTGATAATCATACAATTGTTTTAGTGAGGCATGTGAAGGATAAATAAATTAATGTATTCTTCATTATGATATTTATGAGTTTGCTTATTATATGTAAATTATGGTATAAAAGTTGTTGTATGGATATAAATGTATAAAAAGCTACGTATTTGTGAATTATTAATGTTATGCCTAAAAATAACATATATATACTTATAACTAAGAGATTATACTTGAACTTAGGGGTGTTTTCTTCTAAATATAGCTCTACAAGTGGTTATAAACTATATTATATAAATATGTTTAATAGAACCTTGTTTATGCATGCATACAACCCCTGAGAGTATAACCATGCTAGAATGGATTATTTTATGTTTCATGTGAACTGAGATTTTATTTTTTATATGTGGTTGCTTGAATAAAATCTTATGTTTCCATGTATTTATGACTAATTTGTTGGACTAGTTATGATACTTAGTAATTATGCTTAAAAACACTAGACTATAGTAATATGGGTTATCATATGTAGTATGTTTATAAATGAATCGTGGTAATTAGAATCTATAGTTAATTATGTATTGTAGCTAGGTGATATAAAATATAGTCATTATTTATAGTATGGGATAGATAATAATGTATTATTCATTCATACATTTGATGGAATAAATATATGCTTTTTAATTACTCTTATGTTTAGCATGTTATGTGATATGAATGCTAATAGGATGTAAATGTATGAATCTTTTGGTTATATTATGTTAACCAATCTCACATTGTTGATACTAAATAAGGATTGAGATGAACTTCACTGACTTACTAGAATCACAATGCGAGATGAAGGTAATCCAATCAAATGTTGTGTATGAATTTTGATTGATCTATAGATCTCTATTATTTATTATTTCTAAAACTTTGTCCAAATTATGTTTAGTAAGACATTATCATTTCATGATTTAGATTTACATGTTTGTGCAATATCTTTTAATACAATGATTTTTTTATGATACACTACATGTTTAGTTTTAGAAATCATATAACATATGGGTACTAGCTTCTCTCTCTAGATTCTTGTGCCATCACTATCTACTCATATTTGAAGGGAGGGTCATTCCCTTATGGAATTAGTATGGGGGATCATTGTTTTGTGGTTGGTGTGTAAAAGTTCTTAGATGATGCTCTCCCTCCCCATAATAGTACTACTTTTGAGACAACACTTGAGATTGTCATAGATACTAGAGTTTAGGAACTATGCTTTGAGGAGCCATGTATCTTATATATATATATATATATATATATAGTATTGTATTGAAATTACTAATGAAATATTATCATGAATATTTATAATTAATTATTTATTGTACATTGATAGTAGTGGTTGTAAGCATGTATCAGTCGTGGCTAGTTTGTTTTAATTACTTTATATATTTACATTATGATGTGTTTTCATGATATTAAATATCAGTGATATATGATGTAATATGCTTCATTTACTATTATCACACTTAGATTATTTTGATCTCTGATTATATTTTCATGGTGTAATATATTTATGGTATATGTGTTTACATTTTTTAAAAATCACATATTTCTAGGTAGATCCCAGTGGGGATGTTACAATTAGGCACAAAGTTTCTAGATAAACATACAAATGCATGATTAACATTAGCATATTATTGAATTTTTGCATATATGATATGATTTTCCCATGATGTGATCTTTGAAATTAAATATGGGCTTTAATTTTCCAATTCTACTATTGATTTTCTCATAGTGATGATTTGATCATTAAGGGCTTCACAAGCACAAACCTTAAGTAATTCAGATTCGATATGAATACAAAAACTATTAAGAGGAGATGTGGGAGCTTAATGGGGTTGAGAAAGGACATGTTGGTGACCTTAGTTTGTCACTATAGGGTGGGATACCTTACCTACTATGATAGTGATAACATAAACTTGGTTAGAGGGAAAGTAGCCATCATAACCTTGAGGAGGGATGATAGAAGTTAGCATAAACATAGAAGGTGTATTATGATTAAATTCAACTATAATCTTAATGTACATTAATTTTATAAATTTTATTACATAATTATGAAATATATTAAATTAAAAAGTATATGCAAAAACCAACCATTATAACAGATCCATTAGTTATTTTAGAAAACTAGAAGAGATTTTTGATAAAAACAAAAAAATAAATGAAGCCTAGAAAAAATTGAAAATAGGGACACCATTCTTCCTATAGGTAAATTTACTAAAAATAATAAATTTTAAATTTTAAAAAATATGTATAATATTGTGGCAAATAGAAATAGGTTTATGATCTTATCAATATGACTAAAAAAAACTTATAATAATTTTTAAAATAGAGTTGTTATGGATTATATATGAGGTAAACAAGGAAAGATAAGCCACAAGCCTAGGAAATAAAAACCCTAATCTAAATATGAGGTGGAGACCCTAGGGAAAAGAATAAAACTTATGATTTGCACAAAGGACAAGGAAAAATTAGAGATCAGATATAAATCCCTAAGAAATAATTTTGAAATTGTAGAAAAAATGTAGGAAACCCTAAGAGAAACCTAGGGTTTGAGGCAATGCTCAAATAAAAGGCAAGTTCACCAATTTACTTTATCAAATTTTAGAAAATAAGTTAATTAATTACATAAATAGGATAAAATACTACCCACATAGAGTTATCAAATGTATGACACTTGAATAATCTTTGAGTGGGCACCTTTAATGACTAAGGGTCAAGACATGAGTAGAGTGAGAATGAGGATTATCAGTCCCCATCATTATAGGACCTATCATTATGATCACCATGCACCCTCCACTAAGGATTTATGCCCTTGAATTAGAAGAAAGGTGAAGAGGCATGATAAATTATAGTTCAAGCTTTTGTGTTATTTTGCCCACCACTACAAATTTGGGCTTGGAGAGCTTCCAATGATGTGAAGGATATCATGCATATTATTTTGATGAAAATGAGTATATGACCACTAAGATATTGTAGAAATGTTTGGAAAAGAATGATATTAATAGTATGGATGGGAAAAGTTGATGGAAATGTTGTTGGAGTGGTGATAGTTCAGCATGTTTCATCACCAATAAGTGCTTCTTCAGGCCTTATTTTGCTATCTTTTCAGTGACGATCTCAACCCTAAGATCAATCACAAGTTGAGTGAAATATACACACATGTTTATATAAATATATCTAAAATGATATATTTTGGGACAACTATTGTGGATTTGTAATAAAATTTTGGGAAAGTGGAGGATGCATACAAACATTTTGATAAAATTCCTGAGTAGAATTTGGGCATGTCTAACAAATATCTTCTCAACATGTGAGGTAAAGAATACAAAGTATATTAGGTCAGTCTTAGAGAGTGTTTTTGCTACTTCAGCTATGTCTAAGCAAATGGGGAGACATTGAATAAGTAGTGAATGGGCATGTGTTAGTATCTGATTATTTCTACTTCACATATTTGGTGCCAAATTGTGGTAGAATTATATCAACTATTTAGTGAGACATTATCATTTCATGATTTATATTTAAAATTTTTGTAATATTTTATAATACAATGGGTTTTCTATGATACACTATATGTTTAGTTTTAGAAATCAAATAGCACATGGGCACTAGTTTATCTCTTTGGATTCCCATGTCATCACTATCTACTCATACATGAAGGGAAGGCCATTCCCTAATGGGTTTAGTAAAAAGGATCACTGATCTTTGGTTGGTGTGGAGAATTTATTAGATGATGCCCTCCTTCCCCATAGTAGTACTACTTTTGAGATGACACTTGAGATTACCACATATACTAAAGTTTAAAAACTATGCTCTGGGGAGCCATATATCTTCTATATGTACATTGTATTGTATTGAACTTATTAATGAAATATAATCATTAAGATTTATAATTACTTATTTATTATATATTGATAGTAGTGGTTGAAAACATGTATCAGTCATAGCTAGTTTACTATAATTACTTTATATATTTGCATTATGATGTGTTCTCATGATATTAGATATCAGTGATTTATGATGTAATAATCTTCATTTACTATTATCACACTTAGAGTATTTTGTATGATCTTTGATTATATTTTCATGGTGTAATCTATTTATGGTATATGTGTTTACATTTTTAAAAAAATCATGTATTTATAGGTAGATCCCAGTTGGGATGTTACAATTAGGCACAAAGTTTCTAGATGAAGATATAAATGCATGATTAACATTAACATATTCTTTAATATTTTCATATATGATATGATTTTCCCATGATGTGACCTTTGAAATTAAATATAGGCCTTACTTTTCCAATTCTACTATTGATTTCTCATAGTGATGATTTGATCATTAAGGGCTTCATAAGCACAAACCTTAGGTAGTTCTGATTAAATATGCATAAAAACACTATCAAGAGGAGATTTGGGAGGTTAATGGGGTTGAGGAAGGACATTTTGGTGACCTTAATTTATCACTATAGTGTGGGCTACCTTACCTACTATGATAGTGATAACATAAACTTGGTTAAAGGGAAAGTAGCCATCATAACCTTGAGGAGGGATGATAGAAGTTAACATAGACATAGAAGGTGTATTATGATTAAATACAACCATAATATTATTTTACATTAATTTTATATAATTTATTTCATAAATATGAAAGATATTGAATTAAAAATTATATGTAAAAGGTAACCCATATAGCCATTATATCATATGAAAACTAAAAAACCAACCATTATAATAGATACGTTAGTTATTTTAGAAAACTGGAAGAGGTTTTTGATATATAAATAAATGAAGCCTATCTAAATTTTTTGAAAATAGGGACACCATTCTTCCTCTAATGAAATTTATTAAAAATAATAAATTTCAAATTTCAAAAAAAATGTATAATATTGTGGCAAACAAAAATAGGTTTATGATTTTATCAATATGACTAACAAAAACCTATAATAATTTTGAAAATAGAGCTTTTATGGATTATATATGAGATAAACAAAGAAAGATAAGCCACAAGCTTAGGAAATGAAAACCCTAATATAATTATGAGGGGGAATCCCTATGGAAAAGAATAAAACTTATGATTTGCATAAAGGACAAGGAGAAATCAAAGATCAGATTTAAATCCATAAGAAAAAATTATGAAGTTATAGAAAAATGTAGGAAACCCTAAGATAAACCTAGGGTTTGAAGCAATGCTCAAATAAAAATTCAAGTTCACCAATTTTTTTTATCAAATTTTATAAATTAAGTTAATTAATTACCTAAATATGATAAACTATTACCCACATACAGTTATCAAATGTATGACACTTGAATAATCTTAGAGTGGGTACCTTTAATAACTAAGGGTCGAGACACGAATAGAGTGATAATGAGGATTATCATTACACATCAATGCAATACCTACCTCTATGATCACCATGCACCCTAAACTAAGTATTTATGCCCTTGAATTATAATAAAGGTGAAGGGGCATGATAAATTATAGTTCAAGCTTTTGCGTTACTTCACTTGCCACTACAAATGTGGGCTTAGAGAGCTCTTGATGATGTGAAGGATATTTATGCACATTACTTTGATGAAAATGGGTAAATTACCACTAAGATATTGTATAAATGTTTGGATAAGAATGATGTTGATAGTATGGATGGGCAAGGTGTGATGGAGATGTTGTGGAAGTAGTGATAGCTCAGCATGTTCCATCACCAATAAGTGTCTCTCGAGGCCTTATTTTTCTATCTTTTTAATGACAATATCAATCCTATGATCAATCAAAAGTTGAGTGAAATATACGCACACGTTGATATGAATATATTAAAAATTATATATTTTGGGACAACTATTGTGGATTTGTAATAAAATTTTGGGAAAGTGGAGGATGCATACAAACTATTTGACAAAATTCCTGAGTAGATTTTAGGCATGTCCAACAAATATCTTCTCAAGGTACAGGTAAATAATATAAATTATATTAGTACATTATTATATAGTGTTTTTTCTACTTTATTTATGTCTAAGAAAATGGGGATACATTGAATAAGTAGTGCATGGGTATGTGTTAGTATCTTACTATTTTTACTTCACATATTCGGTGCCAAAGTATGGTGGAAGTCTACCAACTATTTGAAAAAATGTTTGCATTCAATTATATTATTTAATTTATTATAAGAAAGAGATAAGAAGCTGACAAAATAGGGCAACATCTGATGATTTATTCCCTTTGTATGAAAACCATCTATCTTTGGGCTTAATTGATAGATTACATGATTGATCTTAAGCAAAAACTTGATATTTCCATTGAGATTCCAGTGGATTTAAAACATATTTTACAAGATGAAAATAAACTTCAAGATCATACTCCATTGTCTAAATACCATTTAGATAGAGACCCTATCATCTCTTTGGTTTCAAGGATACATAGAGGAGCATCAAGGATGGGCCAGCCATCTTCCTCCAAACTTGTGTCTTTCATAGAAGTAGTAAATAACTCAACTTTCATTCCTAGTGCATTCAAACCACAACCTATACCTTGTGCCTATATTATAGAGCATGTTGATGAGGTGCCAATAGTGGAGATCACATAGGAGTAAGTGAATTAAAATTAGAGAAAAAAATATTGAATGAATCAATTATTTATAGATTTAATGGGCTTTGGCCTACTACATCAGCCTTATTTCATAAGATACATATGAGATGGAAAAAGCATTATGAGATATCCCTTTGGTCTAAATTATTTTTCATTATTCAATTATTTAATTAAGAATTTTATCAGAGAATATTTATGGAAATGTGGGGTTATTCATCACTCCTTGGTTTCTGGAATTTAACCCAAATTCTCTCTCAATCATCAAGATGCTAGTTTAGGTTCACCTCCCAAATATGCCCTTAAATTTTTGGTATGCTGCCAAAGGGATTGTAAAATCCTTAGGAACCTTCATCAAAGATGATGTGGAGAGAACTAAAATGGGATTATGCATATATTCTCACATTTTCATGGAGATTAATTTCACAAAGGGCCTTTCATATAAAGTGATTCTCATATATAGTCAAACTCAACACATTCAAGTACTAGATTATGAGAATACATAATTTTGATGTCGTATTTGTAAACTAAAATGTCATCTACAATTAAATTATACTCAATCCAATACACATACCCCCCAAAAAGGATAAATTTAACCTCTAAAATATGGAATCCTCCAGATCAAGTGGTATTGGATGAACTGGATGATCAGGTAGAAGGAGATAAGCATACAAAAAATCTAGAAAATAATAAATATGGAGAACCAATTACACTCATTAATGAATTTATGATGGTTAAGGGTGAAAGAGGAAAATAATAGAGTAATTATATGATAAACCCTTTAAGGGGTGTGAAGAGAGGTCATGAATCAAATAAATTAGACTCAAATAAGGATCTTTCATTCCATTCAAATTAAAAACCCCTAATTTTAAACACTCATAAATAATATCAAGCATCAAATTTGTAGATTGACATGGTAGATCCCTCTCAAGGGTTGTGGAAATATGTAAAAAATAAGCATGGTAAAAAATGAAGGATTGATGAATACGTGGGATATATTCCTCACTAATTTTTCATGTCCTTGGTCCTATTTTTTGGGACTAACATGCTTTGTTGTTTACTTATGTTGTTGTCATCATTTTGTTTTTGTGCTAACACTTCCCCATTTGTGGGGCTTCAATTTTTTTGCTCCCTTTGGGGGTTTATTTTGTTGGGGTATCCACATCCCTTACTTTCACTCTTTTTCCTTTGGAATGATATTATATCTAAAATGTAATTTCCAATTTTAATTAATATGAAGGTATAATTTTTTTGTAGGGCAAAAAAGGATAAATTTCTATGTAAAATTAGAATGTTATAGATATGAAATAAATGATACAATTTGATTTGGAAATTACTAAATTCTAAAATATACTAAAAGGGGAAGTACTAGAAAATACAACTTAGATGAAAAAATGGAATGACAAAATGTGTCTAAGATTAAAATTAAATGGGGAACTATGTTGACCAGCTACTAATCTAAAATAAGGTTTTGTAGGATATTTAGATAAGAGTGTTGTATCTAGATAGGGGCACAAATCATTTTTGTCCTTAGGGAGTGTTAGTGTCATGTGTATTATTTTAAATATGATATTTATGTGATAAGTTCACCTTCACCTATGTTTTTCACTAATTGTGTGGAATCCTAAGATCCATCTCAAAAATGGCTATGTATCTTCTCCTTCACTTGTAACCCTAGCTCAATGAACCAAGAGGATAAGTGAAATCACATGGTAAAATTAGGTTATTAGTTGAAGTTGTGTTTGACCTCAAAACCCTTATTTCAAATGTTTCCTACATACCAATACTTTGAGGAATGATCAAACACCATGTATTTCTCCCATGCTATAGTGGTGTGTGTGAAATACTAGTGCAAAATGTTAAATTTTGTTGTAATCCTTATGTGTGATAATATTTGGAGGAGATTATATAGAGATTTAAATCATGACATAAATAATGGATATGAATATACATGGTAAAATATTAAACATATACTATTATATTGCATTACATAATCAAACGGGATAATATAATTATATAGGAAAGTCATTCCTATATTTATGGAGTTCATATCCCATCAATATCTCCTCATATCCCTATGATCGCTCATAAACCTATTTATGTATTATTGTTGTAAATCTCAACAATAACACTAACCATAACAAACCTATTACATAATATTGTTGTCACACACAATAATATGACACTCAATTAATATATTATACTAACCCACCTAAATAACTAGTGAATTATTACTCGCATAATTATTCACTTTAAAATATTAATTAAAATTCCATGTGAGGTTAAATTTTCCTAACATAACCCCCCCTTAGTACCTACATGGTAATTTGTGCTTCAAAATACCTAATGAAAGTAGAGATGGAACACATCAACATCATATCAACCATTTATTGTTAGGAACTATCTGACTGAACCAATGTGGGAACCATGAATGAGAACCATCTTCTTATCATCCATTCTCTATAGGGAACATCTTTGACCTAATCAGCTTAGGAACTCAAGAAGGAACTCACCATCTATTCATCTTTCAGTGTTGCATCTCCTAAACACGTTTTTTATGTAATACATTATGTGGAAAAATAGGAATTACACCTCTTATTTGTACACATATAAACAAGTGCTAAAAATTGAAATACATGAAAAAATTAAAAATAAGGATTAAATCCTCATTATCAATTTTGTATCCTTTACATATGATTATTTCCACATAATCTCATACAATGTAGATAATCACCACTACCACTAGTTATCATCCTCAACATAGTTGTTTATGCACAACTAATTTACCACTAATCTAGATGTGCGTCCCTATCACTAGTGACTGATGAGAGGACATTAAAATTCTTCCAACCCACTTCTTTATTGTTACTTACTTATCAAACATGATGTTAAATCTTAGTTTCATGTCATTTTTGATAATATAACCCCCATAAAACTAAATCATTTGAGATAAGGACATCGGTTACCCTGAAAATGCATCCATTACATAAGATGGTTTTTTTATTTTGACTCTCATCTCAACATATAATAGACTAAGAACTAAATACATTTTATATTCCAACTCTAACTTATGCCATGACTCAATGCTAATTTACTATAATGACACTTGATTGAATATAAATAACTTGACTCTTTTGACATACATACTTTTCGTAGTTACCTTTTGACATGATCAAACTCATGACTATTTGGACCATAAATCTTAAGCATAATCCTCAATAAATTTGACTAAACCTATATCTAATTAACCAAGACAAATTTTTATTAAAATACAAAAATAGTATATGAATATGCATTTTGACTAAAACTCATAAATTATAAAAGTGGCCCTAAAGTTTCAATTCATATCTAAATCTGGTTGAATTAAAAAAGACTTGAATATTGACATTAAAATGAATATAAATAAAAGATGTTCATAGTGATGAGAGATTTCATGACATTATTTTTGGTGACGATAAGTGAAAACATGGAGTACAACCTAAGCACAAAACTTGGTAGATGGGAAAAGTTAAAATTATCAACACATCTAACAAGAATGATGAATGATGGATAAATGAAATAGGATCTCCAAGAGACTCTTATTATCCGTAGGCAAATATGGTAGGTATTTTCAAATAATATAATGTTATACATAGATGTAAGCATTTGATATAGATTATAAATTATAGGATGCACACGTTTGATCAAAGTATGGATCAAGGGCTATTTGGTGTATAATTTTTGTGTTGTCATATTCTAAAAAGAATGAACAAAAGGGTTAAATATATACATGGTATTCACCAAATATCATTAAATTCATTAAAAGCTAACAATACTTTTTCAAAACTTTTGAAATCTTCTTCATAGTGAATGCTCAAGTCGACTATATAAGAGATGAATCACCAAAATAGATGAAAGTACTAAGACATTTGAAGCAGATCTGAGTAGTTAAGGGTAAGGAGAGTAGGTTAGAGATGTTACAAGTAGAATGGAACTGGTTCAATGGTTTTATTAGATAATAAATGAATGTAGAATAATTTTTTAAAGAAATGAGTCCATATTAATCCCAATTGATAGTGTACAAAAGTGTCAAATTGTTGATTGTATAGTTATAATGACTTACATGTTATTTGATCTACCTTTGTTTGCCATTGTTCTTTCAATAAATTCAAAACAACATATCTCCCACAACACAAAGCTTAAAAATAACATATATTAAAATACTAGATAATGTATATTCACAAGAGACATTACCATAATAACTACAACCATCCACAGGGATAAAGCATAATGCAACTTCCCCTCACATGTTTTCACAGAACCATAGCTACTCTAATACCATTGATAATATTTTGAGGAGATTATATAGATATTTAACTCATGCAATCAATAATGCATCCAAATACATAGAGGAAAAATATTTAAAACACACTATTATATTGCATTACATAATCAAATAGGATAATACAATTCTATAGGAAAGCCATTCTTATATTTATTGATTTCATATATCCATCAATATCTCCTCATATTCTTATGATCACTCATAAACCTATTTACATAGTATTATTATAAATCTCAACAATACCATTAACCATAACAAACCTATTACATAATATTATTGTTACACACAACAATATGGCGCTCAATTAATAGATTCTACTAACCCATCCAAATAACAAATAGTGAATTATTACTCATATAATTATTCACTTTACAATATTAACTCAAATTCCATGTGAGGCTAACTTTTCTTAATAGTGTGATTAAGTGCTTCAACCATGACTTGTGACCTTGTAAGTGTAATTAGATCTTAGATCAAGGTTATTAAGGTTGCATGTATTCAAAATTAGGACAAATAGGGAGTTTTCTCATAAAGTGAAATTAGAATTTATAATCATATAAAAGTGGTATTTGGATGCTAAGAGTGTTTCTTGAGTTAGCCTATTCCTGTCTTAGCCCTAATCCTATCCTAGAGCCTTTACCAAAATTTTCCAATCATTATGTAGACCATAGATAACTATAGTTAGTTTAAACATAGTCTGAGGATAGAATTCCTAGATCCCAACCTAGTTTTCCTAGTAGTTTACCAGGTGCACATCAGCACCACATTTGGGATACTACATCCACATGTCACTAGTGTCCCCTCCTGGGTGTTATTTTCCTTTGCCCTAACTCTCCCAAATGGATACTTTTTTGAATGTGTACCCATCTTAAGGTCAGCCTAACTATATTTTATTATTTACACAAGCTATAGATCTCTATAAATATAATTCTATTTGAACTCTATTCACTAGATAGAAAATAAATGTAAAAGCTTATTAAAGTAAAATATAAGTTAAGAAAAATTAAGGTATTTGATACCTATTCTACCCTAATTTTGCATACTAAAATCTATAGTATCCTTAAGCCCAAATTTCAAATATTTTAAAGCTCAATCACACTCAATGTATTTAATACCACTCTCATTTTATAATTCACTTGCACTTGTACCAAACATTAGGTGGTAGAACTACATCGGGCTTGATCCCTCCTCAAAGTATTGGTATATAGGTAGCTCTCTTCATAATGGGGTGTTGAGGCTATCCTACATATCCTACTAATGAACATGTATATAGGTAACTCTCTTCATAATAGGGTGTTGAGGTTATCCTACCTATCCTACTAATGAATAGGTATATAGGTAACTCTCTTCACAATGGGGTGTTGAAGTTGTCCTGCCTATCCTACTAATGAACATACATTTTTATCCCATTCCATACTTGTAAGGAGGATTAGGTTTTGCACACTAAATTAGTTATCTAGGCATAACACAAAGTTTTAAATTTTGTGTGCATAGGAACAAGACCCATAAACACAAGTGCAGGTGCTCCCAAAAAATAAGAATAGTCCTACAAAGAGGATACTAACACCACTATAAGGACACTATATCAGTATGGTGTTATTGTCCAAATGGGGTGCTACTATCCAATGAGTAAATATATATTTAGACCCTATTGATGACACTCAAAACTATCTAAAACCTAGTTTTTAGAACCCAAATCATCAATGACAGTCACTTTCTAGATAAGTCTATATTTATGCATATTTATTACTATTTTTAAAAAGGCAAAATAGGTAAAAATACATAACAAATTAGTGCTTAATTATTGCATATTATTTAACTAATATAGACACCTCAACCCTTTAATTTAATTTAGGATTTACATAGTAAAACCCTAAAAGGTTAAATCATTTGGTGAACTCGTTTAAATTCAAATATTACTTCAAACACTAGTTTGCATTAATTTTATTTTTTGTGCAATAATATAGGGTTGCATACTTCTAACTTTCTTATTTTTTTTAGAAAACCTAGCTAAATCAAACCAATTTTCATCTAGGGATTCAATTTATTTGAATATAATTTAAATTATTACAAATAACCCCTAGATTCAAAAAACCCTATCCCTATATTCTCTTAGGGTTTTTTAATATATTCTATTTTAGTATCTCTATTCCAATTTGTTTACTATATGCCATCTAAAAAATCTATCTCTCTACCATTAAGAAATAATGCTAGAATAGGTGGTAATCCTATAGAGTATATTCAGATTCATGTTATCCAAACCTATAACAAGGACAAGGAACCTATTACAAATCTAGATATGAATCCTTCACACCCTAATTATGTGGAACTCAAAAACAATGCATTATAAGATGAATAATACAACTAAGAGAAAGATGAGGTACACATTAAGAATCAGAGCATTTACCCTCCATTTACTAATAATGACATACATATGAATAAAGATGAGGTATTACAAGGCTTTAGATATATAATTAGGGAATATCCCCTTGATCATGCATAGATCCTCCAATCCATATTGGAAATCAAGAATAAAATAAATCATGGTCAATCTTCAACTCCCTTAGTTAATAATGTTGTTACACCTCCAATGGGGCCAACTCAACCAACACAGATAACACAACCTAAAATTTTTATTCAACCATCAGTGATAGATACACCACATGTGTCTAGTTTTTCCACTCTAGATGTATAATCCCTTATGCATGATATTCATACTCTATAGTTTAAGGTGTTACATCTTGAAAAGGGAGCAACTAGGCCATCACATGCCTTAGATCCCAATATTCTCTTGCATACACATTTGGCACATCACATAGTGGTAACTCCTTTTCCATCTAATTTCTTGGCACCCAAGCTCACATTATATGATGGCAAGGGTGACCCAGAGCATCACCTTAGATCTTTTCATGCATCATGCTTGGACTATGTGTCTAATGATTGGATTTTTACAATTAATTTCATTTTAATCTCAAAGATTATAAACTAAATTGGTTCTATGATTTACCAAATCAATCTATCACAGCATTCAATCCTATATCCAATATGTTCCTATCACACTTCTCTATCAACATCAATGATAAGATATCATTTGCACAAGTGGCACAGTTAAAACAAAAGTTAAATGAGCCTATCATAGATTATGTTTTATGATACAAGACAATTTTATAAAAATTTAATAGCCCCATGGTAGATAAAGAGATTCACGATATATTTTAAAAAAATATCCTACCATCAATGCATGAAGCTATCTTGTTCAAAAAGCTTCCTACTTTTACCCATTTGTGCCTCACGATCAAGGAAAAAGAGGTTAAGTTCTTATCAATGGGAAAAATCAAAAACACAAATGGATTAGAATCAACTATTAAGAGTTCAAACAAACCTCCATACAAGGTAAGGGATACATAAAACAAAAGTAATCAAAAGGACATAGTTAATGTATCTTCTGATCCATCTCCTAGATTTGTTTTATTTGCTCCTCAGCACAAAGTCTTCACTAATATTCTAGAGTCACTAGCCCAAGTTTTATAATAACTATTGGAAACAATTTCATATCTCTCCCTCCCATTAAATAGGTTGATATGACATATCTTCTTCCAAAGAGTTATGATTCAAATGCATTATGTGAGTATCACAGGGCACCAAGCCACACAATAAATAGATGCATTAGCCTAAAGCACAAGATACAAAATCTCATTGAGGCTAATATTATTGATGTGGGCACACCCATAGAGGCACCAAAAAATTAACAAATAGAGGCTAAGGTGCTAAATATATTTTTAAATCCTTTCCTAAAGCATATAGTGAATGAGGTAGGGGCACATCAAGTGTTCACTATACATACCAGGTACATCCACCAATAGATTCCTAACACACAGTTATAGAGGAGACATCCAGTGCATAACATTATTGGCATGTATCACACTAAAGTGCTACCTAGACCACTTGTCACATTTTAATAGTAAGAGATTGTGGATGATGACACATATTTACATGCACTTTTCATGCAAACATACAAATACCACCATCCTATTCCTAGTGTTATGGTTGATAATGGATCAAGTATAAGCATGTGTACCATGATACTCTTACAACACTTGGGTTACACAGAGAGGGATATATTCCCCACATATATAGTCATTAGTGGTTTCAATGGCCACATTTAGAGATCCATCATGGATATTGTGATTCTATTATAGGTTAAACCAGCACACATAGCCACTTAATTCTTAGTAGTACCTAGTGTAAGTGTATTCGATATATTATTGGGAAAGTCATGGTTATAATAGTTTTAAGCCATCCCATCTATAGTACATTGATACCTAAAGTATATACATGTTAATAAAGTGGTTAAGGTTGAGGGTTTCCCATATGAGTATCCTCTACCCATCCCATAGGTAGTTCTAGCATAATTTCCAATTATAATTTTAGCATAGACACTAGTTACAGTTCTAGCACCATTACCAAATATTACATGGTTATTAGTTATAGTAAAGGGTATATCTCTTAAGCATACATCATAGCATTCAGTCGAGTCATAAGTGTAGGCCAGGTTTACTCTTATGGTATCTACACACATGCATACTCTCCCATAGAGACCATTACTAGAAAGACCCCAATGTCAAAGATACATCACATATTCTAGGTGATATTCCTCTATTTAGTTTATGTCAAAATCATTTTTATTGGGTTCTAAGGGTTCTCAACATAGGGCACATACATCACCTACAAATTTTTATTTTACTAGATCGGTCCCTAAGATCCCTATAGTTCATAGGACATCCATAAATAGTGCTATAACATCATAGCATCACTACACAAGAAACTTTAGGAACATATTATACAACATAGTAGAGTATGGGCTCATAGTTTCCCTTTCACACCACATGCATGATCATAGTTCTCTTATTTGACATAGGTTATAGTGATAGTGAGTATCTTATGAGACTCATTGGTTAGTATGGTTCCTACTTTTGTACATACTTCTTTCTCTCTCTCACTCCTTGTACATAGTTTATTTTAATTTGTTTGTACATAGATGATACCCAAAAAACACAAAAACAATATAAAATTTTAAAATACAAAAACATTCAAATATTACTCAAAAATACAAAATTTATAGATTGTATGCATTGCTATGTTTCATTTCTACTACTTTCCATATATTACATATGTTATCTATCCTCGTATAGTCAATTTTATCATGCACATATGCTTCACTTGTTCTTGTTGAGTGCTTGCAGATTACATATAAGACCTTGATCCACTACACTAATCCAAACTTGATATCATATGTTCATTAGGGGAATATACACCTATCTAGTTTTATTCATTTGATACATTCACCCACTCGAGAGCATCTCCTATAGAGTTAATACTACCAAGTTCTATCCTTACATACTATACATTATAGTTTACACATTGATATATCTTGAAATTAATTATTTCTACTCATTGCTCAAAAAAATTTACCAACTATCATTAGTTAAAATCAGCATATGTACATCTTAGCATTTACATAGATTTGCACTAGATAGTTATACATGCTTTCATTTCTAGTTTTTATAGATTAGACTTGATTGTGTTTCCTATGATTCTTCCATTTTTAAGGGCATTCAAATATGTCATTGCTCTTTGGATCTATGCCACTTCTCTATTTGTATGCCTTAGACATGTGCCCATATCCCTTGCTTGTGCTTTCCTACTTATATACACATACATTTGAACATGTCCTTCTATGTGGCTCTAAGCCAAATTGTTTGTTGCTTGTATATGTGGACATTTGAACATGTCCTTATATGTCTTCATTCTCAAATTTAGTGACATGTGCCCATATCCCTTGTATTATGTTCCTTTAGCCTACTTTTATGTGCCTCATGTGTTTGCATGTATGCCTCATTGTATGCTTATTCACCATGACACTTGTATTTTTTGTTACACACACACCAATTTTTGATGCCACAAGGGACCTCATACATCTACCCTTCCTATTTGGGTGTTGTGATGGACATCATGCCCTATCCCCCTAGGTAGTTACTCAGATTTAATTATATACACATTGATTGCATCTATCTTGACACCTTTTTGCAATTCTAGGTTACAACTTACATCTTACATTACCTACTTATGCTCAAATACTTTTACATTCTAATGTTATGTTTGTACATTACATTGGAATATCATGCATATGCTCCAACTAACACATTTTGTAGAGATACTTCTTTTGAAGACAATTATTACATAGGTTTCACAACTACCCTCAAAATAAGGGAATTTATAGGGGGTTTTCATAGGGATCAATATATTACTTTGCTATCATAGATAAATTTTAGCACACAAGCTTGGTTTAAAAAATTAGACACAGGTCAGACACAAGAAAGAATAGGGGCTCAAAAAGTAGTTCAAATCACCTAGATTTCAGACTAGGTAGACATTATCACCTAGATTAGGACACTAGAACCACATGTGGCTACTATCCACTACATGGTGTTACTATCTAGTAACCCCAACTTCAGGGCAGTCTAGATTAGCTAGACTAGTACACCAAGTATAGTACAAATTTGCATAGATATAGTCATAAGTTTAATATTTATGTTCAAATACACTCATTTTATCTCAAATTCATACCATTTATTCATATTTTAGGGAATCATGCATGGAATAATCAGTCTCACCTTCAGTTTAGTTTCATAGATTTAGTTATTACATACTTTGTTTAGATTTAGTATAATCAAATACTAGATTGGGGCATGTGTGTGGCACATAGTTTCCATATACTCAACTACATAGGTTGATCAAATGGAATGGTAAATTTAATTTCATTATCTATGATTTATACACTTGATATCACATTCTAGGTTGTCACCAAATTCATTCTTTACTCCATCTATAGTGGTTGGCATTTTTTAGCGACCTAGAGTCACCTAATGTACCTGAGTGGCTATGGAACTGACATACATAATTAGATATACCTAGTTATATACTTTTATCACTTTACATTTTTAAGTTATAGATGCATCTACTTTGTATAGGTGGGAAATGATGGAGTCATGGTTTACTTGAGTTCTTGATCCACACACATAAAAGGATTAAACATACTTACAGTCTTATCCAAGCTAGTTATAGATCAAGATTCATCGAGTAAGGGTGGGAAATGGTGGAGTTAAAACCATATTGAGTTTTTGATCCACCCATATGAGGATTGAGTAAGCTATTATCTCAATCTAAGTTTTTAAATGATATGATCACTATGTACACTCACACATATAGGTTGTCAAAAGATTCATGTATTGTTTCACATACCCAACAAGGTGTATTCATTCCTTTCCTCTCTCCTTACTCATCTTTACTCAATTACTTTATTTCAACATAGTCTTTTACTTTTGATCATGTCTTAATTAAGGACTAGTTTTTGCATGTTTCATTATACGTCATTGCTTTGGATCATGTTTCACATACATAGACCCAGATTCACATATTCAAACTTAGCTACACGAACTTCACTTCTAAGGTAAGTTCAGGTATGCTTATTTTTATTTTATACTAGTCTTTTCACTTTCCTAAATTTTTAGCATAAATGGAGGTGCAAATGTAATCACTTAAAAGTGGTATTTAGATTCTAAAAGTGTTGTTTGAGTAGTCTATTCCTAGCTTATCCCTAGACCTATCCTAGAGCCTTTGCCACACTTTCCCAGTCATTATGTAGACCAAAAATAGCTATAATCAGTTCAAACATAGTCCTAGGATAGCATTCCCATGTCCCAACCCAATTTTCCTAGTAGTCTACTAAGTGGACATTAGCACCATATTTAGGACACTACAGCCACATGGTGTTAGTGTCCCCAACTGGGTATTATTATAGTTTTGCCTAAATATCTTGAATGCATAATTATCCAAATGTATACCCCTCCTAAGGTCAATATAAGTACATTTTATTATCTACACAAGCTATAGATATCTATAAATATAAGTCTATTTAACCTCTATTCACTAGATAGAAAGTAAATGCAAAAGCCTATTCAAACAAAAGATAAGCTGAGCAAAATTAAGGTATTTGATCCTTATTCTTCCCTACTTCTAAATAATACCATCTAAAATAGTCCTAATTCTAGATTTAAAATATTTTAAATCTCAAGCACACTCAAGGCATTCAATACCACTCTCATTATAACATTCACTTGCACTTACACTGGGCACTAGGTGGGAGAACTACATCAGGCTTGATCCTTCCTTGGAGTATTGGTATGTAGGTAACTTTATTCATAATAGAGTGTTGAAGATGTCTATCCTATCCTACTATCAAACACATATTTTTATCTCATGCCATACTTGTAAGAAGGATTAGGGTTTTCACACTAAATGAGATTTTCTAAGCACAACATGGAGTTCCATATTTTATGCATGCAAGAATATGACCTAGAAACATAGGTACAGGTACTCCCAAAAAATAAGAACATTCCTAAAAAGATGATATTAACACCACTTTGAAGACACTACAATAGTATGGTGCGACTTTCCATGTGGGTCACTACTTTCCAATGAGCAAATAGATCTTAGGACCTATTGATGACACTCATAACTATCTAGAACCTAGTTTTTAGAACCTAGATCATCTACAATAGTCACTTTCTAGATAAGTCTATATTTATGCATATTTATTACTATTTTTAGAAAGGTAGAATATGTCAAAATACATTTAAAATTTAGTTCTTAATTATTTCATATTATTTTACTAATTTAAACATCTCATCCCTTTAATCTAACTTAAGATTTACATAGTAAAACCCTAAAAGGTTAAATTATAATTCTAGTGCTTTTCAATATGAAAGCCTCCTTATGTGCAAAATGGTTTGAAATATGGATTTATACCTATATTTTGAGAATTAATTCAGATGTATCTTGTTAAACTTGTGGTATGACCCATTATATTAATTTAAAATTGATCAATTATCCATTATTTAGAGGGAGGACAAAAATAGTTGAACTGGACACTATCAGGGTGTGTTGTCCCCAGAGCAAAAGCAAATGATCTAGGAAATGGAACAGTGTGTGGATAAGCTTAAATTATCTTACATTAAGAATAGGGACATTTTAGGATCATTTATTTTCTTATATGAATGGGTCATCCAAGTGGAAAATGAAGTGCATTGATCAAAAGGTCATGGACTAAGTGTGTAAAAAGGGTGATCATAAGTGCATTATTTTAGCTTAAAAGTAAATTTATGTGTCTACAATATATTAAAAAAATGAATTGAAATTATAACACTAATGACATCTTTATTAGCATGTAGACCAAAATTAAATGTTCACAAGTTAAAAAAATGTGGCATAAATAAAGAAAGTGCACTCTAGCCAAAAGGGGCCTCACAAGTTTCCCAAACCCACATAGTAATATTCCAAAAAGTCTTTAATATTAGTGCATGTTCCTCACTAACATCCCAAATTGTCGATAATGTTAAGGTATGTCTCATACAAGGGGTCAAGATAACATGAGATCAATGGAGAGATAATAAAATATTCTTAGGGGGATGGGATAAGGGTTATAGACCATTGAAAGTTGAAAAAATATGTTAAGTACACCTAATTTGGACCAATAATTAATAATTACACAAACATCCTAAAATTATATATTTTATCACGAAATAATATCATGTCCTTGCACCCAAATAATATGAATATTCCTTAATTTCCATCTCGATATTTAATGTCATTTTGAACATGCACAATGAAAATAAAATTTCATAAAATTTTGAAGGATCCCACATTAGTCATTGTGTTTGGAGGATAGACTTTAAATTTTACCACATTGTTAATGACCTACACAAAACCTCAAAATTTGATCTATTCTTGGCACCTTTAGATACAAACTTTCCAAACATGGGCTATTATAATACATTGCATGAGAAAATTAGTTTCCCTACATAACTCTTTTAAAAAAATTAAATTTTTTCAAGCACATAATTTAAATATTTTATGCATTTTTTTTGGAAACTAGTAAAACAAGGGGCAAATGGCCACTACACAATGTTAAAATAATACACCCATTATGTATCTAAGAAAGTATAATAAAATTTTGGCCTTAATGGAACCTTAATGTTTTGAAATAAGGAAATGAAATTATTTTTGAATGATTGATAATAAATAGTAATAGAAAGATAGAGATAAGTGATTGAACTGAGACACTTAGGCACTGTAACTAGATTCTAAGACTAGAAAGAGGTTTATGAGGCTACTGGACTACATCCCTAGATTTGATTATGATTTGAATATGAGACACACTCAACTAGACACCAATTATGAATTGAGACAAAAATGGCTATCAATTGTGACCCTCTACTTCTAACTCTAATCTAATGCTATGATTTTTACCTCTACTTATTTTAGGTTCTATAACTTTCTAAGTTACTTTAATAGAGATAGATGATTAGGATCTTGGATTTAATTTGTATATTTATGGGTAGAACTATATAAAATTTATATATATTTTTAAAACTAATTCACCACAATTTTGTTATAATAGAACGTGTCCAAGAGTTCATGTACAAGGCCTCTCCCTTGAGGGTTTCAACTAATATATTGCATGTAGTATAATCATGGCTCAATGTAGTTAAAGTGTTTTTAATTGTTCCTAACTCATATGAGATAAATTAATTCACCTTCTCTCCTTAGATAAATTAATGAAACTATATTCTTGGATATGACTTTACTTTGATACAAGTGTAATGGCACAATACATGGGTTGATGGTGATGCAATGTAAGTCTAATGTGTATGTTCCTATGAAAGATGTGTAGACCTCTTGATATGACTTAGTATATGTGCATGAGAGACTCAAATTCTAAGAGATTTGGATGTGAACACTTGATTTGATATGATTAATGGTATATTTTTATATAAAGGGATCTATAGGACACATGCACATTATTTTAACTATTTTTTATTTTATGGTAATCATTGTATGCACAAAAAATTAAAAGGGAGGCATAAACTAGTTCTAATATATAATAATCTAAAACAATAATCAAATTTATTTCATGGCTAAAAATAAGAATCAATGGAATAATAAAATTATTATATCATGTAATAATAATGAAAATATATAAAATTTTGGAATCTAACACATTAGTTGATGTTTTATAAATTCAAGACTATATATGGGCTCTACAGGTGACTGTGCTACACTTGAAAGTATGACTATTAAATGTCATTGGGATAAAACTAGTGCTATGCCAAATCTATATGGAAAATAATAGTAGGATACCAAATCTATACAAGATGCTTACATTGAATACGTCTTATGATATGCTTCTAATTTTGCAATTCTTAGGTAGGCATATAAGTTGATCTCAAGTAGGGTTGTGAAATATCTTTACAAAATTTGTAGGTAGCATGAATTTTTATGTCTTCTTTTATCTCCTTTACCCAACCCTCAAAATTAGGATAAAAAAGTATGTACAAGGTTATTTGACTCAAGATACCCTTGAGTATTTTTAGCTACATATCTTGCATGTTTGGAATCGAAGTCAATGTAGTTACCTTATTCATGTGAGTCAAGTGTAATTAATATAAATGTTACACCTTTTTTCTATAGGAAATCTAATGTGACTACATAAATATTCACCTCAACCCTCTTTTTGTACAATTTGATGATGGTATAAGACTTGAAGTGATATATTTATTTTTAAATTTAATGTGTAAGCTCCCTCATAAGTGTAGTAATAAATTTGATCAATGAATTACTCAAAATTATGGAAGATTCTATGTTTTACTCTCACATGGATATCACTCGATAAATGACTAGGGATTGATTTTTATATATAAGTCTCTTTAGGACAAGACTCATGATGGCCAATCATATAATAGTATGCTAATAAAACTCAAAGGTACAAAAATTCAAGCCAAGGTGGAGGACCTGCAAAAAGGTAGGGCACTAATTTCAGACATGACATAATTGATAGGTCACTAATTTTGTACCTTTAAAAATAATTTCTCAAAATCAAGATGAGACTTCTTAAAAAGTGGATGACTTGAATAAAGAAGTTGATGACATATGAATTTAAGGATGTCTAAATAAAATAAGGATATAGATAGTCTAATGTGGGATGAAATGTGTCCAAAAAATCCAAATATACATAAGTGGAACAAGTGTGTTAAAAAATTAAAAATACCTAATGAAAAAGGTCCATATACCAAAATTAGTTGTCTACATAATTCCCATACTTTGACATATGTATGTGATGTGAATGCATGTGTGCATAAAATTAAAATAATAAATTGAAACATGCACCTACACTTACCTAGGAAGGGTGGATGAAGTCATTGAATTCTCAGACTATACTCCACCCACATGAGATGATAAATTTTGGTAAATTTAGATTCTTCCTATAAACAAATTAAATTAATTTAAAATGTCATAACAAATATATAAAATAATATATATTTTTGAAAATATAATCATAATAAAGAATACACCTAATATTACATGAAACATGCTACCATATTTGGTAATTATAGATAGCTAAATTTTTCATTATATACTTGGAAACATCAAATTGTACATGTCATTGACATAAGTGGTTTGTGCATATAAATTTGACTTTTGTGTACACTTTCCCCTATCTATTTACCTATCTAATGTTTTGGCTAACCCAATTTTGTATCACACATAATCGATATCTCCCTATTATGTGATATAATGCTCTATAATCCTAATTAGTCTATCACCATATTCCAAATCACTAAATTTATCTCTTTAGAAAGTGTCTATAATAGTTATATTCTTAAAGATTCCTTCAGGTTTTCACCTTTTCCAGTAGTGTCTAAATACCCTTAATGTATACTTTTAAAATTTGAATGTCTCATTTTGTTTAGCCTAGGTGCATTTCATATGTTAGTTATAGATGTAAATACCAAATATTTATCTATAAATACAACTCAAGCCTAACATCTTACCTACCTATAAATTAATTATAAATGCATTCACTCTCTACTTGATAAAAATCTTGAGAAATCTATTGGAACTTTATTGATACATTATCACAAAGTCCTACACATCTAAATAATCCTTAAAGCAATAACTAGAGCCAAGTTTGAACACAAATGCAAGGTCAAAGTTACATGTTATGAAGTGTCAAAATCTAATCTATGTATTTCATTTTATTATGATCATGATAGTGCACACACAAACTCATGTGGGATAACTACATCCATTTTAGCCCACTTTGTAGTATACAGATGTAAGAAACTCTTAATCACTTAGAAGGGAGTGGTTTGGATTTTTCAATCCATATTTTTAGCCCTTTTTTCTAATCAAATATCATGTTGAAAGTGAAGCTAGGGTTTCAAGGAAATTAGAGACAAATCTAATAAATGCATAGGACTAAGGGAAAGCAAACACACATAAATCATCTAAATAGAAATTCATAATTATTTGAGGGACCAAAACAATCAAACTAGATAGTTCTAACAAATAGTGGGAAATACCATTTTCCTTAGCAGTTTGAGCTTTATCAATAATGTCCATGTAGGATTTGATAATATATTTCTTGATCTAAGTAGTTACATAGATTTCTTGATCTAAGTAGTTACATAGATAATATAGAGTCATTTTAAGAATATGATGTAGACAATGAATAGTATAAATTAGAAAATCAATTAAGTTATTATCCTCCCTCTTAACTCAATCAATTCTAAAAATATTAGGTGAAATTAATCTCTCTTTTACATTTAAAACTATATATTAGTGCCCTATTTTACACATTCCAAATGTCAATAGTTTTATGTTATATAAATCACGTAAATCTTAAAATAAATAGAATATTATTTTAAACTCCATCTTTGTTTTAAGCATGGAAAACCCTATGTCTTTTTCCCTTAAGGTTTTATTTTTTCTTCTTAGGGTTTAATTTTTATCTTGCATTAGCATTTCAGATCATATTTATGATTTCCCATTAATGGGTAGTATTCTATGCATTTTTCCCTAGTGTTATTGATGTGTTCATGGACATATTATGTGCCATCTAAGAAGGTTAGAGCTCTTATAATTGTAAGTCAAAGTTATAGATCAAGTGGTTTTTCAAATTATAATCAGATTCCTTTGATCTGTGTGAAATCTAAATGAATAAAATTGATGAATTACAAGTTCCTTATATTTGTTGACGAAAATGTTGATAAAGTACACATAGATTTAACATGTTGTTAATGATGATAGGTCTAAAATTAAAAATGTTTAAGAAGATTGAAATAAACATAATAATGAATATTATAGTATAATACATCTTAATGAACTTAATGATGTAGATCCTACACAAGTAGACAAACTTTCTAATTTTAGAATGGAATTAATATGCAACTGAATGACTTGGATAAGATATTGAACAACATCCTAGAGATTAAAAATGTAAATAATGCTAAGGAAACCACATTTGAAGATCAATGTGATTAACTCTTTAATGATACTAATCATCATTTTATAGGCATAGATTATATAATAGGTGTTCAGACCATTGCTCCTATTAATACTATTCATATGTCTACAACTATAGCTACATGTGATGCCCATCTGTGGTGTGAAGGAAACATAAACTTATCCTCAAATTTCCATTGTTGTTCCTATAAAACAAACCTTTGTGCCTCCTAATCTTGATGCTAATATGACATAATCTACTATTGATCAATATTTTATGCCTACTACTCAATTGTGTATACAAACTCTTATAAATCACCAATCTAAAGTTTCCCAACTATAAAAAGGTTCTAAATAAAGCCATTAAACTAATTTTCAAGAATTATTAAATAAACTTTTAGCCCTAGATATCTTTTTATCCTCTACCTAAAATATTTGTTGCCCCTAACCTTATAGAATATGATGGTAAAGGTGATCTAGAACAACATCTTCGAGCCTTCCATGAATCATGTTTATATTGTGCATCCAATGATAATTTACTTATAATTTTTTTCCAAGGATCCCTAAGGAGTATGTTTTGCAATGGTTTTATGATATCCTTTTTTAATCGGCATATGTTTTCAGTCCTTTGGCTAATCAATTCTTAGTGCACATTTTTATTAATATTAATGAGAAGGTTTCTAATCCTCAAATGAAAAAAGTCAGATAAGGACCTATTGAGCCCATTAGTGACTATATGATTCATTATAATACTTGTCTCTATAAAATGAAAAATCCTATGGTTGATAACAAAATATAAAATATAATCAAGCAAATTTTACTTGTTCTTATACATGAGTATATTATGTTTAAATAATTTCAATCCTTTAATGACATATGCCATATGGTTAAATATTGTGAAGTTAAGCTAATAAATATGAATAAGCTAAAGTTGGGTCTGATACATTAGCATATTCTAATGCCAATTTTTAAATCAAACCAAATTTCAAATCCAAAGCAAATAATTTTAATAAAGTGGCTAAATTCATGGTAAATGCAGTTTCACAACCTATTAATAGGATTTTCCTTTCGACTCATCAAATAAGGAAGTTTACACAATTATCAAAAATTCATCATAAGGTATTACAAAATTTAATCGAGTGTAACCTCATATCTCATCCTCTTCCATTGGATATTGATATGATAAAGGCACAACCTAAGGGGTTTGATATCAATGCATATTATGATTGACATAGATGTGTGGGACTTTCTATTAATAGATATTCTAGTTTTAGATATAATATATAAGATTGGATTAAGTATAATACTCTATCAGTCAATGATTTGAATACACCTATGAATGATTCCATTATACAACCTAATGTAAAATTTAATATCTTTTCCAATCCTTTTCCCAAGCATACATCTCAAGAAACCAAGACTAATCCTTTATTACATATGACTTAAAATTTGCATCCTCTAAATTTTTATGTTTATAGAACTGAGGGTGGTCATCCTTTAGACAATATTATTGGTACACATACAATCACATTTTTACAATGACCAAAAATCACATTCTATGGAAGTGATATTATTGATGATGATTCTAGCAATGTGCCATTCTCTATACATGTTTTGACAAACATCCTATAAACAATATTATTATGTATAATGTGTAAAGTGAAAACTTATGCTCTATGAAATTTGTTACTATTCTTAGGTTTAGACATAGAGAATTTATTGATACTACTATAGTGAAAGGATTTTATGAGAAGAGACAAAACCCTCTCGGGGGTATTATGGTACCATTTATGGTAGGTTATTATGTTACCACTTATGGTAGGTCCTATAAAAAATGTTACTTGGTTATTCACCCTACCTAATACTATGGCATTTAACATCTTATTAGGATGTCCATGGCTGCATAAGATACATATAGTACCATCTTTAGTACATCAATGTGTGAAGTATATCCATAGAAACTAAGTGGTTATAATTATGAGTATTCCATATGAGTATCCCATTCATCTAGATACATTTACTCTACCACCTCTATCATATCCTATTATACAACTTAATATTTAATCCTATAAATGAAAATTAGAGACAAACATTTGATCTTCCTCATATACCAATGTTTCAATGTTCATTACATTAGTATTATATTTAATTTTAGTATATATTACCTAGTTTGACATGTCTTAAGATATTTATGTAGGCCACTCCACTTATTTTACAATGAATAGTGATAAAATATCCTAACATGCAATGAAATATATAAGTTACTATGGTTACTAAATATATATAGCCTACACATGATCATGTTGACTATGATGGAAATGATGAATATTACATAGCGCATGATCATTTCTCTGATTTAGATGATGATATACATGTTACCCCTCACCCATGACATGTGACATTAACAACAATCAATCCAGGTCTTACATGTGAGCATCTGCTTGATGGGATCATCAATTTGAAATAACATAATTTAATTCCAAAAAAAGTTCAAATATTTTCAAAATTAGTAAAAATTAACAAATACAAATTTTCAAAATTAGGACCTATGCATGACATGATTTATTAGTTTACATGATTGATTAATGTTATTTATCACACACATAGTGAATTACATATCAATGTTTTTACACACATGTTTTCACTATATATATGAGTGGGATTCAGGACATAAAATTTACATATGGTACATGGACATACATTTGCATTACATTTATCTAAAATACCAAAATTATTGTGTAAGTGCAAATTAGTGTTAAGTGGAGTGTTAATAGGAAGATTAAGTGATCCAAGGGATATTATAAGGTTAGTGTGATGTAGGAAATTTGGATGAAATATTAGGATGGTGTAGACAGTGTTATTAATATAATGTTAATTAGTGATAAATAGTGGAAATTAACATTGGATAATGGTAAAATTAGCAATGATGAAAGAATGGGTTAATTTTAAATGTATACATTTTTTCCCTCTTTGAAAGGGAATTATGATCAAAAGAAGTAATGGAATTTCAAATATGAAAATGGTCATGTGAGTTAGTAAGTTGATGCAATTAATGCCCCATTGAGGGGTCATATAGGGAGGAATGAGATGGAGGGCCATTCAAAATAAAAATGAGGGGTGGATGTGTAGATGAATGGAAAGAGGGGTCAAAATGGACCTGATAGATGTGAAAGTTGATGATGAATAATAGTATTGACCTAATTCATGAGCTAAAAGTTTGATAATGCCCCTAGAAAAAATATGTGATAGAGAAAATATGATGAGTTACAGCCTAAGACCTGCCCTAGTCAACTACATATGAAAGGGGGAAGATATAAATGTTTAATGAGTAGACAAGTAAATATGTGAGCTTTGGATCTATTCCAATCAATGACACATTCTAGGGAGACTTGTGGGCTATGATTGAATGATTTATTTGGTGATGTTTTAAGATTTGGACATATCCTATGCAAGGGCACATATTGGGGAGAGTTGTGAGATATGATGAGTTGGATTAACTAATGTTGTAAGCTTTGCACATTTCCCAAGAAATGATGCATGCTAAGGAGAGCTTAAATTTGTGATGATTTTGATGGACTGATGTCACATCTTTTAAGGTATCCCAAGAAAGGATACATGTTAGGGAAAGATATGATCTATGATGAGTTTGATGGATTAATTTTGTAATTTTTGGATGTATCCTAGGTAAGTATGTATGTCAAGGTGAGTTGTGATTTGTGATGAGTTGATAGATTGATTGATTGATGCATATATTTATCTTAAGGATTCTATGAGTGGACATAATGATGAAAATATGAGAGATAAGGGAGGAAGTCACATGAGAATTAGTGGCCAATGGATAAAATATATAAAAACATTAGCTAAGCTAATGTCAGACACCTGATGTGATCAAGAATTGCCTAAATAGTCTATATGTACCTAAGGTGGATGTAGTTCTCCCAAAAATGGGATGGATGGTGAGAAATGATGATAAGATGATGCAAGGTAAGACCCAAAAGGTGCTCTAGGGAGACAAGATAAGATATGATAAGATAATTTTTAGTATTGATGATTAATGATAATGATATAAAAATGGGGTTAGAGTAGGGAATTGGATGAAATGAGTGATATAATGGAAATGGTGATGAAGATGAGAATGTTTGGAAAAAATAGGGTGAAATACAAAGGTGCATATGAAAAGTAGATGTTGGAAGGGTTAAAAATCTAGAAAATTAGGGGTTATATAGGAGGTAGGAGGGGGGAACTATTCATTTTCATTCCACTTTTCACCAATTTTTATCTATATTTGAGAACAACTTGCCAGACAGAGATAGATCATGTGTTGCACCACTACCACTGAGGAGAGTGCATTCAGAAACATTAGGGAGACACCGAGTATGGTGTCCTAGTGAGTACTTTACTTTTTGTTAATTTTGAAATTTATTAGAATTTATTAGGATTTAAATTAGGGTTATATTGAATTTATTTTGAGGGACAATTTTCCTCAAATTAATTTTTTATCATGAAAAGTGGATTCACCAGGGTTAAACATGGCTTCACTTTTAGCATTAACAATTTTTCTAGTTTTGCTAAGATTCTAACAGCTTTGCCCTTCAAGGAAAATTTTCAAAAGAGGTCATGGATTTTTGAATGGGAAAATTAGATTTGTGAAATTCATCATGGATTTGTAAATGAGTTAGGGATGAATCCACTTATGTTGTCTAGTAACTTCAAAAACCCATTAGCAATTTTGATTTTGAGATAAGTAGCTTTGTAATAATGTAGAATCAAATTCATATTTGAACGTGAGGTGATTTTAACTTTGTGGTTCACTAACTATGTGTAATCCTTAGATCCATCTCAAAAACTATTATGTATCTTCTCCTTCACTTGTAACCCTAACTTAATGAACCAAGAGGATAAGTGCAATTGATAAGGAATCTAGAACATAAATGCTCTGATACCAACTGTCAGGATCCTACTCCTCAATAAGAGTACATATGATTACCTTGTATAAGCAACTAAACATGGAATTATACCAGAATGAACAAGTAACTAGAATTCACAAATAGCACAGAATATGAGAGACAATACACAATCTTGTATTAATACTCATCCAGAAAGAAAATACAATAAAGAAGATGCCACTTCTTCTCACACCTCTATGAGGCTTCCAACACCTCAAGGGCTCCCAGTAATTCTCAATCAAGAGTTCACTTTCCTGCCAAAAATGGTCACAACAAACAACTCAAATATAGAGTTGGTGTTCACCTCTAACCAGTCAATAATAACACTGCCAGTACCAAGCACTCAAAAGTAATTCAAGTAGATCTCCTATGAACTTGTAATAACTTTCAACTCAAATGATATTACTTACCATGTAAAACTTCTTCCTGATCTTACAACAACCTGTAGATCAACTTGTTCTTACAATTAGAAGGATCTACCTTGCCTTCCTCTATTGCTCTAATTACAATACATGCTAATGGGTCTATAAATAGATCCCATACTAAACAATAACTTAGACTTCTAATTTATAATAATTAGACACATAGCTCAAGACTCAAAATAGTCTTTACATGCAAAAAATTAGTTCAACAAACTAACTATTTGTGCAACGAATAGTTTTGGAACCGCACAGGCGATCGACGTCGGTTCCTGTCTGACTGGAGGTGACTGACATCGGCTGACTCCTACCAATGTTGACAGCTTCTTGTTCATCCCTGACCAACTTCGGTTGGCCTGACCGATGCCGGTGACTGTGACACTCAGTAACCTCCTCCATGTTTGCATATAGTGAAGCTTTTAGCTCCACAACCTAACAATCTCCCACTTGGAGATAAATAGCTGCACCTATACATCATCTAGTTTGTTTCTTGGCTTTGTATCCCTCTTCAAGATAACTCTTGAAGACCAACCACCACAAATCCTATGGTGCACCTCCTGTCATCCAAATCACCTTGCCACATCTGATTCTATGAACCCATGTAGAGAAGTGCTTGACCCTACATAGCATGTATACCTGCTGCTGGTCCCTCTCAGATATCTAAGAATCCACTTAACTGCCCTCCAATGCTTCTTTCTTGGATTGGCTCCAAACTTGCTGACAACTCCCACTGCTTGGGAAATCTCAGTTCTAGTACACATGTACTTAACCTCATCATGTGAATTAGGACACTATTCATAGAACTGTCCAACCATCAGCGTGCTAACCGGTTTCACACAATCATCTGGAGACAAAATCAACTTGTGACCTTCCATGTCTCTAGAACACACTCATGCCAAAGAATCTTGTTGCTTCCAGATTCCTCATGACACACCTCTGAACTAACTTTACCTTTAGTTTAGCAACTCCCTACATATGTGACCCTGCAACAAGCACAACATACAGTAACAGGATAATGTAGCTAATATTATCCAACTTGGTAAAGAAAACACAATGGTTAAACCTCCATTGTCCTGCAGCTTACTCAAGACCATATACCCTGGCCTTCCGTCTCACGTGTCCATTCTCGCTCTTCTTTATCCTAAAAATACATTCATCTCTTAGTGATTTCTTCCAACCAGTAACTCTACCAAAAAGTTCCTATTTGGTTCTTCTCCAAGGAATCACATTCCTCATCCATGCCAAGCTCCCACTATTTCCTAGATTCTACCTACTCTGCTTCTTTAATAACTTCCTAGTTCTTGACCATCAGTGAGCAAAAAGTAGTGTAAAGAAGGGAAATGATGAATTTGAGGCTTACTTACCCTTTCAGTCCTCCATATGGGCGCTTGAGACTCCTTAACAGCTTGATGTCTGCCCAAAATTTGTCTCAGTGACTGATGTCAGTCACATCTCAGTCTGCACCTGACCATCGTTAGTTCCATGTGACTGCCTCATCATCGACATCAATTCCCCCTAACCAACATCAATGTTTATTTGTCTGGAGTCACTGACGTCGAGTTATACATAGCTAATGTTAGTTTTCTAATCGACATCGGTCTCTATGTTTTACTTGTGAGCAATGACTTTTACTCGCGAGCTCCTTTTAGATCAAACCCTTGTCCATATCAACCTTGATCTGCTCAAAATTCTTTAGCCCCTTGCATTGATCTCTATCCATCATCTTCTCCTTGAAAACCAAGGCTTTCCTATTCTTGTCATGAACATCAGATTTCTCAAGAAACGTCACTTTCTTCTTTTGTTTACAAAAATCTTGATCCATGCTTTTCAAATCTGAAAGCATACCCTTTGACTCAAGAACATGAATCCCCTTCTTATTCATGTGACCAAGCCTATTAAGCCACATCTTTGAATCTACAACTAAAGTAGATAAACCAGAAGGAGAATCAGTAATACAAGTAGATAGATAAAGCGTACCTACTTTCTTACCTCTTGCTACAACAAGTGCACCCTTGGAAACTTTCCAAGAGTCTGCTATGAGAGTTATTATGCAACCCTCATCACCCAACTTTCTAACAGAAATCAAATTCCACTTCAGGACTGGGACATGCATGACCTCCTTCAACACCCATGTGTTGCCCATCTGCAATTTCAGCTTCACTTTCCCTTTGCCAACCATTTGACAAGGCTTACCATCCCCTAAATAAATTTCTCCAAAGTCTCCCTAGACATATTCATGAAAAAATTCCCTATTTGGGGATGCATGGAAAGAGGCACCAGAATCTAAAACCCAAGATTCTACTTTATCCAAGGAACATACCAGAGCATCCTGGGCAACAATATCT
Source organism: Torreya grandis (assembly GCA_037957365.1). Taxonomy (NCBI): domain Eukaryota; kingdom Viridiplantae; phylum Streptophyta; class Pinopsida; order Cupressales; family Taxaceae; genus Torreya; species Torreya grandis. The sequence goes on along the minus strand of JARHVA010000854.1, from coordinate 3,596,701 downwards.
ACAACATCTGCTTCTTCATGTCCTTCATGCTGATCTTCATTCACCCAGCAATCTTTCTTTACATGCCCTTGCTTTCCACATTTCCAGCAGGTTATTCTGCCATACCTGGACTTGGATCTCCTGCCTATCTTTGACCTTGATTTCCCATGCTCGATCTTTTCTCTTTGCCTTCTCCTACTTTCAACACTCAAAGCATTCCCTGATGATTCACTTGTGCTTTTCCTACGAATTTCTTCATTCAAGATTACACTCACAACATCATCAACTTTTAAGATTTTTGAAGCAGACGCAGTATTACTAACTACCATTACCAAACTCTCCCAACTTTCAGGTAATGAGCATAAGATTAAGAGAGCCTTAATTTCATCATCAAAAACAATAAACTACTTTGATACCACTTGATAAGGAATCTAGAACATAAATGCTCTGATACCAACTGTCAGGATCTTACTCCTCAATAAGAGTACATATGATTACCTTGTATAAGCAACTAAACATGAAATTATACCAGAATGAACAAGTAACTAGAATTCACAAATAGCACAGAATATGAGAGACAATACACAATCTTGTATTAATACTCATCCAGAAAAAAATACAATAAAGAAGATGCCACTTCTTCTCACACCTCTGTGAGGCTTCCCACACCTCAAGGGCTCCCAGTAATTCTCAATCAAGAAATCACTTTCCTACCAAAAATGGTCACAACAAAAAACTCAAATACAAAGTTGGTGCTCACCTCCAACCAGTCAGTAATAACACTGCCAGTACCAAGCACTCAAAAGTACTTCAAGTAGATCTCCCATGAACTTGCAACAACCTGCAACTCAAATGATCTTACTTACCATGTAGAACTTCTTCCTGATCTTACAACAACTTGTAGATCAACTTGTTCTTACAATTGGAAGGATCTACCTTGCCTTCCTTTATTTCTCTAATTACAATACATGCCAATGGGTCTATAAATAGATCCCATACTAAACAATAACTTAGACTTCTAATTTACAATAATTAGACACGCAGCTCAAGCCTCAAAATAGTCTTTACATGCAAACAATCGGTTCAACAAACTAACTGTTCATGCAACAAACATTTTTGGAACTGCACAGGTGATCGATGTTGGTCCCTGTCTGACTAGAGGTGACCAATGTTGGCTGACTCCTATCGATGTCGGCAGCTTCCTTTTCACCCCTGACCGACGTCGATTGGACTGACTGACGCTGGTGACTGTGACACTCAGCAACCTCCTCCATGTTTGCATACAATGAAGCTTTTAGCTCCACAACCTAACAGCAATTATAGGGTAAAAGTGGGTTAGCAGTTGAAGTTGTGTTTAACCTCAACACCCCCTTATGTTGAGTTTTTCCTACATACCAATACTTTTATGAGTGATCAAACACCATGTAGTTCTCCCATGCTACAGTGGTGTGTGTGAAATACTAGTGTAAAATGTAAAATATTGTTGTAATCCTTCTACATGATAATATTTGGAGGAGATTATAAAGAGATTTTACTCATGCAATCAATAATGGATATGAACATACATAGGGAAAATATTAAACACATGCTATTATATTTTATTACATAATCAAATGGGATAATACAATTATATATTAAAGTCATTCCTATATTTATGGAGTTCATATCTCCATCAATATCTCCTCATATCCCTACGATCACTTATAAACATATTTACATATTATTTTTGTAACTCTCAACAATACCACTAACCATAAACAACTTATTACATAATATTATTTTTACACATAATAATATGACACTCAAATAATATATTCTACTAACCCACCCAAATAACAACTAGTGAATTATTACTCATGTAATTATTCACTTTACAATATTAATTCAAATTCCATGTAAGGATAACTTTTCCTAACATAACCCCCTTTATTACTTACATGGTAATTTGTGTTTCACAAGACTTAATGAAATTAGAGATGGAAAACATCAACATCTTATCAACCATTCACTGTCAGGAACTTATCTAACTGAACCAATGTGGGAACCATGAACAAGAGCCATCTACTTATCAACCATTCACTATAGGAAACATCTTTAACCTAGTTAGTTTGGGAACTCAAGCATGCACTCACCACTTATTCAAATTTTAGTCCTGCATCTCTTAAATACTTTTTTTATTTAATACACTATGTGGGAAAATAGGAATTACACATCTTATTTTCACAAACACAAACAAGGGTTAAAAAATTGAAATACATGAAAAAATTAAAAATGAGAATTAAATCCTCATTATCATAATAGTAGCCTTTGCACGGGAATATTTCCACTTAATCTCATACAATGTAGATAAATGCCATTGCCACTAGTGATCATCCTTAGCATAGTCATTTATGCACAACTAATTTTCCACTAATCTAGATGTGCAGCCCCATCACTAGTGACTAATGAGAGGATGTTAAAATTATTACAACCTCCTTATTTATTGCTAATTACTTATCAAACAAGATGTTGAAGCTCAATTACATGTCATTTTTGATAATATAACCCCCCATAAAACTAACTCATTTGATATAAGGACATCCATTACCCTAAAAATGCATCCATTAAAAAATATGGGTTTTTTATTTTGATTCTTAAATTTGACATTTAATATACTAATAACTAAATACATTTTATATCCCAACTCCAACTTGTGACATGACTCAATTTTTATTGACTATGCATAATGACACTTGATTGACTATATATAACTTGACTCTTTTGGCATACATACTTTTCATAGTGACCTTTTGATATGAATAGAATTATGACTATTTGGACCATAAATATTAAGCATAATCCTCAATAAACTTGACTAAACCTGTATCTAACTATCCAAGACAAATCTTGATAAAAATAAAAACTATATACAAATATGCATTTTGACTAAAACTCATAAATTATAAAAGTGACCCTAAATTTTCAATTCATACCTAAATATAGTTGAATTAAAAAAGACTTAAACATTGACTTTAAAATTCATATAAATAAAACATATTCATACTGATGAGAAATTGCATGACATTTTTTTTGGTGATGGCAAGTGAAAACAAGGACTGCAACCTAAGCACAAAACTTTGTAGATGGGCAAAGTTGGAGTTATTAGCACATATAACCAGAATGATGAATGATGGTTAAATGAAATAGGATCTCTAAGAGACTTTTATTATCCATAAGTAGATATGGTAAGGATTTTGATAAAAATATAATGTTATACATGGATGCAAGCAATTGATGGAACCTCTATGTTATAGGATGCACATGTTTGAGCATAGTATGTAGCAAGGGCCATTTGGTGTGGAAATGTTTTATTATTGCATTCTAACAAAACTAAACAAAATAATTAAATATGTACTTGGCATTCATCAAATGTCATTAAATTCATTGAAAACTGATGAAACTTTTTCAAAACTTTTGAAATCCTCTTTGTAGTGAACACTCAAGCTGACTATATAAGAGATGAATCACTAAAATAGATAAATGGACGAAGACATTTTAAGTAGATTTGAGTGGTCAATGGCAAGGAGACTAGGTTAGAGATGTTACAAGAATAATGGAGCTAGTTCAATGGTTTTGTCAAATAATCAATGAATGTAGAATCCTTTTTTTCAAATAAATGACTCCATATTAATCTAAATTGATAGTTTACAGAAGTGTCAAATTGTTGATTGTCAAGGACTTACATGTTTGATCCACCTTTTTTTCCAAGGTTATTTTAACAGATTCAAAACAATAGATTTCCTACAACACAAAGCTAAAAAATAACATATATTGAAATACTAAATAATGTATATTCACAAGATACATTACCATAATAACTACAACCATCCACATGGATAAAGAGCAGTGCAACTACCCCTCACATGTTCTCATAGACCCATAGCTTCTCTAATATCATTGATAATATTTGGATGAGATTATAGATATATTTAAATCATTCAATAAATAATGGAGCCGAATACATAGAGGTAAAATATTAAACACATGTTATTATATTGCATTACATAATCAAACATGATAATACAATTATATAGAAAAGTCATTCCTATATTTATGGAGTTCATATCTCCATCAATATCTCCTCATATCCCTATGATCACTTATAAACCTATTTACATAGTATGGTTGTAACTCTTAATAATACCAATAACCATAAAAAACATATTACATAATATTATTGTTACACATAATAATATGAAAATCAACTAATATATTCTACTAACCCATCCAAATAACAACTAGTGAATTATTAAGTTTGCATAATTATTCACTTTATAATATTAATTCAAATTCCATGTGAGGCTAACTTTTACTGATAGTGTGATTAAGTGCTTCAACCATGACTTATGACCTTATAAGTGTAATCAAATCTTAGTTTAGGGCTATTAAGGTTGCATGTATTCAAAATTAGGACAAATAGGGAATTGTCTCATAATGTGTAATTAGAATTTATAATCACCTAAAAGTGGTATTTGGATGCTAAGAGTTTTTCTTGAGTTAGCCTAATCCTATCTTAGCCCTAGACCTATCTTAGAGACTTTGCCACACTTTTCTATTCATTGTGTAGACCATAGATAACTATAGTCAGTTTAAACATAATTCAAGGATAGCATTTCTAGATCCCAACCTAATTTTCCTAGTAGTCTATTAAGTAGACAATAGTAACACATTTGGGACACTACATCCATATGGCACTAATGTCCCCAACTAGATGTTATTGTACTTTGCCCTAACTCTCCCAAATGGATACTTTTTCAAATGTGTGCCCCTCTTAAGGTCATCCTAAGTACATTTTATTATTTTCACAAGCTATATATCTCTATAAATACAAGTCTATTTGACTCTTATTCACTACATGGAAAATAAATGCAAAAGTCTATTCAAATAAAGATAACTTGATCAAAATTAAGGTATTTGATCCTTATTATTCCCTACTTATATATACTACCATATACAAAAATGTTAATCCCATATTTCAAATATTTTAAAGCTCAATCACACTCAATGCATTCAAGACCACTCTCATTCTAGCATTCACTTGTACTTACACCAAACACTAGGTGGGAGAACTAAATCGGGCTTGATCCTTCCTCAGAGTATTGGTATGTAGTCAACTCTCTGCATAGTGGGGTGTTGAGGATGTCCAACCTATCCTACTAATGAACAAAAAAATTTAGGTCATGCCATACTTATAAGGAAGATTAGGGTTTGCACACTAAATTAGGTTTTCTAGGCACAACACAGAGTTCTAATTCTTGTATGCATAGAAATAGGACCCAAAAACACAAGTGCATGCACTCCTAAAAAATAAGAATAGTCCTAAAAAGAGGATACTAGCACCACTTTGAGGACACTATAGTATTATGGCACTATTGTCTAGGTGGGGTGCTACTGTCTAATGAGTAAATAGAAACTGAGACCCTTTTAATGACATTCAGAACCATCTAGAACCTAGTTTTTAGAACCTAAATCACTTTCCAGATAATTCTATACTTATGCATATTTGTTACTATTTTTCTAAAGGAAAAATAGGTCAAAATACATATCAAATGAATGCTTACTTATTGCATATTATTTAATTAATTTAGACATCTCATCCCTCTAATCTAACTTAGGATTTACATAGTAAAACCCTAAAATGTTAAATCATTTAGGGAACCCGTTTTACTTTGAATATTGATTCAAACCCTAGTTTACATTAATTCCAATTTTTGTGCAATAATTTAGGGATGCATACTTCTGAATTTTTTATTTTTTTAGACAACCTAGCTAAATTAAATCAATTTTCATATTAGGTTTGTGATTTATTTGAATATAATTTAAATTATTGCAATTAAACCCTAACCTTGGATGCTTTTAGGGTTTGTATCATTTTTCCCCCTATTTTCATTATCTACTATTAATTTTTTGTAATTCATATATTCAATTTTAGTAGATCTATTCCAATTTTTTTACTATATGCCATCTTAAAAAGCTCTCTCTTCTATTAAGAAAAAGTGCTAGACTAAGTGGTAATCCTATAGAGTATATTCAAATTCCTACTATCCAAACCTGTAATAAGGACAAGGAACCTATTACAACTCCAATTATGAATCCTTCACACCTTGATTATGTGAAATTTAATGAAAATGCATCTGAAGTTTAAAAATACAACCAAGAGCAAGATGAGATACACTTTGAGAATAAGTACACTCTCCCTCCACTTAACAATAATGAATAAATTATGAATATAGATGAGGTATTTAAAGGTTTTAGAGATAGAATTTAGGAATATCCCCTTGATCATGAATAGATTCTATAGGCCATATTGGAAATCAATAATAAAACAAATAATGGTCTATCTTAAACTCTATCGGTTAATAATGTTGCTACACCTCCAATGGGGCCAACTCAACCAACTTAGATAGCACAACCTAAAAAAAATATTCAACCATTAGTGATAGATATACCACTTGTGGATAATTCCTCCACTCCAGATGTAAAATCCCTTATGCATGATATTCATACTCTATAGTCTAAGGTGTTAAATCTTGAGAAAGGAGAAACTAGGCCATCACATGCCTTGGATTCCAACATTCTCTTGCATACACCTTTAGCACATCTCATAGTGGAAACTCCTTTTCCATCCATTTTATTGGCACCCAAGCTCACATTATATGATGGAAAGGGTGACCCAGATCATCACCTTAGATCTTTTCACATAACATGCTTAGATTATGTGTAGAACAATTGGATTCTTATGAAGTTATTTCCATGTATTCTAAAAGATTACCACCTACAGTGGTTATATGATATACCAAGTCAATCTATCACAACATTCAATCCTTTATCTGATATGTTCATATCACACTTCTCTATCAACATCAGTGATAATATATCATATACACAAGTGTCATAGTTAAATCAAAAGTCGAATGAGCCTATCATAGATTATGTCTTATGATATAAGATAATTTTAGCAAAATTGACTAACCCCATGGTAGATAGAGAGATTTAGGATACATTTAAACAAAGTCTCCTACCATCACTACACAAAGCTATCTTATTCAATAAGTTTCTTATGTTTACCCATTTGTGCCACACAGTCAAGGAAGAATAGGTTAAGCTCTTATCAATGGGAAAACTCAAATACAAAAATGGATTAGAATAAAATATTAAGAGTTCAAAAAAACATCCATTCATGGTAAGGGATATAGAAAAAAAGTGATCAAAGGCCACACTCAACACAACTTCTAATCCATCTCCTAGATTGGTTTTATCTACTCCTTAGCGTAGAGTCTTCGCTAATATTTTAGAGTCACCATTATGGGTTCAAAAATAATTATTGAAATGCAATGTCATATCTCTCCTACCCATTAAAGAGGTTGATATGACATAACCTCTTCCAAAGAGTTATGATTAAAATTCATTATATGAGTATCACAGGGCACTAGGCCACACAACAAATAGATGCATTAGCCTAAATCACAAGATACAAGATCTCATTATGGATAATATTATTGATGTGGAAAAACCCATAGAGGCATCAAAATAACAATAAATAGAGGCTAAGGAACTAAAGATATTTTTATATCCTTTCCCAAATCATATAAATAATGAGTCAGGGGGCACATTAGGTGTTCACTGTACATACCAAGTGCATCCATCACTAGATTCCTATCACACAATCATAGAGGAGACACATTTAATACATAACATTATTGGCATGTATCATACTACAGTGACACCTAGACCACGTGACACATTTTTAAAGTAGGATATTATGGATGATGACATATATTTACATGCACTCTTCATATGAGTATACTTATACCACCATCGTATTCATAGTGTTATGGTTGATAATGGGTCAAGTATAAGCATGTGTACCATGACACTCTTACATCACTTGGGATACATAGAGCAAGATATATTCCCCACATATATAGTCATTAGTGATTTCAATGGCCACATTCATATTTCCATCAGGGAGATTGTGCTTCCATTATAGGTTGGACCAACACACATAACCACTCAGTTTGAAGTAGTACCTAGTGTAGGTGTATTCGATATATTATTGGGAAGGCCATGGTTACATTAGCTCCAAGAAATCTCATCTATAGTACTTTTATGATAGAAATATATACATGATAATCAAGTGGTTAAGGTTGAGGATGTCCCATATGAGTATTGTCTACCCATCCCATAAGTAATTCTAGCATAGTTTCTAGTTACAGTTACAGTATAAACACTAGTTATAGTTATGGCACCATTACCATATATTACATGGTTATCATTTATAGTAGAGAGTACATCTCCTATGCATACATCATAGTGTTTATTAGATTCATAAGTGTAAGTCAGGTATACTCTTATGGTATCTACACATACACATACTCTCCCACAAAGACCATTACTAAAAATACCCTTACATTAAAGATACATCACAGATTCTAGGGGATATTCCTCTATTTAGTTTATGTCAAGATCAATTTTATTGGATTATAGGGGTTATCAACATACGGGCACCTACATCACCTAAAACTTATTATTTTCCCAGATGGGTCCCTAAGACCCCTACAATTCATAGGACATCATAGTCAGTGCCATAGCATCATAGCATCACTATAAAGGTAGCTTCAGACACATATTATACAACATAGTAGATTATGGGCTCATAGTTACCTTTTCACATCATAGGCATGATCACAATTCCCTATTTGGCATAGGTCATAGTGACAGTGAGTATCCCATGAGACTCATTGGTTAGTACAATTCTTACGTTTGTACATACTTGATTCTCTCTCTCACTCCTTATACATAATTTATTTTCATTTTCTTGTACATAGCTTATATCCATAAAATACAAAAATAATATAACATGTCAAAATACAAAAACATTCAAATATTACTCAAATATATAAAATTAGATTGTATGCATTATTATGTTTACATTTATACTAATTTCTAGATATTACATATGCTAGATATTCTAGTATAGTTAATTTTATCATGCATATATGATTCAATTGATCTCGTCGAGTGTTTTCAAATTACATACAAGACCTTGGTCCACTACACTGATTTAGACTTTCTATCATATACCCACTAGAGGCATATACATCATTTTAAGTTTATTTATTTGATACATCTGCCCACTTAGGGGCATCTCCTACACATTTTATACTACCAATTTCTATCCTTACATAAAATACATTTTAATTTACACATTGATATATCTTGATATGGATCATTGATACCCATTACTTAGATTTTTTACCAGCTATCACTAGTTAGTCTTAGCATATGTACATCTTAGAATTTACATAGATTTATACTAGACATTTATACATGCTTTAATTTCTAATTTTATTATATTAGACTTGATTGTGTTTCTTACGCTTCTTCTATTTTTAAGGGAATTTGAATATGTCATTGCTAAATGCCACTTCTCTATTTATATGCCTTGGAAATTTGTCCATGTCCCTTACGTGTACTTTCCTACTTATATATGTAAACATTTGAACATGTCCTTCTAGGTGACTCTAAGCCAAATTTCTTGTTGTTTTCATATGTGGACATTTGAACATGTCCTTGTATGTGTTCATTCTTAGATTTAGTAATATGTGCCCATGTCCCTTGTATTGTGGCCCTTTGGCCTATTTTTGTGTGCCTCATGTGTTTATCTACATGATTCCTTTTATGTTTATACACCATGACACTTGTATTTTCTTATTACACACACACCAATTTATTATGTCATGAGTGACCTCATGCATCTACCCTTCCTACTTGGGTGCCATGATGGACATCATGCCCCACCTCTTAGGTAGTTACTCAAATTTGCTATTATACACATTGATTACATATATATTGACACCCTTGTGTAATGCTATATTAAAACATACATCTTACATTACCTATTTATACTCAAATACTCTTACATTTTGATGTTACATTTGTACATTATATTGGAATATCATGCATATGCTCTAGTTAACACATTTTGAAGAACCACTTCTTTTGAGGAAAATTACTGCATAGATTTTATAACTACCCTTAAAAGAGGGGAATTTACTAGGGTTTGTCATAGATATTAGGCTCTTACTTTTCTATTCATAGATAAATTTCATCACACAAGCTTAGTTTCAAAAATCAAACATGAGAAAGAATAGGGGCTCAAAAAGCAATTCAGATCACCCAAATTTTAGACCAGGAAGACATTACTACCCAAATTTGGAAATTATCAAGACAAAGTGGTATTTTCCACTATATGGTGATATTATATAATGTCCCCAACTTTAAGGTAGTCCAAATTAGCCAGAATATTTCACCAATTATAATACAAAGCTGCATATATATAATCACAGGTTTAACATTTATGTTTAGATACACTAATTTTAGCTCAAATCCATACCATTTGTTCATATATGGGGGCATCATGCATGGCATAATCACTCCCATATTCATTTTAATTAGCATATTCAATAATTACATACTCAGTTCAGATTTAGTATGCTTAGATACCATATTGGGGGCATGTGCATGACACATAGTTTCCATATACTCAACTACACAAGTTGATCAGTTAAAATGGAAAATTTCATGTCATTATATATGATTTATACACTTTTTATCACATTCCAAGTTGTCACAATATTCATGATTTATTCCATCTATAGTGGTTGGCATTCCTGAGTGGCCTAGAGCTACCTAATGTACTTGAGTGGCCACAGAGCTGACATACATAGTTAGATATACCCATTTAGATAATTTCATCACTTTAAATAGCTTAGTTATATATTCACCTACTTCACATGAGTAGGAAATAATGAATTCATGGCTTACTTAACTTCTTTATCCATTCATATAAAAGGATTAGACACAATTATAGTCTTATCCAAGCTAGTCACAGATCAAGATCCACCGATAAGGGTGGGAAATGATGGAATCAAAACCAGAGTGAGTTATTGATCTACCCACATGAGGATTAAGTAATCTATCAGATTAGTCCAATTTATTCAATGATAGGATCATTAGGTACACTTACACACAGGTTGTCACAAGGTTCATTTATTAGTTTGCATACCCAATAAGGTGTATTCATTCCCTTCCTCTCACCATGCTTAGCTTTACTCAGTTACTTTATTTCAACATAGTATTTTGATTTTGATCATCTATTAATTAAGTACTACTTTTTGCATGTTTCATTCTAGGTCATTATTTTGGATCATTTTTCACATATGTAGACCCATATTCACATACTCAGACTCAGCTACATGAGCTTCACTTCCACAAGTATGCTTCATTTTCTTTTATACTAGTTATTTCACTCTATTTCATTTTTAGTATAAAGGGCGGAAAATGTAATCACCTAAAAGTAGTATTTGGATTATAAGAGTGTTTAATGAGTTATCCTATTCCTATCTTAGCACTAGACCTATCTTAGAGCCTTTGCCACACTTTTTCAATCATTATGGAAACCAAAAATAGCCACAGTCAGTTAAAACATAGTCCTAGGATAGCATTCCAAGATCCCAACCTAGTTTTCCAAGTAGTTTACCAAGTGGACATTAGCACCACATTTGGGACATGACAACCACATGCCACTAGTTTCCCCAGCTGGGTGTTATTGCCCTCTACCCTAACTCTCTTGATTGAATACTTTTACAAATGTGTTCCCCTCCTAATGTTGGTCTAACTACATTTTCTTATCCACACAAGTTATAGATCTCTATAAATATAAGTCTAGTTGACATATATTCACTATATGGAAAATAGAGGCAAAAGTCTATTTAAACAAAACACAAGTTGTGAGAGCTCCTTTTTGGCTAGGTAGGACTACCTGCAAGTAAGAAATCACTAACACAAGATGTTTGTTAGTAGGTAAATGAGTGGGCTACCAAGCTACGTGCTAGTTATAGGAAGTGTGAAACTTCCTTAGAGATGACAGTCCACTTTTGAGAGATAAAAGAGTAATAAATAACTAAAAGAGAGGTAAAGAGAGAGTGAAAGAGAGATAATATTATCATTATTCACAACCTAAGTTTAGAAAAGAGTGTCAAGGTGTAGGTGGTGTACTTTATTTGTATTTTAGAAGTTGTTTGGGTAGGATTTAGAGAGGTTAGGGAATCCACAGTCACTGACATCAGTATGGGAGTGGCTAGTATCAATTATACTATTGAGGTCAGTGGTGAAGCTGATCGATGTCAGTTAGGCTACCGAGGTTGGTAGGGGTAATAATTGCCTAGGGGCTTACAAAAGGCTTTTCTAAGTCTAGGAAATGGTTTTGATTAGGTCTAGGATGTTGGGGAGAGTTATGAGAGAGAGAGAGAGTATGGTTTGGGTAGATCTAGTTAGAGGTTTGGTGTGTCAAGTTAAGGGGAAATAAGTGAAAGATTTGTAACTCCCACATGGTGGTTCAGTTAGGAGTGTGTAAATAAATGCATAGTAGATATAAAGTGATAGAAAAATAAATGTTTTAAAAGACTTGCAAAATAAGTGATGTACTTAGCTATGATTATTGAATGATAAGTGTCAGATTGATGATCCTTATCAGGGAGTCTAAACTTGAATGCCTGAATAAAGAGAATAAGTGGATGTTTTTGGTCCTCAAAAGCTTAGTTCCTGATCGTGATTGACTTATGCAAGATGATAGTAATCTAGGATGTTGAAAATAGAATGCCAAGATCTTGAATGCAAGTAAGAATGAATTTTCTTGATTTTTGCTAACCTAAACTTTAGGTTGGAGTTTGGCTTATATTAATAATGTTGGTGATCCCATCAATGTTGATGATGGGTTGACTGATGTTAGTGGCCCTATAATAGGTAAACCTTACCATTTTTGGCCTATTTTCTATTGTTCTTCATGCCAAGTGTGGCACCTATTATAAAATGGTAAAAATAAGAGATTGAGGTAGTTGATTAGGAATTTAGTTTGGAAGTGAGAATAAGTCTTGGGTAGTTGGGATGAGGGGACCAGGTCTTGAGGTGACTCATTAGGTGGGAATTAGTCATAGGGTGAGGTGGCCAAGTAAGGTGGCAAAAGGGATTTTTTAATTAACTTAATTAAATATTTTAAAATTAATTAAATGTGTGAGGGGTAAAAAGCATGGGTTAGGGAAGCTAATTTTTATTATTGAAAAATGGGATAAAATGGTTTTTGACATAGGGAGTTATGCACGTGTGTGTGACATAATTTTGGTGTCTACACAAATAAAAGACAAGTTGAGTAAAATTAAGTTATTTGAACCTTATTCTACCCTACTTCTAGATATTACTATCTACAATAGCCTTAAGCTTAGATTTCAAATATTTAAAATCTCAAGCAAACTTAAGGCATTCAATACCACTCCCATTCTAACATTCACTTACACTTACACTAAGCACTAGGTGGGAGAAATACATTGGACTTGATACCTCCTTAGATTATTGGTATGTAGGCAACTCTATTAATAGTGAGGTATTGAAGATGTCTAGCCTATCCTAATACCAAACACACATTTTCAAATCATGCCATACTCGTAAGGATTATTAGGCTTTGCACACTAAATGAAGCTTTTTAGGCACAACATGGAGTTCTAGATTTCATGTGTGTAAGAATAGGAACCAAAAACATATGTGCAACTGCTCCTCAAAAATAGGAAGAATCATACAAATAGGACCCTAAAATAGTATGGAACTAATTTCTAGGTGGGGCACTACTTTCCAATTAGAAAATAGATTATGGGACCCTATTGATGACACTCAACTATTTAGAACCCAAATCATCTACGAAAGTCACTTTCTAGATAAGTCTATATTTATGCTTATTTATTACTATTTTTAGAAAGAAAAAATAGGTCAAAATCCATAACAAATTAGTGCTTAATTATATCATATTATTTAAATGATTATACATCTCAATTCTTTAATCTAACTTAGGATTTACATAGTAAACCCTAAAAGGTTAAATCAGAATTCTAATGCTTTTCAATATGAAATCCTCCTTATGTGTAAAAGGGTTTGAAATATGCATTTATACATATATTTTGGTAATTCATTCAGATGGGGCTTGTTGAGCTTGTGGGATGACCCGACATTAAATTTAAATTAATTATTCATCCATTATTTGGAGGGAGTAAAAGAATAGTATAACTTGACACTATCAGGGTGTGTTATTGTCATAAGAGCAAAATCAACTGATCTAGAAGTATAGAATAGTATGTGGATAAGCCTAAAGTATTTTACATTAGGAATACAGACATTCTAGGATAATATATTTTCTTATATGAATGGATCATCCATGTGGAAAATGAATTACATTGATCAAAAGGTCATGGACTAAGGCATAAGCTAAGTGTGTAAAAAAGGTGGTCATAAGTGCATTGTTTTAGCTTAAATGTCAATTTATGTGTCTAAAATTTATAGAAAAATTGAATTGAAACTATAACACTATTTAAATATTTATTATCATGTAAACCAAAATCAAATGGTCACAAGTTAACAAAATGTAGCATAAATAAAGAGAGTGAACTCTAACCACAAGGGGCCTCACATGTTTTCCAAAACCACATAGTAACATTCCAAAGAGTCTAGAATATTAGTGTACATTCCTCACTAACATCCCAAATTATCAATAATGTTAAGTTATTCTCATACAAAGGGTCAACATAACATTATATCAAGGGAGAGATAATAAAATATTTGTAGGGGGATGGGATAAGGGTTATAAACTATTTAAAGCTGATAAAATATGATAATTACACCTAATTTGAGCCAATAAGTAATAATTACAAAAACATCCTAAAATTATATATTTTATCAAAAAATAATATCATGTCCTTACATCCAAATAATATGAAGTTTCCTTAATTTTCATCTCGATATTTAATGTCATAATTGAACATGCATAATAAAAATAAATTTGCACAAATTTTTGAAGGATCCCACATTACTCATTATGTTTGGAGGATCGACTCTCAATCTTAGCACATTACACACATATTTAAAACTTGATCTAGTTTAATATCTAATGACCTACATAAAACCTAACAATTTGATCTATTTTTGGCACCATTAGATACAAAATTTCCAAACATGGGCTATTATAATACATTGTAAGAGAAAATTAGGTTCCCTACTTAACTCTTTAGAAAAATGTAATTTTTATCAAGTACATAATTGAAATATTTTATGCATCTTTTTTTTAAATATTGAAATGAGGGGTAAATGGCCATTACATGATGTTAAAATAATACACCCACTATGAATCTAAGACAGTATAATAAAATTTTTGCATTAATGGAACCCTAATGTTTTGAAAGAAGGAAATGAAAGTATTGTTGAATGATAGATAAGAAATAGTAATGGAAAGATAGAGATAACTAATTAAACTGAGACACTTAGGCACTACAACTAGATTTTAAGACTAGAAAGAGACTTATGAGGCTTCCCTAGATTTGACTATGATTTGAATATGAGACACAATCAACTGGCAACCAATTATGAATAAAGATAGAAATGGCCATCAATTGTGACCCTATACTTCCAACTCTAATCTAATGCTATGATTTTTACCTTTACTGATTTTTGGTTTTGTAACTTTATAAGTTACTTCAATAGAGATAGATGATTATGGTCTTGTCTTTAATTTGTATATTGATGGGTAGAACTATATTAATTTATCTAATTTTTTGTATACCTAATTCACCATAATGTTGTAAGAATAGAACATGTCCAAGGGTTAGTGGACAAGGCATCTCTCTTGAGGGTTGTAACTAATATATTGCATGTATTAGAATCATGGATCAATGTATTTATAGTGTTTTTAATTGTTCCCAACTTGTATGAGATAAATTAGTTCACATTCTCTCCTTAGATAAATTAATTAAACTATATTCTTGGTTATGATTTTACTTTGATACAAGTGTAATGAAACAATACATAGGATGATGGTGATGTAATGTAAAGTCTAATGTGTAGGTTCCTATGAAGAATGTGTAAACCTCTTAATATGACTTAGTAGATGTGCATGAGAGACTCAAATTCTAAGAGATTTAGATGTGAACACCTTATTTAATATGAATAAGGGTACATTTGTATATAAATTTTTATCTAGGACATAAGCTAGTTCTAAGATATAATGGTCTAAGACAATAATCAACTTTATCTCATGGCTAAAAATAGGAACCAATGGAATAATAGAATTAATAAATCATGTAAGAACAATGAAAATATAGAAAAGTTTGGAATCTAACACATTAGTTGATGTTTTATAAATTCAAGACTATATATAGGTTCTACAGGGGATTGTACTACACTTGAAAAATATGAGTATTGAATGTCATTGGGATAGACTAGTGTTATGCCAAATATAAATGGAAAATAATTAGTAGGCTATCAAATCTATACAAGATGTTTACAATGAATGTGTCCTCTGATATGCTTTTGATTTTACAATTTTTTGGGTAGGTGTATAAGCTTATGTCAATTAGGGATATGAAATATCTTTATAAAATTTGTAGGTTGCATACATTTTTATATCTTCTTTTTATCTCCTTTACCTAGCCCTCAAAATTGGAATTAAAAAGTATGTACAAGGTCAGTTGACTCAAAATACCCTCGAGGAGTTGTAGCTACATATCTCGCATGTTTGGAATAAAATTCAATGTAGTTATCTTGTTCATGTGAGTGAAGTGTAATTGATAGAAAGGCTACACATTCTCTATCTAGGAAATCTAATGTGACTACATAAATATTCTTCTCAACCCACTTTTTTTACAATTTTATGATCGAAAAAGACTTGAAGTGATATAATTATTTTTAAAACTTAATGTGTAAGCTCCCTCATAATTGTAGCAATAAATTTGATCAATAAATTATTCAAAATTATGTAAGGTTCTATGTTTTACTCTCACATAGATAGCACTTGTTAAATGACTAGGGATTGATTTTTATATATAATTCTCTCTAGGAAAAGACTCATGATGGCCAATCATGGAATAGTATGATAATAAAACTCAAAGGCACAAAAATTCAAGCCAAAGTGGAGGACCTACAAAAAGGTAGGACATCGATTCCAGACATGACATAATTGGTAGGTCACTAATTTTGTACCATTAAAAATAAATGCTCAAAATCAAGATGAGAATTCTTAAAAAGTCAATGACTTGGATCAAGAAGTTGGTGATAGATGAATTTAAGGAAGTCTAAATAAAAAAAGGATATAGATAGTCTAATGTGGGGTGAAATGTGTCTAAAAAATCTAAATATACATAAGTGAACCAAGTGTGTTAAAAATTAAATATACCTAATGGAAAAGGGCCATATACCAAAATTAGTTGTCTACATAATTTCCCTACTTTGACATATGGGTGTGATGTGAATGCATGCGTGCATAAAATTATAATAATAAATTGAAACATGCATCTACACTTATCTAGGAAGGGTGGATGAAGTGATTGAATGCTCAAAATATACTCCACCCACATGAGATGATAAATTTTGGTAAATCTAGATTGTTCCTATAAAAAAAATGAAATAAAATTAAAATGTCCTAACATATCATAGCCAATATATAAAATTTAAAATATAATCATAAGAAAGAATAAACATCATGGTACATGAACCATGCTACCATATATGGTAATTATAGATAGCTAAATTTATTATTGTACAATTGGAAACATCAAATTTGATATATGATTAACATAATTTGTTTATGCATATACATTTGAATTTTGTGCACACTTTCCCCTATTTATTTACCTATCTAATATCTTTGCCAACCCAATTTTGTATCACATATATTCGATATATCCCTATTATGTGCTAGAATGATCTATAATCCTAAGTAGTCTATCACCATATTCTAAATCTCTAAATTTATATCTTTAGAAAGTGTTGATAATAGTCGGATGCTTACTATTTCCTTCAGGTGTTCACCTTTTCCAATAGTGTCTAAATACCCTTAATGAATACTTTTAAAATTTGAATCTCTCATTTTGGCGAGCCTAAGTTCATTTCATATGTTGATTATAGATGTAAATAACAAATATTTATCTATAAATGCAAATCAAACCTAAGGTCTTACCTACCTATAAATTAATTATAAATCCATTCACTCTCTACTTGATAAAAATCTTGAGAAATATATTTTCACTCTATTGAGACATTATCAAAAAATCCTACACATCTAAAAAATCCTTAAAACAACAACCATAGATTCAAGTCTAAACACAAACGCAAGGTTAAAGTTACATATTATGAAGTGTCAAAATCTAAACTATGTATTGCATTTTAGTATGATCACAATAGTTCACATAAAAACACACTCATGTGGGATAACTAAGTCCATTTTAAGCCCACTTTGTAGTATAGGGATATAGGAAACTCTTAATCACTTAGAAGGGAGTGGTTTGGATTTTTCAATCCATCTTTTTATCCATTTTTACAATCAAATCTTGTGTTGAAAGTGAAGTTAGGGTTTCAAGGAAATTAGAGACAAATCTAATATGTGCATAGGACTAAGGGTAAGAAAACACACATAAATCATCTAAATACACATGCATAATGATTTGAGGTAGAACAAACCAACAATCAACCTTGATAGTTCCAAAAAATAGTGGATAATACTAGTTTCCTTAGCAGTTTGAGCTTTACCAATAATGTGCATGTAGGATATGATAATTTATATCTTGATCTAAGTAGTTACATAGCTAATATAGATTAATTTCAATAATATGATGTAGACAATTAATAGTATAAATTAGAAAATCAACTAAGTTCTTCTCCTCCCTCTTTACTCAATCAATTCTAAAAATAGTAAATGAAATTAATCTCTATTTTACATTCAGATATATATAATAGATGCCCTATTTTACACAATCTAAATGTCAATATTTTCATGTTATATAAATCACATAAATCTTAAAATAAATAAAATATTATTTTTAAATCCATCTTTATTTTGAGCATGGAAAACCCTAGATCTTTTTCCCTAAAAGTTTCATTTTTATTTCTTAAGGTTTCATTTTTATCTTACATTAGGGTTTTAGATCATATTTTTTATTTCCCCTTAATAGGTAGTAATCTATGCATTTTTCCCTAGTTTTATTGATGTTTTCATGAATATATTATGTGCCATCTAAGAAGGTTAGATCTCTTATAATTATATGTCAAAGTTAAAGATTAAGTGGTGTTTCAATTAATTATAATTAGATTCCTTTGATCTAACCACATGTTTGTGTGTAATCTAAAATGAATAAAATTGATGAATTACAAATTCATTATTTTGTTGATGCAAATGTTAATAAAGTACACATAGATGTACTAGAACATGCTGTTAATGATGATAGGTCTAAAATTAAAAATGTTTAAAAACATTACAATAAACATAATAATGAATATTATAGTTTAATACATCTTAATGAACTTAATGGTGTAGATCCTACACAAGTAGATGCAATTTCTAATTTTGGAACTTAATTAATATGCAACCGAATGACTTGGATAAGATATTGAACAACATATTAGATATTGAAAATGTAAATAATGATAAGGAAATCACATTTGAGTATTAATGTGATGATCTCTTCAATGATACTAATCAACCTTTTATAGGCATAGATTATACAATAGTTATTCAGACCATCACTTCTACTGCTACTATTCATATGTCTACACCTATGGCTACATGTGATTCCCATTTGTGGTGTGAGGGAAACACAAACTTATCCTAAAATTTCCATTATTGTTCCTATATAACATACCTTTATGCCTCCTAATCTTGCTACTAATGTGACATCATCTATTACTAATCAATATTCTATGCCTACTACTCAAGTGTGTATACAAACTCTTCTAAATCATCAAGATAAAGTTTCCCAACTAGACAAAGATTCTGAAGTGGGCCATTCAACTAAATCTTAGGCATTATTAAATAACATTTTATCCCTAGATAGTTTTTCTTATACTTTACTTAAAAATTTTGTTGCACCTAACGTTATAGAATATGATGGTGAAGGTGATCCAAAACAACATATTATATCCTTTTATGAAGCATGTTTAAACTATGCATCTAATGATAATTTACTTATAAATATTTTTCCAAGGATCCCTAAGGACTATGTTTTGAAATGGTTTTATGATATCCTTTTTTAATCAGTATATGTTTTCAGTCCTTTGGTTGATCAATTCTTAGTGCACTTTTTTATTAATATTAATGAGAAGGTTTCCAATCCTCAAGTGGAAAAAGTCATATAAGGACCTAGTGAGACCATTAGTGACTATATGATTCATTATAATACTTGTCTCTAAAAAATGAAAAATCCTATGGTTGATAACAAATTATAAAATATATTCAAGAAAATTTTACTTGTTATTATACATGAGTATATTATGTTTAAACAATTTCAATCATTTAATGACATATTCCATACAGTTAAATATCATGAAGTTAAGCTAATTGATATGAATAAGCTAAATTTTGGGTCTAATCCACTAGCATATTCTAATGCCAAGTTTTAAATTAAACCAAATTTCATATACAAAGCAAATAATTTAAATAAAGTGGCTAAATTCATGGTAAATATAGTTTCATAACCTATTAATAGGATTTTCCTTTTAGTTCCTCAAAGAAGGAAGTTTACACAATTATCAAAACTCCATCATAAGGTATTAAAAAATTTAATCAAGTGTAACCTCATATCTCACCCTCTTCCAATGGAAATTGATATGACAAAGGCACAACCTAAGGATTTTGATATCAATGCATATTATGATTGGCATAGATGTGTGGGACTTTCTATTAATAGATATTCTAGTTTTAGATATAATATATAAGATTGTATTAAGGATAATACTCTAGAGGTCATTTATTTAACACACCTATGAATGATTCCATTGCACAACCTAATGAAAAACTTAATATATTTTCCAATCCTTTTCCCAAGCATGCATCTCAAGAGATCAAGACCAATCCTTAATTACATATGACTTAAAATTTGTATCCACCCCCAATGTTTTATGTTTAATTGAGTAAGGTCATCTTTTAGACAATATTAGTGTTACACATACAATAAAATTTATATAATGACCAAAAATCACATTATATGGTAGTGAGATTATTAATGATGATTCTACCAATGTGCCATTGTCCATACATGTTTTCACTCACTTACATCCTATATACAATATTATGGTGGATAATATGTCAAGTGAAAACTTATGTCTATGAAATTTATTACTATTCTTAGGTTTACACATAGATATTTTATTGATACAACTAATATAGTTAAAGGATTTTATGGGAAGATAAAAAACCCTCTTGGGGGTATTTTGGTACCATTTATGGTAGGTTATTATGTTACCACTTATGGTAGGTCCTATAACAATTTCTACTTGGTTATTAATCCTACCCAATACTAGGCATTCAACATCTTATTAGGATGTCCATGGATACATAAGATACATCCAATACCATCTTCAGTACATAAATGTGTGAAGTATATCCATAGAAACTGAGTGGTTACAATTTTGATTATTTCATATGAGTATCCCATTCATCTAGAGTAATTTACTCTACCACCTCTATCACAACCTATTATACAACCTAACATTTCATCCTATGAATGAAAAGTAGAGACAAGCATTTGATCTTCCTCAAATACCAGTGTTTCAATGTCCATTACTTTAGTATTATATTTAATTTTAGTATACACTACCTATTCTGGCATGTCCTAAGATATTTATGTAGGTCACTCCACTTATTCTACAATGAATAGTGACACATTATCCTAACATGCAACAAAATACATAAGTTACTATGGCTACTAAAAATATATATCCTACATATTATCATGTTGATTGTGATGGTAATGATGACTATTCCATAGTGCATGATCACTTCTTTGATTTGGATGATGATATACATATTATTCCTCACGCATGACATGTGAGATTAACACTAATCAATATAGGTTTTACATGTGAGCATCCTCTTGATGGGATCATTGGTTTGAAGTAACATGATTTAATTCCAAAAAAAGTTCAATTTTTTTTTAAATAGTAAAAATTAACAAATACAAATTTTTAAAATTGGGACCTATGCATGACATTCTTTGTTAGTTTAGATGATTGATTAATGTTATTTATCATACACATAGTGAATTTCAAATCAATTTTTTTACACACATGTTTCAATTGTATATATGAGTGGGATGCATGACATAAAACTTACATATGGTACATGGACATACATTTGCATTACATTGATTACACCTAGAGGTTATCTTTCTATATTGGAGCCATGCCTACACTATGAGAATTTTGGTAAAATTTTAAGCTATATTATTCTGTGACACTCTATTGATCATATTGTGCTACTTAGACTATTGATACATGACTTTGTCTTGTGTATACTTTTCAGTGTGTTATCTCCAATGGATATTGTGTTTTACTATACTAGATGATATTGATAGGTTATATGGACTAAAATTTCTTATTATATGCATGTTGTTATTGTTAATTATTACATTGTGTGATGATTATTATATGTGATTCTATGAGTGAATTTATTGTTTTTTTTATATTTTGCATTAGTTGTGTCAAGGATCCTATAGACTATGTCACGGGCATGTTGTGTCCATGTTGAGTTAGATTCGAGTCAAAGATGAGTTGTATCTTGAATTATTATGTGTTTCATGATCATGATTTTGTGTGTATCGGTATATGTGGTTACATATATGATTTATACTTATATTTTTTCAATGATTACTATCACCTAGAATTATATTGAATTTGATGCCATGATTTCTATCATACATATTCTACATTAGTTATTATCACATGCACAATTGTTATATTTTCTTGGCATGACACTTATATGCCCATTTCATTAGATGGTATGTTTCATACATATTTTATTGACCAAATATTTATATTATGGAATATATTATCATGTTATATACATATTTTACATTATTATATTTTTATATATAACACATGATAATCATAACTCTTTTTTTTAGATGAGTGATTGACAAGCTTTATATATTATATAAAAATAAGGGCATATATTGGGCTTGTCTTAAATATTCAAGTCATGAAAAAATCATGGTTCATATTATGGGTTAGATTATGTGATTCAGATGGGAAATATTGAACATATTGAGGCATATGTAAGACATATGTTGGACATTCTACAAGATTGTGAAGAATAGCTGATAGATTCTATGACATTATAAGACTGATTATATGGGTTAGATTGAGCACATTTTATCATATTTATAAGGTTGAAAAATATATTTTAGTGTTATTATATCACTTTGAGGTATATATGGATCATATTTTGGGAATGAAATTAGTTCATGTAAGCAAATTTCTATTTCTCTATTGAATATAAAAGGTACTACATAAATACTTTGGATCTAAAATCCACCTACAATTGTTAATTTAGAGTATGAATTTACATACAAACATGTTTCAAGCTTCCACCTTGACTTATGAACATATTTCAAGGTTCCACAAATATTTATGATGGTAAGTAAAGGGGTGTGCTTGAGTATTTTGTGCCACTCAAATTCTATCATTTCTCTATCTCCATAGGTGGTTGAGGCATTAATACTCATCAACACATGATATTAGTAGTGACATATCCTTGGGGCATAGTCATGCCATGGTATTATGAAAATATTTCAACAAATTATGCCTTAGTTTGTGTACCCTTGGGTGTATTCATTCCTTATCTTTTAAATTCAATTCCAAGAATTCCATGTTCTATTTTATCTTATATTTTCTATCATGAGTGGAAATTGATTTCTACATGTTTCTTTTCAAGTTTTTCATGGAGAAAGTAGGACATTTTGGGCATTCCTATTATATGATTAATTTAGATTCTATGGGATTAGATAGAAATCCATGAACATTATAGACGCAACTCTCTCCCTAGCCAAACTAAACAACCTCTGATTGGATAAAAAGAGAAGGTACATTAAATACAAACTAAATGAAACATAAATACAAATCCTCATACCTAAAATGTATATGCAATAGACTTCCTATTGATGTTGTGGATGGATCCAATGACTTGATTTAATGTTTGATTCTTAAATTGATGGATTGCTCTTGTGATGCTCAAGATTGAATAAACATGTAAGTAATGGATGCTTGATTGACTTGATTGGCAACATGATGGAAATATGATAATATTATTCCAAATTGTTTTATTTTCCATGGTCTTTAGTTGAATAAATAGGAGTTAGTAGAGTGAATCAATGGCTCAATTTCATCCATTAAGGATGAAGATCTATGGTGGAGGAATTTTATAGGAATTAAAATTCCTAGAGAATTCTAGAGGAAGCTTGATGAGAGGCTCTAGAAAGCTTAAAAATTTATAGAGTCTATTAATATTATTCAATTATGTTTAGGATGTAATTAAGAGGAGGATTTGTAGGAGATATAGTGTAGGTAGGTGGAGCTAGGTGAGAATGAATATAAAATACCAAAATAATTATGTAAATGGAAATTAGTGTTAAGTGGAGTATTAATAGGAATATTAATTGATATAATGGATATTATAATGTTAGTGTGATGTAGTAAATATGGAGGAAATATTAGGATGGTGTAGACAATGTTAGTAATATAATTTTAATTAGTGATAAATAGTGGAAATTAATATTGGATAATGGAAAAATTAACAATGATGAAGGAATGGGTTGATTTTAAATTTATATATTTTTATCTTCTTTGAAATGGAATTATGATCAAAAGAAGTAATGGCATTTCAAATATTCAAATGGTCATGTGAGTTAGTAATTTGATGCAAGTGATGCCCCATTTAGGGGTCATGTAGGTAAGAATGAGATCGAGGGCCATTCAAAATAAAAATGAGGGGTGGATGTGCAAATGAATGGAAAGAGGGGTTAGACTAGATGTGATAGATGTTTAAGGTGATGACAAATAATAATATTGATGTAATTAATGAGATACAAGTTTGATAATGCCCTAGAAAAAAATATGTGATGGAACAAAGAGGATGAGTTATGGCCTAAGACATACCCCAATCAACTACATATGAAAGGGGGAAGTTATAAGTATTTGATGAGTGGACAAGTAAATCCATGATTTTTGGATGTATCCCAAGTAAGGACACATTCCAAGGAGAGTTATGGTCTAGGAAAGAATGATTTATTAGGCAATGTCGCAAGATTTAGACATATCCTGTGCAAAGACACATGTCAGGGAGAGTTGTGAGCTATGATGAGTTGGATGGACTGATGCCACAAGATTTAGCAATATCCCAAACAAGGATACCTGATGAGGAGAGATTTAAGTTGTGATGAATTTGATATACTTATGTCACTAGTTTTGTAGGTATCCTAGGAAATGATCCATGTTAGGGAGAGCTATGATCTATGATGTGTTTTATTAAATGGCATTATAATATTTAGATGTATCCTAGGTAGGGATGTATGTCAGGGTGAGATGTGATTTGTGATGAGTTGATAAATCAATTGATTGATGGATATATTCTATCTCAAGGATTCTATGACTGGATTTAATGATGACATTATGAGAGATATTGGAAGAAATCACATGATAATGAGTGGCTAATGGACAAAATATGTGAACACATTGGCTAAGCTAAACTCAGACACTTGATGTGACTAAACATTACCTACATAGTCTATAAAGACCTCAGGTAGATGTAGTCCTCCCAAAAATGGGATGGATGGTGAGAAATGATGATAAGATGATGCAAGGAAGGCCCCAAAAGGTGCCCTAGGGAGACAAGATAGGATATAATAGGAGAATTTTCAATATTGGTGATTAATGATAATGATATAAAATTGGGGTTAGAGTAGGGAATTAGATGAAATTAGTGACATAATGGAAATGGTGATGAAGATGAGAATGTTTGGAAAAAATAGGATAAAATACAAATGTACTTATGAAAAATGTATGTTAGAAGGGTTAAAAATTTAGAAAATTAGGGGTTAGATAGGAGGTAGGAGGGGGGAAACCTATTCATTTTCATTCCACTTTTTTCCAATTTTGATCTATATTTAAGACTAGGTTTCCAGATGGAGATGGATCATGTGTTGCACCACTGCCACTGAGGAGAGTGCATTCAGAAGCATTAGGGAGACACAAAGTATGGTGTCCTAGTGAGTACTTTATTTTTTGTTTATTTTTGTAATTTAATAGAATTTATTTGGATTTAAAGTAGGGTTAGATCAAAGTTATTTTGAAGTAAAATTTTCTTTGAAGTAATTTTTTTATCATGAAAGTGGCTTCACTAGGGTTAAACATGGCTTCACTTTTTACATTAACAATTTTTCTAATTTTTTTAGGATTCTAATAGTTTTACCCTTCAAGGCAGATTTTAAAAAGAGGTCATGGATTTATGAATGGAAAAATTGTATTTTTAAAATGCATCATGGATTTGTGAATGAGTCAGGGATGAAGTTGCTTATGTTTTCTAGTAGCTTTGAAAATCCATTAGCAGTTGTGATTTTGAGATAAGTATTTTCATAATAATGTAGAATCAAATTTGCATTTGGACCTAAGGTGATTTTAAAATTAATATAAGTGATTTTATTCTTGGACAAGTGGATTTTCCCAAAAAGGTGTCATGAATTGAATGAGACAAGGGACAATCATGCAAACTTGACCAAAAGTGATGGGAGGGTAGTTAGTAAGGTTGTTAGTGAAAAATAGAGTACTAAGGTGATATTTTATGATTATAGAAGTGAATACCAGTTATTTATTTGCATGGATGACACTCATAAGTGATGTAAAGATTAAATGACCTCATGGTAGAGGATTATGTCCTATTGGAGTTGGTCATAATTTTCCATATGACACATATGCCATTTATCCAAATAGATAGAGCATTGATGACATTTCTTATGGAATGGTGGCACTCTAAGACAAGCATCTTCCACTTTATGATGAGATAAATGAATGTTATGTTGGAATACATATGATTAAACTTTATGATCATGATCATATGAGATCAAATATATTGTTGATCGACCAATCAAATGGTGACAATGCAAATATTAGAAAATCATGTCATGGTAGGATTGTAGAGTAGCTAGGTTGATATAGATAGGTGGCTTCATGAGGATATGATATACTAGATCGCCCTAGCCCTTATGGTGATTACTAACATAATATTTCTACCTAATAAGATTAGGTGGTTGTTTCAAATCAAATTAGGTGATGTGGTTGTAGATATGGTGAAGTGGGGGAGAGTATTTTCATGGGGATCAGAAATCATATCCCAACTATATGAATTACTCCATTTAGAATCTTATAAGGGAGACCAGAGCATTGGGGCCACCACCTTATTGTAAATTTGGTCATGGGATCACATATCCATTTATCACCCTATAGGGACCTAGCAGTAGAGAGCTCTAGATGATTGAGTGGTCTATAACTGGGAGATTATTATGAGAACTTAGTGTGGACATGTAAGATACTTATTATTTTATAAATTGGAATTAAATGAGTTGAAAGTGGAGGTGATTACATGGATGTTGTATCAGCATATTCAATGGGGATAGAGGGAGGATGTAGGATAAATGGGGTATATGTTGATAGAGTGTTATCTAATAAATTAATAAAGCATAATTATAGAGACATATCAACCAAATAGTGTCTAATGGTAGTTTGGAAATAAATAGGTATTCCATGGGGGTCTTGTATATTTACATGAGTTACCAAAGAGAATTCATAGTCAAGGTTGATAGTGTATAAGGTGATAACAATTACGTGTTTTAATGAAGTAGGTATCATCAAGTGGGATTATGAGATAGTGATCCCACATACATGAGTGATAGGAGAGTATGATACATGCTGGCCCTAAATGACTTTGGTTAGACTGACCCATCTAGCAACACTAATGATGAACTTATAGGAGAGGATTAAGGTGGCTATGAGGACCTACCCATAAAGACAATACCATAGGTACCTCACGTAGAGACTATCAAAGAGGTAGAGGAGGGTTATAAATGGAGACAGGGATGGAGGGGATGGATAATGCACATAGGTTCATGTAGCTTAGATCATATGACTAGGAGATAGAGATAGATGTAGATCTCTGAAACTGATAGCTTAGATTATGTAGCTCAGATATGGATATGGATGTGGGGAGAGTGAGGATGGAGATATATATGTAAATGGTGGGCAAGTGTAGATGGATATATAATGAGTTAGTGATTGGATTAGATTGGATTGGATAGGTAAGAGGAGGTCATTGGTTGGTTATCTTTCTATATTTTCCATCTAGAGTAGGCTTAAAACCATAAAGATTTGTTGTACAGACTCTTAGGGAGACAATTGAGTATAAGCTAGATAAGTAGTAAAAATAATAGATGTTAGAATGGGTATAGATGAGGATGGTCCATTAGGGACATCTATATCATCAAATGACTAAGCTATAATATAAATTATGGAGAGAGATATTATTTCTATGGTCTTAGAGATATTGATCTAGAGATAGAGGTATCTAGATTACAAACTTAGTTGACCAAGTCACAGGGATAATGAACTAGGTTTTAGACTTAGGTGATGGCATAAGATATTGAGATAGATACTTTGAGGTCCCATGTTACATATATGAAAAACATACTTACCTAATTGACATGGGTACATTCACATTTTTCTATGAGGTATGCAAAGGCTTATCTTCTATAGGTAGAGTGAGATGTTGCACAAAGTGGTTTGGTTACATAGAGATTAGGGTATATGGAGAGATAAATTATGATGGTCAGCTAAGAGGTTAAGCAATATAGATCTTATATGATCAAATTTAGGTTAGATTTAACCATCATTTTCAAAGATTAGATTTTTAGAGCGGTCATTCAGATCCCATAATTTTACACAATCAATGCATCTTTTGCTTAAACCACCAACCTCTAGATGGCCAAAGTTAGATGTGACATGAGACAGTGTACTAATGATTTTTTTGATATATATGGATTACCATGAGTCCTTGTAAATGTTTTCTTTTTTATGTATTTTTTTTGTGTGTGTTATTTGATTTGATTTTGGCTTATTGTGTGTGTATCTCATGATGTTTATAGATAGTGATGATGATTAGGATGTTTATGATTTTTATGATGTGCCTATGATGATGTTATACAATGTTTACAATTATGTTTATGATGATTTTTTTTATGATTATTATGATGTGTGGGATTTATGGTGTTATTCTTAGGATGGTTAGATATATATGATGATTATGATATGGTTGCTAATAATGTTAATGATCTAACCTTTTAATTTTCATGTTAGCTATCTCAGTGTATATTCGATGTTATTATATTAACTTAGGATGTGATTTTTATGATGTATAATTTGCATGTTGATGATAAAATGAGTTATGTTAGATGGATATTTATGATATATTTATGTGAAGACCAGATTGGAAGTGTTATATGATGATATAGGTTTTTTATATCTTAATGTGACATTGATTAGATATATGTGATGATATATGTGATGTTATGATATATTAATATATTTATATGATTAATTAGAGTATGATGAGCATTGTGTTATTGTAAATGTATGATTATGATATATATGATATGATGATTAGATAAACATGATTAGGACATGATGATGTGAATTATTATGTTAAGATATCTAGAGTGATATGTATTGAACAATCCTTTTTAATATAGCATTAGGAAATATCCACCATGATACATATATAACCATGATGTCTTATTACCATATTGCATAATATATTGATGTAAAAAGATAAAATGCAAACACATGCAAGTAGCATTTATTATTATTGATAAGCCAATATGTCGTCATTGTTTTATACCACTTCATAAAAACACAAGATAATAAACAAAAGGATAAAACTAAAATACAAATGACAAATGACATAACATTAAATGTTTACAAAGAATAAGAAAAAACATAATATAAAACACACAATGACTACATGCAAAAACAAATCATAAAAAACACACACACATATGTACTTTCAGAGTGATGATGTCCATTATGATTTAGGCTTTATCTCATCAACAATCCTAGAGATGGGGAATGAGAAAATAATGATTCATCTCAACCTTATTGGATTATTTCCCCTAGGCCATGATACAAGCCATAGGGTGATATGTGTTAGATAGACACAATGACTTGTTGAATAGTGACAAGGGATGGTGAGGATAAGGGATGTAGGTCAAAATAGTATAGGTAATATAATGAAAGGATAGGGTAATATGTAATTATTATTTGGGGATAATATACACAAACAATAAACTTTATCAAATGGAATTCAAACTTTATATCCAAGAGGGTAGGACCAATGAGAGATGAAGTGATATAATGATGAAGGACAATAAATAAGGAAAGCATGAAAATGTAATCTCTAAATAGCTATCCAAGGATATATTTTCATTTTCTTACATTTAATTTAATTCCTCAATCTAAAGAGTCATTTTCATGTTTAATAATCCCCAAAATCATTATTTTGCACACATTTTAGGACCAAGGTCAATTGAGATGAATGAGATGATGGATATGATAGGACAAATGAAATGGGATGAAATCAGAGGAGGATGGGAGGAGAGGGGATAGGCTTACATCGAGCATTAAATTTTTATATATATTATATACTTATATTCAAAGGCATACCACAAGGGATGTTGGATATTGATTTTCATCACCATGTTTATCCAAGGAACCAAAGAACTAGTTTTCACCATTGGACAAAAGATTTTTTTTTAACAAGACTTTGCACAATGATGTTAAATTAGGGACATGATTTAAATATAAAATATTTTTACATGCATAATGTTCATCATCTCATATAATTTTTGACCATCTTGAGTAGCTAGTTTATACGCACCTAAACCAAACTTGGTGACAATGACATAGGGTCCAAGCCAATTAGAATCGAACTTACCTTTATTTTCCCAATGAGAATTTATATTCATTTTATTTTCCTTAAGGAATAGATCACCAATATCAAACTCCCTTGGTCAAACCTTCTTTTTATATTGACCATATATCCAATTTCAATATAACTTCAGATGTGTTGGTGTATGATATTATTTTTCTACTCTTTATCATACTTAGGTGTTATTTCATTGGAGATGTTTATCCCACATTCATGAGGATGATGGGTTTATAAATTAATTACACATATATTAGGGAAGATATTCCCACATGCATGGGATGGTTAAGATTCTCCTATCTTCTACCTATTTGTACATCTTTGTTATAAACTATTTGACACATAGTGGATAATTGATAGTTTATTATTTGTGTGCAATACATTAGCTTCATGGATGTGATAATAGATTTATGGAGAGATATTGGTTGAAGAATATTATTAACTATTTCATGGTGTTTTAGCAATTTCCAACTTTCATTTTTCACATTGTTTGTCTACTTCTTAGATAAGTTGTATGGTTCCTTTTTTAGATCTAAGTTTTTTATTCATATTCAAAACACCTCTATTGTGGAGAGTTTCTAGTTTTTAGTATGGTTAGATTTATTTTGTTTAGATATATTCATAACATAAATATTTTAATTTGATTTTCTTATATATATTGTTTTGGTCATACTTTTTTTTAGAAGTTATAAAGTTTTTTTAGAAAATCGTGGCTATATTGTAGATCAGTTTTCTCTTCACATAGGTGTCTAATTCAAAAACATATTTAACTACTAGAAAGAGGACTTTGAGAGGTTTCCATAAAATGGTCATAATAAAGAGGCTATGAACTTGACCCTGTGATTATGTTTTCCTATGATTTTTTTATGCACGATTAAGGAAAAAAATAGATCTTGTATTCAAAGTGAAAAAACAGCATGGAAGATTGATCTATGTGGAAGATTATTTTTTTCCTTTGCTAAAAAATTCCTTCAAATAAACTTTTATAGATATATTATAAATAATTTAATTTTATCCAAGAATTTAATATTTTATGGTGTAATGTTTAATTTTTGACCCATTTATGATGGGATAACCTTGTAAAAACTATATCTTTTGATCGAAAACTCGAAATCAAGTGTTATTTTTTTCAAAAGAGTATATTTTTTCATGCCTGATATATTGGTGTCATTTATTTTTTTAAAAGTCACTAAAATATAAATTTATAAATTTAAGGGGGGTTTTATTCAGCCTTGTCTACCTTCATATGGTTGTGGGGATTGGCTTCTTCATCCACTATTGCACTTTGCACTATCTCAGATGTATTTTTAGCTGAGTCTGACATCCCTTTGCATGTACTTTATAGGTTATCATTTTTTGGTAGATAAAACTTTAAAACACTTGTATTCCATGTCATATCTCCATCAAGGCCCATTTTTTAGTGCCTTGTCTTCTTCTATGAAGACACTTTTTCACCCCCTTATTTTTTGGAGCATCTCTGATGATACTTGATGTCTTTTTTGACAGGTAAACAATATCCTAATTTATATATATTCTAGTGAAGCTCAATGTATTCCTTATTTCCATTTGGTGTTTTTTTGTGTATGGGATATATTGTACCCACACTAATTTATAAAGTGTCATGGAGGAGTTTGTTGATTTAGCCTTGTCTACCTTCATGTGTTTGTGTTCTCTATTTTAGCCACCTTTTCACTTCTTCAATTTCTTGTCTCTTCCATAACCACCATAGACATCCTCTTTGAGAGATTATATTTGTATTTTTTATGCTAATTTTTATAGTTGGCAGTCTCTCACAACAAATGGAGTTATTCTGGTGCATATAATGTCAACTTGTTTAGTGTTTTAGTAGTGGATTCGAACCACTCATACATACCCTTTTCATCCACTTCAACCATTTAGCATTATAGGTTGGGGTGTACATACAACTTTTTTTTCATCACTCTACCCAAACAATAGTATAGGGGATGTGGTATAAATTCTGCTTCTTAGGTGTTGAGCATTCCTTGCACATGCAGTACTCTTTTGCACTTTCATCACCACTGACAATCTTCTTGATTAAATTTATTTTGGTGAAGTCTAGTGTTAGTTGTTTTTGTAATCAAGTAGTGGATTCAAACCACTCATGTAATTTGAGTTCCTTTGTAACCTTTGAGTACTTGGATTATAGACTACTTTAGCATCATCTTTGGGGTATTTCTATCTCTTTCTTCTTCTTTTATCTCCTTTTTTTAGGGGGGAGTTTTTTATACGAGTTTTCTCCTTTTATCCAATTTATGAGAGTTATATGTATATATTTCAATTTTTTGAGTGTTTTCTAGATTCCTCCTTTGTACATGGGTATCTTATTTAGGCACTTTGTTTCTAGAACCCATATGAGTATTTTTTACTTGTCTCCATATCTTTCTTGGTGATTCTTATAGTGACACCAATGTAATATCCCCACCAGTGACACCAATGTGGTAGCTCCATTATTTGTGCTCACTTCTCACCATCTTGTTAAAGGGTGTTAAATTAATGATTCCTCAGTTTCATCATCATTATACCCAATATTCTAGAGGGTAGTGTTCATATTCAGTAATCCTCATATTCAACACCTTTCTTACTTTCACTTAGATGTTATAGCGACTCAACATCCATGTAATCCATCAAGATGGATTGGTTTCCATAGGGACACCTACTTCAAACCTCATCCTTTTTTATACCCACCTAAGCTACCCTTAAAGGGGGTGTTTTTTTAGGATATTACTTTCCTACTCTTTAAATTACATAGGTGTTATTTCATTGGAGATGTTTATCCCACATTCAGGAGGATGATAGTTTTATGCCTTACTTCCACATATATTGGTAAATTTAGTCTCACATGCATGGGATGGTTAGGATTCTCCTATTTCCTACCTATTTATACAGCTATATTGTAAACTATTTGATAGAGAATGGATAATCGATATTTTATTCTTTGTGTGCAATACATTAACTTCATGGCTATGATAATGGATTCATGGAGAGATATTGGTTGAAGAGTCTTTTCAAATATATCAAGATGAATGAGGGCATTAAGACATTTTTCATCCAATATTTTTAGATCTTAAAATAATGCAACCCTATATGCTTATTGATTGATGAAGCCTTGCATGGATATACATAAAGAGGGAGTTTTTATCTCAACTAGCAAGATGGCTTCAAAACTAAAACCTAATGAATAGGGAGGAGTGTCAATTGGAGTATGAATATGTGTTTGGTAAGCCCATAAAGTTGGATATATCTAAAGATTTTAACTATAGCTAGTGTTATTGATGATTTTGATGTGGTTTTATTGGTCCCCTTTACTTGGCTATTACCTTATGGGTAATATGGTGTGGACCATTTATGATAGATATGAAACTATTTTCATAGGGCCTTGACATCTTTATTCTCAAATGATTTTCCTTTATCATATATAATGATAAAGGGTACACCATAATGGAAAATGATATGATTATAGAATGAATTTATAAATATACTTATTAGTGACATAAGTAAGTGGAATAGATTTCACCCACTTGGTGAATTAATCAGTAGTTATGATAATGTGTTTATGGTCATTTGATGAAGAGGACTTAATCTTACCAGAGAGATTGAATCCCCAAGTTGATAAAGGCCATGGAATCGTTATGGGATGTAGTTCTTATGATAGATCATGAATTAGGTCTCCATGTTTTTGACATGCCATGCACTTCCTAACATAATCACATGTGTCATGATTCATATTCAACATATGAATAGGGTTTAATCATACCCTAACCAATAGAGGGTATTATTGAGAATAGTGAAATGAGAGGATTTTTGAATGAAGGATTTGCAATGGTGTCAGTTAAGGCTCAGGGAAGGACATTATCATGAAGGTAATTTTAAATATCTTGGTACCATGTGGTATTGGGACTAGATATGTCACATACATGTTCTAATCCAAGATATTGGTGGGATGGAATTAATAGTTATTTGACCAAGAATTGATGTTGATGTGTGTTTAGATACATCTCAAGTAGAGAACCAATGGTAAATATTTCATCCATGTACTTATTTTTATATCATGGAACCTACTCAAATGTGATATGTTAAAACTATACTTTAAGACTATCAACCATGTGCTTTTAATGTAAATGCTTATCACCCTTTATCCAAAAATCATTATTGACTTATTTGATTATGAGTTAAGATTCATCATAGACTTGGAGATGTTGGATATTCCATTAACAAAGGATGACGAAATCACTATGAGGTAGGATAAGAGGTATGCTAGCTCTCAGGCCACGAGTAGTGAAGGATCCATCAAAATAGATATTTTAATGTGTGATTCATCAATTGTTAGAATGGATTCATCAATAAATCATGTATCCAATGATTACATATCAAAAAAAGGAGTTTTTTTCCAATTGATCTACCAAAACACGTCATTTAATTATGCTTTGTTTGACATACTTAATGTTGAACTCACTGAGAAGCATGATCCATTTGGTCATTCATCCTATAAGCACTAATTTTGATAGAAGATATTATTGGCCAAATTTGGCCCATATAAGAATATTTTGCCTATAAATTTTTTGAATAGATAAGCAGAGTTATGGATGGAATGACTGGACCAATAAGCTTGGAAAGAGTTATAGGGTTGTAAAGTGAAAAATACCAACAAGTTATATGGTGTTTCAAGAATTCAAGGGCATGAATCAGGTTGCAAAAGTCTTAGAAGTTCACAGGAGCCTTTGAAAGAGACAACAGTTTCTTGCACAAGTCTAGAAGAACCATACCATCATAAACAAGTCATGTAGGGATAAACAAGCTAGTTTGGTTGCATATTTGATAGATGCACTTGAAAATTCAACTAGGGTCAAAGAGTTACATGGACATGGTTTCTTTCATGCCCTGAACATTCTCTAAAAATTACATGTCTTGACAAGTTCTCTATTTCAAGATATAAGCCTCCAAAGTTAAACTTGTAGAAAAAAATGTGTGCAGGGATGTCAAGTTAAAGCTATAATAATTATTCATTTGAATTTAAAAAATCCTTAATGAGTGGGACATATATATAGATGTCAAATTTGGGCTTCATGAAATATATATTTGAATTCAAATGTCCCAAAGATCAACGGTCTACATTTAATCAAATCAAAAGATCTAATGATGAGGGGGTGAGCTTGAGTTAGTGGGCTAAAGAAGATCTATGGCTCACATTCATTTATATAGAGATAGATCAATAGTGATCTCATAGTCAAAAGGTCAACATATCTAGGAGTGAACATGTAAGTGATAAGTGGCATGATCTCAAGAGAAAAATCTAGATTTGATAGCATGTGAATGAGCTCGTTTAGTGCATCTAGGAACAGCTACAATGCACATTTAAATGTGTAAAGGTAGATCAACAATGAGAAAAAGGTCAAATGGTTAGCATATCCTAGGATCAAGTGAGAGGCTTCCAAATGTCTTAAGTACATTAAAATATCAAGTGAATCTATGGCTTGCTTTTATTCATATAGAGAAATATTAATGGTGTGAGAAAGGTCTAAAGTTAAGAAGCCCAAATCAAAATGAATGGTCAAGATTAAAATTTTAAAGATAAAGGAATTCAATGGAGAGAAAATGTGACTTAAGGTTGAACTAAGGAAAATATTTCAAAGGATGACATTAAATCTCAATCAAGACCTATGTTAGAGGATCCAATGCATGCAGACTCATTTTTATTATAGTTTCAACATTATTTCATGAAGGGAGATCCTCGTGTGTAGTATCTTATTGATTCCCACAAGGTTTGGATTCAGAATAGGTCTAGTTAGACCTAATATAATTCAATAACAATGTTATGTAGTCTATAATCTCTTCATCAATATAATGACTATAAGAAAACCAATAAGTGGATTAGTTTTCAATCTATAGTAAAGACATATGTTCAATTTGGAGTAGGGATAAATATGTATGAGTGTATTTTCTTTTGAAAAAGCTATATCTTCGACAAATAGGTATTTATAACTGCTAAAAGTAGACTTAAGCATGGCTTTGTTGAGTCTATGTATATGATGAATTTGTCCTCATAATGAAGCAAGTACAGATGGTGTAAAATATCAAAGCAAGGGGATTTATGGATTGGAGAGCATAGTGGAACATTCAATTCTTTTATGGATAATATAATGTTTTCCTTCCTAATAGATCATGGACTCATCATCTAAAAAATAGATTTTTGTCTTTTAGTGCATTCTTAATGAGAATAGATTGAAGACTATTAGATCAAATGAAGGTTAGCTTGTTGATGAAGAGTTAGTCCTGATTGGATAGAAAATGGTTCAAAATTTAAGAAAGGTGGAAACTCAATTAATGATATCAAATGGCATGCTCTCCCTCTCTCTCCCCTTTCTCCCATATCTCTTATTTTCTTCCACATTGTAAGGACTCTCACTTTTGATAAGAAATTATCTCTCAATTCTAAAGAGTAGAGACTCTCATTTGATAAGGCTAGACCCTATCAAAATTTGTATGAAAGACCTCTTGAAGCAATAAGACTTTTTATACCTATCTCTCCCCTTTGATTAGTGTTTAGTAAGCTTGTGCATGATGACTTTTTGAAGGAGATTATTCCATATCCATTATCCTTATTGCTTACCTCTTTTAAGGTCTTTTCAAGTTAGTTACAAGTCTGAATTAGTGTTCTTTATATCATTGATACAAGCTCTTAGTGAGTCTTAGAATACCTCTTTGCCTTCATGCATTGTTTCTTGAACCTAGTTTATGAAACAATTATGTAACTAGCTAGTTTTGTGAGATTATGTGAGCTAACATTGTCTTATGCTTCCTCAGTATTTACTTCATGCTTATGTGAGTTCTCATTTAAATTTTGTGCATCACTATTTTATCCTTCTTAGTGACCTTATAACCCTTCTCTAACCCTTTTCCCAATGAAAACATTAGTATAGGTGATCCATCATGAGGAAGCCATCCTTCTCTAGAGGTCCAACCCCTCCATAGGTGACCCATAGCTTGGGGTTGTTCCCATAGTTCATCTCAATTGGAAAGAGACTAAAGAACCCTCTCCAAAGGTGAAAATTGATGCTAAAACAATTTTTTTCATGCTCAATGGGACATATTTCAAATAATTATGGTCAAATTTTGATTTTGGTTTGATCAATTTAAAGTAACTATAGCTTCCAAGCAATAGCATCTGATGACTCTAAAATAAGATCCAACTTTTTGGTAGTAGAGAAATGACTATATCTCATGCCAAAGGTGACTATAAGGTCAACTTCTAGAGGTATTCCATTTGAATTCATTGAAATTCTTTTAAACTAATTAAAGAGATTAAGATTTACTAATACACACCCATATAAAGGAAACTTTGTTCCTAAGTCAATTCTAAGGCCTACCCGTACAAGAAGATCTTTGTTAAACCCTTTCTTAGCTACAAAAGTCCCTAGGGATTTTGTGGCTTTTAATTACCAAAGTCCTCTGAACCTCCCTCAATATGATCCTATTTTAGTAGTAGATCTTAAAAGTGTCCCTTATTTTACCAAAGACCAAGCTACAACCCCTTATAAACACCTCATGGATATAGCCAACTTATGCAACATTCATGATATCAATGAGGAAAATGTAATAATTAGGTTATTAGACATCTCTTTCAAAGTTAAAGCCCTAGATTGGTATAGAAGACTTGTTACTAATTACATTACCACATGGGATTAGTTAAGAGATGCATTGTGTAAGATATTTGAAGATAAAAGTAACCATTTATCACTTGTAGATCAATTAACCATAATTCAAAGAGCCCCTCATGAATTTACGCAAGACTTCAACACAAGGTTTTAAAATACTTGGGACAAAATCCCAATCTTTGTTAGGCCTACCCCTAACTTTGCCTTTTTTTACTATTTGAAGGCCTTAAATAGTGACATTACAGTAATGATCCAATCTATGGGAAGGAATACATTACCAAATGCATATGAGATGGTAATCAAAGTATAAAATTGTCTGGTATAGGATGGAAAGCTTACACCTAGACCACAAATTCCATTATTCCTTGAGATCAAACCACCTTTTATTTTTATTCCTCACCATGCCATCATTCCTCTTGTGACTAAAATTATTGATATACCCTCACCTAATCAAGAAAAGGATTCCACTAGTCAATCCAGTGACTCCTAAGAACATAATAATTTTTAAGAGCTTAAGAACATGTTCCAATCCTTGGGAAATGAACTAGTAAATGTTAAGAGGAAAAAATATTTCAATAGGCCTTATCAAGTCTCAAATCAACCTCAGCAACAATCATATCAATTAAATAGGCCACCCTACAAAGGAAACTTCCAAGGCCAAGGCTAAGGTTAAGGCCAAGGATAAGGGTAGCCTAGCTATGTTAGGCAAAATAAATATAATCTAAATGTTTTAAGCACTTCCAACACTTTTTTCCCATCCAAAATAATGTTGCTCAAGAAGTTTAGGGTGCCATGCCTTGAAATCAATCTTTTGGGAATCCATTGTTCCAACCACTAATTTTATTAAAACTTTCAATGACCAATGACATCAAGCTACTAATTTTGGGTACAAACAAACTCTTATGTCCCTGAACATAGAAGTATCCTTGATGAAAAAACCAAAAGAGCCTTAAGAAGGTCAAAACCTGATCAAGGACCAAGCCAGTCAGGGGATGCAATGGTGAATTATGAGAAAGAAGACTATTATATTAGAGGTACAATCACTGAGAGGGAAGGTGAATCAGTGAGCCCAAATTATCTAACTTTAATTTCAATCCTTTCTTACTCTTAATCAATTACCACAAGCATTTTTGAATCATACACATTATTCATATTAATGAACAAGAGAGATAATGTAAGATCAAGCAAATAACACAAGACATATGTGGGAAACCCTCTTGGGGAATAAAACCCACTCTCAAGCCTACAAACACTTGGACTACTTATCCTATAAGGTATTAAAAATTAGAGATTGATCATGTCTACCTAGCCAAGATTTAGTAAAACACTTGTTCCATAAAGATTACTTGCCCCTAAGATGATCAACTCCTTTAGACCACCTACCTTTAGTGAAACACGTATTTCACAAGGAGCAAACTACCCTTAAGATGATCAACTCCTTTAGACCACCTTTTGAACATCTCCACCCTTGAACTAATGTCTTCAACATATAATGATGTAACTCTAATTATCACTCTTCACCTTCACTCAACACACCATATTAACCAAAACACATTACATACTTAGACCAGCACACAAAGATTAATTAGGACACATTACATGTCCCAACTAACCCCAATCTTCAACTCTACACACTCAATGCATCCTTCATAATAACAAATTTGTAACAACTTCAACAACATAACCAAATAGTCATACACATAGTTCACACATTGATTTTAATATCAGATCAATGATCAAGATCACACAAATATCAACAATCCTTCACTCACACATAAGGCATTCAAACCATCTTTTTGGATCACTTTAAACCTCTTCACTCATGTACAACCTACAAGAGCACTATTTTGACATTAGAAACATAACCTACATGTCATACACATAGTCATTAATTTTATCTACTTCTCAACCCATCCATTGGGCATACTCAGCCTCTTCTCTTCTTCACTTCAATGTACACACCACTTCAATAATCCTCTCAAAAATGTAGAAACCATCTCATTTAGTTTTACTATATATAGAGAAATCATGAATATCAACTTCTAGGTTGGCCAATGCACTTTCCTTAACCCTTAAGGCTTATTTCACATCAAAACATGGCTCAAAACAATCTTCATAGGTCATCCATAACATCTATAGGTCACCCTTAAGCAGCTACACCTTTTAATAAGGCCCTTGTAGCTCTTATAGGTCTCATAGAGACCTATTCACCCACTTATCACTTTAATGAGAAAAATAGAAACTCCAGACAACTTCCAAAAGCATAGGTCCACTCTACATGACCCTTAGTCACACCCACATGGGTTTATGCCACCTAGAACACCAACTCCACACTTGAACCTACCAATTAGGTCACCTCGATCTTCAGGTCTACAAACTCAAAAAATATAGTCACAAACTTCTAAATCAAACATTCAAGTTACTCACATAACCACATGAACAAGTTATATGGATAGAACCTCTAAGATATCTACAACACCTCCATGTGTCTTAGACACTCCAATATAGGCCAAAATACTTCAAACTGTCTTACTCAAGATGACCACTCAAACTGGTCATATACTAGCAAAATATAGTCAAGATATTTTGACTTTTCACATCTGATCAAGATCCAACTATGACAATCAAATCATTCTCATTTTCTTCTTCAACTCTTCTCAAAACACCTTCAACTTGCTTCTGTAATATGGTCACTCAATCTATCAGTAACCTTTAGGAACATAATCAACTTCTTAGCAATTTTTCATATTGAATATGGATTGGTCAAACCTTAAAAGACCACATGTATCATCCTCGTAGAGTCTAAAACACTTCCAAATAGCTAATTCAACATGAGACATTGAAATACCATTAGAACCAGCTCAAATATCCTTCTTGGGTCAATTGCAGAATACACACAAACACATAGTCAACTTTGAAGCTTAATATTTTTGACTATACACACTTCTAGATCTTTAAATTAGGTTCATTAGATGCACCATGGAGTCTTATACAACTATTATTTTTAAATAAATATAAAATTATACTTCTATCTAAAGATAAAGATAACACATAGAGCTTTACTTTTTCCCTTTGTGAATTTGAAAATTCAAATGGAAATGATCACAATTAAACCTCAAACACAATGCTCACATCTTGTGTCCTCTCAACTTAGATTGAAACAAACACCATCAATCTTGTTTTATATTTAACACAGGCACCAATGCTCAAATTTTAAACCTTTGTCACTTTGACCTCATCTTGTGCAATCTTGTAACGTTAACTCCATGCACTCTGTCAATCTTTGTAGATCAACCAGGTTTTTAACCATCAATGCACATCAGTCAATCAATTTATAAAAACTCTCACTCTTCATTAAATCCTTATCTTATACCTTTTCTCAGTCTTTAAATATCATGTACTTCTTTCCATCTCACTACTTCTTGTCATTTTGGAATACACACACTCCATTGATCTTTTGTAAGATGCTTGATCTTTTTATATGCTAAACTACTATCACATTGACCCATTTAAATATGCGTGCACCATTGGATCTGGAAGCATGAACTATTGGATCTCCACTAGGTCTAGATATTCAACATTGTGAAAATTAACTATGGGGACCAACTTTAGTATACCTAGAAAGCCTACTTTAGACCTCAATAACTTTTGATGCACTTAGACACATGATTTAGAATTTGGACCACATGATCACCTTTCAACAAAAAATACATCCATATAACAAACTAATCCTGGAACCTTTACACATGTGAGATATAATTCCATTAAAATTCCTTCTCAAAATCTTCTGTCATAGAGCCAACTATGTCAAAACCTGCCTGGGAGGCTAACTTTGAACAAGCATATCTTTTGACACACTTCATTGCATGATTTGAATTTTAATGCAAATTAACTAGGATCAAAATTAAACAAACCCATATGATCATTTTCTATTGAATCCTTCACATGTTTAAAATATAACACCATCAAAATTCTCACTCATCTCTTCTTACCATATTACAAAAATGGCAAAGTATGGGAAAACACTATCAAAATGCTTGGGATCCCAACTTTGCTCATGCATATCTTTTTTTGCACTACATCGTGTGACTTAAAATTTGGCACATAATAACTAGGTAAAAAAATGAACAAACCAATATAATAATTTTTTCGTAACACCTCCACACATGAAAATATTGACCTCATCAACATGATTACTTGGATCTTTCTGGCCATATGCAAATTTGGCTATGGGAAAACAATGAATTATATTTTAAAAGACAAATTTGCACCCTCATATATTTGAATTTGCTTTGATGCATGACTTTAAATTTAGTGCATAAAAACTATGGATTAATGTGATCATAACCATATGACCAACTCCCCTAGACTCATCCATATGTGGCAATGGTGACATCATCAAACTGCCTACTCAGATTTTATGGTACTAGACCCAAAGTGTCTAGATGAAACAAAGAACTACCATATGAGATCCAATCACTTTTATACTCATTATAATAAATATTTACACCCTATATGGACTCTAAAATATTTCCATACCAATAATATCATCCATAAAATGTCTCACTTAAATAAACACTAAAGAACCATGCAAGAACACTGAGGCTCATTAAAGCACACTTTATCATTCTCAATCTAGCACACATGACACCTCATCAACATCCTTGGTCACCTTGGAGACATAATTGAAAAACATACAATAATCCCCCCCTTTGTCATTGATGTCAAACACAAATACAAATCTTATGCTCAGACTCTGTCTCTCTCTTCAAGTTCTTTCTCCCCCTTTGACACAATGACAAAGTGGGATAAGCTTACAATCCCGCCGACCTGAAAAGACATCAAGGACTAATAATAGGAAGAGACCATCTATGATATATGATATATATTCCCCTTAATATTTATCAAAGTTCTTCTCACTTTGAGCTTCTCAAACATGCTTCATGACTATACTCTTTTGATCATACATAGATTCTATGAAGACAAAATATTTATGAACAATAAAAACTGCATGAGCTTACCTTGAAAACATTAAGAGGGACTCCCCCTAATTCACCTGAGCTTAGGTGCCTTTTTATTTGAACACTTTTAGTCCATTTCCAATAATGATGAATCAATACAATTACCTCCATTCCTTCTCTCTCAAATTCAACTATACATTCCTTTGATCCTAGGACCTGACCAATTACAAAGCTCATCCTTTATTTATATATGAAGAATCAATATATTTTCAAATCCCTAACTTGATTTTATTAAGTCATAATCACAACTTGCTTAAGTTCTCATCTATAGTAGACATCATAACATCTTCAACATGATTGAAGTATCTCACATATGCTCCCCCTTACATCATGCATAGCTCCTCAAGCCATTAAAACTAAGTTATATCCCTCTAACTACATGACATACACAACTTATAATCAATATAAATTAGATATATTATTGATGATATCAAATAT
The DNA here is from genome assembly GCA_037957365.1 of Torreya grandis. Classification (NCBI taxonomy): domain Eukaryota; kingdom Viridiplantae; phylum Streptophyta; class Pinopsida; order Cupressales; family Taxaceae; genus Torreya; species Torreya grandis. The sequence continues at coordinate 3,552,665 of JARHVA010000854.1, read as the reverse complement.
ATTACAACACATTCTCCTCATCCTCTATATCAACATTGTCTTACAGTCTTTCAACATTTGATCAATCAATTTGAGCAACAAAAATTGACAAGTTCTTGCCTTCATAACCAATAACTCTGAACATATCTTGAGCCCATTTAAACAATATCAACATAGCTTTATATGTAATAAAATATCTTGATACCTCATCATCCTTTATTAGAAACTTGGAAAATTTTCATTCCCTACTCTCAAACCTTTCACACACTGCCAACATTCTTTCATGACAAAGAATACTAAACTGAGCTCAATCATGAATTATAATAATGTCACCAACTGATGAAAACATTTCATATTATCCACCTGATGTTCACTTATCTCTATATACCAAAACTAAGTCATTAGCATAATGAACACACACCTTAAGTTTTATAGACATCAAACCCTCAAGTCACTGCCTTTCATACTTTGGGCTAGTTCTTCAAAAACTAAGAGCAAATTGATCAACCAAAGTGTGTATTGACACACAGGTCTACCCATCAAAAAATTCCTTCATAATGATATAACACATCTTCTCATGTGTTTCTTATCCTATAATAATAAACAAGACCTAACCAGCATCTACCATGCTTCTTCTTTTTGTAAAGTGTCTCCTTGAAGCTTAGAGGAAGACACCCTTTTGACATAGTGAGACTAAAAGTCCCAAAACTCTAGAGACTCCCATATATCCATATCATTTTCTAACTTGCAATCCTGCATGACTTTAAAAGGATGCTTGACATCATTCTTTTCTTCAAATTTTTTCAATAAAAGTAGACAACATAAATTGTTGTCTTCTCTTCGTGTCTATCATGGAAAATAAACCATCTTTAGTCTCAGTCTTATCTCTCTTGATAGGCTTAGGTTTCCATACCCATTTGTGACCTCTTCATTGCACACTAGAAGCTCCATACACCTTATTTTTAATTGATAACTCATTCAACCTATTCTTTAAATACCTATCAATGTGACCAACTCCATGACAACTAAAACAAACAAGATCATTCATACCTTTTGCTTATGATGATTGTGATCTTCTTTTTTTATCTAGCCAGAAGATAAATTATCTTGGTATTCTTGTATCCATATCTGATTCCTTATTTGTAGTATCAAATAGCCCACCTAGATTAGGATTATCCTTCATAGTCTTTGGTCTCAACACCATTGATTGACTTCTTAACTGATCTAAGTTAAATCTTCTCCAAGACCAATTGCTCCTTCTTCTAAGGCTCCATGTGAACTCATTCTTTGAGCTCATATTTCTACAATCTCTTTCCTTATGACCATATTAATATCAAAAATTTCAATGGCCATGAAATGAAATGGCATACCTTATTAAATTAGGATATATAATGGTTCTTATTTTATTTTTATTGACCTGATTTGACTTATTTTGATCTTCTTCAAGCCTATCTATCTTAACAATAAATTGTGCATGCTCATCCTTCAATGAATCTGGTTTGATTTCTAATTAAATGCACTCATCCTATTTATCTCTTATACTTGAAATAATAGCCATCAACTAACATATGAGAACTTGGATAGTCTCCTTATCACTCTTAGTTTCTTTAGCCATGTCATTCTTCATTCTACATGCTTTCTTTATCAAACTTCCCTTAAGAGAACTGACTTGTGCTTCAAGACCTTTGATCACATACCTCATCTTATGATTTCTTTTCTTCTACTCCTTTAGTTCACCAAGTGTACTCATGAGCTCAACTTCTAGATCAAATTCTTCTTCCACATTTTCATCTTCTCTATTATCATGGCAAACTTCTTCATCATGCACGATGTCCTTATTTTTTGAACTCAAACATGTATTTGCATCTACTAGTTAAACCTTGAGATCATTGATAACATTCTTATCCTCTTTGGCATATTTCTTCAAAATACATATCTATTATTCAAGTACCTTGATCTAAACCTTCCACTATTGATTCTCTTTTTTTAATTGTTTAACCATCTTTGTACCTACTCAAAATCTCCTTCAAGCTATTAATCCTCCTCCAAAGTACCCACTCTGATACCAATTATTAGAGCTACAATCACTGAGAGTGGGGGGGTGAATCAGTTATCCCAAATTATCTAACTTTAATTTTAATCATTTCTCACTCTTAATCAATTACCATAAGCATTTATGAAGCATACACATTATTCATAGCAATGAACAATAAATACAATGAGAAATAAATCAATTAACACAAGACATATGTGGAAAACCTTCTTGGGGAATAAAACCCAATCTCAAGCCTACAAACACTTCAACTACTTATCCTATAAGGTATTACAAACTAGATATTGATCATGTCCTCCTAACTAGGATTTAGTGAAACATTTGTTCCATAAGGAGCACCTAATCCTAAGATGATAATATCCTTTAAACCACCTACCTTTAGTGAAACACCTACTTTACAAGCATCAAAATATCCCTAAGATGATCAACTTCTTTAGACCACCCTTTGAACACCTCCACCTTTGAACTAATGTCTTTAACACCTAATGATGTAAATCTAATCATCAATCATCACCTTCACTTAACACACCCTATTGACCAAATCACATTACATACTTGGACCAACACATAAATATCAATTACGACACATTACATATCCCAACTAACCCCATTCTTCAACTCTATAGACTCAATGCATCCTTCATAGCAATAACTCTATCACAATTTCAATAAAATAACTAGATGGTCATAAACATAGCCCAGACATTGATCTACCTCTTATATCAGTACCAAGAACACACAAATATCAACAATCCTTCACTCACACACAAGGCATCCAAACCATCCTTTTCGATCACTCTAGACCTCTTCGCTCATACACAACCTATAAGAGCACTATTCTGACCTTAAAAACACAACCTATAGGTTATACACATAGTCCTTAAACTTATTTTCTTCTCAAACCATCCATTTTTCACACTCATCATCTTCTCTTCTTTTCTTCAATGTACACACCACTTCAATAAGCCTCTCAAAAATATATAAGCCATCTCATTTATTTTTACTATATATAGAGCAATCATGAATATCAACTTCTAGGTCAGCCAATGCACTTGAATTAAACCTTAAGGCTTATCTCACATCAATACATATCTTAAAACAATATTCATAGGTCAGCCATAGCATCTATAGGTCACCCTTAAGCAGCTACACCTTTTAATAAGGCCCTTGTAGCTCTTATAGGTCTCATAGAGACCTATTCACCCACTTAGCAATTAAATGAGAAAAATAGAAACTCAAGACCACTTCCAAAACATATGTTCACTCCACATGACCCCTTAGTCACACCTACATGGGTCCATGCCACCTAGAACACCAACTCCACACTTGAACCTACCAATTAGGTCACCTCGATCTTCAAGTCTACAAACTTAGAAAGCACAATCATAAACTTCTGAATCAAACATTAAAGTTACTCAAATATCCACATGAAAAAAATCATATGTAAAAAACCTAAAATATATCTATAATACCTCCATGTGCCTTAGACACTCCAATATAGACCAAAATACATCAAACTATCTTACTCAAGATTACCACTCAAACTGGTCATATACTGTCAAAATATAGTCAAGCTATTTTGACTTTCCACATCTAATCAAAAGATAAATATGACAATAAAATAATTCTCATAAGTATTTTATACTTATACAATATATTCTTGCTCATTTTATTCTTCAAATCTACTCATAACACCTTCAACTTGCTTTTGTAATATGGTCACTCAATCTGCCAGTAACCTTCAGAAACGTAGTCAACTTCTAAGTAATTTTTCATATTGAATATGGATTGTTAAAACATTAATATACCACATAGATCATCCTCATGGAGTATAAAACACTCCCAAATATCCAATTCAACATGAGACATTGAAATACCATCATAACAAGCTCAAATATCCTTCTCAGTTTAATTGTAGAATACACATGAACACAGTCAAATTTAAAACTTAATAACTTTAATTATACACACTTTCAGATCATAAAATCAAGTTCATTAAATACTAAATGGATTATTATACAAATTTTATTTTGATAGTAATATCAAATTTTAATTCCATTTAAATATATGGACAAAATATATAGCTCTAGTTTTTCCCTTTGTAAATTTGAAAATCCAAATGGCAGTGGTCACATTTAAACCTTGAACATAATGCTCATATCTCATGTCCTCTTAGTTTGGATTAAAACACACACCATAAATATTATTCAATTTTTAACACATTGGTTCCAATTCTCAAACATTAAACCTCAGTCACTTTGAACTCATCTCGTGCAATCTTGTAATGTTGACTCCATGCACTCTATCAATCTCTATAGATTAACCATGTCTTTAAATATCAATGCTCACTATTTGATCACTACATATGAACACCCACTCACCATTATATCCTTATCCTATACCTTTTCTAAATCATTAAACATCATACACTTCTTTCCATCTCATTGCTTCCTATCATTTTGGAATACACACGCTTTGTTAATCTTCTGTAAGATGCTTGATCTTTATCTATGCTAAATAGCTATCACATTGACCCATTTGACTATATGTGCACTGTTGGATTTAGAAGTATGGACTCACATAAACCATTGTATCTCCACTAGGTATATATATTTAACATCATGTAAATTGACTAAGTATGGGGACCAACTACAATATGCCTAGAAAACCTACTTTGAACCTTAATAACTTTTGTTGCATTGAGACACATGATATGGAATTTGGACCACATTGTCACCTTTCAATAGATAATCCATACATATAAAAAACTAATCCTATAACCTTCATGAATTATAGATATAATTCCATTAAAATTACTTCTCAAAATCTTCTATCATAGAGCCAACTATGTCAAAACCTACCTGGGAGGCCAATTTCGACTAAGAATATCTTTTGAAACACTTCATCACATGATCTAAATTTTAACACAAATTAACTGGGATCAAAACTAAAAAAACCCATATGATTAGTTTATCTTGACACATTCACATGTGAAATATATAATACCATCAAAATTATCACTTGGATCTTCTTACCATATTGCAAAATTAGCTATGTATGAGAAAACACTATCAAAATGCCTAGGAACCCAACTTTGCTCATGCATATCTTTTATTTCACTACATCACATGACCTAAAATTTGGAACCTAATAACTAGGGGAAAAAATGAACAAGTTGATATGATCATTTTATCCTAACACCTCTACGTGTGTGAATTCCAACCTCATAAACATGCTTACTCGACTCTTTCTAGCCATATGCAAATTTGGCTAAGTATGAGAAAATAGTAAATTATGTCTTAGAAGACAAATTTGTACCCTCATATCTTTGTCTATGTTTTGATGCATGACTTGAGATTTAGTGCATATAAACTAGGGACTAATGTGATCACAACCATATGACCAACTCCCCCAAACTCATCCACACTTAGCAATGGTGATGTCATCAAACTACCTACTTAGATTTTATGTTACTGGACCCAAAGTGTTTGGATGAAATGAAGAACTACCAGATGAAATCCACTCACTTCCATACTCATTCTAAGCACTCTTGACACCCCATAGGGACTCTATAATATGTCTATACCAATAATATCATCCATCAAATGCCTCACTCAAACAAACACTAAAAAACCATGCAAGAACACTAAGGCTCATTGAAGCACACTTTGTCATTGTCATTCTATCACACATGACACCTCATCGACATCCTTGGTCACCTTAGAGACATAATTGACAAACCTCCAAGATGTTATGCACTCAATCATTAGGCTAGTTCTAGCCAAGCATACATTCCATTCATTGTAAATACAAGGTTCAAAGATGGTAACCAATAAGTAGTCAAGGAACCCCCTACTATTACTCCTTCAATATCAAAGCCAAATAGACATATTGTTGCTCTAAAGGTTCCACTAGATCTAAGGAATCAAAATCAAGGGAATGTCTTTATCTCTCAAAACTCACAAACTCAAAGTGTAATTGTGGCTCCCAAAGCATAACTAAAGATTTGTGGTTCACCCATAAACATTATGGAACAAATGAAAAGATCCAGTGTGAGTGTGCCAATGTGGGACATGCTCTCCATGCCTGGTTAGGTAGACATCATCAAAGAAGGTTTATCAAGAATCAATGTTTCTGAGAAATCACCAGTCAAGGAGAATTTGGTTCTCACTAATGTAACTAAAGGACCTAATGAAGAGCAATCAAGTAAAGTGGTCAAACCTCCTCCCTTATAAATTTCAATAATCATTGGTGACTATTTATTACACAATTATTTGGTGGATAGTGGGGCTAGCACCTTAATAATGCTAAAGTCCATAGTTGATCAGCTTGGTCTAAAATATGAGCTCTCGTCTAAAGGATTTATACAACTCGATGGTTCTTTAACCAAGCCATATGGTATCATGAGAGACCTCAACTTGAACCTACATGCTTATCCTAGTGTTTTAGTGGTTAAAGATGTGTTGATTATAGATATACCTCCTTGTTTTACACTATACTTATCTTGAGAATTCATAGCAAAGATTGGAGGTTATCTTAAAGCATATTGGTTATACATGGAATTTAAAACAAGATATGGGACTAAGGTATCCATCAAGGCTGAGCTCATTACACAATTACACATAGAGCCTTATGGGCCAAATAACATAAACCTCAATTACACCATTCTTGATGAGGATGAACATATGGTTGGTCAAGAATTAAACACTCACCCTGAGGAGATACCAAACATGTTCTTATATGAACTATAGAATGGTAATCATTTGGTTGACCCCTTGGAAGGTGTTGAAGAGAGGTACATGGGTGTCTACTACTTACATGAAGATAATCATTCTATGACATCCCTCATTGGACCTGAAGAAGATCCTAGTGGCTTATGTAAATTATTTTTTGATGGTTTTAAGGAGGAAACATGGAGTGGGTGCAGGTATAATGTTGGTATCCCCCTCAAATGAAAAGTATTTCTATTTTTATAGGTTCCAATTTAGTTGATCTTGTAATGTAACAGAGTATGAAGGCCTTATCCATGGCCTTCAATGGGATAATAAGAGAGCAATCAAATAATTACAAGTTTATGAAGATAGTGAGTTTATAGTACACTAGGTTAAAGGCCATAATATCACCAAGAATCCCTTAATGAAGTCTTATAAACATAGAGTGTGGGACCTAATTAAGGATTTTGAGGCCTTTAATATCCAAGCAGTACTAAGGAATAAGAATCAACATGCTAATAGATTAAAAACTATGGGAGCTCAATTTGATATCCCAAATGAGTTAAAAAAATACCAAGGTGTAGCCACATATCAAAGAGGTGGTAAGATGATCAGTGCCAAACAATAAATCTCATTGATAGGTCTTTGAAAATGATAAACAAATTGCTTGTTTCTTATAGCAAGAAGCAGAGTTCTCTTCAATGAATCAAGAAAAGTTTCAACATCAGTATGAGGATCAAATTATTTGGTTGAGATCTAACAAGATTCTTAAAGGGCTTATCACCCTTGAAGGTATTTTCCATGAGGGATATCATATGAGAAAAGATAAGGTAGTGATGTCAACAAATGAAGAGAACTATGAAAGATTCCTTATCTTCAAAGACAAGTTCCTCAAGTTTGGGAAGGTAAGCACTAAAACTAAGAGGCATACTTGCATAGAACTTTATAATAAATATGTAGACATCTTTGCTTGGGAATATAGTGACCTAAGAGGCTTTGATCCCAAGCTAGCCCAACACACTATAGAATTAGAGATTAATTATAAGCCTATCAAGCAAAATTAGGGGCCTATAAACCCCAAAATTGAAGAGCTTATGAGGAAAGAAGTGACCAATTTATTGAATCCAAGATCATATTTCCTATTAAGCACTCCTCATGGATAGCCAATTTAGTGCATGTTAGGAATAAGAGTGCAGAAATTAGATTATGTGTTGACTTCAAGGATATGAATAGGGTCTCTTTGAAATATCACTACCCTTTAACATCCATGGAGTAACTCCTTTAGATAGTTATTGGTTTAGAACATTTTTCCCTTTTAAATGTGTATTCAAGTTAAAACTAAGTGTTGGTAAGAGAAAAGAATCAATATAAGACTGCCTTCACCACCAAGTGGGGAACATATGCTTACTAAAAAAATTAATTTTGGAATTTTAAATTGCTGGGACCACTTTTAAAAGAGCCATGCACATGGCTTTCCAAGGGTTGCTAAATCAAATGGTACTAGTTTACTTGAATGACATCACAATTTTCTCCAAGAAGGCTAATGATCACATTGACCATCTAAGTTTGATCTTCCAAAGATGCAGAAAGTATGAGATCTCTTTAAATCCCAAAAAAATATGTGTTTGTTGTTCATGAAGGCAAACCTTTGGGTCACATTATCTCAAAGGAAGGATTATCCATTAACCCTAATAGAATAAGTTCCATCTTGACCATATCTTTACCCAAGCATAAGAAAGGAATCTAGAGCTTCCTTGGGAAAATAAAGTTTATGAGAAGGTTTATACCTAGTTTTACAAACCTAGTCAAACCCATCACCATCATGTTAAAGAAGAACCAAGTGTTTGTTTGGTCAAATGAAGGTAAAGCAACATTTGAGGCCATCAATCAAGTCATTACCCAAGAACCCTCACTCATGAATCTTATTTTCTCAAAGGATTTCATATTTTACACCTTTTCCAAATATGACAACATATCAGTTATGCTGATGTAGAATAATGGTGAAGGATTTGAGTAGGCAATTACCTTTTTTAGTCAAGGACTAGAAGGATATGGGGTAAAGTACACTTTTATTGAAAATCAAGTCCTTGTATCTTTAAGAAACATCAAAAAGTTTAGGCTAATTCTTTCCAATAGAAATATTCATCTTGTAGTGTCTTATCTTGGAGTTAGGGACTCCCTCCATAACAAAGACTTGAATGAGAAAAGAGCAAGTTGGATTAGCAAGTTCATGGAATATGATGTGGAGATCAAAGTTACCAAGATGGTAAGAGGCAAAGTCTTATGTGAGCATATGGTAGATGATCTTAAAGAAGACAAAGAATATATTTTGGTAACATAAGATGACCCACATGTAGATACACCTCCACTTCATAAAAGCTAGCTCCAAGACATGACACATTTCTTAATGATAAGAGACTACCCTCAAGGTTTGGATAGAGTAAAAATAAGGTATTTTAAGCTGTATTCCATACCTTATGCACTAGTTTATGGTGTTAGTTTTATAAGAGATCTCAATGAAGTACTTTTTAGGTGCATTGATGACAATCAAGTGACAAAGCTCTTGAAGCATTTTCATGATGGACCTACAAGAGGCCATTTTTCTCCAAGAACAATAGCAGCAAAAATAATGAGGGCTGGTTATTACTAGCCTAGCCTTTTCAAGGATGCCTATGCATGGGTCAAGAAATGTCAAAAGTATACTCTATTTATAGGATAACAAATGTTATTAGCTCTTCCACTCAACCCAATCTAGGTGGAGTAACCCTTCATATAATGGGGGTTGGACTTCATAGGAATGATTAATCCACCTTCAAGTGTAGGACATAAATGGGTGCTCACTATAATTGACTAATTCACCAAGTGGGTGGAATCAATTGCTTTGAAATAAGCCAATGATACATTAGTATTAGTCTTTTATGATAGCATAGTAACCAGGTTGGGTGTCCTAGCTACTATAATTTAAGATAATGCATTAGAATTTTTTTGGTATGAAGATAAGTAAATGGAAACTTAAGCTAGGTATCTACCTATGTACATCCTTCAATTACTACCCCCAAGGCAATGGATTGGTAGAGTCCATAAAAAAAAACTTGATAAGTATTATCAAGAGGACCATGGAAGAGAATCAAATAGCATGGCATACAAAACTAAATACAACCCTATGGGCTGATGGAGTGACTCCTAAAGATGCCATTAGCAATTCTCCATATATCCTTGTATATGGAAGGGAATCCAAACTACCCATTTCTCTTGAATTGCATGCCTTAGAGTTATCCCATCATCTTGATTTGATGGAGAGTAATCTTATGAATGTGAGGATGATAGATTTCATGAAACTTGAATAAACTTGAGACCTTGTAATGAACACATTAGAGTCATATCAAGCTTAGGTCAAAAGGACCTTTGACAAGAGAGCCACAACAAGGGACTTTAATTAAGGGTACCTAGTCCTTAAATGGGACTCAAATAAGGCCAAGATAGGAAACCACACCAAGTTTGATAGCTTGTGGAGTGGTCCTTATTTTATCTATGGATGCAAATAAAATAATGCTTTTTAACTTGCCCAACTGGATGGAGAGATATTACCCATCCCAGTCAATGGCATCCATTTAAAGCCTTGTTATTAGAAGAGTTTGTAGTTATTGTAACACATTAGAGTAGTTTTCTATGCTTTCCTCTAAGTGCCTTGTACACATTTCCTTTCAGTTATGTGTTTACATTTCAATAAGTGCCTTGGGCATAGATATTTTTTTTCCTTTTTTGTCCTTGTTGGTTTAAGACAAGGAGTTCTAGAAAGGGGTCAGACTTGAGTTAGTTTCATGATAGCTAAGAGAAAAGACTATGAATTTAGATTCACAATGGATCAATTTAAGGCTAGAAGTCTTTTAAATAGAAGGCATGCAACCCTAATATGTCACCAAAAATTTTGGCCAAATCTAGCCCACATAAGAATATTTTGCCTAGAAATGTTTTGAATAGATGACCAGAGTTCTAGATGGAATGAGTGGACTAATAGGCTTGAAAAGAGGTCTAAGGTTTCAAAGTGAAAAATAATAGTAGGTTCTCATGGTGTTTCAAACATTTAGTGGCATGAATCAGGTTGCACAAGACTTAGAAGTTCATTGGAGCCTTCTAAAGAGATAATAATTTCTTACACAAGTCCAAAATAACTAGACCATCACAAGCACGTCACACAGGGACAAATAAGCTAGTCTTATTATACATTTGATAGATGCACTTGAAAATTCAACCAAGATCAAAGATTTGGATGGACATGGTTTTTTTCATGCCTTGAACATTCTCTACAATTTTCATGTCTTGACAAGTTCTCTATCTCAAGATATAAGCCTCCAAAGTTGAACTTGTAGAATGAAACATGCATGGGGATGTCAAGTTAACATTGCAACAATTAACCATTTAGATTTTAAAAATATTTAATGAATGGGACATGCATGTAGAAATTAAATTTAGGCTTCATGAAATATCCATTTGAATTTAAATGTCCCAAATATCAATGGTTTGTGTTCAATCAAAACAAAAGATCCAATGGTGAGCAGGTGAGTTTGAATCAGTGGGCCCAAGCAGATCTATGGCTCATGTTCATTCATACATAGATAGATCAAATGCAAGCTCATAGTAAAAAGGTTAGTGTATCTAAGAGTGAACTTATAAGCTATAAGTAGTGTGATCTTAGGATTTGAATCTAGATCCGATGGCATGAGGATGAGCTTGAGTTAGTGGGTCCAGGCAGATCTATAGTATGTGTTTAATTATGCAAAGATAGATCACTGGTGAGAGAGAGGTCAAAGGGTCAGCATATCATGGGATCAAACAAGAGGATATCAAGTGTTGTAAGCATTTTAAACTATTAGGTGAATCTATGGATCACACTTATTTATATAAATAAAGATCAATGGTGTGATAATGGTCAAAAGCCAAGGAGCCCAGATCAAGATCAGCGATCGAGATTAAAATTTGAAAGTTAAGGGGCTTCAATGGATAGAAAATGTGACCTAAGGTTGAACCAAGGCAAATATTTCAAATAACACCATTGAATATTATTCAAGACCTCAATTTTTATTATGGTTTCAATGTTGTTTCATGAAGGGAGATCCTTGTTTGTAGTGAATTCTTGATTCCTGCAAGGTTTGAAGGCAAAATAGGTTTATTTAGACCTAATATAGTTCAAGAATGATGTTATGCAGTCTGTAAACTATTCATGAATATAATGACTATAGTAAAAATAATAATTGGATTGGTTTTCAATCTATAATAAATACCTATGTTCAAGTTGGAGTAGGGATATATATGTAGGAGTGTCTTATCCTTTGACAAAGCTAGAGCTTTGATAAATAGGTACTTCTAGTTGCTAAAAGTATACTTAATCATGGCTCTGTCAAGTTCATGGATATGAGGACTTTTTCCTCATAATGAAGCAAGTGGAGATGGCATAGAATATTAAAGCAAGGGTATTTGGGGATTGGAGAGTACAATGGAGCATTCAATTCTTTTACAAATCCTTTAACATTTTCCTTCCTAATAGATCATGACTCATCATCTACAAAATAGATTCTTGTCTTCTAGTACACAATGAGAAGAGCTTGAAAACTATTGGATCAAATGAAGGTTATCTTGTTGATAAGGACATAGTTCTAATTGGATCAAAAATGGTTTAAAATTCAATAAAGGTGGTAACTCAATTAATGATCTTGGATAGCATGTTCCCCCTCTCTCCCCTTTCTCCTATATCTCTTATTTTCTTTCACATTGTAAGGACTCTCACTTTTTATAATAAATTCTCTCTCAATTATGAAGAGTAGAGACTCTCATTTGATAAGGCTAGACCCTATCAAAAAAATTATGAAAGACCTCTTAAATCAATAAGAATTTCTTTACATATCGTGCCCTTTTGATTAGTGTTTAGTAAGCTTGTGCATGATGGCTTTGTGAAGGAGATTCTTTCATATCCATTATCCTTCTTGATTAAATATTTTAAGGTGTTTTTAAGTTAGTTGTAGGTATAAATTAGTGTTATTTATGTCATTAATTTAATCTCTTAGTGATTCTTAGAACTCCTTTGTCCCTTCATTCATTGATTTTTGAGCCTAGTTTATGAAACACTTATGTAACTAGCTAGTTTTGTGAGATTATGTGAGCTAACATTGTCTTATGCTTCCTTAGTTTTTACTTCATGCTTATGTTATTTCTCATTTAAATTTGGTACATCATCCTTTTATCCTTCTTAGTGACCCTTTACCCCTTCTCTAACCCTTTTCCCAGTGCAAACATTACTATAGGTGATCCATCAAGAGGAAATCAGCCCTTTTAGAGGTTTAACCCCACCATAGGTGACCCATAGCTTAGGGTTATTCCCATGGTGTAGCTCAATTAGAGAGAGCCTAAATAACCCTCTCTAAGGGTGAAAATTAATTCTATAATAGATACTTTAGAAGATCAATTTTTAAAATGATCATAGTTTGGTTGTTTAGCATGTAATAACAGAGTTTCTAAGATGTGAAGACAACTACTAAACATGTTTTTTCAATTGGGATATAATTAATCTCATATGATACTAATGTTCTATTGAGGTAATATATGGCTCTTTCTTTTTTGTGTTTATCATACTAAGCCAGGAGGGCTCTTAAGGCACATTAAGTTTTTTTTTTTTTTTATAAATAATTAATGGTTTTCTTGGCATTGGTGGTCCTAAGACTAGAGGATGTTAAATATATTACTTCAAATCATCAAAAAAAAATTGACATTTAAAAATTCAATGATATTTAGTCTATTTATTTATAATATGTGTGAATGATTGACATTTATCTATCAGTTGTGATATGAAATAGTGAATAGCCTAAAGTTTTCATTAGAGACTTCTAAGTTGCTTGAGAGCTTATGGTGGATGCATCTCATTAATAAATTTGAATTTGTCTAGATCAAATTCAATACCTTGTTGATAAATAATGAACCCTAAATTATTTTTTGATGTGTCACCAAAGACATGCTTTTTGGGACCTAACCTAACTTTGTATTCTCTTATTCTGTCAAAAATTCTCATGAGAACTATAGGATGTTCATCTTGGGTCCTTGACTTACCTAATATGTCATCAACATGATCTTTAATGATGTCATGTAATATGTCATGGAATATTATAGTATTTTATTCATTAACATGTTACACTAGTATACTTTAGTCTGAAGGGCATGACTTGGCAGTAGAAATTTCCTCACAGAGTGGTAAAATTTTTCTTGTGTTGTTCCTTTGGTGTAATATAGATTTGATTATAACCTAAAAATATGTCCATGAGTGACAACATTTCATAGTTATTAATCAAGTCATCTTTTGGATAGCCCTTGTTATTATCCCTAAAATCAATACAAATGTGGATACAACCTTATGGTTTATTGACAGGTACAATGTTCAAGATATAATCATAGTAATCAATAGGGAAAATGAAAACATGTAAGAATTTTTATAGCTCTTCTTCAACCAGGAGTGCCACTTTAGGGTTGATTTTGAAATTTTTTTGCTTAATAAGTTTAACATCTAGATGGGTGACTAAGTGATGTACAACTAAATATAGATATGGACCTAACATGTCCACATAAGACTAGTAAAATATGTCAATAAATTATTTGAGAAGAGCAGTCAAGATCTCTCATTCTTTGGAAGTGAGGGTGGCCCCAAGCTTAATTATCTTGAGGTTGTCTTATATTCCAAAGTTAACATCAATTGTTTGTTCAACCAATTATGATGATTGATCCTAAATATATGTTGGAGGAGAAAGAAACTAATATTCTTGAGGAATCTACATGATATCTAAAAATTCAATGAACATATTGTCAAATGCCTTCTATAACTTGAGTGTGGCTAATGACACCCAATCCATATGTCTATCTTGCTTGCTCTCATGACCCTTATAGGCATGCTTTCACTTATTCCCAATCATTTCTAACCTCTTAGACTGAACCCTTACAGACCTAGATTGTCATTTCCATGAATAATCCATTCCATTATGTCTTGCCAACTATGGACAATAGCACCCAAACATAGACTATAGCACTAAAACCTAGGGTGTCTTATTTTTGGCACTATTTTTCAAGTGCATTTTGGCTTCTAATGCTCATATTATTCCAAATCCTTATCCTAATTCATGTCAGCCTAACATGAATTCATTTAAACCATGATCATTAAATCCCCTATAAAAGTCCATTCAAAGTCAATTTAGAAGGGTTGACACTCATTTACAAGAGAGAATCAAGAATACAAGAAAGACCACTCAAGCACTTTTCCTTATTCTCTACATACATCCATACAATAGTATTTCAAGCTTATTTAAAACTTTACACCAATCCCTATCCATTCAAAGTATACCCAATTTTGCATTTACTTATATTTTCATCACACTATTACACCAAGCACTTCAATGGGATAACTACATATAGCTTGATCCCTCCTCAGAGTATTGGTATGTAGCCAGCGTGCCCACACATGGGGTGTGAAGTGCGTCTAAGGTATCCTTTGCACACTAACCCCTCATCTCCTTTCTCCAAATTTTATAATCAAGTTCAAGAACAAAGAGGACCTAGGGTATTGAAGACTAAATCAAGTCCATATTGAGATTATGGACTTTTAAGCTTCTATATTTCATAGGTAGGGTCACATAGACCTAACGCACAAAACCCATAAAGCTTAGATCACCAAGACAATAACATTGAGATAGGACTACAGTGCAAAAACCTAGGGTGTCCCACTTTTAGCACTCCTATCTAATCAAGAAATGAACTCAAAATTCCTATTTGTGATAGTCTCCCAAGCCAACACACAAATTTTTAGACCCTATCTCAGTCGGAACAATACAAAATCAAATAAGTTTAATTTTCTCTCTCTCACTACTATTTTTAGAAAAGCTCTAACTACAGTCAAATTTCATAAATTAGTATCCTAATCATTATACATTATTTACTTATTTTATCTACTCAGACCCATTTATTATTTAGGAATTAAACATCTAATTTCCCAAAAATAATAAATCATTTGGTGAAGCCAACTTACTTCAAATTTCACATAAAAACCCTAGAAACCCTATGGTAAATTCTTAGTTGATTTTTCCCATTAATTTTTGAATTTTTTCTTGAATATTAAAATCAAAAATTTCTTTCCAATTTTAAAATTTTGTAGTAAATCTTAAAATACATTTCAAACCCTAGTTTCATCAACTAGCTCCCAATGATTTTCCATTAATTTTCCAATCATTTTCTAAATTTTTAGTTGCACATTAAAATCAAAAAACTACTTCAAATTTCAAAAAATCATAGTAATTTTCAAAATTTTATTTTTCTCAAAACCCTATTTGCATCTACTAGGTCCTATTAAATTAGGCACTTTCCCATAAATTTTTGAACTTTTTCTTGAATATTTAACTCAACAATTCAATTTCAAAAATTCATAGTATTTTACAAAAATATTTTTTTTAAATCTCTAGTTACATATACTATCATATATTTACTTCTTGAGGTATCATGTTATATTCATAATCAAATTATAAACATGATTCTCACTTATGTACAAATTTTTCTTACATTTCTTGCAAATAACAAGGAAACTATAATGGGCCTTATCCTGTACATGAATGATGAAGTTTATCATATGTTAGTACAAAGCTTCATCCTTTGAGTTTCATGTTTATGTTTTATTATATGGGATGATATTAAAAAATTCATTGCCAAAAATGCAAAAAAAATCAAAATTCTTTTTGCATATTCTTTTTGGCTCATACGAATTAATTACCAACTCCATTTTGCTAAATGCATTCAAATATTATGTCACATGTCAAAATTTTATATGCCTTTATGAAAAAATTCATGATCTCTATCCTTTAATTTATATCATTCATGTGGAAAAATTTTCAATCTTATCATGATAAACATGTTATAAATG
Organism: Torreya grandis; assembly: GCA_037957365.1. Lineage (NCBI taxonomy): Eukaryota > Viridiplantae > Streptophyta > Pinopsida > Cupressales > Taxaceae > Torreya > Torreya grandis. The sequence continues at coordinate 3,535,978 of JARHVA010000854.1, read as the reverse complement.
TTATGATTCATGTCAAAATTTTCTATGCATTCATGCAGAAATTCATGCTCTCTCTCCCTTGTTTTCTATCTCTCATGTGGAATGTTCTCTATAATAATATTTATATATAATTTATAACTCCACTTACATTCATTTTATCCTAGACACATGGTTTCTACCTAGATGTATATGCCTCCTTGGCTAATCTTGTTTCAATGTCATATTTCATGCAGATGACAGAAATCTGTTCTCCTCCTCTCCCTCAAGACGGTGATAGATACTTTCCATCTAAACAAGTCCATGTTATCACCCCTTAAAAAGGTGAGTAATCCTCTACTATTGCTCCTAATTCATACATTTATCCTATAGCTTCTTCACATCTTCTTCAACATATGTTCTTACATGTTCAATTAGAAGCAACTAAGGTTTGCATTTGTGAAACTCTAAGGAATCAAATCCCCAGTATGAGCAAGTTCTTTTTAGAGTTAAAAATGTAGAATAAACTATTAATTGAAAAGATAATAACATTATAAAATTATATTATAATACAAAATCATCAAAGACACCCTTGTGTCAATCATGTATATGCACTTTCACCTAGTCAATTGGTTGTAAGCAATGTTACATATCAAAACAAGAAATCATAACAAAGTAACTCTACAACTAGTAATTCAAAAAGAATTCAAAGATAAAATAATATTTCAAGTGAGGTACTAAGGGAAATGATTAAATCTTAGTTGTTAAAACTACCTCCTCTACATCTAGTGTGAAGATCCAGATATTATTGTGCATATCATAGGATGCATGGGAATCACACAGATTCAAGTTTGGCATTGAAAAAATGTATACAAAAAATAATTGCTCATGAGGAACTTATAAAAGGTAAATCAATCAAGAAATCCATAGAAACATAATAACATATTCACAAAGGGTCAAATTTAGAAACAGTACAAAAGTGATTACCAGGGCATAACTTAGAACAACAAAAGGATCAAAAATCAAAATTAGAACAACAAACAATACCACAAGCATAGGTAAAGTACAAAAAAGATGAAAATCTACCTCTCCAAAATGAGGCTCAACTTTCAAATTAGTATGGGTTTGGTCAAAAATATCTAAAATAGTTTGATTATCAAGGTCAAGGGTTGGGAAAACATGCTCAAGGCATCACTACTCCTATTCTAACAATTGATAATGTTTATCACCAAGGTTTGGGATCTATTGGACATCCCAAGGCAAGTCATTCACAGACATAGTTCATCAAAGGAAAATATACAAATACAACAAAAGTCAACACTAACATTCCATTGGTTAAAAATTAAGATGATAATCATGAGTGGAATTATACAAGTTATTATGATTTCCAAGATACTAACAATGAATCCAAATATTCAAAGTCATATTCGCAGCCATTCCCTCATGCTTCACAATCATGCATGATTATTTTGTTTGATATAATACACCATGATAGGGAGTCTCCCATGAGACTCATCGATTAGTATCATCTCTTTCTAGCTTTGATTGTACATAGTTTCTTCTGTTTCATTGTACATAGTTCAAATTTCCAAAAATATAAAAACAACATAACATTTTAAAATCCAAAAATAATCAAAAATGTCAAAACAACACAAACATTTTGATTGTATGCATTATCCATGTTTTAGATTGATAATATCATGCTAGGACTTGCATTTACTATTATATGTTTATTGTTTGTTGATTTATCTACATTATCATGCTTCACTTGATCTTGTTTGAGTGTGTGTAGTGACATCTAGATACTTGATTACTTCACTCTACCCATTGAGGGGGCATCCTACATCTACATTTGAGACACACTTTGATATACATACCCACTAGGGGCATCTTCTACATGACTACACCATCCAAGTTATGTCAATCCTATACTACACACTCCAAGTTATCATGTTGATATATATTACTTACCATATTACATAGATTACTATATCAACATTTCACTAATATCTAGCACTCGTGTATCTCTTAGAATATACCTAGTCTTATACTAAACATGTCTTGCTTACTTTCACTTCTTGTGTTGATTAGTGAAATGTGATTGTACTTCCAATATATACATGATTTCCTTTCTTTCATAGTGTAACTTGATGTGTTTGTATTTTCTCAATTCTTGTTCCATGCCTTATATGTGTTTTAAGACATTTGCCAATGTCCTTTGCTTTTATTCATGTGTGTCCCTTAGGACATTTTCCAATGTCCTGTATTTTTACTCTTCTATGTTCTTGTGGCCCTTGTGCCAACTTTATTTATTTCAATTATATGTGTATGTGGCATTTGAACATGTCTTGTGTGCTTGCTTTCTAGTTTGAGTGACATGTGCCCATGTCCGTTGATTGCTTGGCCCCTTGGCCACTCTTGTATACTTCTTTCTTATTGCTTTGTATGTTTTTTGCCTGATTAATTTTCCTATTTGTAATGCCATGATCCATATCATGCATTTCCTTGCTTTATTGGATGCTATTATGGACATCATGCTCCATCCCTCCTTACTAAAAACTAACACTTTTGATTCTAATTCAGTAAATTGCACATATTATTACATTGTTATATATATCTAGGTATACCTTTGTTGATCTAACAATCTCTCAAATCAAACCATGCTATATCTTGAGATATCTTGTTGATTATCATTGTTATATAATGTATATTTCTAGCTTAACACACTTGTAGGACTCTTTTTTCTGAGGGAAATTATTAAAATGTCATCATTCCTACCTTTAGAAGAGGGGACAACAAATAGGAGTTTTTTCATAGAGATCAAAGCTCTTAACGGTCAAAAAAGTAATTTTTAGAACACTCAAAAAAGAATCTAGACATCAGACTAGGTAGAATAGACCAAGTAAATAATAGATAATCTAGAACAATTACCAAATTTGGTCCTAAACAATAGCACCAAAGTTGGACTATAGTGTTAGATGGTAGGGTGTCATATTTTTGGCACTTCTATCCAAACATGAAAAAAAAATCTAGAAATAGATAAAAAAGTGAGTTCAATCACAGGTTTTTCAACTCAGTGTAGTCTAGATTTAACATGCTTTAGTATAGTTTTTGCTCAAAGAATCTAGATATAAGGGGCATCATGTGTGGCATGATGGCTCTCACTTCTAGTTTTAGAGTAGGCAGTTTATATAACTTTTAGATCATAATCCATGTTCTAGAAACCAGCGATTGGGGGTAATGTGCATGACACATTGATCCTCCCCTTTTTCTAAGTTTAGTTTATTTTCAAAGCGTTTCTTAATAATTACATACCTTACTCCATCTATAAGTGGTTGGCATCCTTTTTCAAGTTTATATTTTATACAAGATTAACTTCTTGAGTACCTGAGTCCTGAGTTGGCTTCCACATAAGCCTACTACACTAGTTTTGGAGTGGATTTCATATAAGCCTGATTTCCATCTTTCAAAATGGCCAAGAGTGGCCTAGTTTCTAGAATACATTTAGCTATCCACACCAACATTTTTAGATCATAGTACATTCATGAGCTTTATGAGACATTGCATATGACATCTATTCCATACGGTTATTACTTCATATCTTTAATTCATGAGGTAATGATGGATCCAAAGGACTAGCTAGCCTTTGTATTCTTGAGCAACCTATTCAGAGGGATTGGACACATAGTCCAAACATTGATTGACACACACATGATTCATTAGCTTCACTTAGTAAGTAATGATAGAGCCAAAGGACTAGCTAGCCTTTGTATTCTTGAGCCACCTATTCAGAGGGATTGGACACATAATCCAAACATCAATTGACACATGCATGATTCATTAACTTCACTCAGTTGGAAACAATGGAGCCAAAGGGCTTGATTTTGCACTCTTGAGCCACTTCCAAGGAATTTATCACTTAAATATAATCATGATACTAGTTTTAGTACATCAAACACCTAGTAAAATATAGCACCCCAACAGGTTTTGTATTAGTTTGTGTACCCGATGAGGTGTATTCATTCCTTTCTTTTCCTCTCTCTCTTACCTAAATTTTGTAAATTCTTATTTTAGATATATAATATCTAGAAAGGACTGATCTATTCTATGTTTTTCATTATATATTCACACTTCACACCATGTTCTCTCTATGCACATCCAGCATCACATAGCTTCATGAGCTTCACCATTTTAGGTAAGTTCAGGTATGTTTTCTATTTTTCCTTTATCCTAGTATTTCACTTTATTGCATCAATAGAATAAAGGGGGGAATTTAGTCATATAAAATTCAAATTTTGTTAACTATAGTGTGGCTAATGACACCCAATCCACAGGTCCATCCTTTTTGCTTTCACGACCCTCATAGGCATGTTTTCATTGATTACCAATCATCCATAGCCTCCTAGACTAAACCCTTGTATACCCAGATTGATTTTTATATTCTTAATCCATCCCCATAAATCCCATTAACTATGGACAACAGTGCCCAAACTTGGACTACAACACTAAAACCTAGGGTGTATTATTTTTGGCATTGTTGTTCAAGGGCATTTTGGCTTCTAACGGTCATATTATTCCAAATCCTAATTCATGTCAGCCTAACATGAATTCATTTAACCCACTATCATTAAATCCCTTATAAAGGCCATTTAAATTCCATTTAGAAGGGTTGGCACTAATTTACAAAAGAGGAGCAAAAATACAATCAAGACCACTCAAGCACTTTTCCCTATTCTCTGCATACAACCATCCAATAGTATTTCAATCTTATTCAAACCTTTACACTAGTCCCTATCCATTCCAAGTACACCCAATTTTACATTTACTTGCATTTTCATCACACTATTGCACCAATCAATTCAATGGGATAACTACATATAGCTTGATCCCTCCTTAGAGTATTAGTGTGTAGGTAGCATGCCCACACATGGGGTGTGAATTGCATCCATCATATCCTTTACACACTAACCCCTTCTCTCCTTTCTCCAAATTTTACATCCAAATAACAAAGAGGACATAGGGTATTAAGGACTAAATTAGGTACACAGTGAGCTCTATGGACTTTTAGGATTTGATATTTCATAGGCAAGGTCACACAGACCTAACACATAAAACCCAAAAAGCTTAGATCACTAGGATAATAGCACTAAGATAAGACTACAACATCAAAATCTGGGGTGTCCCACTTTTGGCGCTCCTAGCCAATCAAGAAATGAACTCTAGATTCCTATTTATGATAGTTTCCCAAGCTTGCACATAGATTTATAGACCCTGTCTCAGTCAAAATAGTATAGAATCAAATAAGTTTAATTTTCTCTCTCTCACTACTATTTTTTAAAAATCCCTAACTACAGTCAAATTTCATAAATCAGTAGCCTAACTATTATACATAATTTACTTATTTTATTTACTTAGACCTATTTATTATTTAGGAATTAAACATCTAATTTTGCAAAAATATGAAATCACCTTCCATTATTGTGAACTAAGAGAATCTATTGATGACATGATTTTGGGTTGGTTTGATGTTGTATTCACATGCTTAAAGGATAAACATAATTTCCTATCTATTAGTGCCTCATATAGGCTTTCACCAACATGTACTTATTTATTATTATTTTTTAAAGATTCATTTTTTTCTTCCACTAATGCCTTAAAGAGGCTTTTACTAAGGGACTCTATTTTTTCATTATTTTGACTTTTTTAATTGTCCTTTGATTTTGTTGATTTTTTTGTCTATGGAATTTAGCATGTTCCCTAAATAAGGCACACACATGAAAATTGATTTATAACCCCTTATTGTGGTCTCTTTATCAACTAGATTTCACTAACAGAGGTCAAGGTTAATGATACAAATAGATGTGTTAATGAATACATTTGTGGCAATAAGATCCTCATATAGTCTATGAATAGACCATGTTTCAATATCTTTATTAGAAAAGGATCCCTTAGAAACTAATGAGGTGTCAGACATGACATTGTGGGGATAACCACCTCATGGTTTGTATTTCAAACTACAATATAGTCGGTGATACTTAATAGATATGGGTTCTAAAATACCTTGATCATGGAGTCTAATTCCATTTAATTTATATTTCATATTTTTTCTTATTCGATTGGCCTTCGAATACTCTGGATGTTGGAAAAAAAGATGTGAGGCCTTATTTAGATATCCAAGAGTCATTTAATCACTCAATTTATTCTTATAACAAGAGGTTATATTGATTAAATGATGTCTTGAAAAATTAATGAGATGTCAACCTAACCTAATTCATGGTGGGATTCCCATAGCTTCATGGTGACATAGGGATTTCCCCAACATTGAATGTGTGGTATTCATGTTCACCACATCTTCTGGGGATGATATTGATGTAAGCAGATTAGAGGAAGTGGATGGTAAATCATTTGGATGGATGTAAGACTTGGAATAGTTATTGATAGGAGGAGAACTCTTGGTGATATGATCATAAATGGCATACTTATAATGTCCATCTAATGCTTAAAAGTATTAAAAAAAAATTGGATCATTGAAGACTATAACTTACACTCTAAAATAAGGGAATTTAAGACTCTAATGAAGGATTGATGGCACGGCCTACATTTTTTGTATTCAAGGACATCCAAAAAGGATGTTTTAGGGTAAATTATACTACATGGATTAGTGTTAGATGTGTAATGGGTCCCACCATGATAGGAAGGTAGAAAGTGTTGGTTGACTATTATTCATTATCATCATAAGATTTGATCATGATGATATGTGGCTTGAGTGCAAAATCCAAATATCCTAAATTCTTAATCAAATTGATGTTATTGGAAATGAAGACCTCAATATATAGGGGTTATTATGATTGGGATTAATAGGAGACATGTCATGCAGATCAAAGGTAGGTTTTTAGGTGGATGAGAGATGACCCACGAAGGCTTAGAACTAAATAGGGTAAATATATTTGTAAATCTTGACTCTGAGAGATTTTTGTTTAGAATTTCATAGTGGAAAAATGAAAATTAGAGAAGATCCATAATAGAAATTTTTGATGGGTTTTTCTCAAGTTATTGGATGATGTCTTAGTCACCTACAAGATTAGTCAAAGGATGTCTTTTGTCATTAACCTTTAGGGGTATCCTTTAAGGTGGATATTTAGGAGGTTCCTAAAATATAGTGATATTTCCATAATGTGTGTTAGCATCATAATCAGATGATGGTCCCTTGATCTTAATAACAAGCTAATTTTGGATAGGACGTTGTTTAGGAAACTTATCCCTTATATTGATAGTGGTGACTTAATGCTTACAATGATTAATTTGGCTGACAATTGATTCATAATGGTGAGGGGCCTCTTATAGTCTACATGATTATAATTATATGTTTTACCTTGTCTTGATGTGTATTTTTTATTTTTGGTCATGTTCAAGCAAGGATCTTGCTATATTCCAAGTTTTTGATTCTTCGAAGAAACCTCCTCTCCTTCAACCTCTATTTCTCCATGGTTGATCATGTCATAGATATAATTTATGAGTTGCATGCACCTTAAAGTGTCATGACCCTTGACTTGGTGATTGTCATAGTATTAATCTTCCTTATACCATGCTAGTTTCTCATGATTCTCATCAAGGGGTTTTGTTTCAAGAAGAAGAATCAGGTTAGTAGTTATAAGCTTCTTTAGGACATTCTCCATAGGTTAGTCAGACTAGTGTATTGGTTCTTCATAAATTATTTCTTTGACTTACCTATACATACAATGATGTTAGATGTACTTTGATATTTATAAGGATTATATATTTGGATGGTTTAGACATGTTTTTCATCTAAAACTCCATCACCAAGCACATTTTTATTCTTATTAAAAAATTGGCTTTTTTAATGAGGTAAAATTTTGACTTTGATCATTATTTGAAAATATATTTATTAACCCATTATAAATTATGGATTTATCAATTTTAATACCATTTTTAATTATTTCATTAAAGGTATTGACACAATGTATTTATGATTGGATAACTAGTTATTAATTTAATTTGGCAATGAAAATAGTGACCAATTGTTTCTTATGGATCAATCATGGGAATCTACTTTCTAGACTTTGCCATATTTATAAGAATGACAAGAAGCTTTCCCCATTTATTTATTTTACATTATATAGATCCAATATGGTAATTTCATGTTCCACATTATGGGTTAAATGTTTGACAATTTTTTCTTACAATTTTATGAATGATGTCACTCATCCTTTTGGTAAGTCCATGAACCAATCCAAATTTGGTCCTTCAAGACTATGAGGGAATAATCTGAGAATATAAGAGTAAATATAATCAAATTATTGATAGGACATGAAAAAATCCTTGGCATGCTCCTTTGGATCCCCTTCCCCTTGTATTTATCAAATTTAGGTGGTTTAAAATGAGATAGGAAGGGAATATATAATATGTTCATGTCAAGTGGATAGGGGCATAGGTATTCAAATATTTACTTATTTTTGTGTGAACCTAATTCTATCTCGTAGATAACTTCCTTCATCACTTTTTATTCTTGGGAAAACATGGGATCAAAAAATAAGACTGATGATGACAAATGATGCTCAAACTTGGCTTGATTTTGACTTGTGAGAGGAAGATTAGTTTTGGATAGACTCTTTGGAGTTATAATTTTAATAACATTAGGATATACTTGAGATTGTAGGGAGGCCACATGTTGAGTGATTTGATTTATATGATTAAGCAAGGATTATTTATGGTCTTTTTCAATTTGGTCTTCGAAGGTATACTTCCCTTTGCCAAGTTTGACATGATTAATATGGACATATTCATCATAAGGTTATTCTTAATATTATTCAAAAGGATTAAGGCTAGGTATAGTACTTTCTCATTTAGGACTTCAGATAATATATCTTAGTTTATCATAATCAAAATCAGGAGAGATTTTAGCTCCTACCTCAATAAGCCAAAGTAATAGTTGATTTCTATTATCATAGACATGCTATTATAATTGGGATCTACCATGGTTAGTATTCATCAAGTCATATTTTAGACCTTAATCATTTGCATCCATATTGATAATGTTTTTTAATCCTAACCATGATGTTTTTCACCTCGTAAAAGAGTTTTAAGGTCATTTTTATCCCATGGTTTTCTAATACTTAGTCATTGATGAGTTTGGATAGGGATGGTGTTGATGTGTGGATGAGCTAGGATGGTTTTAGATGATATGATATTTTTGATATTGATTGATAATCTTGTTTTGATCAAGTTGTGACTTAAAATTTGATATTAGACTATAATTGTGGACAAGATGTTATTGAGCAAATTTGAATTTTGGATGTGAGCTAGTTGATATTTGAGATGGGGTAAGATATTGGTAACCCTATGTTTGAATATTTATTGACTTAGATGGTGAGATAAGACAAGATCACTATTTGACTTAGGTTAACCTAAGATTTAGTTTTATGGATGCTAGGTGTATAATAGCTAAAGAGGAATATTAATGTAATAGGTTGGCTAGGTCATGGTTGACCTTATCCAAAGTTGAATTGATCTAATTAAGACTAGCTCAATTAAGTGATTTGATGGGATTTTCTCAAGTTGGATAGATGATGATGGGATGATTAGATTTGCCTAATTAAATTGACTAGACTATATATTGTATTTCAATAAAGTTTTAGATGTTTGATAATGGATAATTAATGGGGGTGATTTTGGATAAGACTATACTTATTGAAATTATATGCGTAAGAGATGAGGTAAAATGGATGACAAGGTGATGGTTATTGATGTAAGGATTGATTAATAGGATTTATGTGTGAGCCTAGTTTTATATTTTATGGGGTGATTTCTTTAGTGAATGGAATAGGTCTAAAAATTATATTGGTATCAATTACACACAAAAAATATCATGTAATATTATAAACCTAAACCAGTATATTACATGTGTGAAATGTAACTAACAACCCATCGATATACTTACGTAAAGTTGTGACTAGGTTGGTCTTCCAACCCTCACTTTATGTTTGTATGTGGTGAGTAATATTTGGGGATGTTGTTTCCTTTACACTTATAATTTTTGTGGCCAAAATATCTTAATATAGGTTTTACAGGGATCACTAAGAGAGTCCCATAAATACCTCATGGTATATGGGTCCTAAGTTTGTATAAGGATGTTGCTTAGTGCTTGAGTATTGGAGTAAGACCTCCTCACTTAATGGAAACCTTTATGGATAAATATTTTTATCTTTACGATAACTCTCCCTTATATTTATACTCTACTAGAATATGAAGTTTGTATTAGTGCATGGTGAATAAATCCACATCATAACCCTCATAAATACTATGACAAATGTATGGTGATGAATATCATGTCACATTACCCCTAGAAAAAAAGGATGGAAGTTTATCAACTAGTTTTAATCCCTAAGGTCACCCTACGAGTGTGAGGGGAAATCATACACAACCTTATCCTCAGGTATAAAAAATAAGATAATATTACTAAGTTTGAACACACATATAAAGATTTGATTAATTAAGTATGATTAAAAAGGTGTTTATGATAGGTTTGATTTGTTATTTCTTTGAAGGGTAGACGTGTAAGTAAAGTGTTAGTATTTTGAATTTAATTCTTGATGGGTAACCTATAAAAGCATACATAGAAATTAAAGCCACTTATAATTAGAGTGAATCTACTACTCCTCAGCATGAAGTTGCTTTTGCACAGATTGAAACTACTAAAATAGACATGTTAGCTAGAAAGCAAGGAAAATAATAGATGTCAAAACTGCATCTATCAATATAAAAATTGTTAATACATGGAAAAATATACTAATAAATAAAACAATTTAAACATGATAATGAAATTGAATCCATTAGTTAAAATCATGAAGCCACTAGAGAAATAAAAAAAATTATTGATACAAATGTGAAGCCACTAAAAGATAAAAATGGCTTTGCTAAAAATAGAAGAAAATGTTAGTAGGCAGAAATGATTATAACTTCAAAATGCATATGGACTTGAAAATATACTTGTGTTGAAGACAAAATTACTCTTCTACAATAGCGACTTTTCAACCTACATACAGAAAAAAATATAAAATTGAAAAATTGCTAAAACTATCATGAAATTGTTGGTTCTCAAATAAAATTACAATTCGACAGAAGTGGTTTTTAAAAAAATAGTCATAAAATTCAAATGGTTAAGTAAAGTGTAATATTAAAGTTAGATAGTCAAGTGAAATTTTTTTGAAGGAGATATTGAAACTATATTTTCTTAGATCAAAATTACCCCAACGTGGTACAAAATCAATAGTAACCTGGAAGTGGTTATTTCATAGAATTTTTAAGTTTGCAACCACCTAATCCTCTCACATAAGAACATAAAATCTTGTTAAAGTACACTAAAACCTTCAAAAGCAAAATTTAAGGTACCCTCCCATTGTGGTCACCATGAATGCTTAATTTATATTATATGGGATTAGATAGAAATCCATGAATATTCTAGACACAACTCCCCCCTAATCAAACTAAACAACCTAAGATTGGAAAAAAAAAAGAATTTAAATTAAATACAAACTAAATGAAATACAAATAAAAATCCTCATACCTCAAATTCACATGAACTATACTTCATACTTACATTTTGGATGGCTCCAAGGACTTGATTGAATGTTTTATTCTTGAATAATTGGATTACTCTTGTGATGCTCAAGATTGTAGTAATAAGTAATGGATGCTTGATTCACTTGATTGGCAAGATGATAGTGTTTTTCCAAAAGATTTGAATTTTTATAGGGGTGTAGATGATTATATAGGAGTTGATGGAATGAATCAATGGTTAGATTTCATTCATGGAGGATGAATATTTATGGTGGAGGAATTTTCTAGGAATTAAATTTTCATATAGAATTTTAGGGGAAGATTGGTAAGGGGATCTAGGAACTTTAGAGATTTCTGGAGTTCATTAAGATTAATTAATGATATTTAGCATGTAATTAATATGATGATTTGTATGGGATGTGGTGGAGGTAGGTGGAGTTAGGTGAGAAGGAATTTAAAATTCCTAAATTATTGTGTAAGTGGGAATTAGTATCAAGTAGAGTGTTAATAGGATTATTAATCAATGTAAATGATGTTATAAGGTTAGTGTGATATAGGAAATATGAGGAAATATTAGGATGGTGTATATAGTGTTATTAATATAATGATAATTAGTGATAAATACTAGAAATTAACATTAGATAATGTCAAAATTATCAACGACAAGGGAATGGGTTAATTTTATATGTATACACATATTAACATAAAATGTGATTAATACAAATACCAAATTGCTTTATTTTATCTTTTTAATCTATATTTTTTAATACTAGACTAAAAGGGGGCATTTATATACACCTAAATTTAGTATTACATATTGGCAACATCAATTTGACATATCTTTGACATATGTAACTTGTGTGTTCACATTTGATTATTGTGCACACTTTCCCCTATCCATTTACCTATCTATTGTATTGTTCAACATCTCCATATTCTATGTCAAAATGATCTATAATCCTAAGCAGACTATCACCATATTCCATATCATTGATTTTCTCTCTATGGACAGTGAAAGCAACAATCGAATGCTTTTAGTTTCCTATAGGTGTGTGCCTCTACTAGTAGTGTATAAAGACCCTTAAAGTCTACTTTTAAAATTCAAGCATCTAATTTTTATTATCCTATTCATGTTTCATGTGTTAATTATGGGTTGAAATACCAAATATTCATCTATAAATACACATCAAGCCTTAGGTATTATCTACTTTAAAATTACTTGGTCATTCACTCTCTACTTGACAAAAAGGTTGATAAATTCATTTGTTCTCTCTTGAGAGATTATCACAAAAGCTTAAAAATATGAAAATTCATCAAAGGACTACCCTTAAAATCAAGTCTAAACAAAAAAAAAAATTGCATGTTTTCAAGAGTCAAAACTTAAATTATGGATTGCATTTTAGTTTGACCATAATGGTGCACACACTCAGCTAGGTGGGAGAACTAAATGTTGTTTGATCCGTCTACCAAGAATTAGAATGTAAGAAACACTCAATCACTCAATGGGGATTGGTTGGGTCTATCCAACCTGTTGTCCCCAAAAATATCACTCATTTTTGGGACAACCTATGAACTAGTTTGATCCTGCAAGACCAAAAAATTGTCTCTTCCCTTTTCAAAATTTGTTCTAAGCATTCAATTTCCTCATTTTCCAAGCTTTTTCAGTAAAGGGATTAGTAGGTTCAATAGGTTAAAAGGCTTTTGTAGGTGAGTTCAATCAAAAGAACCAGTCTCCAGTCATTCTCAATAAAGGTTAAACAAGTGGTTGGTTCCACACATTTTGTTCGAGTGATCAAAAGACAGCCAAATAACGAAGAATGAACCGATTGAACCATTGAATCATTGAACCAAAGTTGGTTCAATCGGTTGGTTCAATTGGTAGGTTCAAGGGGCTGCCCTAGGGCCAAAGGAACAAATACCCTTGTAGAGGTCAGGCTACATTTGTTCAAGGGTCAAAGAGAAGCCAAAAGAGATAGAATTCCTTTGGATTTGGTTCAAGGCCCAAAAGGAACAATTTCGTCAAACTTTTTGTTCGATGGAAATGACTAAGTGAAAGAGGCCGAAAGAATTTCTTTGAAAAGGTTTTTCTATGGGAAAACAACCAAGGCAAAATTCCTTCAGACATTTTGTCTAAAGGAATTCACCCGAGAAGAAAGCCCAAAGAAATTGAAGGGAATGAGCGGCTAAGGAAAAGCCTGAAAGCTAAAGCCCGACAAAAAAAGACAGCGAAGGAATTCCTTCAGACTTTTTATCTAAAGGAAAAGTCTCCCAATAAAGGAAAATCTTGACTAAAGAAAAAATCCCGCAAAAAAATGCCCGATGGAAAAAGACAAAGTGCAGCGGAAGCCGCCACATGTCCCTTATAGAGCCGAAGCAGAAGCTGCCAAGTGTCATCTGTCAGGACACAGTTTCTAATAAGATTCAAAGCTACAAAAGTTACCATGTGTCCCTGGTAAAGCTCGATGGAAGCCACCAAGTGTCAACACCTGTGGTCTCTCCCTTTCATTTCATAAAGACGTGGTGGGCCCCAGGTGAGTTGATAAAGTAAGTGGATGTTGCCACGTGTCCTTGCCTATTTCATAGCAAAACACACCACGTGTCACTTGTTGAGATCAGTGGAAAGTGGCCAAAGCAAGTGGGAAAGACATGAAGGAATTGCTAAGGAGGATGATGGACTCAAATGCATTCAAAGGCCAAAATGCCAAAGGGAAGAACCATTGATGGAAGAGTGTAAAGAGCCAGCAAAGATGGGAATTCAACCTCAAGAGCTCAAATGCCAGAAAAAGACAAAACGAAGAAGAGAAAAAGAGGGAAAAGATATAAATATCTATGCAAAAGTTATTTTAGTAGGTGGAACAATCCACCAAGTAGATATTTTGGCTTACAAACATTGAAGGCGCAGCCTGTTTATCTCTCTTGGAGTAAAGGTGAAGTGGATAGTTGCACAGATACCAGATGACCCAAGCCCAGGAGGAGACATTTGAGATAAATTAACATGCCATAGTCAAGGTAGGCATCATGTTCCATCATGGTCCCCTGACAGAACTAAAAATGCATTCAAGGCATTGAATGCATAGCATGGGCCATTCCATGAAACAAAGCACCAAGTCTTTCTTGGCTACTATATATTGTAATCTCTTTTATTGTTTTAAGGGATATCTTCTTATTACCAGAAGCAAAACTTTGCCCAAATTGAAAGGCATCACTGAGACTTTGAGCTTAGATTATTTATCATATTTCTTTGTTTGAAGTAGAAAGCAAGTTACTTTTAGACTTTGTGATGTTATAGCTTGTATCATTCTAGGAGATTGTTATTATGTCTATTTCCTAAATGTATTATTGTTTATGCAATTTAACAAGTAGAGCTAGTGGAAGTGATAAGGAAGGTGTTCTGAAGCCAGCTACTTTCAAACTTTGTGATGTCATAGTTGTCTTCATTGTGTGTGTGTTTTTGTTTCCTATGTAAAGGACCTTGGGACAACTTTGTGCCCCCATTGTTCTTCATATTTCACTCTTGGGCAGTCAAGGTGGAGACTTTGCGCTACATCTCAAGCTGCTGGTTACTCTACACTTTTGGTTACCAGTTACTTACCAGAAAGATTCCTATTGTTTGTAAGAACAAGCACTTCTGAAAGAAGAGAAGAGCCTTCTGTCATTTCACCAAGGTTTCTACTATCTAGGAAGGGATCTATCTCTTGGATGAATATTACTTTTGAAAGAAGAAAAGTGCCTTCACAAATCACCCAAGATTTCTCTTTTGATCTGTGAGCATCATCTCTAAAAAAAGAGAGATGGATGGTTTATCCTACCCCTATGTGTTATTTTATGCTTATATATATAGTATATAGTGCCTTTATACCTATAGGGAACCTCCCCTTGATGAGAGGAGATATTTGACCCCTTTGGATGTGGTAAACCTGCAACTTTGGATGACCAATCTCCCTATGATGTGGTTGAAGAGACCTATTTTGCTCACTAGTTAACTGGTTGACAAAATATTAACCCGACACAACCCATATTTTTAATCCTTTTTTCCAAGTCAATCTTGTCTTAAAAATGGAAGTTGGGGTTTCAAAGTAAGGAGAGACAAAATCAAGATCTGCACATAAAATTGAGGGCACATAGACACATAGAAATAATATAAATACATGGGTGAAGTGTTCTAAGGTATATAAAACTAACACATTAAACTCTGAAATTTATAATAGATATATAATAACACT
The DNA here is from genome assembly GCA_037957365.1 of Torreya grandis. NCBI lineage: Eukaryota > Viridiplantae > Streptophyta > Pinopsida > Cupressales > Taxaceae > Torreya > Torreya grandis. The sequence continues at coordinate 3,520,223 of JARHVA010000854.1, read as the reverse complement.
GGTTGTTGTAGGTGTATGAGCTTTGTCCATAGTGTCTATGCAAGTTTTGACAATTTGTTTCTTAATTTGAGTAGTTATAGATATAATATAAATTCATTTTGAAGACTATGATTCAATAAATGAGCATAATAAATCATAAAACTAGATAATTGCCTCTAATTTATCTTTCTTAATTCAATTCTAAAAAAATAAGTGAAATCAATCTCTCTTTTACATTCAAATATATATAATAAAAAAAATAAAAAATAGTAATTGCAACTAAAAATAAAACCTTCTCACACATTATCATGTTTTCTTGAGTATGAGGACTTTCAAAGTAAGTTTTCACAACTCAAATCCACTTCTTGATCATCAAAGTAGATGCTTGTCATTTTTTCATTCTTAGTTCCTTCATTTTACTCAACTTCACTCAATCCCAAAAAAATTGGATGTAAAATGTGTAGATATATATGTCCCCTTTTGAGGTGAAGGATTGTAAACCTATTCCTGAAATCATCATCTCAAAATAAAGAGTCATGTATCATGTTTCACCATGTAATATATTCGAAGTGGGTACAATAATTTAAATTTTTCATGAAACATATGTATGTAACTATCATAAAATATCATTATGGAATGCCCAATAGTAAGATGCATCCTTGTGTGAGGATGAGAGAGTGAGGGATAAAAACATGCTCCAACATAAGCTCTATATGCACAAGATATATAAAATATAAAGCTCAAAAAGATAGGTAGGGATATAAATCCACAAACGGGAAAAAAATATAGGTATAAATAAAATGCCCCTAATATAGAAATTTACCCCTAGGAGGACTGGATAAAGCAATGAAACATACATAATAATAGTATGTCCAAATAGATACATTGTAAGTACCATGGAAATGTAGGTAACAAACATTGTATATTTAAAATATTAAAATACATGATATATATCATGCCACCAAACATTATATAGTAATATAATGCATGATAAGGATCATGGCACTCAACATAGTACATCACATAGTATAGGTAAATAATCACATACAAGTATGTGGTCACACATAGTAATATGAAATCATCACAAAAGGACATAAGATGAACAAAAAATGAAAATGTGATATGACATGATTACAATAAGATCATTTCTGGATAAATACCATACAATACATTGGTAGATAAAATGCACAAGAACACATATGCAGGGAATTGAATAATCATAGGCATGTAATAGAACACACAATGAAACATTGATATGTAATAACATAGTGTGTATATTGATGTATACTCAAATATGTAGGAAATAAAAAAAATGTCTAATAAATGTATGTATCTCAAAATGATAAATGGAAATATCTGAAATATATCACCATAAGCTCCCTATAGAAGGATGCCCCTAGTGTAAGGCATACCACCAATGTGATAATTCCCTGGGAGTGTGAACATGAAAGTAGCCACATAACATTTGAATGTCCATAACCATATTAAACTTATAAGTATTTCATCTCACCCACTCAAATAATACCATAAAATGCATGTGTGTCACATGTATATGTAAAACCTCTGGCATAGTATATCAACATGATATGTATTCTTAGACAAAGCAATTTTTTGGATTTAAATTTTTTTATTGTTTTTACATTGGGTAATTTTTTAAAATAAGAATTCAGACATTGTAAATAAAAATCTAAGGGATGCACACAATAATAATTAAGTTAGATCACTCAAGCAATAATAGATTCCAAGGAACACAATCAATAGGAATCCAAGGAAGGCAATCAATCAAACCAAAAACGTTGGAAGAAAGAAGAAAAGGATTCAAAAAAACCTACAACTTCCCTTATAACTTAGTGCATTCTAGGATAAAATATCTTGATATGTATGTATGTATGTATGTATGTATGCATACATGTATGTATGTTGTATGTATGTACGTATATGTATATGTGTGTGTGTGTGTTTTTGTATATGTATATGTATGTATGTATGTATATGTATGTATGTATATTTATTTATGTATGTATGTATATATAGATATATACATACATATTGTATGTATGTCATCAAGAATCATGTGCAAGTATTTGTAATGGTATCAAAAATTAAGGGGCAAGGGATAGAGAAACATATAAAGTAACATAAACCAAGGGACTATAAGAATGTCAATACAATAGAAGGCGAGGTCCATTGTGTCAAAGCTAAAAGAAAGATGAGGCACGACATAAACACAATAAAGAAAGGCACATGAAAATCATGACATATATAATAAATATGCAAAATAGAAACTAGACTAAAATAATGATATATAGATAAAGAAAAATAGATAGGATAACATAACTAACCTATGATCTCATTTATAATGTTAGATATTAAACTAGGGGAGTTATATGTGTCACTAAAAATATCATAAAAATGGTTACAATCAATGTAGTTGATTGAATCATCATCCCAAAGAGAGATATTATATTAATGGGCTTGAGGAGCTTCATTAACCTATTAAGAAGCATCTGTATTAGTTCAGATATGTATTTTTATAGTTGAAAGTTGACTAGGTGATTTGTTATGAACTGATGCAAGAGAATACAATTAAATCTTTGTATGTGGATGATTAGGAACTATATGTCGAAGATATGTATCAATTAATCTCAAGGATTACATATCAATATGATTCTACCAATTATAATGAGTAGTATCTATAGCATGAAGAGTGTGATGATATTAGAATGTTATCATTGTAGTAATATATAACAAGTGAATAACACATGAGGAAAGTACATATGTGATGCCCCAGATGGCACTGTGTAAGTCAATATGATTACCATAATATGTCCTAGAAGTAAAAAATATATAGTCATATGTAAGTATCCAAATCATATGTTATTTATATATGTAAGATGTATACTATGGAAATGTATAAAATATCCATATTATTAATAGTTTGAAATTTATGATTGAATGCAATGTACATTTCAGTCACAACATGGGATGTTTTACCAATGAGTGTCTATGTTGGCCTAAATTTTTGACAAAGTATGAGATTTTACACCTAATTTTGTTAATACTAATAGGACAAGAAGGGTGAACTATTTTTATAAGTAGTGCAAAGGCATGAGGTGTGATAAATAGACATACTAGTCACTACCATGATTTCAACAATCTATCAATTCACCACCATGTTTAATAGCATGCAAGGAATTTTTTATTTAGTTGTACCAAAACCCAAGGGAACACTCAGATTTAAAGGACAAATAATTAAATTATTGGCATACACTAATGAATGCACTATGGCTAGCACAAAATATGGATCTTGGTGAATAGGAGGAAGGTTGAATGAACAACGAAGCACAAATTGAGAAGCACCAATCAAGGGAAGATATAACGAAGAGTGAATATTAAAGAGGTGAAACATTAAGGAAATTCATTATTGAAATGGTTTGAGCTGATTTAACACAAATTAATATTAATATAGGCTATAGTTGGTCAAGAATATTTATGAAAATTAGTTACTCTCTATTATATTTAGAAAAAATTACACTTATTAAGGGGTGTGTATTTATTCATTGTAACTACAAGGTGGTGGATTGTACTTATAAATCCCATCTTGGCTCTTAGTTTAAGGTGTTGATCTTGTTTTTGGTGTTTTTATTATTTTTATTTCTATTAAAGATATAAAACCTTGAGACATTGATGTAATGGTGATATTATCTAGTATGTAAATACTAATGAGTCGAATGCATTCATTAATGGCTACAAGTGTTAACTAAATTTTTCTTACTAAATATTTAGTAGTATGATGTTTTTTTACCTATATAATGCACCTATAAATATCCTTCATTGATTTAATATGTATAAGTGCTACTTTATGCCAATATTTATTATGAGTTATTCATGAACAAATATGTTAAGTCATCTCTTGTGACTAACCTAATACTCCTCAATAGTCTCTCTGTATGTAATCAAAAATGCATCATGTCTATGAATTAATCCTAGATCAGATAAGATAGATCATGCCTACACTTCTGATTAGGAATACACTTGTTAAGTGGGAGCATGACCAATATGGGGATCTGCTAGACCTGATTAAGGGATCACTTGTATCACTTATCACATCATGGGAGAAAGGGTTCAAAATCCTACAATCTAACACAATCACACAATAACCATAATGGATTCCTAAGGTTTAAAATGTTCACTTTATTCTAATAACAAGAAATTAAAATCTGAACTAGTGCACACCAAAGCTTGTGGCATAAAGTTGGGGTTAGAAACAATAAAAAAAATAACTAAACAAGAAATGTATTAGAAGTCATATGCTCACGTCAATGTCTATAAAATCCTAAATACATGGAGATAAGAATACAAATACATTATCTATCTACTCTTACAAAAGAGAGAAAAAATTTACGAATACTTACCTTTGAAGATGAACCCATTGAGCCTCAATCTCTCCCTTGGCCAAGATGCTTCACAAGAGATTATTGTGGTATGTAAGGATAACCAAGATAAATTAGCTCTAGGAACATAACCTATCCAAGCATCCAAAATAATTATCCACCAGATAAAATTTGTATCTCCAAAGAAAGTATGGAACCCTAAGATTTATTCCTCAAGTAGAATGGTCAATAAGCAGATGTTCACTCACACTTATTCACTAGTAATTCTTCTCTTATGAAATGGTGGGAAATGACCTTGTATATATAGGTGTATCTTTCCCTAAATCTTTTGAAGAATGTTAGTTATATGGAGTTGACCTAGTGTATTTTTGGGGATAATTTACCAAGTCTGAGCTGGGTCAACCAAAGGGCTAACAATCTGAGAAAGTAAAAAATACCCCTAAACTAGGTCGACCTAGTTGACCTAGTATAACTGATAGTCTAAAACGAGTTTAAGATAAGAAAAGGAGAAATGAAAGAGGAAAATACTATAGGAATACTCAAGGTAGGAGAAATAGCTTAAGGAATGATTTTGGGATTTGGTTGGATTGGTAATAATGTAGAAAAAAGGGATAACAATCCTACAAAACACCAAAGGTCTACCCACCCCTTTCTTGGTGCATCCTTTAGGCCTTGCACTTAGAGAGATTGTCTCAATGAGTTCCTACAAGATGTAAAGTATCAGTAATCAATAAAAGTTAAAAATATTATGTGTATACATATGCCCCACTCGAAGATCATCATGTGTCACTAAGGTGTAATAGGGGATGGTGCTTTGAGAAACAACATAGTAACACACAACATTGATTCTATAAAAAAATTAGTATTTTAAATTAAAAATAAATGAAAGTAAATGACTGAAAGGGAAACTATTCTAAAAATTAAATAACTAAAAATTAAATGCGATGCAGAACTTGACTTAACTTTATCATAGAATGGTTGTCTACTTTGTTTTTAGTTTTGATTGTGTAGGGCATAGAGACTGCTTTTGACAAACCCAAGAATACAAAACTAAAGAGAAAAAACAAATAAATGAAATAAAATCCAAGATAGATGGTGATATGAGGATGGGACATACTTGGGAAATTCACCAAGTTGGGGTGACAAGTGCTATGTTAGACCAAATGACCAAGTCAAACAGTAAAAGTAAATTGGGTAACCAAAAATCCAAGGCTACTAAAGATCAAAAAACTCAAATAAGTTATCCTTAAGTAATAAAGACAAACTCACCAAGTCAAACCAATGATACATGTCAAATAAGATGGTAAAACAAAAATGAAAAGAATGGAAAAAGACTAAATAAAAAGGTAAAACAACATTGATGAGTGAGTAGTAACAATACACATCTCAATCATCAATGGAAAAAGGTACATAAAAGGGAAAATAACATTGTCAAGTGAGAAGTAACAAGCCAAACTCACTCAATAATAGAAAAAGGGTATGAACTCAGATGTCCATAATAATAAGACAACAAAATTAGGATAATTGGTAAAAAGAAAGTAAAGTAGGTGTAGTAATGTAAATCATGGTATAAATAAATTAATCCATAGTTACTCAAACATGTTTCATTCTAAGGATAGATAAAACTAAAACAAAGTAGTGCTAGCATGTTTTTAAGAGGTGAAGAAGAAGGAATTAAAGAAGAAGGGAAAATAGATTTAGAATCATAATTTATCTATTAAGGGGGAAAAATTAAATGGATGGAGGGGATAATGAAGTAAAAACCAAGGTATAGGAAATATTTATCGAAGTCAAGACACTCAAATTAGGTTTGTCAAAACAAGAGGACTTTCAACCTTAAGGATTCTGAAGAAATTATCTTAGCGACACAAGTCTTGGGTCAATAAATGGAGTATATAGATAACCCCATGAAGTCTAAATGCATGAAAAGGAAAATGGACCTACCTATATAGAGGATTACAAAACAAGTTAGTCAGATATTAGCCAATAAATAATGAAAAATGCATAAAGAACTAACTAACTAAGCCTATCTATTCATATGGTAATTACAAAGGATAGCAATAAACAAATGAAAGAAAGCAAACATCATATTACCTACCCAAATGTATTCACCATACTCATGTGGCTCAAAATCATGTTCTCCCTTGATCAAGCATCTTTATCTTTGTCAACAAAGGTGGAAAAATCCTCTAATATCTCAAGAACACTCCATAAAACCTAGGCTCATGATTCCAAATCACTAAACTAGCCTATCAATGAAGCTTGAAAACAAAATCAAAGATCAAATTCAAAGGATTGTGGAAATAATTTAACATTATAATTTTGCAATATTCAAGCTTAAATTTCATGTCCATGGCCTCTCTATTTATAGATTTTTGAGATTGGTTAGGATCAACCATGACCATCCATCTCAAGATTGAGATGTGTGGCCATGGATAATCCTAATATCTAGAATTAAATCCATAATTATCTTCATCATGACCTTGGAAGAAGGGGCATTTAAGAGGCATGGTAGGAATTAACTAGGCATGGGTGACCCATAATCATGATATTTGTGGCATTTATGGCCTAGGGATGTCTTTCGAAGAAATGATGTCACCTAATGATGAAGTTAATAGGAATCAATTTTCAAAAATAAATATTCAACAAATCTCATGGAAAATCAACTTAAGCTCTTGATTTGGATAATTAACCTTAAACAAAGTTAATCACAATTTGTGTAATTATTTGAAAATTGGACCTCAATTAATCAAAATGGTCAAAAAGTCATATTACTTAGTTGTAATTTGACTAGAAAGGAATTGGAAGGTGATGTTAGATGTGCTAGAGTTGTATTTCTATTTAGGATATTGTCAACACCAATAACAAAAGTATGTGATGTGTTCCAATGAATTAGAAGAAAAGAGTGATCTAGAGCACTAAATGGCAAATTTGTCATTTTGACTCAAAATGATCTGATCAAAGTTAGCTAGCCCATAAAATGCATTGACCTATTTAGGGATACTTTGACCTAAATTGGCACTTTTAAGTGACAATTTCAGACCATTTAGGGTATTTTATGGATTTTGACCTAAAATGTGCATTTGAGTGCAATTTCAGTAAGATTGATAATTTCAACATAAATGGTGTTAGGAATTGGATGTCTACATTTTACCCCTATTTGAGAAGGCGTAGTGATAAATTTAGGTGAAGTAATGTCTTTTCAAAAAAAATAGTTGTCAAGAATAAATTGTAACAAACCCATGATGCCCCCTCGAGAGGACATACTAGGATGGAATAAAAGGATGGGCTCTCAAAAAGAAAGAGAAAGTGAGAGATTAACCCATGGAATAGATCATAGCCAGATGAGCTAATGTTTGTACATGTGATTATCATCAATGATAAAAATATAATTAATATTATAATAGGCCCCAAAGATAGGGGAAATGGGAAAGATACAATACATAAATTTAAGGGACACACTTTAAACATACCCAATTTAAGAGTACAAGCTACATGCTTATGACATTAATCAATCCTGAGATAAGATGCACAATAAAATATTGCCATCATGGGATTTAATGTGGAGAGCTTGGAATTAGAGGAAAAGAGAGAACATTTTGCTTCAGGAAGGGAAGCACCACTAGAATAGGGTCTCCAAAGAGAATATAATAAGTACTCTAGTAGAGCAGATTTGATCATGATAAAATAGTTTTTCCCTAGTAGTGAAAATTTCAATCATTAATAAAGAATAAATAATGATTTTACCTCTGTAGAGCTGATTTGATTTGAATGTTGTTCAGATGTTTTACCTCGGCATGGGAAATTGGCAAGCAAAATAACTCAAGGATATAACCAAAAAGATAAGTTAAAGTGAGTGGGTGCAAATATACATGTGATGGTGTAATGGCTTAGAAATCCATATAAAACCAAGCATATGAGAATACACAAAATGATGAGAGAGATGAAGATAAGAATGGAGATAGCTAAGATGACCTCAATAAAAATTACACATTACCTACATAGTTTGATGGACTCATTTTCCAACATGAACTTTAGGCCAATGTAGTTCACCCAAGTTGGGGAGAGAATGGAATGAGGAATGATGAAAAATGATGACCAAGAATTTGATTAGACTTACAATGTATGCAAAGAGATGCATGTCTAAGCATAGAGAAAGAAGCCTAAAATGTATGTTACCTAGAAGCCTAATTCCATATCATGAGCCTAGGTTTTGTAAAGTGTTCTTGAGAATCATTCATTAGAGTTGATGTTGACATTAAGACATTGAGACCTGAGCACAAAGTGCTTGCTATAGCAAAAGAATCTAGGCATCATAAGTATGAATAAATTAAAATGACATAAAATTCCAATTGCACTTAGCCAGTTCAAATGTGAATATCTATAACTAAGGATAATGGTAAAATAATGACCAAAAATAGAGTTACACCGATTTACATTTAAACAAAAAAGCAAAGACAAAGAAAAAGATAAACATAAATGAACCTAAGTTAAAATCAAGATATGATCAATCAAGACTTAAGTAAGAACAAAAATGTTTAAAAAATGTCAAGAACGTCTTAACGACATGAGACCAAGATATGAATAATCAAGATCCATGTGGACCATCAAGACATTCTTAAACACAAAAGAGAAAAATAAGAATCAAATAGAAAAACAAGACATCAACAATAATCAAATAAACAAAATGGTCCAAGAATAACATAATAACATAGGATCAATATATAAACAATTGAGATCCATGTGAATCATCAAGATGTTTTGAAACACAAAAGAGATAAGCAAAAAAAACAATCAAGGAAACACAAGACCAAGATGAGACAAGAAGTAAGAAAAGGAGAAGAAATAAAAGGAGAGGTGCAAAAGCACAACAAAACACCAATCAAATTAGAATAAACACACATAAACAAAAACCAAGTTAGTGCGTTTTAAAGACAAATGTTCATGCATGTGCGATAGAGGCATTACTTTCTACCACATCATAACAAAGAATAATTACATGACAATTATTCCCTAATTAAAGAGGAACAATGACAGAAGAAATGGGGGAAGAGAAGAAAAAGAAGGGGTTGGCTGAGTTGAATCTAGATGTATAAGACAAGTGGGTGTTGCCTACATAGTTACATGGATACATGTTCCAAGATGAACTTCAAGCCAAATGTAGTTCTCTCAAGAAATGAGATAGAAGAAAAATGATGATCAAACTAGCATGATTAATGTTATAGAAGAAATGGAATATATGACAAACAAACAAGAATGGTCTGGCAAACAAGAATGTGATGAGACAAGAAAGAATGACCTTACAAAATGGTAAGTGCATGGGACAATATGAAATGAACTGGTGTTTTTGTGCTTGCAAAATGGAAAAAGTGTATCATGCTAGAATGGGAATGTACAAATAAATAGAAGTGTGAGATAATGTTTTTATTATTTTATGGATCATGTTCTACTATTTTTGGCATTTTCAAAGTATTTCTAACATTTTTGGTGTTTTTGGGATAAAATATGCACAAGATGGGACCATCTAGTCAAATAGATACACATCTTGAGAGTAGAGGTTCCAATAAGACAGCTAAGCTAGTTGTAATGGCCCATACTCACAAATCAATGAAAGTGAGGATCTTGATAAAAAAATAAAGAGCAGCAAATGTGATATAGAATAATGTGCAACTTGAAGTAAAAAAGAAGTATTAGCATTCACCTATCCGTAATAGTGTAGCAATAGTCTGAAATTGAGAAGATATTTTTGTTCACTTGTTTGAAGCTACACAATACTATCCTAGCTAAATTGCTTTATAGAACTACTGTTGAGGATGTTCATAATGTTCATGAGACATAATCAAGATCATAATTGGTCAAGGGATCAAAAGTGTTCAAGCTTATAACATGCCTTAGATATAACAAAGAATATGCTTCTCGAAGAGAGAAATCCAAAATGGGATGAATAATATGTTCAAAGTGCCAAGGATTCAAAGCATTTACTATCAAGAATCATGAAAAGTGGACTAGGGTCATATAAAATGTGTTCAAGGTAAGATAAAAGGGTGGGATAAAATTATGATAACACAAGTTTCCCCCATGTCAGGGGTCTTGTAGACAATGGTTCAAAGTTGTTAATGCAAAGATTCTCTTAAAGTGTATTATGTTTATGGGCTCTGAAATTTCTTCACCATTAGGTTTAGCCAATCAATATGCTCCTGATCCATAGTTTGTTGTGACAATATATGGTCCTAACCAATTAGGTTAAAACTTGCCTTTCTTTTTAGGCTCAACACTCATATTCTTCTTGTTCTCTTTCAAAACTAATTCACCAATCTTAAATTATTGAGAGAGAATGTGTTTATTATAACTTCTCTACAATCTATTTTGATAGGCTTGCAAGTTTTCTAGGATAGCCAAATGCTTACCACCAAGAAGCTCTAGTTCATGTAGTCATGAGGCTCTATAATCTTCATTATCTTCAATGTGTTCTAGTGATATTCTTAATGATGGGATCTCAATCTTGACCAAGATGATAGATTTAGTGCCCAAATCAAGGGAGTATGGAGTAGATCTAGTTGGGGTGTGATGATTGGTTTGATAATCCCAAAGGGTAGGAAAGAGTTACAAGTGCCAAATATGACTAGCATTATTGACAATATTCTTTAAGATGGCTAGAATGGTTTTATTTGATGCCTTAGCTTATCTGTTGCCTTACGGGTTATATGGAGTAGATTTTTTATGCTTGATCTTGAATTTTTCACAAAGATATTTCACATCTTGGTTCACAAAGGATCCACCATTATTGGATATAATATGGGTTGGGATACCATATCGATAGATGATATGGTAATGAATGAATTTGTCTATTTGTTTCCTTGTAACATAAGTGAGAGGAATGGCCTTAATCCACTTGGTAAAGTACTTTGTTTTAGGCAAAATGTGCTTATGGCCATCTAAAGATGTTGGGTTAATTTTCCCAATGAGATTGAGACCCCATGTTCAGAATGGTCATGGTTTTATAATTGGTTGTAATGGTAAGGAAGGTGAATGTATCAAGTTGTCATGTTGCTAACAAAAAACACACTTGTTTACATAATTACAAGCATCTATCTCCATTCTAGGCCAATAATTGTATGTTCTGAGGAGTTTCTTTGATAGGACTACACCATTGGTATGGGCCCCACACATTCCTTCATGAACCTCCTTTAGTGTCAGCTTGGATTCTCCCAAAGATAAATAATGAAGAAGCATTCCATCATAGCCTTTATGATAAAGCATGTTTCCAAAAAGGATATAACATGTTAAGTGATGAAGGAATAGTTTCTTTTTAGTTATTGGAAAGGTTGGCAGGAAATACATGACTATGGAAATAGTTATAAAAATATTGATACCATGGTAGCTCAAGTGAGGGATTAAGATCAGCAATAGTGCATATCCTCTCTAAATTTGATAGAATATGTGCCAATTGAAGAAGATTTTCAATTAGGAACTGATACTCTTTAGCACTATCATGCATTTGAATCATGGAACCAATTGATGCCATAGCATCAATAAATCTATTATTGAATTGTGGAACTTTCTCAAACTATAGAGATTTAAAATGTGTTTTGAGGTTATAAATAATTTTCTTGTAAGGAACAAGATTATCATCCCTTGTTTGATACTGGTTAGTTGTCTAATTTATGATTAGATATGAATCTCCATAGACTTTTAAGCTTTGAATATCCCACTGTATAGCAAGATGGAGCCCTGCAATGAATGCCTAATATTTAGCCATATTATTTATACACTAAAATTATATATGGAATGTATTGGGGATTAGATCCCCCTATGATGTGATCAATAATATTCCAGCTCCAAACCCTTGGGATGTGAAGGATCCATCAAAATAGAGCATCCATTATTTAGGTTCATGTGATTCTTATTCTATCATCATGATGGAATCATTTGTAAGGTCAAAGTTGAGAGATTGAGTGGCCATAATAAGAGCTTTTGCAAGTTGGTCAGTAAGAACTTGTCCTTTGATTTCCTTTTGATTCTGATACTCAATATCAAACTCATTGAGGAGAATAATCCATTTAGCCATGCATCCTTGAAGAGATACTTTAGATAAGAAGAACTTGAGAGGATCTACCTTGGTGATAACAATAGTTCTATTATTTAGCATATAATGTCACAATTTTTGAGTGGTGAACACCATAGCTAAACATGCCTTCTCAATAGGCATATAATTATGTTCATAGGATACTAATGTGTGGCTTAAATAATAAACAGCATGTTCCTTACCATGATCATCATGCTGAGCCAAAAGTACCCCCAGTGCATGTTATGTGGTTGATATATAAAGAAGTAGCAAATTTTTTGTGTTGGAGGTCGTAAGACTAGTGGATTGGCCAAGTATGTTTTAAGATTTACAAATGCTATCTAAAAATCTTCATCCCACTAAAATGTTACCCCTTTCTTTAAGAGATGGGTAAATGGGTGGCACTTATCTACCAATTGAACCTGTGTATAGACTGGATATTTCATTGTAGACCTCATAACTATTTAAGATTATTTGGTGGAGGCATTTCCATAATAGCATTGACCTTTATAAGGTGGAATTTGATCCCTCATTGTGATATAATGAACCCTAGAAATTTTCTTGATGTGAATCCAAAAGAACATTTCTTAGGATTCAAGTGGAATTTATATGTACGAAGCCTCTCAAATATTCTTTGTAGAATGTCAGGATGTCTAGCTCTTGTTCTTGATTTTGATAGTATATCATCAACATAGTCCTTAATAATGTCATGCATCATGTCATGGAAAATGATAGTCATTGCATGTTGATATATGGCTCTAGCATATTTCAAACCAAATGACATGATTTGGTAATAAAATGTCCCCCATAGAGTGGTGAACACAGTATTATGTTGATCTTTATGGGTTATCTTGATCTAATTATAACCAAAAAATCCATCTATTAAGGATAACATCTCATACCCAGCAATTGAGTCGATGATCATATCAATGTTGGGTAGAGGAAAATCATCTTTGGGGCATGCTTTGTTGATATCATAAAAATCATTACAAATACATATGCTTGGGATATTTTTACTCATTGTTACTATGTTAGAAACCCATTTAGATTAGTCTAATGGTCTGATAAAATTGGCTTCTAACAATTTTTCCAACTTAGCCTTAACCAAAAGGGCGATATGTGGATGCATCTTTCTTAATTTTTGCTTGACTGGTTTAGCACTAGGGTGAATAACAAGATGATGCACAAATAAATTTGGGTCCAAGCCTATCATGTCAAAATATGTCCATGCAAACATGTCTATATAATCCTTAAGAATGGATATAATATGTTCACATTCTGCTTTATCAAGGGAAGCTCTAAAATAAATAATTTTGGGATCCTCATGGGTTCCTAAATTCACTTCTATTATTCTCTCCATAAGGAGTTTGGATCCATCTTCTAAAATTATAGGTAATGTATGGTCATGATCATTTTCCTCTATTATATCTTCTTTTTGTTCCTCCCAAAGATCTGGATATTATGAAGAATCAGAATCTGCCTTCTCAAGTAAAGGCCAATTGGTATAAACCTCTATAAACTCAAGATCAAGATGCTCAAATATTTGATGTTGTTTTGAAGAGATGCTTCTATGGAACTTTCCCACCTATGAGTGCCTAAAATAGGTTTTCACTCAAATGCTTATCTATTTCTTTACTTTTTTCCTGATTCACAAGTGCCTCAAAGAGGTTTTCACCTGAAGATCTTGATGTTTGTTCTTTATTATGACCAATAAATTTTAATTGCTCTCCAAAGTAGGTAGAAGGATCTAATGAAAAATTAAAACCCTACTTATGATCATCAATGGGGAATGCATCTTGTAGGCCCATGTATTCTGCAATCAATTCTTCATTTTGGAACTCATCAAGGCATATGACCAAATTTTGTTGATCCTAATCTATGAGTTCAAGATGGAAAAGGCATAGGTTATAGTAAGGGTTTACTTCAAGATGGGAAGTTCCAATGGTAAATATATAATGTCCTACTTTAGGAAGGGGAGCACCACTAAGATGGTTTTTTGCTTCAATATGGGAAGCTCCAATAGGTGTTATGGTCAATATGGAATTTGAATCAAACAAATCTAAGTCAACAAGCTCATCAAAAAGGCTATAATGGGATGTTGTATCAATGATAAGAGTTTCATTACTAGTCACATTAGAAGATCCACTATCAAATGTCATGAGGTCATCCTCTGGTGGTTTAAATCTGAGACCATGATTCTAACTAATAACTCTAGTTGATAAGGGTTCTAAAATTCCTTGTGCCTGTAGGCCAAGGCCTTTGCCTGTATAGTCAAGATGATCCATTATCCTTTTAGGGATAGGATACTTTGGATTCTAAACACAATCAGCAAGGCCTTTGGAACATAACCAATCTCCCTTGATAAAAGCCTCTCAATCTTTCTTTGGTGTAATTATAGGTACAAAAACCATAAGAGGTTTTGGTTGTTTCTTCTTTGGTTACCAAATATAATCAAGTTTGTTAGGATTCAGGGAAGTATTAGGTTTACCAAATGTTTTAGGGAATTTTGGTAATTTTTCAATATGGAGGATGTCCTTCAGATGGTATGTGGAAATGCATATCTTTAATAATAACCTACTTGGCCAGAGCTTCAGGAAATGGATCAGTCGAAGTGGAGGCTAGATCACTAGGGTCTATATAATTAGATGGAGATGGATGATAAATGATGGATTTGTTTTTCTTTGCAATAAATTCAAAACTTGGGTAGTAGTTATAATTATAAAACTTTGCTTTAATGTGTTTGTAGTATTGATATGGCTACTGATCAACAAGAATAGTAACCTTGATCCCATTATGGGGAAACTTAAAGCATTAGTGAAGAGTAAATGGAATTACCTATACTTCATGGATATAAGGATCACCAAGAGGTATGTTATAAGGAAACTCAATATCCATAACATAAAATAATGTGTGATGAGAAATAAACCCAACCATGGTTAGAAACTAAATTGTACCAGATGACTCCCTCTCAGCATTATTGTAAGCCTTGATTATAATAGTTTTTGGTTGAATGTCTTTATCCATGTAGCCCAATCATTGTACTAGTTTAAGAGATACGTTGTTTAGCCTTGAACCATTATCCATAAGAACTTACTTGATCTTATGATCTGCAATGATTATCTCAATGTATAGTGGGTTATTGTGGTTTGGGCTAAGGGTGGACATCTCTTCTTGATCAAATGTGATTTGCTGAAATGAAGACAAGTGTCCAACTAGGTTTTGAAACTGATCAAGGTTTATATCATTAAGCACAATAGAATATTTCAAAATTTTATTAAATATGGTTTTATGGATATCAAATGTCTTCAAGAGTTCTAATATGGAAATTTATACAAGGGTTTTATCTAATTGATCTATTAGACTATAAGGCCTTTGAATTATAGATTGAACTATTTTAGTCTTTGTTGGGATAATATTCATCTTTGGAACCATTGGCACAATGTTCTCATTGGGTTTTATGGAAGAAGTGGGTGAAGGGCCTTAGATGGTAACTCACAAGTGCCTAGTTATGACTGTATAACCTCGAGGTGGCAAGGAGTTATTATAATTAGAAGAGGAAGGAAAAGGGCCTTGGATGGTGTCTCACAGGTGACTAACTATATTGCTACAATTTTAGGTCAATGAGGAGCATTTATAATTAAAAGAAAGGTGTTGTTATATAGGATTAGTAATCTGTGTAAATAGAGTAGCAACATGATGATGCAAACTCAACATGGCATTACTAGGGGGAGAGGATGTTGACCCTATAATGATGGGTCATGTGTTGTGAGGAACATGAGATTGGCCACATAGTTTTATAGTAACAGTGGAAATGTGGGTTGTAAAAATATGTCCCATTGTATTTTTATAGTTGTAAGGTACATTATTATAAGCCACATTATTAGTATGGGCATTATGATCTTGATTATGCTCATTACGATTCTGACCTTGTTATTGGTTCTGATTCTACCTATGTCCTTAATTGTGACCATTTTGGTTATTTCTTAGTGGTGGTGGATCATGTCGAAGAAAGGGGTCTTTCTAGATTCCCATATCTTGATTTGTGTCCTGATTAAGGGCCAACTTAATTTCTAGTTCACCACTTTCAATAAAGTCCTCAATAATATGTTGTGATTGAATGCAATGATATGCACTATGACCGACAACATGATGAAAGTTACACCATTCATTCTCTTTGTACTAATCTTAAGGAAATGGCCTTAATATTGGCCATATAATTTAATTAGCTACAATGAGCTTTTGTAACACTATTTCAACCGATTCTCCTAACTTGTCAAAGACTCTAATATTGTTATGAAATGTCCTTTGTGGAGGTTGTCTCTATAAATTAGGTAGTGTATTTGGGGGAGTTAATTGTACATTTAGAGGAGTCATAGCCTGTACCATTTATACATGTCTTGTTTTAGTCACCCCATTTTCAACCATGTTATTATTATTTTTAAGCCTTTAGGCTTATCCTGCATAACTATTTAAATCAGTGATTTAGTTTGATTAGACAATTGACCTTGTGCAAAAATCTTAACAAAGCCCTTAGCAATAAGAGCCTTCTCAATCTGCACTCCTTTATCAATAATTTCTTTAAATGAGTTAGCACAAGCTAACTATAGATTATGCACAACTTCAAGATGAAAATTATGTGCAAAGATATTAGCCAACTATTTGTCTAGAAAATTATGTTGAAAGCGGCTTGTCAATGCTCTCCACCTTTATAGATATGCAATGAAACTTTCACCATCATGTTGCTTGGCTTTGTATAATTCAACAATGATTAATTCATGTTCTATGTTATATGATAAATGGTTAATGAACTTTTATGATAAGTCATTCCAATTTACAATTGATCCCTTTGGTAGTTTAAGTAGCCAATCAAGATCTTGTCATACTAAACTTCATGGAAATAGTCATAGTAAGTACTCACTATTATAAGAAACCTCTTGACATAAGATGAAGAATGCTTTTATGTGTTCACATGGATATCCTTTTCCTTTGTACTTATCAAATTTGGGTGCCTCAAAATGAGGTGAAAAGGGGTTTTGGAGAATAGATAAATCAAATGGATATGGGCATATCTCATCAAATTTGTACTTTTTGACTCTATATTTCATCTCCAATATTTGAACAATTTCCTTCATAAAATTCCATTCTTGCATGTTTGGTGCATTTGTGGATTGAATAAGATGTTGTTGGGGTGGAATTTTCCCTTGGTTTCATTGTTTTTGGGGTGGAATGTGCCCCTAGTTTTATTGTTGTTGGGGTGGAATGTGCCTCTAGTTTTGTTGATGTTGGGGTGGAATGTGCCCCTAGTTTTTTTGATATTGGGGTGGAATGTGACCCTATTTTTTTTAATTGCTGGGGTGGAATGTGCCCCTAGTTTTATGTAGATCAATAGAGAGTGTATACCTTTTAATCCATGACTTGGTTCTAATTTGTTCCTTGAGTTGAGAATATAGGTCATTGATTCTTGGATTGTAAAACATTCCCTAAATTTGGTTGTTTCATACTTTATTGATTTTGGATCCTTCTATATTTATTTACCAATTTTTGTGTTGGTTGAAAAGAACTAACCAAATTATCTTGAGAGATTTCCTCAATTCAAACTAAAAGTTTAGGTTTTTGAGTTTGTAAAGTAACAAGAGATTCTTGATGATTGAAGAAGGTATGTTCTGTGTCAAAAGAAACACTTTGTAAGGTCTCTTGTGACTTTAATTGTTCATTTAGATTCCTTTGATCCACTATGGTAATGTCATCATCTAATATTTGTTGCATACTTTCAACCACATTTCCTTATTCTTTCAAAGCATCATTGTGAATTGAAGTGGCAACTAGGGAGTCAATTAAGTCTTCGACAAATTGATTTGCATATCATTGACTTATTATCTTGATCTTAGCTAGAATATATAGATTTTTTGGTTTTGACTCTATTTGTATTTATTTTCCTTTGTTAGAGGAAGAAGGTATGTTTATTCATGCAAATTCTTTCTCTTGTTGTCATTGTTCTCTTTCTCTAACTAAGGTATGCAATTATTCTGTAGGAAAGTCAAAAGGTGGTCTAGCACCTGATTCTATCAATCTAAGAAGGGATTCATCTTGATCTTTTTTGGGTTGATATTCATTATAATCATCTTCAGATCCTACTATTATAGGGATATCATCAAAAATAATGGGGTTATCTTGACCATTATAAAATTGCTCATCTTCATAACTAAGGCCATAAGAGGCCCCACTATGAGTGAACCTTTGAGTCATGTCTAAAAGAGTTGTTATGTGTGTTTGACTAACTTTGGACCAATGCTTAGCAACCAAACAAAGTGTGCTTTGGCTCTCTTTTAAATAAATAACCAAGGTACCAATGAGACTATAAGGGAGGGTGGTTTGAAACCATGTACAATTTAGAATATTTGGTTCACAAGTTTACTCAACCTTTGGTAAGGTTGAAATCATAGAGATCAGAAGAGGGTAAGGTAAGTCAAAGACCCAAGGTGAAAACTAGTACACCAAAACCTAGATCTTTGTGATACACCCATACTATAAAAAGCTAGTTTCAATTTTGACAAGTTGACCCTAGAATTTTAGATGAAATCTCTTTGAATTATGAAGAATACAAAATAGACTAAGCAACTCAAGATGTAAAAACATACGTGAATCACTAAGTATAAAGCTAGGACCAAATAGGGAGCATAACATCACCACATGATTCCAGTAGGATAAAATATGTTCCAGGTTTCAAAGCATGAGTGATATGCAAGATGAATTGAGTCCACCAAGATGATAATGTCATTTTGAGTCTTAATAAATGACCTTCAATCCAAATGGAAAATTGAACCCAAGTTAGAACAAGATTAGTGTGCAAATGGTGAACCCACTCTGACACACCAACCCTTAGAATTTAGAAAGGTTCAATTTTGAATATAGATTATAAATGAAGGATTTAAACAAATTGGGTGAAATATCTAGATTCATTTGGGCAGCATGATTTCGTCAAAGTGGATGACATGACACAAATTTTTTGATAATAATTTGAACAAGGAAAAGATGAATTTTATAATTAGACAGTGCCTCCCTTGCTCAAGAAAATTGAGGACAATGTGTTTTGGTTAAGTTTAATGAGTTAACAAGTAGTTTTAGACACAAATCAAGACCAAGTAAGCTAATGACAAAAAACAAATGTCTTAAGTCTAAACTGACAAGGTATGGAAAAGTGGGGTCTACTAAACTAGCAAGTTTTTGATCATTCTAGGGGATTCCATTGCACAATGACTTTCACGTCAAATGATGCATAATAAAAGCACAAAAATTGGGTGACCATGGCATTAGCTAGTTGTAAAAAGGTCTAGTCCTTTTTACAACCACTACATCCTATTGTTTGCTTAGTGTAGTGCGATGTCCAAATGTAGATACGTCCCATGTGTAACTCCAATTAGGATCCAAATGAAGTCAATGTCGAGAGATGAAATATTGGGTCAAATCTTCCCTAAAGAACTTGTGGGAGGTAATGAAGTCCCCCTCGTAATCCAAGTTTTCATGAAAATAAAATACCAAGAGAAAGACTTTAAGGTCATTTTTAAAGTCACCAAACTTTGACAACTTTTTGTGGAATGTTTTAGAAAACATTCTTTCTAAGCCTTGGACTAGGCTTTTTGCAATAGGAACGGTGCTTTTGATTCCAAGGCTCCCTAAAAGGGACAAATGGAAGAGCATACATGCAACACCCCTCTTTTTTCCAAAAAAAATTAGATCAAGCAACTATTGAAGACAAAAATCTTGGAAAGATGAGTTCATTTTTAAGCCCAAATGAAAATGAGGTGGTGTTCATTTGACCCCTTGGTCTTACTTGAAAACTTTGAAAACATTCACCATAAACATCTAATTTTTTTGTTATAAACCAAAACAAGGTTCCTAATTGATTTTTAAGCATGCAAAAGGTGATCTAAAACATGTTTTTAGCAAATACCAAGCTTGATCTTGTAACAAAAATGTTAGCATATCCTTTAGCCTTGAAGCTATTTTAGGTTTGAAATAATGAACTTTAAAAAATAAGTTCTCAGGTCTATGTTTAAAGAAAAACACGGTGACCAACATCAGTTATATAACTAACAATGGTTGAATTTGCTAATCGATTATGGTTATCTAACTAACATCAGTTATACCAATGTGACCGATGATAGCTATCCAACTAATGTTAGTTTTAATAACTAACATTAGTTATTATGTAAACCTGTGGCAAACAAAAAATGGTAAAACAAAGTTATAAAATCAATTTTCAAGAATTTTAATGATCCAAATGAAGATTTTAAAGTTACATAATGATCTTCTTCATGTGTGGGATGCATCTTATCCCATTGGGCATGCCAAGATGTAGAGATGATTAAAAATCAAGTTAGTTAAACATTAGTCCATAAATAATGAAAAATGCATAAAGAACTAACTAAGCCTATCTATTCCTATGAGAATTACAAAGGATATAAAGAAACAAATGAAAGAAAGAAAAAATCATATTACCTTCCCAAATGGATTCACCATACCCATATGGCCCAAAATCATGTTCTCCCTTAATCAATCATCCTTGTCTTTGTCAACAAAGGTGGCAAACTCCTCCAATATCTCAAGAACACTTCATAAAACTACTAAACTAAAGAAAAACCCACATGCGTGCCAAAAGAGAAATGTCAAAAGAGAGCTAAAGCATACTCATAAAATAAAAACCCACATGCGTGCTAAAAGATAAATGTCAAAAGATAAAGAAGATAATGGTACATAAAGAGGTAAATGCAAAAATGATCATAAATCTACTAAGGAAAAGAGTGACATAAAAATACAAATGAAAAAGGTATATAAAGATAAAAATGAAAACAAATTCCAAATGTAATGTGGAAGAAAACCAAAGAATGTTAATGAAAACAATGATGTTAATAAAATGAAAGTAAAAGAAGGAAAGAAAAATGCATAAAAACAAAGAAACATGAGACAAGAGAAAAATTAATACCTATGTTAACATCTATATCAAATATAAGCATGTGAAATACAAGCCTATAAGTCTCAGAAGGTTTTTTGTAGTTGGATGTGTTTGTTATTATGTATTATAGAGTAAGAGTAGGCATCATAAGATGCCCCAGTATGTAATTAAATGCAAGGATGGACATTAAAAGATGCCCCAGTATGTAATTAAATGTAGGGATGGACATTAAAAGATGCCCCAAAGTCTAAATAGATATATGTATGGGCATAATAAGATACCCCAAATTCTAAAGGGACATGTGGATGGGCATCACAATATGCCCCAACATGTGAGTTGGAATGAGGTGATAGTGAATCATTAAAATGATTTGCATTGCTTGGTAGGTGCATTCAGAGATAGGAAAATGTGTTGGTTTTTTAGATTTGAAGGAGGGTGAATGTTACATATGATGTGTAGTAGAGGTATGAGGAGATAAAGGAGGTAAAGGAGGACCATGGATTATATGATTTGAAATAGGCATTTGAACTAGATACTCTTTTGGTTCATATGACTTAAGAGGTTGAGTTTCAATGGATGGAGTAATATGTTTAAATTTATTCATGTTAGTTATCCTTTACTTATTGTTGTAGGAAGAAGGATAAATTATGGTTTGAACAAAATTAACAGATGAGGTTGGTTCATTAGGTATTTGATGTTGATGTGATTGTGGTTCCTGAGATTGACTTTAAGAAGCTTGAAGATAGTCTTGATAACGTTGGTTTGTTAGAGTATCAAGATTGAAATGTGGACCAAGCAAGGAGGAAACAAAAAAATGTGAATATCATGACAAGACTAATGAGAATGACCTATAGTAGCATGGCACCAACAAAATTTACCAGGATTGTACCATTTCAAAGGAGGTTTGGAAGGATCAAAGTTCATGGGTTTAGAGGGTGACAATTTCTTCTTAAGTTGTTCTAGACTCAAGGGTGGGTGGGTTAGGTTAAAATTGGTTAAATTGGATGCTCAATTTTGAGGTTGGGGAGGCTTGGATGAATCAATGTTGTGAGAAGATGATTTTTAAGGTACTTTATTAGTTGTTTGATAAGGTTCAAATTGAGTCATGAGAAAGTCTTACCTTTTTGCTTGGTCTAAGGTTTTTTCCAAAGTTTTAGGTGAAAAGATTTAAAAAAATTATTAAAGGGGAGCCTTAAGAGTTATGACAAATAGTTTTAAAAGAGTATAATAATTCATGTTATGGTCCACTTTATGAGAGAGAGACTTCCATCATTTAGTGAAAGTATGATCAGATTCATTAGGAAGTTGCTTGGCATTGATAAAATGGCTTAGGTAATTTTTAGTGAGGTCATCATGTTAGAATTCCTTCACTAGAGCATTGACTAAATCCTCTAGTTGTGAGATGGAATGTCTAGGAAGTTGGTTGTACCATTCAATTTCATCACCAACAAAGGTTTTGGCTAAGATCTTGGTGGTCGAAAAGGTATTATTTTGGACCCATTCCTTATAGAGATTACCAAAAGACTTAATAAATATAGTAGGTTCCTTAGTTCCATTATATGTGATAGTTGGAGAAATTCTTTCAATGTCTATGGATGTAATGAATGGATCTAAAGGTTCATTTTAAATATGTTGAATCATTTTGTTATTTATTGGAGGTTGAGGGATGATATTCTCATTGGAATCTCTAAGAGGAGGGACAAAAATTTGATTTGGTTGAGACATGATGACTTGAGGTGGTTGATTAATCATTTTGCATAAATTTTGTTTCATGTTCATCACTTGATATTGATTGGTTGTTTGCATGATTTTCATTTGATTTATGACTTGGGAAATAAATTGATTTTTATCAATAGGTGGATTGGTGTTTGTAGGATGAGCATTAGTGTAGGTAGGAAGAGGATTGTTAGTGTTAATAGAAAGAGGCCTAGGTAGATGCTTAAGAAATTCAGCTGAGGATAAAGGTTTGTTAACATTTATGTTATTTTGTGAAGAAAAATTAGGATTAGTATATTGTTGAGAAGGAGTTGGTTTCAAATAAGGGTTAAGAATGATAACTTAAACATTGTGAATGGTGTCATAAGAATCTGTAACACCATCATTGGTAATATTGTGGATTTTATTATTAAATAATAGATGAGGACCTATAGAATGTTGGGGTGGCTCAAATTGACACATTAGGAAATCTTGTATTTTATCTTGGTTAATAGCCTCTTCTAAGGTATGTGAAGAGAGAGTGCAGACTTGATATTGCAATTTAGGAAAGAGAGCATTGGTAAAGAGATGAAAAATATTTTCATCCACCATGTTATGTTCACATTTGTTTGACAAATTCTTCCATCTCTTAACAAAGGCTTGGGAATTTTCGTTCTCATGTTGTTTATAATTAATGAAATGGGCCAAAGTGTGTTCAAGAAGATCATTAATTTGGAATTATTAAACTAAGTAATTACTAAGTCCTCCAAACTAGAAATGGAATGAGCTCTAAGTTGATTATACCAATCCAAGGCATCACCCTTGAAATTTTTGGCTTGAAGATTGGTAGTGTCAAAGGTATTTAATTTGACCCAATCCTTGTAAATATTTCCAAATTTTTTAAGGTGACAGGTAGGATTGGTTAATCCATTATAGGAAATTATAGGTGTTATACCTTCTATATCAATGTTAGCAATTTCAATAGTAAGAGGTTCATTTTGTAGATGCTTGATGGTCTTATTGACTAAAGGAGGTTGAGTAATGATATTACCTTGAGAATATTGAAGAGGAGGTGGAACACTTTGGTTATGTATGCCCCAAGCCATTGGTTGCAAATGAGATTAAAGGTTAAGGAGATGGTTTTGCATTCTCACCATTTGATTTGTGTTATGAGATTGAAAGGTATTCATTTGGTTTAGAGTTTGTAACAAAATTTGGTGTGTTTTATTAACATTGGAAGCATTATAATTGGTATTTGTGTGGTTATTAGTGGCTTGTGTACCACTATTAGTGTTATATGAGATTGAGAAGAATTATGAGAATGAGAGGCACTAGTGGCAAAATTTTCTTGTGAAGAAAATGATGGACTAGTGAATGGTTGAGAGGAAGAAGCACTAGAAGCATCATTGCCTTGAGTAGAAATCAATGAATTAGTGGAAGGATTAAGGATGGTGGACATTATTAGAGGCCCACTATATGTATAACCCATCATGTTAGTTGAGATACTAGGCATGGAGGTAGAAGAGGTTAGATAAGAAGATGTCATGGCATAAGAAGGAATTAAAATTGAAGGAAGAGGTTGAGAACCAAAGAAAGTGGTACCTCTAAATCCTGTTGAGAATGTAGGAGTAGGAAAATGAGGCTCTTTGGTTTGACCACTAATCATGGGTTGTAAATGGTAGAAGGATCCTTTTTTCTATGTTGAGGAAATTTAAAATAAATAAAATCATTTCCAGAATATACTCTAACTCAGGTTGGTCTTCTAAAGAGATTTTTTTTTTTTTTGAAGAGGTATGAAGATGCATCCCATAGTTCATTATGTGAGTGGCAATATGAACATTAATAGCATCTAAAAGAGGAGACCTACTATGTCTATGGTATACCCTATTAAGATTGGTAAAGTTCATCATGTCTATTGGCTACAATTCAGTGTCATTATCTAATAGAAAGTCCATGATGAAGGTAAAATAAGAGAGATGAGAAAGAAAAGATCAAGAGAGGTGACTAAAATTATACAAGGTTAACTAGGTCAATCTAGTATAGAAACAAAGACTTGTATAGGGTTAACTAGGTCGATCCAGTACAGTGTATAGAAGGTAGAAAAAACACTTGGTCAATTGGGTTGATCTAGTACATAAGATAGAGAACTTAAAAATCCTAAAAATAGATTGAAAAATGAAACAAGCTAACTTTTCAAGTAATTAAAATTAGTAAGTACTGAAAGGAAACAAACAACCAATTGGATTAATGGTGGCCAATCTAATTGAAACAAATAAATCAAAATCTTGCACCAACACTAGATAATGCAAGGTTTTGTGCACATAATTAAACAAAGAGTAATAAAAACAACTTGAAAATTAAATATAACTAATTGTTCAAACTGATTGTTAATTAGATTATTAAGATATGATTTTAATGTGATTGGAAGTTGGCTATAAGCAAGGTAATAGATAGAAATCTAAGGATGGTTTTAAGTAATTTGGATTGAAAGGGACTATGGTGGATTTGATACAAGCTTGGTATTTGGGCCTACCCTCTTACTTCACACATCACAATGATAAGTGTATTAGGTTCTTAGCCATAATATAGCATTAACCATGCTTTATACTTGACCAAAGCATCAAGTCAGCTTCCTCCTTGGTAATGAAATCCAAGTAGGTTGCCCTAGGGTAGACAAATGTTAAAGTGATTTTTTATGTTTTTTTTCTTTGTCTATGTGTGCATAAAATATAAATAGTGAAACTAATCAATTAATTAAAAATACCATAATTAAACTACATGATTTATTCTAAGCATACAAGCAATAGAAAAAGAAATCCATGAGCTTATTACTAATAGATATGAGGTTAATTCTAACTTGAAATAAGCTATAGCATTGACACTATAAGCAAAAAATATATAATAGAGTCGATAGTTTAAAATAGGTACTACAAAATTAAGGTCTAAAAATGAATTGGGTCGACAAGGTTGATCTAATTATTTTAGATAGCACACAGAACATAGAACTGGGTCGATAGGGTCGATCCAGTTGACTATGTAAGAAAAGTTTTGAAGACTGCAAACTGTTAAAGGAAAGATAGAAAATAAATAAATAGAGTGGTAGAAAGGAACATTGGTGGATCAAAGATGCAATTAAGGAAGATTATTGATGAAGAACCTTGAAGTATGCTTGAGAAACCTGTAAAACTCAATTGACAAGATCGATCAAGCTATGTAGGAACCTATTACAATTTGTTGAAACTATAAGGGGTCGATTGGGTCAACCTAGTAGGTTGAACTAGATGCTTGAAAGGATGAAAACATGTACTGAGTTGATTCAGTTGATCTAGTTATTTGTTCTTGGAAACCTATGCATAGAGAAAAATAGCTGGGTCAATAGAATCAATCCATTATGTCAAAATATATGATAAAAATAATGATCAAAAGAATGAAATAAGTGAAAGAAATCCTGTAAGGGTTATTTTCACATTGGGTTCACTAGAATGTATGCAATTAGAAATGTTTATGAATTAATCCTAGATCAAATAAGATAGATCATACCTACACTTCTAATTGGGGATATACTTGTTAAGCAAGAGCATGACCAATATGGGGATCCTTTAAACCCAATTAGGGGATCACTTGTATCACTTGTCACAACACATCATGTTAGGAAGGGTTCCAAAGCTTACAATATAACATAATCACATAACAACCCAAATAGAGTCCTAAGGTTTAAAATGTTCACTTTATTCTAATAACAAGAAAATAAAATCTAATCTAGTGCACACCAAATCTTATGGCATAAAGTGGGGATTAGAAATTTAAAAAAAAACTAAACTAAACATGTATTAGAAGACATATCCTCACATCAATGTATATGGAATCCTAAATACATGGAGAGAAGAATACAATGCATTATCTATCTACTCCTACAAAGGAGAAATAAAGTTAGGAATACTTACCTTTGAAGATGAACCCATCAATTCTCAATCTCTCCCTTGGCCAAGGTGTTTCACAAGAGATCATTGTGTTATGTAAGTATAACTAAGATAAATTAGATATAAGCTACACAACCTATCTAAGAATCCAAAATACTTCTTCATAAGACAAGATCTGTATCTCCAAATAAAGTATAGAACCCTAAGATTTATTACTCAAGTGGAATGTTCAATAAACAGATGTTCGCTCACACTTCTTCACTAATAATTCTTCTCTTATGAAATGGTGGGAAATGACCTTGTATATATAGGTGGATCTTGCCCTAAATCCTTTTGGGAATGTCATTTGTATGGGTTTGACCCATTCGACCTAATGTGTATTCAAGGATAATTTACCATGTTTGAGTTGGGTTGGCCAAAGGGCTAACAAGCCAATAAATTAAAATATACCCCTAAACTATATTGGGTCAACCTAGTACAAATGATAATCTAAAAGTAGTTTAAGACAAGAAAAGGAGGAATGATAGAGGAAAAGAGTAGAAGAATATTCAAAGTAGGAGAAATAGCTTAGGGAATGGTTTTGGGATCCAATTAGATTAGTAATATTATGGCAAAAAGGGACAACAATCCTATGAAGCACCAAAGGTCTACCCACCCCTTTCACAGTTTACCCTTTAGAGTGTGCACTCAGAGAGATTGAGTCTTGATGGGTTCCTACAAGATGTAAATCATCATTAATCAATAAAAGTTAAAAATATTATGTGTATACACTTTCTTTATGCCTCAAGTGACTATATAAGCATGTTTGCCCGATATGTTGGTGTGGTGCCTACTATATATTAGGCTAAGCACATTGGTGCATACACTCTATTTGGCACATTAAAAAATACCCCAACATTTTGGTTCCATTTCTAGGACAAAAATGAACCAATTTTAAAGATGAGATTTGGAGATAATTCATTGGATTTCCTTAGAAAACATTGAGAGGTGGCTATCAGATCAAAATTGCACCTTCATGAAGAACCATCCAAGCTTAGCAAATATAACTCCTAAGAAATGGTTGGAGTGTTTGTAGTATCCTATATAAAAAGTGTTTTTTTACAAGATACCTAAACACCTTCATGCATGGTTATTTGTATATGTTAGGTTTAAGTATAAATTTTAACATAAAATATCATTGGATGAAGGTAGTGATCAAAAAATTGTATCACATTGATTACTTTTTTATTAGAGTGGTGGACATGTGGTGGAAGCATTTGTTGAATAATTATCTATTAGAATATATTATTTCCACATACTCTTGCCCAAAAGAGACCTAGAACACCATTTTTTCATAAGCTAAGGGTTGTTTATCGCATAGCTATTGTTTTAAATTACAAATCTCATGGTATACTATGGTATTTAAAATATTACTAAGGAATGTGAAAATACTCATGCACATGGGATAAGATGAATGTAGAAGGAGAAATGTGGGAGTAGTTTACATATTTTTTTGGTAAAGGGTTAAAGGTGGAAGAACTTTAGTATGGAGAATCTTGCTTCTCATTAGCTCAAACATTGAAAATATAGTGAATGCCAACAAAAATTGATTTTTATTATGTATTCGATAAAGAGAGAGAGGTATTTATGTTAAATATCATGAGGACCCATGTAAATGTTAAGGTCATGATAATAACTCTCATGCTAGGGAGACATGCTCTTGTGAAATAAAGATATGTGCCAAAGAGAAAAAAGTTAATATTTTGGAAGGGTCAGCTAGAGTCACTTGGGGCCATTATAGCATATAAAACTATGTGTTAATTTTGTAATTTCCTACCCTAATTATACTCAAAGTGTCAACCCATGTGTTTCTTAGTCAAATGGAGGAAACTAAATAAATCATGTAGTTTGGTCTTAGATGGTAGAGTTTGTGAGATAAGAGACCCAAGAAAAAAATTTAAAATAGTTAATAACATACCCACCACTCAAACTAGTAGAAGCACCATCAAAAAAAATTATGGTTCTATCATGTTGGGCATGCCACAAGTAAGAGGTAGTAACCCAATCGTGCAAACTAGTAGAAACGTAACAGGAGTGATGGTTGTTGGCACAATGGAAATCAATTTAAGTACTAATCCAACCTCATCACAACCTAGTGTATGATTGTGCAAATTAGGTTTGTGCTCCCACATAGAGTAAATGTTAGTTCCATTGGAAATGTTGGTTCCATAAGTAAAATCAACCTTAGGGGTGGTTAGATTTTAAGTGATCAAGCAACAAGAAGTGTGCCTTCAACACCATTTTTCCCCCTCATAAATTCATTTACAAAATCTCCCTAAATATAATAGAGTATTGAGGAGTGGATAATGCCATCGAGCATATTCACAAGTGTGACTCATATGGAGTGCCAAGGAATCATCACCCAGAAATAAATCAATCTAGTTCATGACTACCTTATTATATCACACACATATGTGGTACCTTAAGTTTGGTACATTACATGTTATTTTATATTGTGACCTTCTAAAAAATGCATTCATAAAAGAGTTTGATAACCAAAAATTCAAGCATCAAAGAATTTTGGCACTCAAATAAATCAAATAATACCTCATTTTTAGTGTTCAAATATACACTACAAGGTTCAAAATATTGATCTCCAAACTTTCGTATGACATCCATTCTTTTTAGTACATGCATTAGTTTTGGGAGGGTCTAATTCTACCTATCAAGAATGTATTATACATGAATTCTTTCACCAAGACTTGAGAGTCTCTAGAAGTAGCCTTAAGAGATGAATTATTTGGTGTTGTAGACATAGGTATTAACCCATTTATAGAGGCACAAATTAAAATAATGACCTCATAGCTAAAAATTTTAATTATTGGGAGGATCATGATGTGCATTATTTCCCAATGTTGTAAAGGGTGATGCAAGGAAAATTTTCATTATATTTTAAAATATGTGAATCCTCTATGTACAACACTAAAAATTGTTGAATGATCGACAAAATCCATGAAATGCAAGAATGAGGGACTTAACAAACAACTATGACATATGAAAAACAATATAAATCAAGGTATGGTGGTGAGTTTTATTATAGATAAAGAGGTGGTGGAGTATGAGGTGGAAGACAATTCCTTTCTTGCACTTGTTATAATTGTGGCTCACCTAAACACTATCATAGGTATTGTACAAAGTTCCCCACATGAGGTTATTGTTAGGGGGAGCATAAGATTGAAGATTTCCTAAATTATACATTAAAAATACCTAAAAGGTAAAATAAAAATTGCTCAAGGATGATCAGGATCACATGACCATGAAATAAATGGGCACTAAAATTGAGTGTAAATTACTCTACAAACCAAAATTTAATATCACACTACATAATGGTACCACAACTTAGTCATGAAAAATAAAAGCACCAAAAGATAAATTATAACATGCAAAACCCTTCCTAGTCATTAATTATCATAATGGCCTTACCCAAAAATTAATATTGCATAAGTTGATGGTTTTAATAATAAATCTACAAGGTGAGCTCCAACATGCATGAGATATGGAAGCCAAGGCAAGGGAGGATCTACAAAAGGGACCTAGTGTAAAAGAGGTTTATGACCTATCTAAAAACTTCAATCTATTACATTAATAAGGAGTTGTCCCGATTATCAATCATTGGTTGGAGCATAATATTTATAGTGTAGTAGAAAATGAGAAACAAGGGGATGTGGTGTTAGAGATACATAGAATACTAATTATGATCAAGATTTATGGATTTTGGCCACTAATTATGGATGAGTCATATGTGACATTTTGATTGATAGTGGAATAGAGATGAATATCCTCACCAAGGATGCATGGTTTAAAATTGGAAGTCTAATGTTGAAACCTTATTTACATGTCCTATTCATGGCTAATAAGAGTCCCATGCAACCCCTTGTGATTTTTAAAAATGTCATCATAAATGTTATGGAATTAAAACTCAATTCCAACTTTAAAGTTATTGATCTAGCCAAAATAGATGATTATTCTAATTTTATTGGCATACTTTGGTGTTATATAAATAATGTTGATATGTTATTAAACAATCATTATATGAGATTATAAAATGGACAATAGTGTGTGATAATTCCATTAGATATCAATCACAAGACTGCATATGTGGAAAGTGTGGACATGGATGAGAAAATTAACTACATATACAACATCACTATGTAAGGGGTGGAACATTTTAACCCCTAGAATGATGAAGTTTGTTGGGCCCCTTTTCAAGCTAAGTAGAGGATATGTGCCAACTCAATGAAAACCTAAGCATGAGGAAATCATGGAGGATAATTATTATTGTCTTTTGGTGGCACCAACTAGCTGGAAGCTAACAAATTTGTTTTGAATCAATCAGCATCAGGAAGTAGGTGCACAAGACAATGATGGGTCATTAAAGACAAGCGACTCTTTTTTAATCAAGAAGTATTGGGAAGTGGGTGCATGAGATAGTGAATATGCCTTAAATACAAGGCATAGTGGAGATGGTAGGATGTGTACCTCCCATGCTAGATTAGTGATCAACATGCTCCATTCCCCATGATCCTAAGACACTCTGAAGCCCTATAAAAGAGGCTGAGTTTAGTTGGAGAGTAGAGATGAATTGAGTAGTGAAGCTCTAGAAAATTAATGCTAGATAGTTACCATTAGAAGATATAAGTAGTTTAGGATGCTTTTGAATCTCCCTTTTGTAACACTCAATCTCACTTATGAGTCTTTAGACCTATAGTATCTTAAGTCAAGCTTATGATTAGTTTTGTTGATGTTATTTTATTATTGTTTAATGTATTTAATGAAAAATGCTTTGTGTGAATGTTTTACGAATTAAATGATTTAAGTCTTTAGAATCCATATTGAGCCCTCGTGAGCCTCTAACTTAAATCATTCATGGTAGGCCTATAGCTAGTAATGAAATCATGCCCGTGATAGGAAATGCATTAGGTATGGTTAAGAACCTATGCCCCAAATTGATACATGTGCTTGAGTGCAAGTATATATCCAAGTTTCTCAATTAAATACCCACTTAGCCCTCAAGTGCTTTAATGCCATCGAGCCCATGAAACCCAAATCTTACACCCATGAATTCACAACCATCATTGCACTAACCCAATCCTTTGAAGAATGGATTTTTTCCATGGCACAACTAACCCAACACAAACCCTAGTCCCTTTTCTACTACACTTCAAGTGAGAACATAAGGCTTGTACCTTATATATATTGATGCCAACATAATGGATTGATAAATTTTGAGTGCTAAAGGAATAATCAAGGAATGCATCCCATCATAACAAGCCTAAATCTAACCAAGACAACTAGGTAAGCACATTACTAGGCCCATAACCAAAACACCTACTTTTATACAACATTTTGGTTTTATTATTGGGACCATTAAATTTTGTTATTATAATGGTGCACCATGACAATGCTCAAACTTTTCCTTGATAACATTAAGTACTAGATGGAATGAGTGGAAGATAGATTTGTACTGAGACATCTAACTTATAGAGCACAAAACCTAAGGAACTGGGTCCATAATAACTTGTATGATGCTTTATATGAGGTTTTCTTTTACAAACTACCAGAGTAAGTGTATCATTGGTAGGCTACTTATGCAACCCATAAGATCTGAAGCTATGGATAGCACCTTGAGTGGATAAAAGAGTGCCTAGAGAGGCTTGATAACTTAGATACCACCTGGACTAGAACCATAGATAAATGATGGTAAGGGGCACTAAACAATTACATTTTTGAGTTCACGATATCGATGTACTCTTACCCTGAAGAAGCAAAGTATCAGTTTTTGTACAAGCCTAGAGGTACATTTGTGAAAGAACTCAGAATCAAACTCAAGAAGCTAATGGTATATTATGGCTTCAAAATAGTGAGGATTGAAGGTTAAAGTCCTCTTGCGTATGAGTAGCATAATGAGGAAGAAGGGGACATGTAGGTGAGGCACAATAGAAGGAGATAAGCATATCGACAATTAAGAGCTCAAGACACAAGCTTACAATAAGAGGAGGCATAGACTAATAAAAGATATAGAACCTAAAAGTGCTAATAAGACCTATAGCAAGTGGGAAGGTCATGGGAAAGGATTTTTTGAGTGGCAATCATACCCAAAGGAAAGAGCCCTTGAAGCCTTAAAACAAGATTCATAGTTGATGGGTGAATGCTTGGGGTCCCTTCAAAATGTGACCATTGGAGATCCACCTGATCCACCTACCCCCTTTAAACCTACGATGTGAGATCATGCACCAGATTCCCCAAAAGAAAATAGAAGATTGACAACTGACCTTGTTATCAACATAGACTTTGATTGTATTGCAAATTTGGACTAGAAATTCATGATTGAACAAGTTGTCCCATATAAGGAGGTAAGTGAAGATACTTATAGACCTCAAGGTGATATCTTGATTGAAAAAAACATGAGGACAGTCACCCAAATTTAGCCAATGTTAGTTGTATAGCTTGGGAAATGGCCCATAAGAAGTGGTCGTGTGCCACTAGTCAGTAGTATGGGGTAATCATATTCTATGGCACCAATAGTAACCACTAGACCAATGCCTGGACTAGTAGTTAGAGGCCTTGAAGGACTAACACCATGATAATCACTAAGAGGACAAGCACCTCATGCATCAGTTGCTCCCTGGCCCTATATCTATTATGATATGGTTATGCACCTACCAAAGTATTGAGGCATGAAGAATACCATAGAGCATGTGCTCAAATATGAATTACAATGGTGTGCTCAAGGAATAACCCAGTCTGAGCACAAGGTAACCTAGTTTGTGACAACATTGCTTGATCATTCTCATACTTGGTATAGGAAGTTTGATCCTAACTAGGATATGGTTAATTATGACACCCTGAAGAGAACCTTTTTGAAGGATTTCTATATACCTAAGTTTGAGCGGTAGAGCATTACTGTACTCAAGGAGATCAATTAAGGATTATCAGAGAGTGTCTGCTTATATGATGCTAGATTTAAGACTCTCATTTCCAAGATCCCTTACAAAAATCACCCCTCCCAACATGAACAATGGCTTATTGGAGTATTTCTAGTGCCTTTCAAAGGGTGTTATCCATGAAAACATTCA
Organism: Torreya grandis; assembly: GCA_037957365.1. Taxonomy (NCBI): domain Eukaryota; kingdom Viridiplantae; phylum Streptophyta; class Pinopsida; order Cupressales; family Taxaceae; genus Torreya; species Torreya grandis. Next base: position 3,486,102 of record JARHVA010000854.1, on the reverse strand, counting down.
TAGACCTTTGGGAGGCACTTGAAGCTACACTCAAGGCTGAGGCAATTGGGAGTGCCAATATAGGCATTAGCCCATTCCTAGAGGTGTAGATTGCATCTATGGCCTCCCAACTATAGAATTTGACTACTAGTTCATCAAAAGATGCCTGAAGTGGGTTGTGGTGCACCAAGTGTGAGATGGAGGGGCATAATAGAAATAACTACCCCTAGAGGAATGTGCACACACTACTTCTCATATGTGAATTTTATCACAAGGTACATGATGTTCACAACTACCCTTTATTATAACATGAAAATCAAGTAATCACAACCATCTACTATAATTTATGTGATGCCTACACTCACAACATAGTTGACTATTGAGTAATTGATGAAATATGCTAGAACATGGAGAGAAGTGCATGGTAGGCAATTACAACAGTTGAAGGGTAGGTGAACCAAAAGAATGAGGGTTATGGCCAAGAGAATATTGGATATGAGAACCAAAGAGGTGTTATAGGGTGAGGTAGAGGATGAAGTGGAGGAATATTCCCACTGTGATCGTGTTACAAGTGTGGGTTAAGCAAGCACTATCAGCATGATTGCCTAGCATATCTAATGTGTGGGTATTGTCAAGGATCGCATGTAGTTAAGGAGTGCCCAAACTTGTACAAAAAGATAACCCAAGGAAAAATTGGCATTGATAGGGGCATAGGGATGATCAATCATGAGCCTAAAGATATGAAATGGGATGCAAAGGCACAACAAGCATGCACAGAGTTAATCAAGGTATAGGCAACCACATGAAATGGGTTCACCACTCAGTCGCTAATTGCGCAACATAAGAGTTATGCCTAGAATATCATGAACCAAGATGAAATAAGTACATATCACATCTTTAGCTAAAATTTATGCCCTACCTATTAGTAATTTGGCCTATCAAGGTCAAATTACTTCCCCTATCATATAAAACTTTCCTAAAACTGGTCAAAGCCTTTTAAAGATAGTTAAAATGGAGAATTATGGACTAAAAATTACTAATTTTTGTCAAAAATGAATTTTAAATGGGTCATTATCATTTCCAAAGAGCATTTTCAGGTTCAAATATGTAAATAATCCATGCACAGGGGTCAATTTTGTGAGAAACTTAAGGTTTTTGGGAGCTACAAGTAGTTTCAAGACCTCAAATTTTGTATACAATTTCATCATGAGTTATATAACCTTATAAAAAAAATTAATATCCATTGGATGAGTGGAGATACTTTTTTTTTAATAATCCTTAGCATGTTCATTGGAGATCACCATTGGAGGAGGCATCATTCTTTAGTGCCACAGAAGTTTTTAAGTCTGGATAAAAAATTTAAAAGAATGGGATGATGTTTTAACATCATAATCAGACCTTTAAATATTTTCAAAACTCTAAATTTTAATCAAACCATGCTCATACAAACTTATGCAAGCAAATGGGCATATAGGCCAAAAAGGGGTTTTTTTAATTTTCAAGAAAAATGTGATTTCAAAGTGTTTTGATATCATGGTAAAAACCCTATGATTATTTTTTTAGGCATTGATAATTAGGTAAAAATATTTTTTCATTTTGGTGAATTTTTCACTTTTTGTAGTTTTAGATACCCTTCCTAACCTCTTGTTCAGATGCTCATATATTTCACCACATGTAGAGTTTAGAAAAACACTCTTATTATGTTTTTAGGTCCCATATTCATTTATAATTAATAAAAAAATTATACCATTGATGGGATTTTCTTTATGAAAAATCTTTAAGAGCGTAGGCAACTTAGAATGTAGTCAAAACCCCACATGCAGATTTCTCCATTTAGTAACTTTTCATATATTTGGAATGGGAACCCAATATTTTCAAATATGTTATGGAGATTAGTTTTATATATTTAAATGGTAATATTTTTGGATTTGGATGTTTTTACTTCATGAATCATCATTTTGAAGATTCAGCTTCAAAGCCTGCCTAAACTCTCAAAAAACTAGTTTTTCAAAAAGTTGATTCTATTGTCATAAACTCATCTTGGATCAACCTTAAAAAAATTAAATTTAAATTACACTCAAAGAGGATTTCATAAATGTCAATTTTATGTATGGATATTTACGGATGAGGGAATAAATCATGTTTTTTGTGGAAAAAAAATGTAAAATGAAGTACAAGATAGTTCAATCAAATATAATAAATGGATCTCAAAGCCTAATACTTTTTATTCATCCTAAAATATTAATTTAGTAATAAATAATCTTGGAAGTGTCCTAAGTATATTGATTGAAATGGCCAATCTATAGGAAAATGGAGTAAAATAGGCCTAATCATGGCATCTTTTTTCAAGTTTAATGGAGTCTAAATACAAGAAGATATGTTATTAGGCCTAATTGGTCAATCAAGCGAGTAAATAATGGCATTGAAAATCTATAAAATGAATTAATTTTGGAGTTACCACATGAAATATCTGATATTATTATGGATATTCATATATTTTTTAATTTTAAATGCTATTTTATGCGAGGAGGAGCCAAGTGAAGTTAACTAGCCTTGAACTTTTAATCAAAGCTTCAATTGACTAATTGGCCAATATCATGCAATATTCCTTTGTTATCATTAAAAAAATGATATTAAAACACTTCAAGATTAGTTCAAGTGGAGATAAACACCAAATAATGGCATTGATTACATGCAAGGAGAGTTGACCAGGTCAATGGGGCCCACCATTTCTTTTTTCAACACCAAAATGGATTTCTTGCCAAATAAGAAAATTAAACTATTTTTGGAGACTATTGTATTTATTTTTGAACTAAAAATATACTTGAGTTGATATCAACATGGGCCCACCTATTTTCCATGCCAAAGTTGAGAGTGCATGCATGCTTTGTGAAGGAAAGCTAATACTGTAAAAAGGAGTTTTCTAAATATTATAAAAGGGAGTTGATTAAATAATTGTAAAAGGTTTTAGTAATTATTTAATTAAATAAGACTATTTCATATGTAAATCAGCTCCACTTAAGCTATTCTTAGCTTTTAAGACTTATATATTGGCTTTTTAAGCCATTATTGTATTATTCCTAGAGCTAAAGAGAAATTGTAATCTGGACCATACATTAATAAAGGGGATTTTTATTTTGCATATGAGTTTTGACAGATAATAGAGTGTAATTGATTGTGTATGAACATATAAGTGAGATTATATCTCCTTTTGTCAAGTCCCTTCCTCACCTATTGCTTTCTATCTCACCTTTTACAAGTCATTTGAAGAGGTAAAAAAAGAATTTTGTAATTCAAAGTTCTATTTATCCTTCATATGAAATATTTATGCTTAAGGAAAATATAGGACTTTTATTGATTCACATGTGTGCATTATTTTCACCAGCTTTTAGAGGATATAAAAAATCTAGCTGCATCACCCATTTAGACAAGTTTTCATTTCAGTTTTCTTTTCCCCTTTTCACCCCAAAATCATAGTAAATCAGATTTAATTAATAAATCTTAAGGGAACCAACACTTTCTAGAGGTTATTCTCAATGTAGAGCCACCCACACTTTTAGAGGTTCCAATTATATCAACTTGAGTGAGGCTATGTTTTACACATCTTCAAGTAGGGTGCACTCTAGAGTGATAACACTACCTTGACCCTGCATGTCAAAAGGACGTCCTACAACAATCTATGAGTGTCATACAAAAAATTTAGGGAGAACTCTAGCTAGTCAGGGATCTAGAAGCATAGGTTATCACCTCACATAGAAATTAAGATAGCCAAGAGGCTAAAGTGCAAGAGTTGATAGAGATCCTATGCCTCCTGTAAATGGATGGCATGCTTCCACTACTAAAAACTTTGCTCTTAGAGCATGTAGGGAGAAAGCTAAGTGAAGTTGTTAAGCCCCATGCAATTGAAATTGTTGCACATCATATGGATTAGGCACATGAAGTAAAGCATACTTAGAACAAAGAGTATGACCAAGAGTTATTCATAAATTCCACCATCGATGGATGGTCCACCTATGAGCTATTGATCGACATAAGTATAAAGGTCAATATCTTGACCAAGAACACATGGGAGAAGATGGGAAAGCTAGCCTTGAGACCTCCCCATGTACTTTTTATGGCCAACAAGACTTGATTACAGCCAATTATAATTATGCAGGGTGCCATTGTAGATATTATGGGTGTTGAATTCCATTTTGACTTCAAGTTTATTGAGTTGGTTGAATAGGATAACTACCCAATGCTTCTAGGAAGGCATTGGTGTTACACCAACAATGTAGATATGTACTTCAAGAAGTGATACATGAACTTTGAAAATGGCAAGGAAAAGGTAGTGATCCCCCTTTCAAGTGACAAAGGACCCCCCTATATGGAGAGCATTGATCTAGAGGATGAGATCAACCATATATATAACATCATGGTGTAAGGCATCAAAAATATCCATCTTTCTAATCAAGGAGTGATTTCTTGGGAGGATGAGAAATCAAACTTGGACACCACCAACATCACTTAAGACCAATGGATTGAATAAGCTTATGAGGCCACTGATCATAGATGTCACTCAGTACCTATAAAAGTATCAAAGCTCATAAAGATTAGTTGGGTCTAGATTAATCACACTCTAAATTGATGGGTCCTATATTAGGAGAATAAATAAAAGAGGGTACTCCACTTGAGCAAAGGCAAGCTTATAGTGCTCAAAATTTTTGAAAGGATCAACTTAGAAGAAAGATATGTCCACAACCTTGAAACATGCATCCCTAAGGATATAAATAGAATGGGTGTACTTTTGTACACCTTAAGCAGCATTGTCATGTGTTGGTGGGAAGAAAAAAGGTCTAACTTGCCAACATAACTAGAGGTAAAAGTGGCTATTTTCACTAGATTCATGAGGAGTAATAAGAACTTGGATATCTCACTATACTTTGGTGACTCTGATCCCATGTTGCATGTATGCCTATGTGAGGAGACATGGAGTAACTATGGCATGACTACCCTAAAGAACTTATCATTGCACACCTTTTATAGGAATATAAAGGCATGGGTGAGATCATAATACATGGTTAACAAGATGCACTGAGAGATACCTAGTTGGGAGGCCCTTAAGGAGAAGTTTGTGCATACATTCTCCTTTTCCTCATAGAACTTGGAATTGGTCGAGCTATTTTAATTAATTCATAGGGTAGTGTCTTGGGTTGGCTCTCCCAACCTTCTTTGAGGAGAAAATTCTCAATAGTGACTTAAGCAAGGAAGATGATGAAAATTAAAAGGAGAACTACTAGAAAATGTTGACCACTAGAAGAAAGCTCATGCATCAAGTAGATGATTGCACTCTTGATGAAGAAAACCCCACTCATATTCACGTAGAGACAATAGAGGTAACTCATCAAGTTGAGGACTCACACTAGGATAAGAATGAGCCATACCACACCCCATTTAAGACCATCAAAGTGGATATTAGTGTAGAAGGATAGCTAAAAATGGATACTCTTGGTGCCTATTGGTCTAATGCAGAGTTGGCATGCATCATAGACCTCCTACAGGAATTCTAAGACTTGTTTCCCAAGAATTATCAAGATATGAAAGGTAGTCACCCATACCTTAGGAAGATGAGCATAAAGCTAATCAATGGCACAAGATCAATCAAAAATCACCCCTATAGGATGATTCCTAACCTCCACACCAAGGTCAAAATAGAGATATATGTAATGTTATCTACAAGGGTCATTTACCCTGTGTATGAGTCCAAGTGGGTGAGCCTAATGGTAATAAGCATCAAGAAGGATGGGCACATTTACATTTTCATTGATTATAGAATGTTTAATGACACCTATGTCAATGACCCCTTCCTGACTCCATTCATTGATGAAGTCTTAGAAGGCATTATAGGTTTTGAGATCTACACCTTCATTGATGGGTTCTTTGGCTATCACCAAGTCCAAATTTAAGAGAAAGATAAGCCTAAAATAACCTTTATGACTAAATGGGGTTATTTTACTTATAACATGATGCCCTTTGGACTCAAGAATGTGATAACCATATTCTCCATAGTAGTGATCATCATGTTCAAAGAGTTCATCCACAAGTTCCTCCAAGTCTATTTGGATGATTTCATAGTGTATGGCTTCATCAAGGACCATTGTGACAACATGCACCTAATATTTGAGAGGTGCAGTCAACTTTAGATATCCTTAAACCTAAAAAAGTGCATCTTTGTAACACTATTTAAGACACTGCTCAAGCACATCATCTATAAGGATGGTTTGCTTGTCGATCCAACAAAGATCACCATCATCATCCAACTCCAAATTCCTTCCACACATAAAGATGTTTGTACCTTTCTTGTCCATTATGGATAGTATATAAAATTTATAAGGAGTTATGTAAATATTACAGTGCTACTAAAAGAGATTTTGTGTAAAGATGGACCATTCTACTAGGGTGAAGTGAAAAAGGATGCCTTCAAAACATTAAAGCTCAGATTATTTAGCATGTCTATCTTATAGCTCCTCAACTAGAAAACACCTTTCCACATCCACATCAATGCTTCTAGCTCTATGATTGGTGAAATCTTGGTTCAGCTTGGTGAAGTCAAGATGGATCATCACATCTCCTTCACCAGTAGAAAGTTAACCTCAATAGAGTATAATTACATAACGATAGAGCATGAGGTGTTCATTAATGTCTATGCCTTGAAAAAATTTAGAAAATATTTGTTGGAAACCCCATTCATATTTTTCACTGATCATGAGGTGCTCAAGTACCTTATGAACAAGCTTGTATTACATAGGTGCATATGCAAATGGATAATTCTATTCCACAAGTTCTAGTTCTCCATTACTATTAATCTTGGAAAGCAGAACTTGGTGCCAGACCATTTATCCTACATCAATTATGGTAATGTGGTGGTGTCTATTGAGGATGACATGTTAGATGTGTAATTATATAGATTTTAGCACATCCCCAAGGATTTGGTAGAGATCGCCATGTTTTTAATGTCTGGAGTTGCACCCCAAACTATGACAAATAAGGAGAAGAAATAATTAATAGTTTGTGTTACCCTTTTTTAGCTCATTAGTATAGAACTATATAAGCTAAGTAGAGATGAAGTGTTTTACTAATGTGTTATGGAGCATGAAAGGGACTCCATCCTTCACAAGGTGCATAATGGGATAGTATGAGTCTATTACATAGGAGACATAATGGCACAAAAAGTGTTATAGTCAGGCTTGTGGTGGTTAATCTTGTTTCAAGATTTAAAGGACTCTGCCAAGGCATGCGACATATGTTAATGTATAGTGAATCCCAACCATCAAGATGAAATACCCCTCATCTCCATTCTTTCCCAGGCACCATTCAAGAATTGGGCCATTGATTTTGTTGGGATGATAACTCCCACATCATGATGCATAGGTGCAAGGTATATTTTGGTAGCCATATATTATTTCACTAAGTGAGCCAAGGCCATATTGATAAAATGCTACAAAATTACCATAGTCACATGCTTCATCTAAGAAAACATAATAAGATGATATGGGTTCCCACTTAGTCTGAATAGTGATATGGTCACTCACTTTATAAATGAAATGGTATGCATCTTATTGACTGAGTATATGGTGGTGTACCATAAAATGACCACTTATGATCTACAAGTAAACAACATAGTTAAGGCATTTAAAAAAATATTAGGAACATGCCTCACCAAGATATGTGATGTTGGTTGTAAGGATTGGGATGATCAATTTTTGGAAGTGTTATGGGCATATCGTACAACTTATAAGTGCCTAAACAAGGCTACACCATTTTAATTGGTGTTTGGCACTGAGATGATCTTGCTAATGGAGTTTTTGGTACCATCATTATTCATCATGTGCATTGGTCAGTTACATGACCAAGAGTCACTAAACATAAGGTTGGAGGACTTAAAGCATTTAAATGAGATGCATGCCCAAGCAAAGTGGAGATAGTAGATAGAAAAGGCATGCCAGAAGCTTTGGCATGACAAGCGTATAAAGAATAAGGTGTTATTATAAGCCACATTCATTTTTCTCTATGACTCTAAGTATTTCAATCACCCAGGTAAACTATAGATAAGGTAGATGGGTCCCTATATCATCTACCACATATTAGAGATAAGTGCATGCAAGTTGCATATGTTGGCTAGTAAAATACTCCTTGGGAATTTTAATGGTGATAGGTTGAAGCAATATAGATAATAGGATGGTGATTGTGCTATGAGAACACTAACTCCCTGGTCACTAGTTGATTTGAGTTAAGATGACCAAAGAAATGTTTGGCGTAAGCCAAATAGTTCTTTTTTAATTTTTTTATTCTTTAGAAATAGTATAAAGAGTGAAAAAGTAGCACTTTGAGTCCCATCAAGAAAATATGCTAACACTTCATGTATAATTCCAATCAGATGAGTTGAGAACTTGCATTCTCTAAGTGCCTGAGGCCAAACACCTAAGTTATGAGTCCATGAAGTTTTTTAGAGTTTGACACAAAGCACACCAAATCTTTATGTGCAAGATTCAATTAATTAAGCATCTTTAGGCTTGAAAAATATCTATTTCAGTGCTTCCAAGCATAACTCCAGTCAGGTGAGTCGAGTAAGGATGTCTTTTAAGAACCTATGCTAGACACCTAAGTTTTTAGGAACATAAAACACACTAGACTTAGAGTGATTATGAACTTAGAGAGTCACACAAGAGAAAGGTAAGATTCACATCATGATCATGTGCAAGAAATAAAGTGAAAATGTAAACCATGCTTATGTGCAAGAAAATTAAAAGAGGAAAATCAAGCACTAGAGGGCCAGCATAAGGGATTTGTATGGGGTAGGACACGATAAGGCAAGATGAAGCATAAGAAACCAACTAAGATAGATAAGTGCACTTGAAATATAAGTATAGCAAGAATATAAGATGGAATTGAGGAGGTTAAATCACATGCATGTGAGGCATTACACCCAAGATACCTTATTGAAGGTGAAGGTCATGCCAAGTGAACTAAACATAGAAGAATCATTAAAGATAGCGAGCATCCACCCAGATTTGAGTAGAAAGTGACCATTTGAACCATAAATCACTTCACTAAAATACAATTAGGAGAATTGAATGAGGTGATGGAAGAGGCACAAATATCCACATTAAATGAGTTGGTGGTAGAGGATTTTCATGAATTTTGCAAAATTTTGTAGAGTTCAAGAAATCTAGACACCACCATGTCATTAATTTACCTACATTAAAGATGGTAGATGGAATTAGGGTATAAAATGTTGATTGGTAGACTGGTTTCAATTTAAAACTTAGTGTGAAATTGAGACATTGAGAAAACTAGAGGAAACATAGGAAAACTAGAGATTTGAAGCATAAAAACTACCTAGAGTGAACATTTGAGCACCCTTAGTCACCAAAAGTGAATGATTGTGAAGCAAGGAAAATTGTGCTCATGTTAAGATTGGTAAAGAGAGGTGTGGGAAAATATTTTTGCAAGAACCAGTTGATAGAAAAGTGAGTTGCCATCAAATCTATCATTAACAACCCATGAATCTTGAAGGTTGAAGGCACAGTCATAGATCTCATGATTGTGAAGTGCTAATAACCATTTGAGGCTTCAACAAACATAACCTACCATGCTTCAATACTAGCATATTTGAGATGGGTAATAAATAAAAGGGATTGGGTCCATAGCAACAAGATCCAAAGTGGGTGCCCATAGTAGTATAAGTAGCCACTACAAGAACAAAAATGCCACAATTAGGTTTCATCATCATGCAAATCAACATCAAGGCACTGATAAATATGTCCTACTAGGTGATGTAATTTCCCCAAAAGTCTTAGTAGGTAAAATTAGCATTCTTTTATGCACACCTACCAACTGAAGGAGTATAATCATCATACCTCTAACCATATGCAAGACCTAGTGATAGATTGGATGGTTGATATAGGGAACAAGATGAAGTAGGGTACATCATTTTTTGATGTCTAAATTCAAGATATATTGATATCCTCCATTATAATTTAGCTTTATGAGTTTCCATGCTTTGGAAAGCCATAATAACTCATTTAGTTCCTTCTTTCATGAGTCCATGGAGACCACATTTATTTTGTATGGAGGAGTAAGAGGATCTTGGTGCACCTCATAAGAAGGATAATCAAGATCCCATATTCTAAAAAATATATTTGTGAGATAATGAGTGATGATGAAGAGGTAGAGCACATGGTGAAGCTCCTAAATTATTATAAGGGGGCTTCACATTCCCCATCAAATATTTTAAGGACCCTATCATGAGGGTGGTGGTGTACCTCATTAAACTTTTCCTTAGCATTTAATGTATCGATGTCATAAAAAACTACCTCTACATCACCTATCATATGGCATAAGTCATGAAGTTTAATATTTTGAAATTTATTACAGTGGAGTTTATAAATAATGCACTAGAATGCCACATGATAAATGAGACCTTTAGTTAGGGGTTTATTCTATTTATGATAGTCATGGAGGAAATTAGAGTACCAGATGGAGATGAGGACAATTTATAGATTTTTCTAGAACATAATGACTCCCTAGCATAGAAGTACAAAAATTTCATCTTCCCTAGTTCTTTTAGCATAAAGTACAAAAATTGAGTGCTAGGGTGGTGCAAGAAGTATATAAAGGCATTCGAGTTAGAATGGTGCATTCCCCAAGAGCTCCCCAAGAACATGTATGGAATGGTGACCTTTGTTATTATGTAGCATTTCTAAATGATGCTTAGCATTGGTTGATGTCAATAAGTCCAACTAGTTGAATCTCCCATATGCCTTCTCAAACAAATACTTCTAGGATGCACTCAGAATAATCCCCAATGCGCAATAGTTGGATATTCTAGTGAGAGAACTAGACATGAAAAGGAATATGTTACAATTCCAATTTATGCACCCTATAAGAAAAGTGACACAAGATGAAAAGGATGATTCAGATCTCACTAACATCTACCCCATTCAAGAAGTAACCATATTTGGGCACATCCATAGGTTATATTATGATATGAATCCAAGGATAAAGGGCCCTAACACCAAGCAAACTAATGCCCCCCCCATCAATATTAGTGATGAAATAACTCTAGTGCCAACTGAAAAGAATAAGTCTCCTAAGAAGAAGAAAGGGGAGACACTTGAGGAGATACAAGAGTGCATCAAGTTTAAAATCACCTCAGGTAATGAAGCCTCTCTATCAGCCCCTACAAAGAAGTGTGTGAAGTTTTCACCAAAGACTTCTCTTATCTCAAAGGAGAAGAAAAATAAGCCAAAGTTTCCATTTACGATGCCCACCATCACCCTATTGGATATAGAGGCACAAGAAGAAATGGAAGAGAAGGTAGATTTGGGGAATGGCATGTACATTATGCCTAAACAAGATGACTCCTCATCTAGTGAGGAAACTCCCCCACCATTTCAAAGTAAAGAAGTGAGGCAAGAAAAATCATGGAGGAAGCTTGGCCTCGATGATGTATATATTCCAAAGGCATGGGAGCTGCAGAAGAGAAAAGAAGAAATGAGGAAGGTTGGCATGATGAAGGAAGGGATTAAGAGAGTTGAGGTTGAATAAAACTGCAAGGCAAAAGGAGGAATGGATTAAGAGCCTAGTATGGCTAAAATACATGATGATCTCTAAGATGGTACTATTATTACACTTAGAGAAGCAGGACTATCAAGTGCACTAATAGAAGAAACCACAATGTAGCCTCAAAAAGACAAAGAGGATTTGAGGCACAAATGGATGAAAATGGGCCTTGATTAGAGTTATATTGAAGAGGTGCTAGAGATGCATCAAAATAAAGAGGCCATAAAGGCTAAGGGTATGACCCAAGTAAAAATCAATAAAGTGGAGGTCAAAGAGATAATGGTCGAAGAGGAAAGAACCGTTGCACTCATGAAGAAGAGGAAGGTAGAAATAAAGAAGGCCTAAGAAGAGAAGGCTAGAAAAGTGAGAGAAGAGAATAGGGTTACCACAAGTATAAAACCCATAAAATATAAATCAATAGAAGCACCTAGCACCCACACCAACCTAGTAGAGGAAATTATAGAACAAACATGGCTTAGTATTGAAGGGGCACCTAGGGACAAAGAAGGTGATGTTGGCACCTTAAAGGAACAAACAAAGAGTGAAAGAAAAGACTAGACTGGAAGTGAGAAGGAACCAAAAGAGGTTCATGCTAAGGAGCCACAAGAATAATAAGTAGATAAAGGGGAAATATCCAAAAAAGAAAAATGCCTATAGGAAAGAGAAGAAGAAGGCATTTAAGAAGGAAACAATGCTAGTGAATAAGAATAGGATCAGATAGAACTAGCCATCAAAAAAAAGGAATTTGAGCCAAGCTATAGGAATAAGGCATAGAGGGGGTACACCCAAGATGAGTACTTTTACATGTTAGAATATATGCCCCTCAAAAGTTGTTATAACGTTGACATGCCACCAAGTGTCGTTTGCACTTTTTTCTACATGGATGAGCTTCACTTTGAGCTTCCAATGAAATTAATCCAAAGCACTAAGAAATAAGAGGGGCATAAATACTAAATTATCAACCCTTAGGATATGAATCTAATAAGGTCAGCTAATACGCTCCTTAAAATGGCCTTTGAGGTAGCATGCAAGAACATTGTTAATGATGTTCATGACATAAAATGGAAAAAATATAGCACTGAAGGTAGAAGAATAAATTGATGCCATGAAGCTCAAGCTCAAACATTTGGTTGAGCACGTTGAAGAAGTAAAACCATCCGTTTTGGATGGTATTAACACTTTCAAACTTTTATAAGTTGATAAGGTGTGTGTGTTGGTAGAACAGATACTCCTTTAGATGAAGCTTGCACTATAAAAGGAAGAAGATACTTTTAAATCCATCAAGAAAGAGTTTTACAAAAATCTCAATGAGGTAGAAGACCTCTTTTCAAGACTAGAAGAGTTCACAGATGATGTTGATGTTATTTTCTATAACTTTTCCACCTAGGTGTTATTCATCGATGCACTCCTCCAAAAGGTGAAAGGGGAGAAGGATGCATTAATGAAGTAATCATTCACTATCATCAAGTCTGAACACATGAAAATTATGGTGCAAGCAAACACTTTGATCACCTAGTTGAAGACCTAGGAGTAAGACCTAGAAGAACTCTCTGCACCTTTCAGACAAAGGTGAGTGAGCAAGGAGCCATCCTAGATGGTAGGTTTGAAAAGGAAAGGATAAAAAAGAGGCCTTCCAAAAATAACTAGATAATATTGACATCTCTCACTCGAGGCTACCTCTATAGAGATTGATGTCACCATTGAATAAATTAAGCTCATAATCTAGGGCTTCAAAGACTTCAAGGTAGAACTATAGTAGAGCATGCTCAAATTTTATGCAGCTAAGGCACTAGAAAAATAGTTTGAGGGTGGACTAACATTTTTGTATGGAGTAATATTGGGCCCCTTTTCAATCTAAGTAGTGGATCGGCACCAACTTAGTGAACACCTAGGTATGAGGCAATCATGGCAGATGATTGTTATTTTGTCTTCTAGTGGTACCAATTGGCTAACAAATAAAACTTCATTTTGAATCAATCGGCATTAGGAAGTAGGTGCATGGGATAGTGATGGGTCATTAAAGACAAGTGGCTCCTTTTAAATCAAGTAGCATTAGGAAGCGAGTGCATGGGATAGCAACTACACATTAAAGATAAGGCATAGTGGAGACAGTGAGATGTGTACCTCCTATGTTAGCTTAGTGATTGATGTGTTCCATTCCCCATGATCTTATGATGCTCTGAATACCTGTAAAATGAGGTCAAGTTTAGTTAGAGATTAAAGATGAATCAAGTAGCAATTTTTTGGTGAATTGATGTTGGATAGTTTTCATTAGAAAATAAAAGTGTTTTGGGATGATTTTGAAGCTCACCTTTATAACACCCAAGCTCACCTATGAGCTTTTAGGCTTGTAATAGATTAATTCGAGATTATTCTTAGTTTTATTTATGTTATTTGTATTATTTTTTAACTATTTAATGAAGAATGCTTTATATGAATGCTTGATGGATTAAATTCTTTAAGTATTTAGAATGTATAATGAGCACTCACAAACCTTTAACATAAATCATTCATGGTGGGTTTGTAGCTAGAAATGAACCCCATTTTCATGATATTAAATGCATTAATTATGTTTAATACCCTATGCCCTAAATTGATACTTTCACCTGAGTGCAAGTCTATGTCCAAGTTCCTCAACTAGATACCCATTTGGCCCTTAAGCACTTGAATGCCATCAAGTCCATGAAACCCAAATAATGTACCTATGAATGCACAACCATCATTGTACTAACGCAATTCTTTGAATAATAGAGTTGTGCCATAGCACAACTAGCCCACACAGACCCTAGTCCCTTCTCCACTGCACTTTGGGTGAGAACAGAAGGCTTGTGCCTTATATATTGATGTCAGTGCAATCAAGTGCTAAATGTTGAGTGCCATAGGAATAGTCAGCACCTATAACCCATCAAAACAAGCCTAAATCCAACATGGACATCTAGGTAAGTGCATGACTAGGCCCATGATCGAAAATCCTACTTTATTACAAAAAAGTCTTTAGTTGGGATGATGTGATTTTTATTTGTAACACCAAAGATGTTTCTTATGATCATTAGATCTAATAATATTTTGAAGTGACTAGGCACAAATTTGGAAAGGTAAATATAGAGCCCACATAATCCATTGGGGTGAAGTTTTGAAGGACACCAAAGCTAAATCTATCATGCTCCAAGCACAAAATTCTAGGTACCACACAACATGGAAAATATGAAAAGGGTGTTCTAGATTATCAAGGGAAAAACTTCCACACTTCTTCACTATTATGGTTTAACATGTTCATCTACATATGTGATTGACCTAAAGGGGTGCAAAGCCAACGAGAAGTAATGTTTACTTTATTTGGTTTCTACCCTAAAAATCATGGTTGAACACTGGTGGGTGATGCATAGACATTCACTAGTTACATGGGCTATTTTGAAGGAGGTAATATGTACCCATTTTGAATGCATCAACATTAAGCATAGATTTCCTAGCTACTTGGTGGAGATTAGGCTTTGTAAAAACATCTAAAATTTTTTGAGGAAGTTTGGACAAAGAGTTTGCACCATCTTCCCATGGGATTATGGGTTCATGCTTGCAATGGTGCCTTGAAAAATTAGGTGTGTACATGGTACATAATTAGTGAGACATGAAGAGAGATGGCCAAATAGGAAACAAAATATAATTTTCACTCATAATTTTTCATTTTCCTCATTTAAACCTAAACTCTCTAAAACATTACAATAGATGTGTATATATATTATACAAGAATATGTTCTCATGGAGGATCTCATGTGGAATATACATAGATAACAAGGTCTTGCACTACCACATTTTTTTGAATAAAGTAATAGTGAATATAATGACTCAAGTGAAGCAAGTGATGAGGTATGGCTAGAGCACAACTAGCAATTCAAATATAATAAGAATAATTTTTTCTACAAAGTAGAAGAGAAGTAACCTGGTGATGACTCAAACCATATGAATGTATCAACTTATTAAGGGGATTAAAAGGTCTTAAAATCTAAAAGTGATAATAAAAATCATTACAATGAACCCTTGAAGATAAATAAATTCAACATAAGAAACAAAGATTGTTAGGTGTGGAGCCTGATTATCTTCTAGGATCAGAGGTTAAAATTTTGATGTTATTTCAATCAGGTTTGGAGCCCATTCTTTGAATCTCAAAGAAAAAATTTGTTGAAATTCTTTGTTAAATTGTAATTTTGTAGTCAATCTGGGCTGTTAATTAAAGTTTTCTAAATCTGATCGTAGAGGTTATGTTTAGGCATTTTTACTCTAAAATGTATTGATATATGGTTGAGATGTATGAGTGTGAAAAATAATGAAAATATTATACATAGAGAGGAGGCAAAAATAGGTAGAGAGGTGTAATACAAGTTTGGTGGATGTATCCCATCTTGGGTGAACCACGTTAAATTTGGCATCTCCTATTATGTGCATGTTTATGTTTATTTTTTAAATGTTTGATTAATTCATTTCATAGTTTTTCTTGTATGAAATTTGGAGATAGATTTGGGTTTTAATTCATCCTAACAAATATAAGCCTAATATTGTGACCATTATGGATTACTGGATAGATGAAGAATTGGCATGAATAATTGAAATATTGCTTATGTTTCAATAATAATAAAATTATGCAACTACAAGGATATGATGGGTGTGCATTCTTCCTTATATAAAATAAATATCAAACTCATTAAAGGCACAAGACTAATCAAGAAGATGCCTTGTAGAATGAATCCCAATCTATGTGTTAAAGTTAAGAATGAAATGCATAATATGCTTGTTGATGGGTTCACCTATGTAGTCTATGATTCAAAGTGGTTAAACCCAATGGTAATTAGTTTGAATAATGATGGTGCATACATATTTGTGTTTAATTTTGTTTACTCAATGCACTTGTTTCACTAATCCATTTCTAACCTTATTTACTAAAGATATATTGGAAGGATTTATTGGTTTTGATATCTATACATTTATTGATGGTTTATTCAGGTACCATCAGATCTAAATCAATGAATAGTAGTCCCAAGATGAATTTATCAATATAATGGGAATCATTTTCATACAATGTAATGCCTTTTGGGTTTAATAATGTGATTAGAAAAATTTCATGCATTGTGTTCTCAACATTCAAATACTTCATTCATAATTTTCTAAAAGTCTATGTACATAATTTGACTATATACATATTAGTGAAGGATCACTCCTCTAATCTAAGTTTAATATTCAAGTTGGTTTTGGTAGCTCCAAATCTCACTCAAATTTGAGGAGTGTATATTTTCGACACCCTTTAGTATTCTATTTGACCATGTATTATAAAATTATGGGATGCTTATTATCATGTGAAGGTTGTAGTTATCTTCCAACTTGAAGCACTAAAACTAAAATTCATGTGTGCATAATTTTGGGTCACATAGGTTATTATCTCAATTTCATCTAGAACTATGTAAATATTTTTGGGTATTTATAAGAATCCTTGAGAAAAAATGGCCCTTTCATTTTAACAGATAAGAAACAAGATATTTTGATATATTGAGTAAAATCTCACTAGCATGTCAATCTTGCAATTCCCTAACTAAAACACTATGATTCATGTTGATGAACCTAGATCAACCATTTGTGCATCCTATCATGGCAAGGAGATAACAAATGTGATCATCCCATCTACTTCATATTGGGAAGCTATCACCCATTGAGCACAAAAATATTACCACTTAGCACAAAATCCTAACCTTGGTTTATATGCTCCAAAAAAAATTGGAAATACTTACTCGACACTTCATTTTTGTTCTTCAAGGATCATGAGGTGTTAAAGTACCTTGAAAACAAGTTAGTTTTACATAAAATACTCTATAGGTGAATTGTATTATTATAATAATTTAAAATTTTGGTGGTTATCAAATCATGTAAGCAGAACTATGGGTTGGACCACTTATCATGAATCATTTCAAGAGAATAAACACAAAATATCGAGTATGGTATTCCCAATACCTAGCTATACAATATCTAGTGAGTACCAAAAGACTTAATATAATCATAGCACTTCTCACCTCACAAGTTACCCTAATTTATTATAAGATAAAAACTAGTAAACAACTGGTAGTCTAAATTTTACCATACAAACTCAATGGCAATGAGTTATTAAATTTAGGACATGGTAAGGTATTGCACTGATAGATTTAGAAATTAGGTACATGTGGACCTTGAACAAGTGGCATGAAGTAATCACAAGGGGTAATTGTTATAGTGATTCCATTGCATGTAATATTATGTTATCTATCCTCTAGTGCCCAAAAATATATAGGGATGCTAAGGAATTCACACACAAGTGTGACATATGTTAACAAATTGGAATACCTCACAAAATGGATGAGATGTTCATTTATATCATTTCATAAGAACTATTTGAGAAGTGGACCATAGACTTAATTTTACCCATCTCCTATAATACATAAATGATTGACACATGATATAACATAATGGATACATATTAAATTACCAATTGGGTGGAGGCAACCCCAAAAAACAATTGCATTGTAGTCATAGCTACACATTTCTTATGGGATAACATCATCAATACATATGTGCATCGCTTAAGCCTCAAAAGTAATCAAGGTACACATTTTATATAATATAGGCTACAAATTTTATTATTTTAATTCTATAGACACTCAAATTTTTCCATTAAATGCTTGACAATGTTAAATATTGGCATCCTTACCTTACTTGACCTATTCGCCATTATGTCAACTTTCAATCTCTATGAGAACCTTTAGTATTATATTCATTGTCTTATAGTTATTCAAATATGTGATTATTTTTTAGGCATGACACACTTTAGAGATATGTCTAGTCATTTCCACATCATTGATATACCTACATAGTCATCATAAGTCAGATGTGAACTAGGTTTGAATATTTCATTGAAAGTTACTATTTATATCTCATTTCAGTTTCTATAATTTACTGTATTTTACATTTAGATTTTGTATATTCTAAAAATATGAATGACATTTAAATTTCTTAGTGTTTATATCATTTATTGAATAAAATCAAAATAACCATCAAACAATCATGTGAACCTGTAATTTTTTTAATTAGAACACCGCTTGTTGTTTACTTAATTTTTGTTAAAGGATTTCATACAAATTTATGTAAATTTTTGACATTGAAAGAAATAACCTTTAACTTTGGATATAAATCTGACACCATGAGCTAATATTATTCAACCTTGAATCTTAATCTAGCATTGAATAAATTATCATGTCATATTGGATAAAATTCAATATTGAAACATTTCTTTCAACCTCATATTGAAATTTTTTTATCTCTATACACAAAAATCTTTAGACTTTTTTCTCTTTATTTTCTATTATTTGTTGCTTTTTTTTAGAATTTTTTTTTGATAATTGTAAAACTACATAGAGATTTGTCATTTTTTTTTAAGCAGTAACATTTTTTACCGACATTGTGAAGTGAGGGATACTCTCCCAATAACCAAGCCCTAGACAATGCTATATATGATTTTAGTTTCCCCATACCTCATAGTATATTGTAAATGCTTAGGTTATCTTGTTTACACCATAGGAAGCCTCTTTATCCATTTGATTTTTTGTACACTTGAGAGGAGTGTATCACCTAGGGAATTTATTCTCATTTTACCCTCAGAGATGGTATAGTGAGCTACAAGCATGATTTAGCCTCTATAGTTAGTGCTCTGAAATATGTGGCCGACACTAATCTATGAATGAGCAAGTATAGTTGAGATCTCACATAATCATTCAAACCCTTGCCTAGATCACCCTTTACAATTTTATTTTTTAATTGTATTGTATTCAAAATCATTACCTCTATTGATTCATATTGTATTGTATGCCTCTAAATCATAGTGTTACATTAAATGGTCTTATTTTATCATATATGGAGCTTCCTTTGGTTTATTCTACAATGGTAAATAATGATGTTTTTATCAAAATAATAATGATACTATTCAAATCCATTGGTCTACTCAAATTTAAATTCACATTAATTCTAATAATGAAAATTATGAAGAGTAATATGATGTACATAATGAACATGAAACTCATATTGATCCATAAGGACTAAATGGAGTCAATCCAAACCAAGAGTAAGAATTGACTAATTTTTTTCAAGGTCTTAAAAATCACCCTCAATAAGTGAATAATATAATCATCATCCTTATATCATCAAAATATGATCATCAATATAAATTGGCCACATCTCAAACACAATCAATACTTTTTGGGATTTTCAAATCCCCTACTTCCAATGTTACCACTTACACTATTTCATCCATTCATACTTCCATGCCTCAAGTTACTTCCATAGCATCACTCCTTGATTTGGTAACATCAATTGGTTTCCAATATTTATCCATGCCTATGCCTAATAAATCTACTTAAAATCCCCCATTCATATCTATAAATAATACTCTTGAGCATATAGTTCTTGTCTTATAAGATATCTCAAATTGAACAAACTCTTTCTCATACTAGCCCCTCCATGAACTCATGTTCTATGGTACATAACCCTTTGGAACCTGAAATTGCATCTTATTCAATATTAATTGGCTTTATGGCTCATAAACTTATTTTATATGAAGACAAAGGTGATTTTAAATAGCATTTGTTTTTATTTCATGTAGCTTGTCTAGAATATGCATATAATTACAAATTATTGACAAAGCTCTTTCAAAGAAGTCTTAAATAATATTCTTTTCAATGGTTTTATGATCTTCCTCTTCAATAAATAAAGGATTTCAATCCTTTTTAAAATCATCTTGTAACACATTTTTAGATTTAAGTTGGTGATAAACTATCATATGCTTGAATTGTAAAGCTCAAATAAGGGCCTAATGAAACAATCAGTGAATATGTTCTAAGATACAAGACTATGCTAGTAAAAATGATAGATTAAATGGATGATAATGAGTTATAAGATATCTTACACTCAAAAAAATTTATCTCCACTCCAAGGGTCAATTATGTTTTATAATGTCAAATATTTTGATGAGTTATACCATACAATCAAAGAGCATGAAGTCAAATTTCTTACTTTTAACAATCTCAATTATACTTCAAATGTTCCTTCTAATTCAAATGTTAAGTTTCAAAGAAAACTAGATTATAATATAAAATCCAATGAAATAAAGAATGAAACTAATATTATAGCTAATTGTATCTCACAACCAATGCAAAATCTTAAATTATAATCTCCACCAAGGAGGAAATTTCTAAGGTTACCATCACCTCCTTATTTATTATTTTAAAAATTACTTGAATGCAATATAATATCTCTTCCTTCACTATTAAAAGTAAACACATATAAACCACAATCTAAAAAAAAATATAGAATGACTAATCAATGTATTGGACATGCCACCAACAAATGTTTCAATCTCAAGCACAAGATTCAAGATCTCATTGATGAGAATAATGTTTATATTAGCATAGTAACTAAAGAGGCTAAGCCATAATTAAATATTTCTAATTATGAAGTACATTATGAATAAAATGTTCAACCTCCTTATATATTTGGCCATCCACTTGATAGCATCATTTGTAGATTTGCAAGCAACCAAGCATCATGTCCTATGATTAAATTTCATGGTAGTGAAGTTGTTTATGATGATTCAAATAGATATGCACTCTTAATTTGAACATATGTTGAAAAATTGTCCATACATAGTGTTATGATAGACAATAGATTAAGTGAAAATGCATGCACCATAAAAATCATCTACTCTCTTGGTTATAAAGATAAAGATTTATAAGATAATTCTATAGTTGTCAAATCATTTGATGGTCATACATAGGATAATCTTGGGCATATGGTATTATCTTTACAATTGTTATCTCTCATAGTGCCCACCCCATTCTTAGTTCTACCAAGCGTAGGGGTATTTGATATGCTATTAGGACACCTTTAGATACAAAATATTTGAGCATTATTTTTTATAGTGCATAAATGTCTCAAATATATTCATGGTAATCAAATGGTCAAAATTATAGGAATCTAATATGAATGTCCTTTAGAATCAATGATATTTGATCCTTTTATAGAATAGTTGGTTGGCACATACATTGAGCAACATGGTAATGAAATAGTTTACATAATTATTCAAGATAATGATTGATATATTCAAAATCATATTATAGAATTAGTTTCTCCATCTATTTATGACCATGATACAGTTACACATGATCATAATCAATTAGTTCCAAAGAGAATGATACATTATCCTTAATAAAAATTGGCACATAAAAAGAGGTATTGATAGCATAAAGCACCATAATTTATTTAGAGTGTTTCACAATAGGTATAGGAAGTTTCATCTTCTCTTATTATACATGAGGTATAATTTCACATGGGTATATGAATAGTTATCCATATGTTTATATTCTACCATATTATTCCTATTTAGATTTTAAAGCATCTACAATTGGTATTTCCTTTTCACATGAAGTCACTCCTTAGTTGGGCACAACCTCCTACTTCCTCCCAACCCATTAATTGGGCCAATTCCCTTGATTATCTATTTTCATATTTTTATTTGTACATAGCTTCTTTACTTTTATCTCATTGCTAATTATTATATCCCAAATTCCAAGATTTCTTCTAGCCCTTAGCTTTATTTTCACTTTGGACACTTGCCCTCCTGATTTTCAAACTAATTTGAAAAAATCCAAACTCAGTATCTTACAATACTTTTAATGCACATTCTTTATGGAGGTACACTTGCTTGCTATGACATTTTTATCATGTTATGGCTTCTATTAAACTTATATGACCATATATTCCTACTTTTACACACTGCATGATCACACATATCCCCTTTCCCATTGGGGGTATATGTACATTCTTATCTATATCACTTATTTTTGCTTCATTGATATGACTCTTTTACACATACACTGGGGGCATATTATTTTCCTTACATTTAATTTTTAAATATTTTGATTTCTTTTATTTTTGCATACTTGATTTTTTTTTGAATGTTTTCCAAATTGAAATTTAAAAATATATGAAAATTACTAAGAAGAAAGGCTTAAAAAATAGAAGAAATGGGAGGGATTCAAATAATTCAAATCAAGGTTCTAAAGCATAGTGTGCTTCATTGATATGACTCTTTTATGCATACACTGGGGGCATATTATTTTCGTTACTTTTTACCATACTATTCTTTAGAACATTGATTTTAATTATTTGAATCCCTCCCATTTATTATATTTTTTAAGCCTTTCTTCTTAGTACTTTTCAAATATTTTTAAATTACAATCTTGAAAAAAATTCAAAAAAAATCAAATATGGAAAAATACAAAAAATCAAAATATTTAAAAATTAAATAAAATTCATGACCTTAAAATATTTTTCAAATTTTTCTAATTTACTTATTTACATATGTTATTTATTTATTGTTTTCAAACCACTCTAATTTTCATGAGGAATGTGAATGTGATACATGACATACTATTGCATGGATATTTGATGTCAGACTTCCCTTTTTACTGAGTAGCCTTACTGAGTTGAGGGCATATCTTTGTTCTCTATGAACTTTTCAACAAGCCATATCTATCCACAATATTTCTACCATGATGAACTATATACCATACAAGTGTTTTTTTATTCACTCAATTTACATTGTGTTACATGGATATACTATTTTATAACAATGACATTGATACATATGGTTACTATAGACGAGTTCAATTTGTTAATGCTTATTTTCAAATTATTACTTCACTACATGATAAGTTAGGACTTATTTTCTTACTATGTGTGGCCCTTAGCCTTGTGTGTTTGTGCAACATTCACATGCCCCTTTTATGTGGCCTTTGGGGCCTTATCTATGATATTCTATGAAAATTGCATGACATTGTATGACATTACTTCATTCTATAAAAATTATGTGACATTGTGTGACATTATTTGTATGTTCATTTCTTATTACTATGGTTTCGTGAATAATATCATGCATTAATTTTATTTTTACTCTTGTGTCATGATACATATGCACATGTTACTTATGTACCTCAATGTTATATCTATCTAACACATATTCCATACATATTTCAATGTTATATTTAATACTATGATGTAATACATTTCAAATTTTCACATACTACTACATGATTATATCTTTCACATATTCTACAAGTTTTATTTGAGATTAGCGACTTGCAGACTATCTCTCTCATCTCAAAATGGGATCATCACAATGGGCTTAATTTGAGAATTTAATTCATGATCAAACAAATTTTAGACTTATGATAATATACAAGTTTAATAATCACAATAGGGTACAAAATTTTCAAATTATGAGGGCAGATGACATGTATGTGTACTCATTTTTATAGCTAGTTGAGTAAAAATTTGCATATATTTGATGTATATAAATGTGCATGTGCAAAACAATTACATGTTATAAATAGTTACAAGTTCAATTGGCATTCTATATCAATTTAATATAGATACAGGAGGCATGATATTCATTCATGTTCATGTTACTATATTATAATTTTCAAATTTCACTTCTTCAAAGTTTAAAATTTTTAAAGGTATAAATTTTAAAACAAAATATAGATATATCTGTAGTGATGTGATTCATCTCATTTTACAAGTGGACCACGTAAAGTCTAGTGACACTCAATGTCTATGGTCTCAATTTAACAAGCCATATTTGGTTGTTCCACTCTTTTTTATTATACTTCAATTATTATATATAGTACTCTATATATTCAAAAATGTTTGGAGCATACAATCATTCCAACTCAAGAGCTTTCACTAGTTTTCAAAAATTAAGACTTGATCACTCTCAATTTTCCATCAGTTCAATATTTTTGCAAACACCTCAATAAGGGGGCACATACTTCTTCACTTTAAAATTACAAGGTAATTACATTACATACTCTTTTAGGTGTAATCTTTCCATATCTCTCTCTTCAATTTCAAATATCAAGTTTTATATTTTCAATTTTAAAATATGGATAATAACTACTTTTAATGGCATTATTGTAGGTTTTGCATTAAGGTACCTTGTACAATCAAGCTTCACATGAAAATATAAAGTGTGTATACACATTTAGGTATGAATATCCTTTTCCCTAATGATTTCATTCCATTACATCACTATAATAAAATGGGGTAATGTAGACACTCAAATTTAACCATTAAGAGTTTAACAATTTCTAATCTTGACATCCTTACCTTAATTTACCTATTCACCATTTCATTCATTTACAATCTATTGGCTAAACAAATTATCAGGGGGACAAATATGGGATTTTAGTCAATAGCATGGGGATAGATTCCTCATGTCATTCAAAAAATTAGGGACAAAGTTACTCTCTTATTATCAAGCAAAGCTACGTTTATTGAAAACCAAAAAAGGGAAAATAGAAATATAGCTATTCACAACTATTTATAGTAAAATTATTATTTATAGGGGGTCATACTTTTAACCTAAAAGTATGAAAAGGTGATAGAAATGGAATGAAATGAATGATGGAAAAGAAGGGGAAATGAGAAAGTAAAAAAGAAAGGGAGAATGGGGTTATTTATCCAATTAAACGTAGAAGCTATTAAAATGATCCCAAGAATGATGAAAGATAACTCTACATAGTTAAACACATAAATTACAAGAATGCCCTAAGATTTGATATTGTAATATGGGAAACTTTTATAATGAAAATGAGATGGGAAATACATATCATGAACATATGATCAAGATATATACACTGAGGAGATTGGATAATATTGCAAAGGATGATAAACAATAACCTCATATTTCTCAATAAAAATAGACATAAAATCCTACTCTTAAACTCAAATGTTTCATTATTTATAGAAATTAATAATGTAGATTCAACTATAAATTCTACAACAAAATATTTATGTTTTTGACTAATTAACCATAATCCCAGTAACATTTTGAAATAAAATATATATATATATATGGATGTACACACATGCATTGTCCATGAAGATATTTCAAACACAAAGTTTGAAAAAAAATCCCTTATATTGATTCTCATTGTTAAGCACGGGATATACTGAGAGGGGCAGGTGAATCAGTATATCATATATCTTATAAAACTTTCCCTTTATCAAATTCCACTTAATAAAACATTCAAGATATGCAATAAAAATCAAACAATAAACATCACACAAGATAGAGAGAGAGACACCAAATATAACATGGAAACCCAATGTGGGAAAAACCACAGAGAACAATCTCAAGTATATTCATGAGAAACAACCCACAGGAGCACCATACCCCTTTGCCGAGTACCAACCTAGCTACAATTCATGAGCACAAACCCACAGGAGCTTCAAACCCCTTTGCCGAGCACCAACCCAGCAACTATTCGTGAGCACCAACCCACAGGAGCACCAACCCCTTTATTTATACCACACACCTATCTCTCAATGTTGTTATCTTAACAAATGATAGCTCAATATAACATCTCTTTCCTCTCTCTCACCTTTGCTCTTCTAAGCTAGATATAACAAATACAAATCATATTCATCTCTCACAATTGCTCTTCTAAGCTAGATATTACAATATCAAATCAACCTCTATCACCCATATTGCAAATGGCTTCTCAAGCCTTTATTTATAGCTTTCCAAATGACCTTTGGCCTTCCCCCTTTGTGACCCTTCAATCCTCATGGAAAATGGCACCAATCTTGGATGACCCTTCATATTCAAGCCTTTGAAAAGTCATGTGGTGACCCTTCATGACCAAAAACGTCCTTCCCACTTTTGTCCTTATCTTTGGTGACTTTTCATATTCCTCAAAGTGTCCCTTCATGAGAAATTGTGCCCTTACTCTTTTATCTTCACTTGGTGACTCTTGGTATTCCCCAAGATGACTCTTCATGGGAAAATGCATCCCATCCTTCTTTTGTCTTTATCCCGTGGCTCTTCGACTTTTCCATGGCCCCTTGTTTTGTCTCATATGCAACCAAAAATATATTTGTTAATATTAACTCATATTAGCTAAGATATATTTATAACAAACAACATTAAATGCAATGGGGCCTTTATCACCAATAATGATAAACCTTTGACATCAATGACAATATTTCCAACATTCTCCCCCTTTGTCATTGATGGCAACCTCAATCCTAAAACTACCACATCCTGTCACCTGCACATACTGTCATCTGAAAACATATAATAACTCCCCCTTATTGTGCAACTTGTATTTGTTCCCTGTACCTATTTTTTGCACCTGTACCTATACCTATTATTCTCCCCCTTTGACATCAATGGCAAAGGGCCTACCTGGAGCTAACACTTAGCTCCCCCTCATTTAATGTTGAACATCAATGGCAGGAAGTAATAGAAATTACTCCCAACTCCTCTCGTTGATCTTTGAATGTGTCTTTTGATTGTGCCTTTGAGAAGTATCTAATAATGCATATAAATCTTTACCTATCCTTTCAGAATCTGCAATCAACTCATTTGAAAATTTTCTTCTAACCTCACAACCTTTTGTGTGAAACTTTAATGAATATCCCTAATCACATATTTGACTAACACTTAATAGATTATGCTTAATACCTTTTTCATTAAAAACATTCTTAGTCTTGGTTATATCATAATCCAAACTCAAAGTACCTTTGCTGGCTATATTGGCAGTGGTTTTATCTCCAAATCTCATTCTGCCACCATTGATCTACTTTACTCTTATCTCTTGTCATATGC
Source organism: Torreya grandis (assembly GCA_037957365.1). Lineage (NCBI taxonomy): Eukaryota > Viridiplantae > Streptophyta > Pinopsida > Cupressales > Taxaceae > Torreya > Torreya grandis. Next base: position 3,458,783 of record JARHVA010000854.1, on the reverse strand, counting down.
CTCGAACATCCACTATCAATGAACCATGGCTGATCTTTATTTCTTACATACAAAGCTATTTGCACCAACATAGAATCTTCAAGTTGTTTCTTCTACCATGAACATGTCTAAACCTTCTTCCTGATGAATGGAGCTTTGAAATTATGATCCTTCTTCATTGAATCTACATGAGTATTCTTTTCTTTCTTTCTAAAATTGTTAGCTCTTTTTCGACATTCTAATTTCTTATGACCATAATCATTTGAAACACTTCTTGTCATGCAATATAGCCAAGACCCAATAGCATCCACCATGCTTCAATTTTCTTAAAAGTGTCTCCTTGAAGTCTAAAAGAGACACCCCCACACAAAAGGGTCCTAGAAACAAATCTCAAGAGATTCCCACATCTCCTCTGTTTCTTCCTTGATCTTCTTATGTTTTTCTTTTAGAATTTGTTTAAGCTTGTCTAACCTTTTTAACTTACTAACCTTATCACTTATGATGTTATTCATCTTCTCAACTTTTGCAACTATCTTATCTTGACAAAGCTCATGCTCAAATGTAACAAGAGATTCTGCACAATCCTTCCTTTCTGATTCTTTATCTACTATAGTAAGTAATTCATTTTCACTCTTAAACTCAGCCTGATCAACCTTTACTATTTTAGGTCTCCAAACCTGAATTTTTCTTTTCACATATTTTTTAGGGTCTCTATATCCTTTGACATACCTTGAATATCTCTTTACTTTATTTTGACATAATCTAGCAATATGGCCAACCTCATGACAACAAAAGCAAACAATATTTCTCATACCTTTTTCTTGAATGTGACTGAGATCTCCCTTTGACTCGTTGCTTCTCCTCATACAATCTCTTGCCCTATGACCAACATGATGACAAACAAAACAACGGCCATGAAAATAATTTGAAAACTTGAAAGCATTGGGCTGCCTGATTGGCTTCTTTGATTTGCCTACAAAACTTGCATCCTTCTTTCCTTGGACTAATATTTCATGATCTTTTTCAACCTTGATTATAATCTTCTCATGATTATCCTTTAAATAACCTAACTCATCCTTCAACTGATTACACTCTTCTTCTTTTGATGTTAAAATTGAATTTGCAACCTCTAACTGATTCTTAAGATCTTGAATAAATATCTTATTTTCTTTTATTTCTATAGCCAACTTAGAATCCAAGATACACACCTTTTCCTTAAGAGCCTCAACCATAGATTTGAACTCTTGATTCTCCTTCTTTAGCTTCTTGGCCATCTTATGCTTTTCTTTGATCTACCTTCAAGCTATTAAATCCTTTCTGAAGGAACCTGCTCTGATACCAATTGTTAAGCACAAGATATACTGAGAGGGGGGTGAATCAGTATATCATTTATCTTATAAAACTTTCCCTTTATCAAATTCCACTTAATCAAACATTCAAGATATGCAATAAAACTCAAAAAAATAAACATCACACAAGATAGAGCGAGACACCAGATATAACATGGAAACCCAATGTGGGAAAAACCACAGAGAACAATCTCAAGTATATTCATGAGAAACAACCCACAAGAGCACCATACCCCTTTGCCGAGTACCAACCCAACTACAATTCATGAGCACAAACCCATAGGAGCTTCAAACCCCTTTCCCAAGCACCAACCCAGCAAATTTTCATGAGCACCAACCCATAGGAGCACTAACCCCTTTGTGTATACCACACACCTATCTCTCAATGTTGTTATCTCAACAAATGATAGTTCAATACAACATCTCTTTCCTCTCTCTCACCTTTGCTCTTCTAAGCTAGATATAACAAATACAAATCATATTCATCTCTCACAATTTCTCTTCTAAGCTAGATATTACAATATCAAATCAACCTCTATCACCCATATTGCAAATGGCTTCTCAAGCCTTTATTTATAGCTTTCCAAATGACCTTTGGCCTTCCCCCTTTGTGACCCTTCAATCCTCATGGAAAATGGCACCAATCTTGGATGACCCTTCATATTCAAGCCTTTGAAAAGTCATGTGGTGACCCTTCATGACCAAAAACATCCTTCCCACTTTTGTCCTTATCTTTGGTGACTTTTCGTATTCCTCAAAGTGTCCCTTCATGAGAAATTGCGCCCTTACTCTTTTGTCTTCACTTGGTGACTCTTGGTATTCCCCAAGATGACTCTTCATGGGAAAATGCATCCCATCCTTCTTTTGTCTTTATCCCATGGCTCTTCGACTTCTCCATGGGCCCTTCTTTTGTCTCATATGCAACCAAAAATATATTCGTTAATATTAAATAAATATTAACTCATATTAGCCAAGATATATTTATTACAAACAACATTAAATGCAATGGGGCCCTTATCACCAATAATGTTAAACCTTTGACATCAATGACAATATTTCCAACACTCATCAATCTACAGATACAATCTTCTCTTTTTCTATTTTTCTAGAAAAGTATAATTGTTAAGAACCTTTACAAATGAGCCCTAACCTTGTATTTATAGGTTGAAATTGGTGGTTATGGTGTGTAACCACCTTTTTTACTTTTTCAGGTACTTTTAAAATCATATTAGCTAATTTTCACAACTTTAAATTTGCAAAAACACATTAATCAATTCTCATAACTTTCAAAATGTGATGATCAATTTGCATGAATTGCAAAAGTGCAGTGGTGTTTTTGCACAATTTGAAACCTATAAAAGTGCGTTGAGAAATTCCCACAACTTACAAAAGAGTAATGACCAATTTTAATGACTTATAAAAGTGTGTTGATAAATTCACATAAATTTTAAAAATTAAAATGACCAATTTGCATAAGTTATAAAAGTGCAATTTCCAATTTGCATGACTTGCAAAAGTGACTTGACAGTTTTTCACAACATGAAAACTATGAACCTTTCCCTATTTATACAATTATGATTCTCCACTTGATTTTTTAAGTTCAAAATTTAAAAATTTCACCATGGATCCTTAAATAAAAAAATTCTTGATCAAATTATCTTTCCAAAGCATCTAATGAGATCCAAATCGGATTTTAGATGTAAAAGTTATGACCTAAGGGAGATTTGATCTTGCTTGGACACATATAAAAAACCACCATGCTTTTATAACTATAATTTTCCCCCTTGATTTTTGAAGTTAAAGATGTATTTTTTTGAACATGGTTCTCTAGGATAGAATTTTTGTCATCAAATTACCTTTCCAATGCATTGAATGAGATTGAAAATGGAATTTGGATACAAAAGTTATAACCTAAGGGAGATTAAACAATAGTTTGGCAACTTTTGCTTGTCAGGGTGGTGGAATCTGACCCTTATGCTTACAAGGGTGTCAAATTTAACCTGTCTACTTGAATGGGTGTTAGTTTATGACCCCTTTGCTTGTAGGGGTGGAAAATTATGACCCTTTTATAAACATAGCTATAATTTTCCCTCCTTAATTTATTAGGTCAAGATGAAATTTTCATACCAAGTGTTAATGGTCAAAAATCATCTCTCAAATTTGGTCTCTACTTTGGGTTAAAAATTATGAACTTTAGAAAAATTATATTTTACCTTAAATTTTCACTTTGGTGTTGATATGGTCAAATAAATTCCAATATTCTCTATTCTTTGCATCATAGTACTTAGCCATTATCAGGATTATCTCTGCAAAGTGCATTGAAGTTAGAAAGGTAACTACCTGAGGTATTCCACTATCATGAAGATCTGACCATAATTTGTTTTATACACTACATTTATTCTTTACCAAAAAACTATAAGATCTATGAGCCCAAAGTTTGTATATATGACTTCTTCTATGAGGAGACTTGAAGTTGACATCTGATGCAATCAAATTTCTTATGTGGAGAACAAGATGCTTGAGTTAATATTTGATGAAATATTCCTATTTAGATGAATAACATGCACTTCACTACCCATGATGAAGATAAAATTCTAAAAGTGTTCAATCAAAAAACTTATTTTTTAAAAAGTTGAAAATGGGGTTGTCAAAGTCTGAGAGGGTTATTTTCATGATAATTAGACTTTGGGGGTATTGTCAACACTGGTTGTGAGTTCTATGAGTTATGTCTACATAGGTATCAGACTCTAGGGTTGTTGCCATCATACCTATCACGTTCTAAGGGTTATCTTGGTAGGCTTTATAGGATCTAGGGATTGTGTTTACACACTTATTGAGGTCTAATAAGTCTATTGATATAAGATTTAGGATCTTATGGGTCTACTTTCACCTTATATGATTCATTATGGACTTATTTTCTATCCAAATGCAAAAGATGAAGAATTAAATAGAGATATAAAATCCTCTATTCTCTTTGACTCTCAAAATGTCACTCGATCCTATAATGCAATAATAGTCTTCAAGTCCTTATACTACAAGTTATATCCCTAATTTTATCTCCTTTTTTTGGTATGCTTTCCATGATGACAATAATCTTGTTGTACCAAAAGATAAATTGTGAATACATCTTCAACACACCATTTAAAATCTTGAAGGATAGGTAGATTTCATTATTTGACCCAAACCTTGTCTATTGGGCTATGAAGTCAATGTCCCATTATACAAAAACATTAATAGAATTATCATGAAAACACCTCTAATTTCCTATGAAAGTGAAATTGGGGTTGTTTTCTTGAAATAGAAATTTCATGACCACAATTGGATCCAACTATGGGACTACATTTTTAAAGGGAATGCATGAAAACTCTAGAATCTCATATGACTATTTTTGCAAACCAGTGTACCTCCTTTGGTTTGTGGAGTCATTTGAATCCCCTTTTTGCAAATTCTTGAGATTTATGATGTCACCTCATATTTTCACATCTTAATCTAACCAACTAATATCCAATTCACCTATTTCAATTGTATGAGAAATGAAAATAAACTACCTAGCCAGATCCCCTATTCATGAAAATTCTTAATGTTTACCACTTGTTCACTTAAGGATAGCAATGAAAAACATATCTATTCTATTATTTGAGGAATAACATTGATATCACTATTTTCATGACTGTAAAATTTATCTTTTGAATATAATGTCAAATGTCTATTTTGGATAAGTACTTAACTAAAATATTTCAAGGCTCTATTATGTATATCATCCCAAAAATTGAGGAAGTTTTGAACTATAAATCTAACATGTGGTTAGATATTTTCAACTAGTAGTTCCTAGGTAGATATCATAACTATGAACATGTGAAGTCCAAAGAACCAATACATGGAGAGGAAGGAACAATAGACAATCTATTTCATTTATTAAAAAATAGCACACACACACACACACACACACACACACACACACACACACACACTGAAACAAAACTGGGAAAAGGAAATAAGCAAAAATATGGAAAGAATAACATTTACATGGCACAGAGGAAAATGAGAGGACTATACAAAACCATTCACTTTCTAGGAGAAATACCTATCATTTCAAAACCATGGATTTGATGTATGAGTCTTAAATACATTTAGCATCAATAAATAAATAGGTGGGAAGAGGGACTTACAATCATCATTCACAAAGAGATGATTATTAATATAGAGATCAATAATGTCTCCAAGTTTTGATATGGAATCATTGAAAGTTCTTTAATCTTCTATGAGAACTCCTGAGTAGTGTTGGACTTATTCAATATCTTCTTGAGTGAATTTGAATTTATTGATGCCTAATATGGGATCTGAATCAAAAAGAAGTGTGTTGCATGTTTCTTTCTAAGCTGGAACAATAATAAGAATATCTTTTGGATTGAATTAAGTATAGTTATTATTTTCCATATTGCTTCCCATGATAGATACAAATTCATAGCTATATGAATCATTATCATCATCTTCATTGATCTCTTCTACCTTGATAGTTTCCATTTCACTTGTAATGAATATTGGGCACCATTCATTTTTTTATGCCTTCAAATCTTTTTTGATTTCAAACTTGGCATGATTATGATCTTCAATTTGTATAGGCATGATTTCTTTGGATTCAAATCCTATGGAGAACTATTTTATAAGGGGACATAAAAAGGAAGTGCCAAGATAACCTTCACTTTTGACCATTGATTATTCTATCCATACATAAGAAAGATATTATTTTTTGCCAAAAAATGGTTCCATACTATCTTCTCTTTTAGAAATTCGAACATCACACTCTACATTATTATTGCTTTATATTTGTGGTTCAATTAGTTGTTCCTCAAATAGCTCATTTTCTTCCATGACTATGAGGTTTGAGTAATCCTATGAAACAGGAAAATATTAATTTTCTATACCAATGGCGAATCTAAATTATGTGTTTGTTCTATGATCAATCATTATTTATTCCAACTGTTCACCTTCTTAAAATAATTATGAAATTAAAAAAAATTGTATGTGATAGGAAACACTTTCTCTTTTTATCTATTAGAATTATGACATGTTTGATCAAGAATTTTCCATCAAATTTTCTTTTTTAAATGTTGAAGACTCTTGATTGTATAAATTTCCACTACTTCATCTCCACTAATAATCATTGTAGCATATTTTGAATTTTATTTCTTCAACATTCTAGATAGAATCATATCATCTTCAATTTTGATAGCTTCTTGTTGTGCAGCTTCCAAGTCATTTAGCTTGTTTCTCATCAAGATAAATTTAATCTCTAGGTGTAGATAACCAATGAAGACACAAATTTGATTTTTGGGACTTGATTGATCTATCTAAGGAATCAATCTCCATAATTTGTTAAAATGGGCTAAAAACTCTCTCACCTATTCATCATCTTGATTTTGAATTTGAAATAAATAAGAAAATAATGCACACATATCCACAATTCATTTGAATCTATGTAGGAGTTTATTCTTCAAGGAGTCATAATTTACAATGCATCCATATTCCAAGTGCCAAAGCCACTCAATTTTAGGTCCAATGAGATTTTCAACAAAAATCTTGATAATGACATCTTCATGCATAACTCCCAAGATGTTACAAGAAATTATGAAGCCTAGGATATGATCTAGTATTAATCCTAGAGTTTATATTATTGGGCTAAATTAAATGGTCTAAAACATTTTCCCCATGGGATATGGGGAACATTGGGGTTGGGGAGAACCAATGGCATTTATTTAATTAGAAAGATGCAATCACTAGGTATTTTTTTCTTAATGGAATTGCCAACCTCCATTTTAGGTGAGGTTCTTTGAAATGTCTAAAATTGCATGTGTAAATAATCTTGATATCCATAGGAGTCACCAAAAACTACTAGTCAAAAAAATTGTCAGGGGGACAAATGTGGGATTTCAATCAACACTATGGAGACAGAGTCCTCACCTCAGTCAATAACACAGGGAAAAACTCCCTCTCCTATTAGTAGGTGGATCTACCTTTATTGAAAATAAAAAATGAAAAACAAAAAAAGAGTTATTTATAGTTATTTGCAACAAAATTATTATTTATAAGGGGGTTCATACTTTTAACCTAAAAGTATGAAAATGTGACTGAAAGGGAATGAAAGGAATGATGGAAAAGAGGGGGGAAAAGAGAAAGGAAAAGAGGTAAGGAGAATGGTATTATTCTATTTATTTAAACACATAAGTTGATAAAATGATCCCAATAATGATGAAGGACAACTCTAGGTAGCTAAACATAGAAACTTACTAGAATCGCCCAAAATTTGAGATTGTAACATGGGAAACCTTTATCATGAAAATAAGATGGGAAATGCATATCATGAACATATGATTAGGATACATACACTAAGGAGATTAGATAATATTACAAAGGATGATACATAATAACCTCGTATTTCCCATAAAATAGACATAAAATCCTACTCTTAATCTCAACAAGGTTTCACTATTTTTAAAAATTAAGAATGTAGATTTAACAAGAAATTCTATAACAAATTCTATGTGTTTTTGACTAAATAACCATAATCCTAGCAACATTTTGAAAGAAAAGAAAAAAATATATATGTATGTATATACATACATTATCCATGAAGATATTTTGAACACAAAGTTTATAAAATTTACCCTTATATTGATTATCATCGAGCTATATATATAATCTTCTATTCTCTATTTTGCTAGAAAAGTATAATTGTCAACAACCTTTATAAACGAACCCCAACCTTGTATTTATAGGTTAAAACGGGTGGTTATGTTGTGTAACCACATGTTTTGCTTATTTAGGGACTTTTAAAATAATATTCGCTAATTTTCATAACTTAAACTTTGTAAAAACACGTTGGGTAATTCACATAACTTGGAAAAGTGTGATGACTAATTTGCATTGCTTACAAAAGTGCATTGGTATTTTTACACGACTTGAAACCTTCAAAATCACACAAATAAATTCACACAAATTACAAAATTTAAAGGACAAATTTTCAATAATTTTAAAATTGTGTTGATAAATTCACACAACTTTTAAAAGTGCAATGACCAATTTTCATGAGTTGCAAAAGTGCAATGACTAATTTGCACAACTTGAAAACTGTGAACTTTCCCCTATATCTGTAATTAAGATTCTCCCCTTGATTTTATAAATTCAAGATGAAATATTTTCACCATGGATCCTTGAGTAAAAAAACTCTTCATAAAATTATCTTTCCAATGCATCTAATGAGATCCAAATTAGAGTTCGAATGCGAAAGTTATGACTTGAGGGAGATTTGATCTTGCTTGGACACACCTAGAAATTTGCCCTATTTTTGAAACTATGATTCTCCCCCTTTATTTTTCGAAGTTAAATATTAATTTTTTTATCAAATTTATTTATTATAACATCTTATTCATCAAATTACCTTTTCAATCCATCGAATGAGTGTGAAAATGGAGTTCGAATGAAGAAGTTACAACCTGAGGGAGATTAGACCATGTTTTGGCAATTTTTGCTTGTTAAGGTGGTAGATTCTAAGCCTTATAATTGCTTGGAGGTTAGATTCTAACCCTTATGCTTGTATGGGTGTCATATTATGACCCCTCTACTTGCATGGGTGGCAAATTCTAACCCTTCTACAAGCATATCTATAATTCTCCCTCCTTAATTTAGTAGGTCAAGATGAAGTTTTCATACCAAGTGTTTATAGTCAAAATTCATCTCTCATATTTGGTCTCTACATTGGGACAAAAATCAAGAATTTTTAGATAAGTTTGATTTGACCTTAAATTTTTAGTTTGGTGCTAATAATTTCAAATGAATTCTTGACTTATCTCTTCTCTGCATCATAGTATTTAGCCATTATTGGGACTAGTTTTAGAATTGTAACTAATGTTAGAGAATTGTCAATGATGTCATGATGATGTCATAGATATGTCTTGGTGAGTGGATGAAGTATGTTGATAGTCTATTGTGATAATGACAAAGTGTGCAATGTGTTTGTCCTAGTATGATTGAAGGGGGCCTTGTTGATCTTCAATTTTAGCATGGTTAGAAATGTTCAGGGATGAGTATAGAGTATTTAGCATGTGAAAGAGGTCCCTAAGGTGATTTTTAAGCTTTGAGTGCTTGTATGATTGAGTGTTTCTCATCTGATTAATCATTGTTTTCATCTAAGCCATTTTGGGTCTAGTGGTAGAAAATTTGAGTAGGCAACTTGATAACATCACCATTACCACATGGGGATGAATCAGGGGGATTTTGTCATATGGTTGTGATCACATTAGTCCCTATTTTCTATGTGTTAAGTCTTAATTAATGTGATGAAGTGTATTCAAAGATATTTGGGTATAAATTTGGGCTCTTAAGCATTTTGACAGAGTTTTCTAAGTTCAAATAGAGTTGAATAAGCATGTTGATGATGCCAGCATTTGTATGCATAGAAATTTTAGGAGGAAATGGTCACATGGGTTTGTTTAGTATTATGTCAAGTTCTTATGCATTAAATATTAGAACATGGAACTACGCACATAAAAATATATGCTAGTACAAGGTTGGGCTCTCAGGTAGTTTGACATTGTTTTCCCATACTTAGCCAAATTTGTAATGTGGCAAGAAGATCTGAGTAAGCATTTTAATGGTCACATATCTCACACGTGTGGACATTTTAGGAGAAGGTGATCATATGGGTTTGTTTAGTTTTTTGCCTAGTTGATTTTCACTTTCAGGTTAAGTGTTGAATCATGAAAAAAGTTATATTTTTTCAAATTTGGCCTTTCCTAACAATTCTTGACATAGTTGGCTATGTGAATAGATAATCTAAGTGGGCATTTTAATATAATTATATCTCACATGTGTCTAGGTTTCAAGACTAGTTTGACACATGGTTGGATTCTCCTATGTGAGGAGATCATATGGTCAAAATTTGAGAACATGCACTTGAGCGAAGGAAAAGATATGGAGATGAATAGTTGGCCTTCCAGGTAGATGAGCAAAGGTCCCCATACTTAGTCATTTTTGCATGATGTTAAATATCAGGACCAAAAGGAGATCCAATGGTTCATGAGTGATGATAATATAAAGATATATGGTACATATTAAGTCAAATGGGTCAAAGTGTTTATTTTTTAACAAATTTAAAGATTGAGTTCCTTATAAAAGAATCAACAGAGCATGTTCATTCCAAGATATCAAGAAGCAGCAAGATGAAGATGAGTGTTCAATATTTCATGCTAAACATAGATAAAGATCAATCTTCTTGCAAGGATCAATGATGAGAAGTTATTCATCATGATCAAGATCAATGGTGTTCATTAAAGTCAAGAAATCAAAGTGATAGTTTTTTAGCATTGTTAAAGACTGAGCTATGTATAGAAGATCGATAGTGTGCATTGAGTCAAAGTTGCTAGATTACACGAGATGAGGCCAATTATTTGAAAGTTAACATTTAGGCATTGGCACACTATGCATTAAAGTTAGAATAAGATAAATGGGGTGCATTAAATCTAAATATGTGATGACATAAGATGCAAGCATATTGTTTAAAGTTTAAATGTGACTATTTGAATTCAAATATTTGAATTTAACAAAAGAAAAAGTAGTGCTCAGTTTATGTGCCATAACTTTTGATCTATGCATAATTTGACCATGTTATAAAAATCAAAGATGAATAGGACTCTATGAATCATCTAATGAACTTGATTTTGAGATCTAGAAGTGTGTTTTCTCAAAGTTATAAAGGTTAAAATCTGACTGTGTGTTCATACTTGTTCTACAAATGACCCAAGAAGGATGTTGGAGCTTGTTTTGATATTGGTTTGATATCTATTAATGAAATAACTATTGGGGAGTGTTATATACTCCATGAATATTTTATATGAGAATTATGAAGGTTTTATCAATCATATATAAAATGAACAAAGGTTTATAATTTGGTTATGTATTCATTCATGGTGACTATCTGCACAAAATGTTGATTGAGCAAATTATGCTTATGCAAAAAGGTATTGTGATTATTTGAGGATGTCAAAAGGGTCATTTGGAATAGGTCCATGAATTTTGTAGTGTTCCTATGTTCTTATTTTTCTTGGATAAGTGTCAAATAGCTAAATGGGACTCTATATGACCTAAAAGTGGCTTAGGCCTATTTTAAAGTGGATTGTGCTTAAGTGTGACCCATGTGAGATGCCTTAAGGGTGAAGGAATGTATTTTGTCTGAAATTGAAACATTTTGGACTTGATAATTCATGAATTATATATAAATATTGAAACCAAATATGCTAGTTTCTAGACTTGTGAGTGAGACTGTGTAAGGTTTATGCGAGAGTTGTAGAGCAAAGGAGAAGTATATGTGCCTAGTAGATGGGTTGATAAGTAGAGAAATTTTTTGACTATTTATATGACCTATAGGTCATATTTATGATGTCATAATAGTTCTCTTGTAGTTTTAGGATATGTGAAGAATTTTTAAAGTGCATATGAGAATAGTTTAAGTGAAGAAGGAGAGAGTTTGTGGCATGCCTATGTGAGAGGCATGTATGAGATAGAGAGAGAATTTATGCAGGGGTTGGATAATCAAAGATACATCATCAGATGTTGAAGACATAATTTTTAAGGCAGAGGTGTTCACATAAAATTAGAGTCTAAAGGATTTGATCTTCTTTAGGGGTAGTTGCTCCTTGTGAAATAGGTGTTTCACTAAAGGCATTTGGCCAAGAGGATTTAATCAAAGTTTTTTAGTCTAAAGGAGTTGACTAGTCTCTTGTTTGTAATTTCTTATAGGAAAATTATTCCATGTGTTTTAGGCTTGAGAGTGGGTTTTATTTCCCATGAGGGTTTCCCACAAGAACTATGTGTTATGTGTTTGATCTTGTGTATGCATTGAATGAATGAGCTCTCTTGTTAATGCTGCTTGATCAAGTTGATATATGTTGATTATTTAAATAGTTTGAAAGGATTATAATTGAGATTGAAATATTTGGGTTCACTAATTCACCCCCCCTCTCAATGATTATTATACCTCTAACAATTGGTATTAGAGTAGGTCTTTTGGTAAAGGCTTGATAGCTTGAAGGTTATCCAAGGTATAATATGGGTAGTCATCAAGGAGGTTTCTATACTAATCAATCACCAATGTTCAATGGATTCAATTATTCTTTTTGTAGTGCAAGTATGAGAGTATACATTATGTCCCTAGGGTTTGATGTATGGAAATCTATTGTGGATGGTTATGTTGCTCCTACTACTCCTTTATTTAGTGTTGCAAACAAAAAAATGTTTGAAAACAATTTTAAAGAAATGAATGCTATCACTTGTGGTCATTCAAAGACTAAATACACTAAGGTAATCCATTTTTAATATGCTAAAGAGATATGGGACAAAATGTAGATCATTTTTGAAGGATATTCAAAGGTCAAGATTGGTAAGTTGCACACTCAAGATTTTGTGGCATTCTTTCTACAAAGAGTTGATGAGATTATGAGCATAATCATAGGTCTTAGAGAGAACCTTGAAGAGGCTATTGTAGTTCAAAATTTATTAAGGTCTCTATCCCTCAAGTTTGATCCAAAATTATCTTCTATAGAAGAAATTCATGATCTTACTCAGTTAAAGATGGATCAATTATATGGTACCCTTACTACCTATGAGATGAGGAAGAATGATGATATACAACCAAAGAAGGAAGTAATATTCAAGATAAAGATGAATCCAAAGAAGAATTTCCAAGGTAAGAAACCCAAAAAGGATGACATTTATGATATAGATGAGGATAAACTAAATGCTTTGATTTCAAATAAATTGAGAACAACTTTAGGTAGGTATAAAGCTAAACTACCCCTTAAATGCTTCAATTGTGGTGAGATAGGAAATTGTTTTAATGAGTGCCCTCATAAGTATAATAAATATGATGATGAAGAGCATGATCAAGGTCATGATGATGGAAAGAGATTATTCAGGTTTGATAAAATCAAAAAGGGATTCAAAAGGTTTGATAACAAGAAGTACTTCAAGGACATGAAGAGTCTCTACACCAAAGAAGATTTTAGCTCATCAAACAAGAGTAAAGTTAGTAACTCATAGTATGACCATGAAGATTATGGTCTTATTGAAGATAAAGATCTATTCATGGACAAGGAAGTTAGTTTTTCACATCAAAAAGAGTCTACTTAGAGTGATTTAGATGATGATGAAGATGAGGTGGACTATGAGACTTAATTGATTAATGCCCTTGAAGAATTAAAGATTAACAAGAAGATGAAGTCACAACCCAAGGACTAAAGAGCAATTCAATGTGTTTAAGGCAAGATTGGCTGAAGACTCTAGAGAGCATGAAGGTTTTATCATGTTTCTTAATTATAAGTTGTAATTAATGTTTGAAAGTATAAGAGCCAAAGAAGAAGGTTCAAGGTATGCTTCTAAGATTGTGTCTTTGAAAGATGAGTTAGAGAAGTCTGCAAGCAAGGTAAAATCTTTTTTCAAGTTTAATAAAGGTTCTAATGATCTGGATGATCTCTTAAAGAGTCAAAATTTAGCAAGTGATAGATCTAGATTGGGTTTTAATGAATATCCCAAAGTTGTTTCTCATTTTAACATGAATGTCAATGAGATCAAGGTGGATCAGTGTTTGAAGACAAATCATCAAACAAGGAATGAAGGTACTGGTAGAATGAAGACTAATCAGATAAGACAACCAAATGCCATGAGGTATGCAAATTTCAATGGTTTTTTACAAGATCAATAAGAAAAAAGGGTCCTAAACCCTATATAAAGAAGCCCCTAGGGCAAGAAGGCCTCAAATGAGCCATAAATAGTACATTACCAACACATAAATAGTAGATTAAAAATGAAGAAAAATAAAAGCATGAAAAATAATATGACCATTAAGGACTATCAACAATCTCATATTTGGCCAAAAAATTAACCATATCCTTGTAGTCATCAAGACTTTCCACCCCCACATCTCTGACCTTGTCATCAATTTTTTTGATAGTATAAAACACCAAAGCCACGTGGTGAAGAGCCTTGGAATCAAATTCTACCATCACCCACCATTTCTTTTGCATCTTATCCATATTAGCTTTGAACTCCACAAGTTTATTATTAGTCATAACACATAGCGAATAGTTTCCCTTCTTTTTCTTACCATGAGCTTCATCAGTAGCCTCCTCTATCTCCTTTGAGCTATACTTATTTAGTTTGAAAAAGTGGCTTGATCCTTCCTTAAATAGATCCAATATGTGTTTCATCTTCTCCCTCCCTCGTGGTATCCTCAAAAAACTTATAGTCATCAAAAATTTCAATGCCCTTAGGGTGAGTGGATGGGATTCTAGCAATATGACTAGATTTATGAACTCTTGTTCCACCAAGCTTCTTATCACCACCCCAATAAGTACTCCCCTCATTTTTAGGACCTGGCCCCAAATCTTTGATAGGCTCCTCAACCCTACCAAAGTCTTCCTTCCTAGTTCTACCCTTTTTAGACATGTTTCCCTCATCATCCCCAACCTTTCATTTCCTTTTAGTGGGTATCATCGTATCCACCTCAATCTCATGGTTAGGGATCACAAGTTTTCCACTAGCATTCTTTAGATATTTAAGCTTGGAATTAGAGGTTGGGGTCCCTACAAGAGTATTACATTCTTCAATCCTGAGTCCCCTCTTTAGGTTTTTAGAGGAGATTTTAGGAGTCTTGATGGATTTTTTGTTTTTACCTTTGCTAGTAGGATTCAAAATTAATGGGTTGTCTTCAATAAAATAGACTTCAATAGGTTTTGGTGGGCACAAGGCCAAATGGAAGTGGTACAACCTTAGAATGGTTACTGTTATACTTGTAATCAGTTTGGGCATAGATCTAGAGAATGTAGAAGACCTATTAGAAATGAGTTTTCATGGAACTATGAATGGAATCATCAGTCAAGAAGTGTAAGTAAGATTGAGTGTTTAAACTATCATAATGTGGGACACTATGAAAAACATTATCCAAAAAAGGTAAGACAAGCTAATTTTTCGTCAAGGAGTATGGTTTGTTATAATTATGAATAGATAGGTCACATTTCTAGATTCTACAAGCAAAGGCCATTAAGTCAAATAAGTTCAATTAGGCTCCAAGAGTGCAAATAAAAAATCAAGTTAACTCATGGAAACCAAAGGTGAGTCATGTTGAGTCTGTAGGTCCAAGTAATCTGTTTGCTATGGTGAAGAATGCTTTAGAAGTTGAAGAGTCCCAAGAGGTCTCATTGTTTGCTCATGTTGAAAATGAAGAGATCAAACTCAATAAAAAGACCAAGGTATTGGTTGAGGCAAGTTATGAGATATGTATGGATAAAAGTGAACATCCTATTATTTTTGAGCAAGTATTATTCAAATTACATCAATTGCCTATGCCTAGTGATGAGGTTTCAAGCTACAAGGTTGATTCTTCAAATTAAAAGGTATGTCAAGATTCCATAGTTGTTCCATGTGTTATCAATTATATCTTAGAAGAGGAGAGTGATATATAAAAGGAAACAATTTTCATAGTTCACACTAAGAAGAAGAAGAACAAGAGCAAGAAGTATTATAGCTATAAGAGGATTCATGTGGTTACTGAGGAGATGTGGGCCACTTCTAGCTTCACTTTGTTTTAGAACATTGTGGTGCAAAGGATGTCTTTATCTTTCCTTCTTAATAGACTCCTTTTAGTTGAGAAGAAAGTGTTATTGTGGTGTTCTTAAAATGGTCCTAAAAGGATATAGATGAGTGTATTCAGTTGGATAAGGTATGTCCAAGTGGAAGAGATGTTGTGGTGTTGCCAAAATGATAGCATAGTTGTATATGGCCAGTCTGTAGGGTTAGATTAAAGGTTTTCAAGTGGAAAAAGAGAATTTGTGATTTGTCAAGATGATATTTTTGTATAGAAAGGTCAGTTGACCTTATTATAAAATGTTTGAGGTGTTTTTATGGTCTGAGGGTATATTAAAGTCAAATTGGAGATTTTTGTTTGCTCTCAAGTTTCCCGATTTGTGCTTAAGAGTATGCAGGTCCTAAAATGGTTATAAGAAGTCAAGGTTCCCAATGTTTTGAAAGTTCAAATCTTGGTCCAAAAGTGTGTGATGGTTGTCTCCAGTTGTACAAGATGTTTTAAAGGTGGACATTGACCAAAATGAGGTTTGTTGACTCTAATTATTTTGAGATTCTAAGGTTTTAGGCTTTGCTATAAAAATAGTATGCCTTATGAGTTGAGATCTAAGGATTATTATTAAGTTGAATGGGCCAAATCTATTTTCAAATCAAGCTTCATAGATAACTAAAGGTTTGTGGTTTTCAAATTATTCTTGTTTTTGTCGAGATGGAAGCCTAATTTGCTAGTAGGTTTGTGAAATAAGTATGTTGTAGAGGATAATCTAGGTGATGCAAATTGGTGTGCTTGAAGGGGTAGATGAGATTGCTCTAGATATGAATTTTTAAGTCTTTAAGGTGCATCTACTAAAAATTTTGGGATCTATAAGTTCCAGGTAGGGCTATAAGGAGGCTAAACAGGCCTAGTGTGAAGAAGATTATTTTTTGCTCAAAAAGAGTAAGGTATGTATGTTTCAAAGAAAATTCTTAGGTTATTTTATATCATGTTTCCTATTTGGTAAGTGGCATGAAGTTTTTTTGGTGGCCCTTATGGTAGTTTGAGAAAGAAGGCTAGTAAGCATGTGTGATGGTTCTTCATGGTGTGTGGAGATTTGAAGATGCTCAAAAGGTGAATTGGCTTAGAAATCTTAGGGGGAGTCCCTCTAATATGTCTCTTGGTAAGTTCCATCATATTTTAGTTCATGGTTGAGAAGTATAACATGGTATGCATAGAGTTAGGGGGAGCTAACTCAAGATAGCTTAATTGATTTGAGGAGTTTGCATGATATAAGGGGAAGCATAGGTGAGATGATTCAGTCATATTTAAATTGTGATGATATCTACTACAAATGAGATTTTAAGAAGGTTAGAATGATGACTTGATCAAACCTAGTCATAATTGTGTGTTCTTTCTTCATTTGTTGTAGTGTTTTGTTGAAGAAATTGTTGGCATGGAGTAAGAGGAAGTTGTCAAGGCAAGAAGAGGTAGGTTCAAGGTAAGGGTGAGTTTGTATCATCTTTATAAGGTGTTATTATCATTTTGGTTGTCTTTTTAGGTCCTCGAGATCAGTTATTTCCCACTTTGTCATTGTGTCAAAGGGGGAGAAAGTTCCTATTGTGGAGTGCTTGAAGAGATAGAAGGAAGGTGAGTTGTATATTGATATATGATGGTTGTTGACATCAATGATAAAAAGGGAGATTTTTAGATAATTTTCAATGATTTCATGGAGATGTTTTGGTGAGTGGATGAAGTACCTTTATAGTCTAGTGTGGCAATGACAAAGTGTGCAATGTGATTGTCCTAGAATTCTTGAAGGAGGCTTGGTTGATCTTCAGTTTTAGCATGGTTATAAATTTTCAAGGATGAGTATGGAGTATTGAGCATGTGAAATAGGTCCTTAAAGTGTTTTCTATGTTTTGGTGAGTGGATGAAGTACCTTTATAGTCTATTGTGGCAATGACAAAGTGTGCAATGTGATTGTCCTAGAATTCTTGAAGGAGGCTTGGTTGATCTTCAGTTTTAGCATGGTTATAAATTTTCAAGGATGAGTATGGAGTATTGAGCATGTGAAATAGGTCCTTAAAGTGTTTTCTATCTTTAAATGCTTGTGTGTATAAGTGGTTCTCATTTGATTAATCATTGTTTCCATCTAACCCTTTTTGGGTATAGTGGTAGAAATTTTGAGTAGGTAGCTTGATGATGTCACCATTGCCACGTGTAAATGAGTCAAGGGGATTTGGTCATATGGTTATGATCACATTAGTCCCTGATTGCTATGTGCTAAGTCTCAAGGCATGTGATGAAGTGAAACCAAATATATGTGGGTACAAAGTTAGGCTCTCAGGAATTTTTATAGAGTTTTCTATGTTCAAATAGATCTGAGTAAGCATGTTGATGATGATAGCATTCACATGCATGGAAGTTTCAAGAGTAAATGGTCACATGGTTTTGTTTAGTATTATGCCTAGGTCTTATGTGCTAAATCTTAGATCATGCGACTAGGCACATCAAAAGATATGCAAGTGAAAATTTGGGCTTCCAAGTAGTTTTGCATTGTTTTCCCATACTTAGCCAAATTTGCAATGTGGCAAGAAGATCTGAGTAAGCATTTTTATGGTGGTATATCTCACATGTGTGGAAATTTTAGGAGAAGGTGATCATATGGTTTTATTAATTTTTATGCCTAGTTGATTTGTGTTAACTTTTAGGTCAAGAGCTAATGTGCAACCAAAACTATACTTGTTTAAAGTTGGCCTTTCTAGATAATTCTTGACATAGTTGGCTCTGTGAATAAATAAATATGAGTGGGTATTTTAATGTTGTTATATCTAAAATGTGTGAGATTTTCAAAATCAATTTGATACATGGTTGTATTATATTATGTGATAATATAATATGATCCTAATTTGAGAACATGCAAAGCAAAAGATATGGAGATGAAAAGTTGGCCTTCCAAGCAGATGAGCAAAGGTCCCCATAGTCATTTTTGCACGATGTTAAAGATCAGAACTAGATAGAAATCCAATAGTTCATGGGTGATCATAATATGAATATCTATGATGCATATTAAGTTAAATTGGTCAAAGTTTTTGTTGGTTAACAAAGTTAAAGATTGAATTCCTTACAAAAGGATCAATAGAGCATGTTAATTCCATGATGTCAGGAAGTAGTGAGATGAGGACAAGTGTTTAATGTTTAATGTTGACAATAGATAAAGATTGAAACTATTCCAATGATCAAAAATGAGATGGTATTATTATTGATTGAGATAAATGGTGTGAATTAAATTTAATAGGTCAACGTGATAGTTGTTTATAATTGTTAAATACGAAGCTATGTACAGAAGATCAACGGTACGCATTGAGTTGAAGTTACCAGTTTGCATGAGATGAGGTCAACTATTTGAAGGTTAATGTTTGGGCATTGACATAATATACATTAAATTTTGAATAATATCAATGTTTTGAATTTAATTTGAAGATATGAGGACACAATATATGATCATATTGTTCAAAGTTTAACTATGACTGTTTGAATTCAAATATTTGAATTTAACAAAGGAAAAACTAGTGCTCAGTTTATGTGACATAACTTTAAAAACATGTAGAATTTAACCATGTTGAAAAAACAAAATATGAAGAGGAATCTATGGTGCATCTAATGAACCTTATTTTAAAATATGTAATTGTATGTTTTCAAAGTTATGAAGGTTCAAATTTGACTGTCTTTGTGTTTATTCTAAAATGACCCGAGAAGGATGTTCAAGCTTGTTTTGATATTGGTTTGATATTTATTGATGAAATAACTATTGGGGAGTGTTTTATAATCCATTAAGATGTTTCTTGAACGTTATTAAGGTTTGACCAATCATATTTAGCATGAACAAAGGTTTAAAAGCTGACTGTGTATTCGTTCATGGTGACTGTGTGTACAGAATGTTGACTGAGCAAATTATGCTTAAGAAGAAAGGTATTATGATAATTTTAGGTTGTCAAAGGGATCATGTGGAATATTTCCATGTATTTGGGAGTGTTCTTATGTTCTTATTTTTCTTTTATAATTTTCAAAGAGCTTAATGGGTCTTCATAGGACCTAAAAATGACTTAGGTCTATTTGAAATTGGATTGTGCTTAAGTGTGACCCATGTGAGATGACTTAAGGGTGAAGGCATGTATTGTGGTTTATATGGAAATATTTGGAATTGATAATTCATGAATGATCTATAAATATTGAAACTAAATATGATGGTTTATAGACTTGTGAGTGAGATTAGTGCAAGATGTATGTGAGAGTTGTGGAGAAAAGGAGAAGTATATGTGCCCAGAGGATGGTTTGATAAGTAGAGAATATTATTGACTATGTGTATCTTATAGGTCATATTTTTGATGTCATTATATTTTTATTTTAGTTTGAGGATATGCGAAGAAGTTTGAAAGTGCATATGAGGATAGTTTGAGTGAAGAACGAGAGAGTTTGTGGCATGCCTATGTGAGAAGCATGTATAAGATAGAGTTTGTGCAGGGGTTAGATAATAAAAGATCCATCATCAGGCGTTGAATAAATCAGTTATAATGTGGAGGTGTTCACATCAAAGGAGGGTCTAAAAGATTTGATCTTCCTTAGGGGTAGTTGATCCTTGTGAAACAAGTGTTTCACTAAAGTCCTTTGGTCAGGAGGATTTGATCAAGGTTTTTTGGTCTAAATAAGTTAACCAGTCTCTTGTTTGTAATTTATTATAGGACAATTAGTCCATGTGTTGTAGGATTGAGAGCGGGTTTTATTCCCCATGAGGGTTTCCCATAGGAACTATGTGATATGTGTTTGATCTTATGTATGCATTGAATGAAAGACCTCTCTTGTTAATGTTTCTTGGTCAAGTTGATATATGTTGATTATTTAAATAGTTTGAAAGGATTGGAATTGAGATTGAAATATCTAGGCTCACTAATTCACCCCCCCATCTCAGTGATTGTATCTCTAATAACTACCTAAGGTAGTCCACTATCATTTATGATTTGACCATAATCTATTTTGTATATTGCATTTATTCTTTACCAAAAAATTACAATATCTATGAGACCAAAGTTTGTATCCATGACTTATTTTATTAAGAGACCTGAAGTTGACATTTGATGTGATTTAATTACCTATGTGGAGAACAAGATGCTTAAGTTGATATTTGATGAAATCCTCCTGCTTAGATGAATAACCTACACTATACTACCCCTGATGAAGATGAAATGTTGTAAGTGTTCTGTAAAAAGCTTATTTTTAAAAAAGTTACAAATGTGGTTGTCAGAGTTTGAGAGGGTTGCTTGTATGAGAATCAAACTCTAGGGGTATTGTCAACACTGGTTATGGTTCCATGAGATATGTCTGCATAGATATCAGACTCTAGGGTTGTTGTTAGCACACCTATCAGGTTCTAAGGTTTATGTTGGTAGGATTTATAGGATTTGAGGATTGTGTTTGCATACTTATCAGGGTTTGATAATTCTATTGACAGAATAACTAAGATCTTTTAGGTCTACTTGCACCTTATATGATTCCTCATGGACTTATTTTCTATCCAAATGTAATAGATGAAGAATTCAATAAAGATATCAAATCCTATATTCTATTTGACTCTAAAAATTTAAACCGGTCCCATAATGTAATAGTAGACTTCACGTCCTTACACATCAAGTTGTATCCCAAATTATATCTCCCTTTTTTGGTATGCTTTCCATGATGACAAGAATCTTTTTGTACCAAAATAAAAATTGTCAAGATATATTCAAAACAATGTTTGAAATCTTGAAGGATAGGTATATTTCATTATTATACCCAAGCCTTATCCATTAGGATACGAAGTCAATGTCCCATTCTATAACAAATATCATCCTTGTCCTAAAAACCCCTCTAATTGCCTATGAGATTGCAATTGGGGGTATTGTTATGAAATGTAAAATTTCATAACAACATAATCTATTTGAGAGACTTCACTATTCTACTCATTGTCTTGTAATTACTCAAAACATCATTTAGACATCCTTATTTTGATTTCATATTCCTATCAGCCAATTTCTAATAGTCTTTATCCTTTTGGGACAAGACCACACTAGGTCAAATAGGGCCATAACCTAGCCTTGTCCACTAGTGTGGTCTTATCTCTCACACTCTAATAGTTACTTTTAAACTTCAAGACACTTAATGTTAGACCTCCCATGCTTTTATAAAATTAAATTAACAAAAATATTTCAAATCAACCTCTATATAAACACATCAAATCCATTATAGGCATCACCTAGCAACTTATAAATTTTTCAAAACCACTCTTTATACAAGCTACTGCACATTGATCAAAAGAGACATATTATTCCCAATTAAAGTTATAATTTATTCTATAAGTCAAAGGTGAAGTATAAATATATTTTATTGTAGGACAAGGGTATTCATTATTGAGTATTCAAATAAATTTACTAATTGCATCCATATATTGTAAGTATCAATATTCACACACTCACTCTAGGAGGGAGAACTACATTGACCTAAGGCCCTTTGGGCTATGTAAGAAGAACTCATATTACACAAGGTTTTTTGAGGAAATCTTAGCTATTCCCCTTACTCAATTATCCTCTTTAAATTTTATGTATATTTGATTTATGTGTAAGAACTAGGGCTTTAACACCATGGGTACTTCTGCATGATAAATCAACACCCACAGACAATCAACATACCACCTCTAACAAGTGCATATAATTGATCAATAAAATCACCTACACAACCAATGTAGATGTGGCCACAATCAAACACACAAGGCTTCAATGTACCCCTTTTACCCTAGTGAGGCCATGTCCCAGTACACTACAAGATTTTGTTTTCAAGAATGACACACTTCAAATATCCTCCTAGTTAGTTCCACATTAATAATATACCTTCATAGTTAGCATAAGTCATATTTTGTATAAATAGATATACACATTTCATTAAAATTTATTATTTATATCTCAATTCATTTTATGTAATTTACTATATTTTGAATCTAGATTTTTTATATTCTACATATCTGAATAATATTTCAATTATTTAGTGTTTATGGAATTTATTATATTAAATAAAAATAATATTTAAATAATTTCATTGTGGTGCATCATAAGACTACCCCATATCACCCTCAAGAAAATGATATAATATAGGTATTCAATAAGATTATGGGCATAACTTGACAAATGGCAGGCATGAAGATTAGGTTAATCAGGTTTTATCAATACTTTGGACCTATAGAATGCCTTACAAATAGCTAAATAATTATACTCCATTTGAGATAGTATTGGTAAGGAATTGTTTTTACTTGTGGAGTCTTTGGTAACCTCTTTATGAATTGTATGCACCAGCTAGTTAGATGACAACTAGTCTGTCAATAAGCAACTAGATGAACTCATGAAATTGGATTACAAACACATCCTAGCTAAATTGATAAAAGATTTGAAAACAAAATATAAAAATCATGGGATGACAAGAAAATTAACAGGTAATTTTTGTACAATAATGTGCATGATATGTTATATGACTCAAGATATGCAAGGAATCTAGAAAAGCTTAATATTCATTGGTTGGGACCTTATGTTATTCATTATGTTTTAGAAATAGACACATGACAAATGCATACTTTGGATGAAAAAATGATGCCTAACCAT
Organism: Torreya grandis; assembly: GCA_037957365.1. Lineage (NCBI taxonomy): Eukaryota > Viridiplantae > Streptophyta > Pinopsida > Cupressales > Taxaceae > Torreya > Torreya grandis. Next base: position 3,435,165 of record JARHVA010000854.1, on the reverse strand, counting down.
TTAAATAAGAGTAGGCTTAAGACTTTTAATTTTTAACTCTTAATAAGCTACTCAAATAATGCATATGCCAAGATGTAATACCAAAAACTTTTCTTTCTTTCTATTTTTTGTTATTTTTTTGTTTTTGTAAATAAGCGTGAATGTTTTGATATGTATAGTAGATTAAAAATAAATCCAACATTATTATAATTCTAGTTGGGATATTTGAGTGGGGAATCCTATGGATTCTTATGTCATACATATAAGTAGTTATCAAAATGAATTTTTACGCCATTTTTAGCATGAATCCATTTTGTCTCTTTTATTTGCTAATAAGATCTAGATTTTTTTCATGTGTTATGTTGTGTTAATTTTATAGTAGATTAAAAATAAATCCAACATTCTTATAATTCTAGTTGGGATATTTGAGTGGGGAATCCTATGGATTCTTATGTCATACATATAAGTAGTTATCAAAATGAATTTTTATGCCATTTTTAGAATGAATCCATTTTGTCTCTTTTATTTGCTAATAAGATCTAGATTTTTTTCATGTGTTATGTTGTGTTAATTTTATTTTCATAGGTAAAATATGTCTCTTGATTGATTATTATTATGAAAAACTCATATACTAGGAGGATTTTTCCAATGTATTAGTCATGTACATCCACACGAGCATGGTGAAAGAAGTAAATGGTGTCTCTTTTGAAGGACATCTTGTGCATGTATTTGAATATGAAATTATAAACTAAAATATATGCTATAGGACCACACACATAATTATTTTGGAGTAGGTTGAAATGAGAGATTAACACCGTCTAGATCAATTTAATGGAAAAAATGCACATATACAACCAAATATCTAAATATGTGAGTTGTGTGGGGCATGAAGGCATGAATAAATGGATTACACATTGCACCCAATAAGTCAAGAAGAAATAAAAATTATAATTTTCACCTAAATGAATAAGCATAAGGATGACATCACCATGAGTTAATATGGGTGTATGAAAATGTTAATAATAGAAAAAAAAATGGAATGGTAAGCATCGTTAAGGAAATTCGTGTTAGTTGGTGCTATAAATTGACCCTAACATAAAAATTTCATTACTTAAGAATTTTTTGAATTTGAGAGAGCCATAAATCAAAGAGTGATCAAAACATATAGGGTGTGCCCAATATTGTGAATAAATTACAAGTTTAAGGAATATTTGAGGAAATAAATTGAAAGATGATTGAAACTTGGATCGATTGCTACTAAAATTTGGTTCATTGAATTTTTCTCATTGAGTCAAAATAAGTCTTGAGCTAGGATGTCAACTTTGCATTGATGATATTTTAGGTCTATCACACTATCGATCATTTCAGATCTAGGCAAATTTTGTTTTGTTTATGTTAATTATTGATTTTGATCAGTGATTCACCCTTTGAACATTAATGAGGTACCCTTTATTTAATGACCACCACCTCCATCTCTACATCTATAGATGCAGAGATTGCTAGAGCGAGTGAGCACAACTATGGAAATAAAGTAGGCAAGGAAATTAATCTTGAAGGTCTTCCATGAGTTAACGTTGATGACTCCAATTCTCCATTACCTGATGTTATTTTGGATGTGCCTAAATTTGATAAAGCTTGTCACTTATTTGAAAATTTTACTTTAATTGCTTATTTTGTTAGCTGAGTCCCCCTAGAGAGCCTTTTAAAGTAATGGGTTCACAACCACTAGCAAGGCCATGGTGTGAAACTTGAGGGAGTCTAAAACCTTACAAAGGGATTTTTTTTGTTTCACATTTCTAACCCAAAACACTATAAAGCTATTGTTAACCATGGGCCTTGGTTCATCTATAAGACTTTGGTTGTGGTTTCTCACTGGACTCAAGACTTTCAAGTCTCTAAGCATGCAAAATTGAAAGTTCATGTCTAGGTTTAATTCAATGTCCTATCACTCCCCCTCTATGGTTCTATTGACCAACTCATAAAACCCATAAAATGCTTCATCTACCATAAGTAGACTAAATTTTATATGGATCATCCTCAGAAGAGGGTTTGTGTGGAGGTTGATTTATCCTATGATTTAAAAGATTCTATTGATATACAAATTAGCACTAACCATTTTTCTAAGCATGTTTTGTATATCAACTTATTGAACACTTGATTTCAATGCCAATCCTCAGACCACATGATCCAAGAATGCCATCTGATGGTTTACATGCCCCTTACTCCTCAATAAAAAGGTGGATATGATGCCAAAGCTTCAAATGGCAATATTGATGGTTGGATTACCATCACGAATAAAGAAAATAACTCTTCCAATGGTGGTGGTAGGCCACAAACTTTTTAATTCCAACCTATTGGTAATAATATTGTGATAACCTCTATTGACAAGGTTGTCATGCCCACCAAAGTATCTCCACCTATTATGTGTATGCCACATGTATTGACCACACTGGTTGAGATACCACATCAGTGTCATGATTACAACCTTCTCTTTGGGTGAGTACCCTCAAGGAAGATAAGATCTTGGTCACTTTGGATCAAAAATCTATTTTATAACATTATTGAAGCCCATCTCTATCCCCTGAAGAGGAGGAATATATGGATCACAAGCAGCAACCATTTAGAATGAATGATTACATACCCAACAATATTATGTCTAACAAGTTTGCCACATTATAAGGTCTTTTTTAGGAGATTGACATACACCTCAATCTTGTCTAGTGATTTTATACTCATGGAATGTTCAAGGTCTTATTGATCCATCGTGTAAGTATGTGGTCAGGAACAGTTGTTAGTTTTTTAGTAACATGAAAATTCTTTATTTACAAGAAGTCAATATTTATGGCTTCTTGCTACAGAATGCAATATGGATCATTTGGCCTAGGGCCATTTATCAGGCCACTAGGCATGACACTGGGCATGGTGGGGTTGTCACTTCTTTGGTTATATAACTTAATTATAACATTATTTCTTAGAGATTAGACCCCACCCATCAGGTGGTGTGGACCCTTTTTTATTTCAATAATTGCATTATTGGGATGGTTAATTTATATGCCTCGAATGATGTTATGGAGCAGGTATCCATGTGGATATGGTTGGTTGAGTCTCTCTAAGATGCCCATTAGATCCTCTACAGTGACTTTAATATGGTGGAGTTAGTTGAGGATAAAGGACACCTTTTAATGTCATGGTGTGTTGGAAAGTGAAAAGCATGGTTCTACATGCATAACAAACTTGGATTTTTTTATCCTAACCACCACTGGAGAAAGGATTAAGGTTCCTCATGGTTTACCTAGTTTAAATTTTTCCAAGGGGATGATAGGGTACTTTATCATCTCAATAAAGCTTTGCTTGCTAAACAATATCTTTTATATTTTTCTCCAATCAAAGACAGGCTTGTTTCTATCATTCCTAATACTTTTCTCTTAGACCATCACCCCATTTGATTTAATTTTGAATGGACTTCTCCTCAAGTCAAGCCTAATTCCACATAATTATGTCTCAATACTGCCAACCTCAAACATGAAATAGTGGTGGGGAATATAGTTAAAATTTGGAACTTAGTTCCTCAATGTGAAGGAGATACTGGTTGGATTTAATGGTGTTCTAAGGCTCTAAATTGCACTTACACATTTCTTTGGATCTATGGTAAGCAAGTAGTTGTGTTCAGATGATGTTTGCATAATGATACAAGATGTGAGTTTATAAATTCCTCTTAGGAACTAGAGTAAGATCCTTTTAATTTTCACCTTCAAACTCAAGTAGCACAATGGAGGCACAGATTCCAGATTGAGGAAACATACAAAACCATAGGATCTTAACTAAGAGCTCATATGCACTAGATCAAAATTAGTGATAAAGCATATAAGGACTTCTTTTCCCCCCTCCATTATAGAAAAGTTGTTGATAGAATCAAAGCTATCAAGGAATAAAATGTAAGAATTACTAAACTTCCTAACATTCTGCAAGCCTTTGTGCACCACTGCTATGGTGTTTTCTCAATTCAAGATTCTTATCTAGAAAGGGAGGTGGCCCTCCTTCGATGTCTTCAGGTAGTGCCTTACAAATTTTTTAATCCTCAAAGAATTTCTTGTGATAGGAATTTATCTCTCAGTTACCTTCATGAGGCTATTAAACAAATGGTAGTGAATAAAGCTCCAAGAATTGATCGTTTCCCCTATGATTTTTATCAAACCCTATCAGACACTATTGGTCCTGATCTACATTGGGTTTACACTAAAGCAATGCTAACTAATCCCTTGGGAACCCTTATCAATCAAGGTAATATTAAATTCAACCCCAAGCCTGGTGATCCTAAAATCATCACAAACTAAAGACCTATTATTTTGTTCAATGTCTCCTATAATATTACTACCAAAGCTCTAGATCTCAAGGTAAAACACATTCTTCCTTTGATTATTCAAAGTGAACAAACAAGGTCCATACAAAATAGTTTCAACTTGGACAATGTCATCATTATCTAGGAAGGTATGGAATGGTCTAGGATTTCTAATCAAAAGGCCTTGTTTGTTAAAATTGACTTTAAAAAGGCTTATGATCACATTAAGTGGCCCTTCATTTTTGCAATGCTTTAGGCACTGGGGTTTAGCCCTAAGTTTATGAAGACTATTAATATGTTTTTTTAAGATGTAAGGGCTTGTACTACTATCAATGTCACCCAATCTTATTAATTTTAGCTACATCACTCAATAAGGCAAGGTTTTCCTTTAGCCCCTTCCTTATATGTTCTTGCAGTAGAAGGATTATTCTATCTTTTAGCTAATTATACTGCTAGGGGTTTGGTGAAAGGCATTTCTCTCCCTCAATCTAATAAATAACTTCTAAATGGTCATTTCATGGATGAATCCTTTTTCACTCTCTAAGAGGAGGAACAATCCATTAAAAATGCTATGGAATGTCTACACATTTTTTGTTTAGCCTCAGGTTCTTCCATTTGATGGAGAAAGACCCAATGTTATAGGTAGTATATGGGCCCCAAACCTCCTTGGATTAAATAATTTCAATGGAAATGAATTCTACTAGGAGTGTAATTCAAGTTTCTAGGCATTATTTTTACCTTTTGGGCTTCTCCCTCTAACTTATGTTCATATGTAGTGTAGAGAGTCAAAAAAATATTTCCTTTTGGATAACTAAGCCTCTGTCTTTAGCTGGTATGTTTCAAATATGCTCTAAAGTTTTGGCTGCTATGCATGTGTACTATTCCTCCTATTGGGCCCCTTCTAATCTTGCCTATAGTAAATTATAAAATATTTTAAGAAATTTTCTTTGGGATAATTCATAAGGGCACAAGGGTTTCCACAGAGTTGCTTAGAATATTTGTTGTCACCCCAAGGAATTAGGGGGACTGGGTCTTCTCAAAATTAAACTCCAAGTGTTGGCTCTAGGGTCCAAATGGATAATCATAAGTCTTTTTAGGGATGAATCTTTGAATATTTTTCTTCACCATTATATCTCTTAAGGTTTCCCCTATGGCAATAAAGCATGGCAAGGCCTGGGGCTTCACTCTTTGTTTATCACCCCAGTGCCTATCAAAATTAAAGGGTCTTTTGTTATTCAATGTTTATGGAAGGCTTGGGAGAAGCTTAAACCTTACCTTAGCTAGGCTGGTGATGGTTTATAAATGACCTCTCCCTTAACTCTCAATCTCTTTGGTGGTCTCCTTGTCTCAATTTTCATAATGTTCCCTTTGCCCAAGTGCCCTGGGTTAAAGGATTATGCCTTTTCAAAAAGGCATAAAGGTTATCAGTGACATATTTTGTAAAGAAATCAAGGTTTGGCTCATTTGGTAGTAACTTCAAACTAAGTATCAATTAATAAATTTAGATGCATAAGCTATTAAAAAAATTCAAAGCTTCATACTTGATGACTATTTGTATAAAATTGGAGTTGATTCTCTTATTCCAAGGTGGAGGGATTAGCATTGGCCTCCACCTACCCCTATAACTCAATATAATCCATGGTTGGGATATCAATAACTGGCCCCTCAACATATTCTAGTTGATATGCTCAATATTAGATGGAATATTCATTCTCGTGATAGGATTTAGGTTAGATGCTTCAACACAATGTGGTTTGCTTCTATTGAGCCCAAAAAAATTCACTTTTTATGGTGCCTTATATACTAAGGTTTATCTATGGGTGACCAGCATAAGAATATGGTTGTGCATAACCCCATCTACCAGGCTTCTCAATAACCATAAATAATCAAACATCTCTTTTGGTTTTGTTCACATGCTCAATCTGCATGGCACTAGATCCATTCCCTTTTCTAGCCTTTTTGCCTAGAATTCTTCATGTGGAAGATGGCTCTCTTTGGGGACTCAAATTTTCTACATGCTTAATATAATATATTTTGGCAGATTTTTTTAGCCAACATTTTGTTTAAAATATAGAAAGCTAAGAATTATGTTTGTTTTAATCATGAGGAGATGGAACGTAATTTTTATATTTTTAACAAAAGTATTATTCTTTCTAATGTCACTCTTCAGTTCAAATCCAAATAGACAAGGTCTATCTAGAGCTCAACCAGCTTTAGTTTTTGCTCAATCACTAGGGGAATGCCCCATGTGCAGTCATCTAGAACCTTTGATACCCCATAGTCTCCTTCACCCCCCAAGTATGAGGATGTGGACCAAAGTGGCAATGATCTAGACCAAGATGTAGGAGCTACTCCCCATGATAGTCACCACCTCACTTGCCTTCTCCTTGTTGTAGTGATCAGAGTGTTTCCTCTCACTCTAGAGGTAATGGTAGGGGATGGGGATCTCCTCCCCCATCCTAAGATGGTGATAACATAGGTTGGGATCTACCTCCCCAAGGTAAATCCCCATGCCTAGATTTGGCTACTTCCCTTGAAAGAAATCAAACTAAAATGTTGGAATAGAAATAAAATTTTGGTTGGGGTCCCTTACTTGCTAATGGATATCCTCTAGCCATGGGAGGATGGGGTGATAAGCCTTTCGGTCCTCCATATCCTCTACCTCCCAGAACATCCATGTTTGATGCTATTGCATAAGTGCTCTCATTAATGATATTTTTATTTTGGTTTCTTTGCTTTTTTGGCATGTGATGTGATGTAGTTTTTTTTAGTGTGGTCACTTTATGTCCACACTTTATGATTTTTCCTGAGTGGTTTATGTTTACCCTTGGTGTGGTATGCTCATGGGGTGTGATTTTTTCCACCCATTTTTTGTATGATTAGCATTTTACCATATCTTTTTTTATATGAATATATAGTGCTTCTTAATCCAAAAAAAATGGGCCATCAGAATAAAATTTGATTAAATGTATAAGGAAAATAAGTTCAAAGGAGCATATCTAGCATTAAAAATTATTGAATTTAAGATTCAAGGAAAAAAATAGGTTAAAAAAGGTTTAATTATCAAGGGTTTTCATGAGAGGATAAAAACCAAGGATGTCACTAGAAAAGAGACTAGTTTCCATGGCAACTATAATCAAGAAGCACCTACAAGCTTTTAAATGAAGAGAGGGTGAATTATTTGTCATATAGGAATTAATAAAATAAATTTTGAAGGGAAAAAATCTAAAAGAGGCATCAAATTAAATCACTGAGATGCAATTCCCAGAATCATGTCTATGTAGAAAATAATGAGACTCCAAGTTAGATCAATGTAGGAATGAAAACTATAACCACCTCATGATGAATAATGAGTTGGGCCTTAAAAATGACTACATATTAGAAGGAATAAATATGGGTACAGATGGAATGATGATTTCTGATGCTAGGTTTAATATTCCTTTATAAAATATTAAGGTGTTCCATCTCTTTGAAATTCCATATTTGAGAAAGCATGAGAAGTTAGTAAGGTTCATCCTTTCACCCATACACAAGAATAGGATCTAATTCATTGGGCATAAGAATAAAATCTCATCATGATGCATAAATAGATTGACTTGGTTATCATGCATAGGGGAAGAAATTAAATAGGTAGAAACAAACACCAAAGGTATCAAAAGACTTGCCAAGATTATAAAATATAAGCATGAAAACTTCTCTTTTCCTATTGAGCATTTAAATGATTAGGGCAACTATGTGGTAACATGCCTGGTTAGCACAAATTTTTGCATGGTAAACCACTAGGAAAAAATTAACAAAGTAATATTTATATATCATACATATGATGGGCACTAAGAACATTCAATTCAATATCATAAAATTTATTTGTAGAAACATTATTGAAAGCACCAAGAAGGCCCATTATATATTAGAATCATTTATATGAGGCATGATCATTATTTTACTTGTGATTGATCAAATTGGAGTACCAAAAAAGGTGTGTTTATGTATTTTTGTTCATCCACTATGGGATGCATCTTTAATAAAAAGGTAAAAAAATGGCATGTACCCTAGCTCATACAATAAAATAAAGAGTGTAAATATGGATAAATGGTTTGATAACATGGGAGAGGCATTTAGTGATCTATGGCACACTCTATATGGAATGTTGGAAGCATATAATATTTATGTTGAATATGTATTGATGAGACACCATTCCTTAGCAAAAAATAGATTTGAAAGTGGCAATATGTACAGCTAGCTAAAGTTTCCATTTGGTATCTCGGCTCATTATTGTGAGAGAATTTTGAAGAGAATATGAAATGCATTATAGAAGAAGGTTAAATTTTATAAAAAATATATGAGGATATTTTGATGTTCAAGGTACCCTACAAGTAACCTACCAAGGTGATCTCGGATGAAGATAATGATTCAGATGATAAATCCACCGAAATTGTATTTTTGCTTGTGTAAATAGTGGGAAAAGACAAATATCCTCATGTTGGTCACATTTCATGTGATTTAAATTCCAATAAACACAAAGGAGAGTTTCATATACAACCAATACAAGAGCAAGTAGTAGAAAATGATTCAAAGGCTAATCCCATAAAATATGATGATAAAGATGAGGGTGTTACCCTTAAATTAAATAATAAGAAAGGGGCACATGAAAAATAAATTGTAGTAGGGCCATAGAATGTATCATATTCAATCTTAAGTTACACAAACAAAGGCACATGTGATAGCTAATTCAAAGCTAAAATCTGACACTAAGGAATCTAAGCATGTGAATTCTACATAAAATTTAGATACAAGGATGATGAGGATAACGTAACACTCTAATTTTATAAGGGCACCTACACCTCTAAAAAATTTTCCATTTATACAACCTTATCCATTAGATCCCATAACAAATATAAGGGGAACTTCCAATGTGCCTTCCCATACAAAGGACAACTTTACACCCACACCACTAAAAATGATACAGTGGTAACATAAAATCCAACATAGGAGTTAATAAAAGATAACCCACTTAGTGTGGTCACTCAGTATTATTTGGATGGGGAGGATTCTCAAGGACCATCAATCATGGATATTTCATAGAACAAGAATCCCATTGATGATGAGGTGAGCACATAATAGGAAGACAACACCACACTGGTTAATAAGATAACTATGTTGTAAAAAGAATCATTCTTGGATATTTGGAAGAATATTGTGAGGTGGATGATGAATAAGAAATAGATAATGAAAAAAGAGAGTAAGAAAAAGAGAGAGAAGAAGAAGAAGAAATGGATGAAGGATTTTGAAATAAAATAGATAAGGGTGAAGGTGATAAAGAAATGAATGATGTAAACTAGGCCTAGCACAAGGAAATGGAGGTAAATACACATGAAATAAATATGCAGCATGAGTTTGGCTATATTTATCTTAATCCATGCATAAATATGCACCAAGTGAAGAAGAGACCACTTATGAAGGATAGGATATAATAAGAGAGTTGGTCTAGAAGAATATATAAGGGGAATATTTATTCCTATGAAACCTATTGTGCAAATAAAGTGCCTCCGAAAAAACATGGAATAAATTTTAATTTATTCTTGATACCCACCTTGAAGATATTTTATTTGAGGAACTTGTGACTTATGTGTAAATTGAATAACTATACCCAATTAATGAAGAAAAATATATCATGCACGTGGATAAAAATAACAACACCGCTACATATAGTAAATTATCACTCTTAGAGATAAATTACTCAAACATTTTTCCAATATATCTCACAATGATCCCCATTTGATGTAAGGATTCCCTTTTAAATGTATTAAATAAATCAATGGGCTTATATTGGTGGTATATTAAGTTATTATCAAAATGTAAAATCACCATTATTGATTAATTGGAACAAGAAGAAAATGAAAAGGGGCAGGTAGAATTTGATAAGAAAATATAGAATTGTGAAAATATCATAACTTAGCTCCAAGAGAAGGTGAACCTTGTAGATTATTTATTTCAAAATTTAATGTAGTAAACAGAGATGATTAATGAATGCCTACTTGAGAAGGAAATAATGTAAAATGAGTTTGAAACAAAATAATTTTCAAACTAAATACAGGGCTGAGAGGGTTAAAATACTTAAGGATATCAATAAGATGAAAATTTATATTGAATAAAGGTAAAAATAAATGGAAAAGAGATTGACAATATTGTATTCTAAAATGATGGATGAAAAAAATATAGTGTGTAATGCATATGAAGGATATGTACCACAAATCAAAGCTACAAAACAAAAGGAAAGGGAAAATAATACCAAGCCTATCCATCATAGAACTTATCTATTGAGATTCTAGGTAAGGTACTTATGATTGAGGTTGAACTTGAAATACGAGGTCTTTTTTAGGATGAAATAAATAAGACTGGGCTAGATTTTTTATAAGAACATCATGTGATTGATGGGTTGTCTGGAGATGGACAATAGGATTATTTTTGGGTGATATTATCTTACAATTTTGATAAAGCATGAAAGTGAACACATGATTTTATTATTATTTGGAGAGTAAAAATGGTGAATATATTTTGATAGGTAGCATGAAAAGGCATAGGGTAGATGAAACATATATACTAGGTGCTATAATAATTTTGATGAAGTCCAATAGAGCACCACCAGGCTAAATGGTATACAAAGAAGTAGTTGTGTAGTTTTACTAAGAAAAAATAGAGTGCTTGGATCAAAAGGACCAACCACTAATGTATCACATGTGCCAATGATATAACTATGGCTGAGTTGAAATACAAATAATAATGAATGAGAGGGAGGTTACACAAACCATAGAGCATGAATTTAGGAAAACCAATCTAAGGAATAGGTAGAAGGAGAGACTCTTTAGAGAGTGATACATTAATAAAAGTCATTTGTTGAAATGATTTAAGTTGATCTAACACAAACCAATGCAAATATAGGTTTTATTTTGTCAAGAAACCTTATTAAAAATAGTTATTCACTACTATATTCAGAAATAATTATGCTTATTAAAGATTATGTATTTATTCACTATAATTTTAAATTAGTGGCTTGTAGCTATAAAATTTCACTTTGCTTCTTAGTTTGAGGATGTTGATCCTATTTTTTATGTTAGTGATGTTTTTTATGTTGTTGATGTTATTGTTGTTACCTTTAAAGTTTCAAAAATGTGAAACATTGATGTAATGTTGATATTATATAGTATTTTTATGCCAAGGACCCAAATACATTCATTAATGGCTACAATTTCTATCTAAAGTTTGCCCACTTAATATTTAGTATTATGATTTTTTTTGCTTTTGGAATGCACCTATAACTCCCATTTATTTCTATATTAAGTTTCCTTACTCAATATTTAGTATTAAGATGTTGTTATCTATTATGAGTGAATCATGAACAAATATATTAAGTCGTCTCTTGATACTAATCAAATGTGCCTCGTAGTCTCTCTTTGTGTATTTGATGAGCATGTAAGCATGTTTGTGTGATATGTTGATACGATGACTACTATCTATTTAAATGTAGTCGTTAAGATAGTTTATTTGGCACATCAAAATATACTAAAACATACTTATATTGTAAGATAACCTCTAGAGATAATTGGTTCTATTCCTACTCTAATTCATAAAAGGAAAAAAAAATCAAGGAAATTTGGAAAGAGAAATAAAATAAAATAAAATTATACACTAGAATGGAAATGATTAACTCCCTACCATGACAAACATAGAGATACTTATCATGTAATAAGGATAGTGATAATAATGCAAAGTAATAGAATAAAAGAGGTGATATCTAATTTAAATATGGGAATGAAATTAGATAAGTAAGAATAAAGTTAGAGGATAGACAAATAAGAATCATATGAGCTTTTATCAATTAAAAGATAATTGGTGTAGGTCTTATTTTATTCAATAAAAGGCTCAAGGTAAATCCTACATGGAATTAGTAAAGGCATATATACTATATTATAGGAAAACATGTACTTATACAAATTCTAGGAAATCAACCATTTGCTTAAAATATCTCATTGCATACATAAAACAGGAAGAAGATATCAATTTTCAACTACCCACTACCAAATTAAATGATTATTTTTAATACCAAATCTCTCATTTTGCATGTGCTCTGTCCAAATTGGTCAATTATCATTGTTACATATTCCAATCAAATTTTTATGATGTTCATACTTTCCCATGCTTAACATGAAAGTTCAATTTTTAATTTATCTGATTTTATATTAAAAATTAAACTTTAATATAGTTAGCTATGTACTCTCCTTTTAAATAATATAAAATATTTAATCCCCATAGATTTTTTTTTTTCTTACAAAATATTTTATTTAGCATGGGCTTATGTGCTTTCCCTTTGAATAAAATAAGATAGTTCAAATCATTTATGCTACACGTAGCTTTTCATTTGTATAGCTAGCTTCATTTAAAATCCATAAACTTTTTATTTAAATTAGAAAGATGATCTCACTAATTAAATAAAGATTTTATCTCTAGAAAATTTTAAGTAAACATATTATCCTTTGATAAATATTGAAGCTTTAGTTGGACCATTTTCTATAAAGAAAATTAAGCTAAGAAATAATTGAAGCTTGGTGTTGAAATTTCCCAACACATACCATAGATCATGGTGAATAAAATATTTTGAGGATATGTGGTGACTAAAACACACAACTAAAATCAAGCATACATATGTAAAGTTAAAATAGACAAGTAAAATGTTGAAAAAGTAAAACTTTCAAGAGGAAGAATCAAAAGGTGAAATTCAAATCAGAATGGTAAGAAGTCATGAAAATTCAAATAAGTGGAAAAAAATGACCGATCCAAAAAGTAGAATTAAAATCAATGTAAGATGGAAAAAATACACCACAACATCCTTAGAGCTAATTTTTAATATCAATGACTATATATATATATATATATATATATATATATATATATATATATATATATATATATATATATATATATATATATATATAGTGCTTGTTCTGTAAGATCCTAAATAATCATTGTAAAATGTAAGTTCAAAAGCATAAGTCTCTCTAGTATAACATGAATTTAGGAATCCACCATTCATAACATATCATAGGTGTGTGTGTGTGTGTGTGTGTGTGTGTGTGTGTGTGTGTGTGTGTGTGTGTGTGTGTGTGTGTGTGTGTGTGTGTATGTATGGTGCTTATTCTACAAGATCTTAAATAATCATTGTAAGATGTAAGTTCAAAATCACAAGTCTCTCTAGTATGACATGAATTTTGGAATCCATCATTAATAACATATCATAGGTATTTTATATGTGTTTTATTTTGATTCGCTTGCTTCTTAGGTACCCATTTTGTTTAAAAGTGATGTTCAAGATTGTTCAACTGAATAGTAAATATTTCTAATTCGAGGCATATGGTATTTTAAGTTCAAATTTTCTATATGATTCCTATTATATGTAGTAATTTAAACTTCATTTTTATGAGATGTACTAGAGTTAAAGAAGTAAGAGTTTAATGGTTTTGTTTTAACCTTTTAGGACTTAAAAAAATTAAATCCTATATTGTTAAATAGTTGAGTATGCTAAATTAGGGTAATAATATGTTATAAATATAGCCATTGATTTGTTACAGAATTGAGTAGCTTTGACTTTTCTAAAAATAGTAATAAATAATGCAAGTAAGAATTTAGCTGGAAAATAATTGAGTTAGATGATCTAAAGGTTATAAACTAAGGTAAAAGCTAGTTTGAGTGTCACAAATAGGATCTCGATGTCATAACCTATCCTAGATAATATCACCCTAATTGGATAGCAATGCCATTATTGGAAATGTGGTGGTAGTGCCCTGATATTGGTAGTAGTGTCCTTTGTGTAGGACTATCCCAAACTTTTGGGTGCTCTTGTGTTTGGATCTCTCAGATTTATTCTTGTATGTACAAGTTTTAAAACCCTATATATTACCTATAATGACTAATTTTGAGATCAAAATCTTAATCCTTCATGTATCTAAGGCATCCAGTTGATACAATCCAAAAAGTGTGTTTATTACTGGGGTAGGCTCGACATCCTCAACACCTTGCTATGATGAGAGTTGCCTACATACTAATACTCTGAGGAAGGATCAAGCCTAACGTAGTTCTCCCCACCTAAGTGTTAGTACAAGTGCAAGATAAGCTAGTATGATAGTGGCCTTAAGTACCTAAAATGTTCTTAAGATTATAAATCTAGGTAATATGAGCTTAAAGATATTTTAGATGGTAGTATGCAAAAATGGGGCAAAATATGGATTGATGATCTTAATTGTGCACAACTTATTTGAGTTTGAGTGTGTATTTTGCATCTGCTTTCCATCTACTAGTTAGAGGGATAAAATTCATGTATTTATACTATTTTTAGCCTTGTGTGGGTGCTAAAAGAGGTTTAGACCAACCCTGGGAGGTTCTAGATTTGAAAAGATATATGTTTTGGGAAAAGAGAGGGAAAGGACAATAGTGCCATTTTTGGGACATTAGCATCATGTGGTGCTACTCTCCTTATTATGGTGCTAGTGTCCATCTAGGAATAACACTAGGCACGAAGGGCTAGGATCAATAAATGAGGGTGTGGGATTACTTTAGGGATGATTAGGGATGTATGTGGCCTACATGAAGGCTACGTAAGTATGATAATAGGCTCTAGGATAAGTCTAGGGATAGGTAATCTCAAGTAGCACTCAAATACCACTTTTAGGTGATTACATTCCCCCCCCTTATTTTATAAATGTAGCAAAGTGAAATGACTAGAATAAAGGAAAAATAATCGTACCTAGATTTACTTAAGAGGTGAAGCCCATAAAGCTAGGTCTGAATATGTGAATCATGCTCCAATGCATGTCCTAAAAATGAAATGTGCATAAATTAGTTGTTAATTAAAATATAATAAAATAAAAAGACTAAACTAAGCAAATAAGTAAAACTGAGTAAAGATATATGAGAGAGGAAAGGAATGAATACACCTCACTAGGTACATGAACCATTGCATAAATCTAGTGATAACATGTGTGTGTTCATGTATATAGTGATCAATCGATGAATATCTTAGACTTAGCTGATGGATTTCTCAATCCTCATGTGTGGGTGGCTCAATAACTCAATCTGATTTTCACTTCATCATTGCCCACCCTTGCTTGGTGGATCAAGACTTGTGAATAGCTTAGATTGAAATAATAGTGTGTCCAACCCTCTTATGTGGGTATCTTAAGAACTCAAGTAAGCTATGACTCCATCATTGCCCACCCATGTGTATTAGATGTATTTGAAACTAAAACTATGTGATGTAACTAGAAATGTCTAACTTGGTATGTCATCTCTATGACCACTTAGGTAAATTAGGCAACTCTAGGCCACTTGGGAATGCCAACTACTATAGATGGAGTAAGGCATGAAACTGGTGTGAAATCTATAATATGATGTCATGTGTATACAATGTAAAGAATGACATGGAATTTATCATTCCATCTAATCAACTAGTGTGTAAGTGAGTATATAAAAAAATGTGTTATGCACATGCCCCCAAATCTAATATTTAAACATATAGATTATGAACTAAGTTGTAATAATCTATAACTGGGTATCTAAACTAAATATAAGAATGGTCATGTTGCACATGATGCCCATAATCTGAGTAAACTAGTATGAATCTAAACTAAACTAGTATGAATTTGAGCAAAATTGATAAATCTATAATTGAATCTATGTAAACATGTACTTTACCTATTATACTTTTTTGGCCAATCTAGCTTTTACTAAAATTAAGGCTACTAGATAGTAATGTCATGTCTTGGATAGTAACACCATTATTATATATGTGGTGCTAGTGTCTCAATTTGGGTCATAGTGTCCTTCTGGTCTGATTTTTGTGCAACTAATCTCTGTGTCACTATTTTCCTAGTGTGTTTACCTAAGTGTGGTTTCTATAATCTAAGCATGTGTACTAAAAAATGTAATGTGAGTGTAATATAGGAGCTTGATCTTGGTGCAAAACCCCTGTGAATGCCCCCTCTTTTGAGGAGAGTTGTTGAACCTATGCAATAACTATCCTCAAAATAAGTAGCTCTGTAAAATGTGTGTTAGCCAAATCATATATGATAACTACATAATAATCCAATATAATGTGCATATATAATATTAAAATGTAAGATAATTTGAGCATAAGTTTGTAATTTACAAATTATGTCATGTCTAGCATTCACAAGGGTGTCAATATAGATATAATAATGTATTTAATAGAAAATCTAAGTAAAAATTGAGTAACTACCTAAGGAGAATGGGTATGATGTCCATCATGGCACCCAAGTAGGGAAGGGATATGCATGATGTCCCTTATGGAATCAAAAATTATTATGTGAAATAAGTAAGAGATAAGTGTCATGATCATGATGCATATAAGAAAGCATACATACAAAACACATTAGTCACGTAAATTAGGCCAAGGGGCCACAATACAAGGGACATGGGGACATGTCACTAAATCTAAGAAAGTAAGACATACAAGGACATGTTTAAATGTCCACATACACAAGCAACAAGTAAGTTGGATTAGAGCCACATAGAATGACATGTTCAAATGTTTGCATACACATTCAATAAGGCACACACAATAACATGGGCACATGCCCAAAGCATACATATTTTGAAGTAGAAGTAGTGTAGATCAAAATAGTAATGGAATATTCAAATGCCCTTGAATAGAATAGCATAGAGATACAATCAAGTCTAAACTAGGTAAGATATAATGAAAGTATGCATGAATATGTAATACAAATATGTGTAAGAGTTAGGATGTACATATATTGAGTCTAATTTATTAGTAATCAATAAAAATTTTGATTAAGTGAAGCATGATTAATATCAAGATATAACAATGCTAAATCTATGATGTAGAGTTTTAAAAGGTGTAACCTAGTAATCAAAATTATGTATGGGGTGTCCCCAAATGGGAAAATATGTTAAATGAAGAACATGTATATCTATGTTTATACCCTTAGTGGGTAGATAATAGCAAATCTAGATTGGTTAGTGGACTTAAGTCTTATAATAAATATGCAATCACTCAACAAGAATAACTTAAGCATGTATATATGATAAAACTGACTATACTAAGATAGCTAGCATATGTAATATCTAGCAAATATAAGAAATGTAAACATGGCAATGCATATAATCTGTAATTGTGTATTTTATGAGTAAATATTTGAATATGTTATTTTTTCTATTTTTTGGATATAAGTTATGTACAAGCAACATGAAAATTAAACTATATACAAAGAGCAAGAAAGAAGGAAAGTATGTAAAGAAGGGAGGAATGCTACTAATCGATGAGTCTCATAGGAAACTCACTATCAATGTGTCCTATGTTAAATAAAGGAACTATGATCATGCATGTTGTATGAAAGGGAAATTATGGTCCCAAAACTTGCTACAGTAAGTTATCTATATCTATCCCTCCCTATAGATTTATGCTAAGAATTTATGGCACTGATGGTGGTGTCTTGTGAATTATAGGAGTCTTAAGGACCCATCTAGAAGAAGATGTTATATGTGACACAAGTGCCCTGTGATGAGAACCTTGAGAACTCAATAAGACTGATCTCAATAGAAAGTGAAGAAAGGGAGGACCTCTAGAATCTACAAAATATCTCTGATGCATGGGTCTCTCTAATAATTGCCTCTATGGGAGAGTGTGTGTATGTGGTAATATTATCATTATTCAAAATGCGGTGCTAGTGTCTTAATATTGGTGGTAGTGTCCTCTATGTAGGACTATCTTAATCTTCTAGGTGAACCTATGTTTGGATCTTTGAAGTATGTTCTTACATGCATGAGTCTTAAAACCCTATATATTACTTGTTAAGACTAATTTTTTAATCAAACCCTAATCCTCTATATAGCTAGGGCATCTGGTTGATATAAGTTGAAAAGTGTGTTTGTTAGTGTTGTAGGTTAGACATCCTCAACACCATACCATGATGATATTTACATACATACCAATATTTTAAGGAGGGATCACGCCCAATGTAGTTCTCCCCACTTAAGTGTTGATGCAAGTGCAAGTGAAGCTAGTATGATAGTGGCCTTGAGTGTCTTTAATGTGCTTGAGACTAGAAATATAGGTAATCTGAGTTTAGGGCTATTACAGAAGGTAGTATGAAAAAGTAGGGTAGAATAGGGATTGATAACCTTAATTGTGCACAACTTGCTCTGAGTTTGAAAGTGTATTTTGCATCTAATTTCCATCTATTGGCTAAAGGGATAAATTTCATGTATTTATATTGTTCTTATGCTTATGTGGGTGCTAAAAGAGGTTTAAGCTAAACCTAGGAGGTTTTAAATTTGAAAATATATGTTTTTTGGGGAAAATAAAAGGAAAGGACAATAACACCATTTTTGGGACACTAGTGCCATGTGGTAATAGCGTCCTTATTATGGTGTTATTGTCTAATTGGAAGAACACTAGGCACAAAGGTCCAAGATCAAGAAATGAGGGTTTGAGACTACTTTAGGGATGACTAAGGATGCCTTTAGCCTACACGAAGGCTAGGTAAGTGTGATTATAGGATTTAGGATAGGTTTAGGGCTAATCTAGGGATAGGTAGACTCAAATAGCTCTCTTAGCATTCAAATTCCATTTTTAGGTGATTATAGGTTTATACGTTGAAATACAATCATGATTATAAGCATTAAGAGTCTAGTGATCCAATTGAAAGGGTATCTCTTCAAATTTAGTCTCCTTAGAGTAGACAAATACCTAGTTTGGATTGATGAAAATTTGGGATGATGAGTTCCTGATATCTTTATCCTTTTTTCCAAATCTAAATCCAAATTTTAAGGGAGATGGGTGGTGGACCAAGATGTTATTGACATTTACTAGTATTGAAATAAATGTTCATCATAATATTCTTACCTTTATACTTAGAACATGGTATATCAAAAATCATAGAGGATGGGAAAGATATACCATAATATTTATGAGTACATTATAATTGACCAATATTAAATGTATTCATTACATCTCCATATTCACCAAGACTAGATGGTGTAAAGTTAATCTTCAATAGTTATTCATCTACATTATTAGGTTTGTAATCATCTTTTTTTTCATCATCCTAGGCATGAATATACTCACCAATATTACTACTTTCACCCACAACATAAGTATGCATTATTTCCATGTGAATACATTTTTGGGGTGGTATAATATTTAATTGTGATTTGTCAAGTTGTGGGACAAGTTTTTATATGGTATCTATAAATTTGAAAAACTAGAAAGGTGCATCATCTACAAGAAATATATATATATGAAACCCTCATGGACATATTTTAAGAATTTATTTAACATAGAGGTAACTTCATTCACAACATGAATCCATCATCTTATAAGTATAATATTATGAATAACTTTATTTGATATCACTTGAAAATTTGTAGCTAAAGTCTTAGGCCCAATACTTATGTTTAATGTAATTATTCCAAGGGGTTTCATGGTTGATTTTAAAATCTTATTATGAGAATACTTGAAGGTATAAAATACTTATGATAAATTCCAAGTGCATTAATGAAGGCATCACTACATATATTCAATATTGAACCATTATCTATGAGGACCCTCTTGATTCTTACACAATCAATTTTAACTTGAATGTACAAGGAAAGGTTTTGGGAAATGATATTTTTACAACGTATGTCTTTTGATTAAAAAGAGGTGATATTCTCATAATTTGTGTATGTGTTAACAATAAAATAAAAGTAAGTAGATTCAATATCACTTGGAAAAGTAATATCATGCAAGGTATCATGCAATATGTCTTTAAAAATAGTTCATCCTTTAAGTAGCTCTAATATGGAAATTTTGGATTGTGTAATCTAAAGTTGGTCCACAATATCATAAGTTTTAAGCACTTGGATTTGAATCCTAGAAGGTGGAGATTAGAGGCTAGAGAAGGGTATTTTAGTTAACCCAACCTTGAATTAGAGAGTAAATAGGAGAAATAGTAACATTATGTGGCCAACCTCTCTTAGTTGTTATATAATATACCTTATATTAAATCATCATATGATTAAAAATATAAGGGTTATCATGAAAAAGATATGATGCTAGTACATCCAAGTTTAAGATAAATCTTGCATCAACCAAATACATGAGTAGGATAAGTAGCAATAAGCAGTTTTTACATGATTTTTATGTTTAAATTGACTTTGGTACTCTAGAACCATCCCAAATGTTTTAGGTACCTCCTAAAACATTTAAATAGCCTCATCAAGTAGTACAACACTTAAAAACTTGATACAAAGCTAAATTTTGACATGAAACTCTAAAAATCACTACAATGCATTATAGAATCTCATGGTATGCATATAACATCTAGATAGACTTATAAGATCTTTTTTAAAATAATAATATGATGCATAGGTATGTTTTCACATGAAATTCCAAAAATGTGAAAGTGCACCATAGAATCTTGCACTACTCATGCAATATCTAGACAACCTTAAAACCTCATATATAAAATTAGAACATGGTGCACCATCATGGTTTTTTGGGGAAATCCCAAAATATACTACACTACATTAAACCATCTTGATCAGACTAAATATTTTGGATAGCCTCAATAATTGCCTCACAAATTTAAAACATGGTGCATGATTATGATTCTATTTAGAGCTCCTTAAACCTTGATATATCCACCTAGATACCTTACATTAAAATGCAGCTTACCTAGTAGTGTTAAATCCAAGGTTAATTATTTTACAACACACTTATCAAGGCTACTTACACCTATCAGAGGTGTTTATGGTATCTAAAATGATGGGTCATGAAATTCCCATGTTTGACAAAGGATTAAAATACCATATCTTACTTGAAGAAAAGATGAGGGTGATTAAGGGTATGTTTATTTCCCTTAATTCTATTTTTTTTGAATTTAAAGTGATATATATATAATAGAGAGCACAGAGAATTTTTTCAAAAAAAATCTTAGGGTTTCTACACAGACATAGGGGATTGATTGAGGTATCAAGCTACGTCTAGATGGATTTGATATCCACATAGGAGACGTGGAATCTTTAGAGCATAAGGAGGTTCAATCTCAATAGCCAAATTTTTATTTTAGAACATGCCCTAACCTTTTATCATCTTGTCAAGGCAATGGACAATCATTCTCTCAAGAATGATGTCCTTGATTGAAGTCCCTACAAAAAACACCTACCTGTAAAAAGGAGGATCAAAAAGAAGACACAAAAATGCTTTAAAATTTTTTAGGCCCCTTCCCAAGATTGCATTGACCCTAGTTTCTACATGGATAATGTTATTAAGTATACAGAGCACTTATTGTCTATTTCCACAATAGAATATACAAAGACTCTAATATTCTAAAGTGGGAACTAAGAACCTAGGGTTCTTTTCAAGGTTATACACCCATTATCCACAAGGGAGCAAAAGGGCTCATTATATTTTTTTTAGATCTTTGAAGGATCATGAGTGGATCTTCTCAGAGGGCCCCTAGTTCTAGGGTAAATCTCCCCTTACCACATACAAATGGAATTTTATAGTTGATCCAAACAAATAGTACATTAAAAAATTATCCATCTAGGTAAAGATGTTTGGACTACCTATTGAATTGTGGGAACCTTAGATTTTCAAAATCATTGGGAACTCCTTCATAAGATTCATCAAAGTGGATCAAAACACTCTCTTGAAGAATAACACATTGGTGGCATTTCTTTGTGTTGAATTTAACATCTCTAATGGTCTACCTACCTCCATCAAGCTGACCATAGGGGACTCTAGCTTCAATCAACTCCTCGACTACAGGAACATCCCTTTTATATGCTCTCTCTATCAAGCCTATG
The DNA here is from genome assembly GCA_037957365.1 of Torreya grandis. Classification (NCBI taxonomy): domain Eukaryota; kingdom Viridiplantae; phylum Streptophyta; class Pinopsida; order Cupressales; family Taxaceae; genus Torreya; species Torreya grandis. Next base: position 3,412,970 of record JARHVA010000854.1, on the reverse strand, counting down.
GTCATCTTCAGTATAATTTCCAAATTATAAACAAAGAACCTATTTAGACCAAGCACTAATTTAATAAACCCATCTATGGGAGCACCCACGTTTTCTCTCTGATAGCTCAAAATCCAACTCATTTTGGTGGTGCAACATTCCCTACATCACCACATGTGACTTTGACCAGTAATGTTGAGTGGATGGACACACACAACATTGTCTCTTTAGTAGTAGATATATCAGGTGATGTTTCTTTGGGGATCAACTCATCCATTAATTTTCCCTCCCTTCCTCATAAACAAGCTCCTAGTAGTGGAACATGCCTAAGTTTTCCCTCTAACATTCCCTTCTTGTTTATTTTGCATGTTGATGAGGCTTGCACTCCTCCTCATCATACACATGCCTCTACCATGACACATTATATTTTCAATGAGGAGGCCCCCACTCTATAGGACCTTTTCAATAGGTATCTCACACCTCAATGCATATTGGCAAACATCTTTCTCTAGAAATGGGTTTGAGGCTCTTGGTTCATAATTCATAGGTTGAGTGTAAGAAGGAACCTTTATATAACATGAGCCATTTAAATGAGGTGTTGGGTCCCTCTCACCCACCTCCTAGCATGGGATTTATTACTACCTCTCACTCTCTTTTGGAAAATAAATATTATCTTCTTGAAGACCTCTATAAATATCATAGGCTAACCTATAGTGATATTTATATAGGTCACAAGACTCCCCATAGCTCATTGATTATATAGGAGGAGAAGGGTATAGATTGGAACCACATGGCTCCTTTTTCCAAATATTTTAATCACTCCTCAGTAAGTAGATGCTAGACTAGGTCACAAACCAAGGCAGTTTGATGTAATCAAGTTCAAAACTCTCTTGGAGGTATTTTTGGATCTATCAGAGTTAATACTCCATTTATCAGTAGAGGTGGGCATTCAAATATGTCTCATGTTAGACTCAATGTAGCTCAAGATGTTCTACTTGGTAAATAGCATACTATTACATGGACCCTTAGCACTGGATCCCAAAATAGTGTAGATTAATGATAATCACATCTTTAAATGTTCAAGGTCTTGGGATAGCCTCAAAAAAATGGTGCTTTCAGTGATTGGTTCAAAAACATAAACCTAGTAGTTTACTCTTACAAGAGACCATGTGTTCAGATGAGGTTGCAAAAAAACTTCACAAATTCTTTCCAAATTGGTCCTTCATAGCCTGTAGCTCCATTGGAAATTTTGGAGGATTGGCTATTGGTTAGAACTCATCCCTAGAATACCATTTTTCATATTTGGATATTCATTTCATTATGATCACTCTTGACTTCTTTGCACTCCATATGGATTTAGACATATTAAATGTTTATGCTCCTTCACACTTGAGGAAAGAGTTTTGGGACTCTCTGGAGGCTACAAGATTTCATGGTTTACTGCATCTTATTCTTGGTGCTGATTTAAACTTCACCACCCATCATAATGAAATTTGGGCACAAAATGCTTGAATATATCCTTTAGTTGACTTTTGATTACATTTCATATACCATCACCATTTGGTGGATGTTTCCCCCAAGAAAATGGAACCCACCTAGTCAAATCATTACATTGGTTCACAAGGCATCTCTAAGAGGTTGGATCACTTTTTACTAAAGAAGGATCTCACTTTGTACCTAAAAGCATATAGGGATTCTACCTTGAGGATTTTTACCTCAGATCACTCTTCAATTCAATTAGATTTATTTAATGGTATAAAATAGCCCCTTGACCCTTTCAAATTCAACCCACACTAGTTGATTTATGAGGATTTTCATAAATGCATCAAGGAGACTTAGATCTCTCACTCTTCTACTAGGGAAGACCATGTTATTGTCAGTCTTTAGAAGAACCTTATCAAGGTCAAATTGGCAACTATGGATTGGTCTAGATCTCTCTTTAAGGATAGTGAACAAAAACTGGAGCAAGTAGAGGAAAACATTAGTCTGTGCTTGGACTCATTTCAATAGGGTGATTTTCAAACTGAAGTGTTTGGGGAGCCAAACTACCTTGAAAAATAAAAATCTAGGCTTTTAGCTTAGAAAGAGGAAAATGGAGAATGAAAAGCCATGTTATTGGCTTCAGGAGGGGGATAAAAATACAAAAATCTTTCAATGCCAAGTCATGGCCCACAAGTCTACTAATACCATCTAGAGGATTAGAGACAAAAATGGTAGTCTATGTAAAGATTTTAATTCTATATCAAAGGCTTTAGTTACATACTACAAGCACATATATACTAAACAACCAATGGAAAATATCATAGATGTATTGGTAATGGTTTCATTTTTTTATGGTTGGGTTTTTTAACATCACAAGAAATCTCTTCTCATCCCCATCATGCCTAAGGAGCTTCTCAAGACACTAAAATATTTTCAAGTGGGTAAGGCACCCAAGCTGGATGGTTGGATGGTGGAATTTAACTTGGGTTTCTGGGATCTTATTACTGGTGACTTGCTTCTTTTTATTAAAGAATCCAAGTTAAGTGGTAGAATTCATGCTCCTTTGTCTTCTACCTTCATAGAAAATATTCCTAAAGGTGAATATCTCTCGATCTTTGATCATTTCCATCCTATCTCACTTTGTAATTGCATCTATAAGATCAAAGCCAAAATTATTTCAGCCCAACTTAAGCCCATCCTATTTGAGCATATCTCACCATAATAGTTTGGCTTCCTTAATGATCACCACATACATGATGTTATTGGAACATCACAAGAGGCAATACATACTATCAAAACATATATTTATCCTACCTTCCTTCTCAAGATTAACCTTTCCAAGGCCTTTGATAGGGTAAATTGGTTGTACCTTAGGCTCATTCTCACACAAGTGGGATTCGCTCTTGCATTCATTAAATGGATCAAATATTTCTACCAATCGGCTTCTTATGTTGTTCTTATCAATGGTTCAATCACTACCTTTTTCACTCCCACCTAGGGTCTCAAACAAAGATGCCCTCTATCGCATTTGTTGTTCCTTATTATTTTTGAAGCTCTTAGTAGACATATAGGTAGAGAGAAAAACATAGGTCTCTTAAAAGGTGTATTGATCACTCATACCACTCACTTGACTCATATCTTATTTGTTGATGACATACTCATATTTGGAAATGGAAATGCCAAGGAAGCAAAGTGCCTAGATAGGATTCTCAATCTATGTTCTTCGATGACAGGCATGGTTATCTATTTTTAAAATTATACTTTTTTATTTTTTCATATAACACAGGCCATTTATTGTCATATACTCTTAGTGCTACCCTTCAATGTTCTAGATTTGATAGATGGCATTATATATCTGGGGTTTATTCTTAAACCAAATGCTTAGAGGATCAAATACTAGTTACGTTTGGTTGATAAGATGAAGAGGAAGATTTATTTATGGTGCAATAGATGGATATCCATGGCTAGGAGGTTGGTTTTGATAAAGAGTGTGCTGGAATCTATTCCATTTTATTAGATTTCTATCACTTTTCTACCCAAGATGATTCTCAATCAAATGAGAAGATTATTTCTTCATTTGATTTGGTCAAGAAATAAAAACCATAAAAGTATCCCACTCATTAAATGGAGCACTATTACACATTCAAAATCTATAGGGGATGGGGTTTAAAATATTTTTCATTTTTCTCGACTACTCTGACTACTAAGGGGGCATGGAGTCTCATCACAAAAAAATGCCTTTGGCATAATTTATTGTCACATAAATACAGTTTTCCACTTTTCTTGAAATACTAGATTAGGGTTCAACCAAAAAGAGCCATTAATTCATCAATTTTTTGGAAAGCCATTGTTAACAATTTTCCACTCATTAGGGACCATCTTGCTTGGATGTTAGGGGATGGCTCTAAGACCTGTATAAGAAGAGATATTATCATAGGGGTTGACTATGAATTTAAATTTTCAAGATCTCTTTTAACTAAACTCTGTAGGCTCTCTTTATTCACATTGGTAGATTATTACAAAAAGGGTATGAACCATCCTTGGCATGCTAGATGGAAAAATGCATAAAAATTGGGGATAGAAGGTGATGATGTTATCATTTAGAACAAATTTCATAATGAGTTGATAAACAAATTTATTTACATTTTTAAGCTGCCTGATAAACTCTTTCGGGATTTTAATACTGAAGGCAATATATATGTTGTCAAATTAGGCTATCGAGCTTTAAGGCATCCCTCAGATCCTACTATATTTTAATGGTGGTGGAAAGCATATACACATAATATTTTTAAACTTTTATCGATTACTGACACTGTATATCTTGTAGGAACCCATTGAGTCTCAATCTCTCTAAGTGCATGCTTTAAGGGGTACACCAGGAAAGGGGTGGGCATACCATTGGTGCCTCATAATATTGTTGTCCCTTTTTCCACTTGCCATCTACACACTTGTCTCCTAAGATAAATTACCTTAATCTTATTCTTCTCAGTCTTACCCATTCCAAACATTCATCATGTTTTGTCCTCCTTGTTCTTGCCTTGACCCACTTTCACCAATTGATTATATTAGGTTGACTGGGTCAACCATATATAGTATTTAGCCTCTTATTATTATATAGGGTCAACTAGGTTGACCCTATACTATTTAGGGATATTTTTCACTTGGATTTTTTCTATCCCTTTAGTCAACTTAGCTCAGGACCTAGTGATTTATCTCCTAAAAATATATAGGGTTGACTAGGTTGACCTTATATAGCCAACATATTCTAAAGGACTTAGGGTAAGATTCATATATATATACAAATTCATTTCCAACAATTTGAGAATAGAGAATAAGATAAGAATAAGTATTAATGAACATCTACTTATTGACCATTCTACTTGAGGAATAAAGCTTAGGGTTTCATACTCTCTTTGGAGATACGTATCTTGTCTTGTGGAGAAGTCTTTTGGATGCATAGATAGTTTGTGTAGCTTAGAGTTGATTTTCCTTTATTATCATTACATACCACAACAATCTCTTCTGAATCACCTTGGCCAAGGGAGATATTGAGGCTCAGTAGGTTTGTCTTCAAAGGTAAGTATTCCTAACTATATTTCTTATTTGTAAGAGTAGATAGATAATGTCGTTATGCTTCTCTTCTATGCATTAGGATTTTGTATACATTGATGTGAGTATATATATTCTATGCATGTTTAGTTTAATTTAGTTTATTTCTAACCCCCCTTTGTGCCACAAGCTTTGGTAAGCACTAGATTATATTTACTTTTTTGTTTATTAGAATAGAGTGAACATTTAACCTCATAATCTTTTAGGTTAGTTGTGTGATTATGTTAGATTGTAGGCTTTATAACCCTTCCTAGCATGGTGTATTGTGACAAGTGATCCCCTAATTAGGTCTAGTGGATCCCCATATTGGTCATGCTCCCACTTAATAAATGTATTCCCAATTAGAAGTGTAGGTATGCTCTATCTTCTCCAAGCTAGGATTGATTTATAGACATGATACATTTTGATTGCATACATTCTGGTGAACCTGATGTGAACTAACCCTTACAGGATTTTTTCTTATTTTTCATTATTTTTATCATATATTTTCCATACTTTTCTTACTTTTCAAAGTACTTTCAAAAAAATTCCTATTTCCAATACTGGGTTGACACTACTAAACCTATATAATTTTTTAGCCTACAGGGTCAACACTACTGACCCTGTACATTTTTTTCAGCCTATTGGGTCGACACTACCAACCTTGTATATTTTTTCAACCTACTGGGTCGACCCTACCAACCTTGTACATTTTTTCAACCTACTTGGTCGACACTACCAACCCTGTACATTTTTTTTAGCCTAGTAGGTCGACCCTGTTGACCCTATACAATTTTCAACCTCTATTTTTTGTTTCCCCTATTGACCAATTTTATCCTTATTTTTCCTCTTAGACTTCTAATATCCACTCCTACTTGGAATAATGAAGCCTCTTATCAAATTCTTTCTTGATAGTCTCAGCCCATTTGAATATACATGGGTTATTCTCTCCAAACCCACCTATCCACCATAGAAGACCTCTTTAGGGTGCAGCACTTCATCAAAATTTTCTCAATATCAATCTATCCCATACCATATAGTCAATCTAGATAATCCTACTAGATAAATCCCAAACCATGACAATAATATACCTTATACCAATTTTACACCTTCTAAACCTAGAATTCATAAACTCATCAACCCATCTACATCAAATATTGGAACCTCACATTATGTTCCACCTCTTATAAAAAATGTTCACAATCCTCTTATTACACCCATAACAAGAGCACCTAGCATTATCACTTCCCAAAGTAACATGGTTGAAACCACTTAAATTGATAATATAGATGGTTCCCAATTATTCAAAAACCTTGATGATAATACTATTTACACTCCTCAAAATAATGCTGGCTTTACCAAGCTTCCTTCTTCTTCTAATACACTTAAGACAACTAATACTAATGTTGGGAATCCTCTACCTACAAAGATCCTCCTCCCACCAACACTAATAATTCCCGTCCTATCAAAACCAATACCCCTCCTACAAACACCAACCCACCTATTGATACAACTCAACTTATTACACAAGTCATTCTTCAAATGAGCATCATGCAAACAACCAATCAATCTCAAATGATGAACATGCAACAACATTTATTAAACATGACTAGACAACCACCTCAAGTCATCATGTCTCAACCAAATCAAAAAAAATCCCTCCTCCTCTTAGAGATGCCAATGGGAATCGCATCCATCAACCTCCAATGAATAAAAAAAATGCTTCAACATATTCAAAATGAACCTTTATCCCCATTCATTACATCCATAGATATTGGAAACATTTCTGTAACTATCACATATAATGGGACTAAAGACGCTACTATCTTTCTTAAGTCTTTTGGTAATATCTATAAGGAATGGGTCCAAACTAACACCTTTACTACCACCAAGATCTTAGCCAAAAACTTTGTTGGTGATTCACTTGAATGGTGCAACCAAATTTCTAGACATTCCATCTCATAACTAGATGATTTAGTCAATGCTATAGTGAAGGAATTCCAACATGATGACCTTCTTAAAAATTGCATTAGCCATTTTATTAATGTTAAACAAATTCCTAATGAATCTGCTCATACTTTCATCAAATGATGGAAGTATCTCACTCATAAATTCAACCATAACATGAATGATGATACTCTTTTAAAACTATTTGTCACTGCTCTTAAACCTCCTCTTTAATACAAAGTTTGCATCTTTTCACCTCAAACTTTAGACTAAGCCTTAGATCAAGCAAAAAGGCAAGACTTTCTTATGACTCAATTTGAAACACCTCAAACAACTACTAAAGTGCCTTTTCAATCATTTTATTATAAAATTGATTAATTTGATCCCCCCAACCTAAAAATTGAGCATCCAATTCAACTAATTTCAACCCAACTTGTCCACCCTTGAATCTAGAACAATTTAAGAAGAAATTTCCACCCTCTAAACTTATGAGCTTTGATCTTTCCAAATCTCCTCCAAAATGGTACAATCCTGATAAATTTATTGGTGGCATGATACTATAGGTCATTCTCATGAGTCTTGTCATCATCTTCACCATTTTCTTCTTTCGTCCTTTCTTGGTTCACATTTCAATCTTGATATTCTCACAAAACAACATTATCAAGACTATCTTCAAGCTTTTCAAATTGAATCTCAAGAACCAAAATCACATCAACATCAACTACCTAATGAACAACAATAATTATCACATACCTACACCTCATCTACTAATATTGTTCAAACCACAATTGATCCTTCTTCCTACACCAATAAGGAAAGGATAGCTAACATGACTAAATTTAAACATTTTATTACATACATTGAACCTTAACCTATTAAGTCACATAAACCAAAGGAGTACCTAGTTCAAATGCCTACTCCAAATCATATCATACATGGTCCTCCTTTACCTCCTTTACCTATTCATACCTCTCCTACACATCATATGTCACATTCAACATCCTTAAAATCTAACAAACTAACACATTTACCTATCTCCAAATGCACTTACCAACCCAATGCAGATCATTTTAATGGTTCAATGTTACCTCACTCCAACTCATAGATTGGGGCATCTTATAATGCCCATCCACATGTCCCTTCAAAACTTGGGGCATCTTGTAATGCCCATCTATACAGGCACTTACCCTTTGGGGAATCTTATGATGCCTACTCTTATTCTACAATACATAATAACAAATAAATCCAGCTTCAAGAAACCTTTTGAGACTTATAGACTTATATTTTACATGCTCATCTTTTATACAGACGTTAGCATAAATTTTATTCTTTTTGTATCATTTTTCTTTATTTTTGTGTACTTTCTTTCCTTTACTTTCATCTTACTAGCATCATTGTTTTCCTTTACATTCTTTGGTTTTATTACACATTACATTTGGCATTTACTTTCATTTTGGTCCTTATATATCTATTTTATTTTTATGTTATTATTTGCCTTAGTAGATTTATGATTACTTTTTCTCTTATTTAGCATTCACCCCCATGGGTTTATTTTTTGTGATTTTGTAATGTAAGACCATGGATAGGACCTAACCCTCCTCACAAAATACCACCTTTTTGATTTTATTCATTTATTTTTCACATGTTTTTTAACACCCTGATGGGTTTCTCTTTCATGAGTTGCAGTATAAGACCATGGATAGGACCTGACCCTCTTCATAAAATTACCATTTTGTCATTCCTTTTCTATAAAATGCTTTTGATCTTTTTTCTTAACTTTAGTTTTTGCTTCTTTTGATAAATGGAATTTGTGAAAACAATCTATGTTAGCATTTTTTTCTCTATTTCCCTCATTCTTATGATAAGGAATCACACTTTTCTATCATTGTATCCCTTTTGCACCTTTTATCACAATTTTTTGTGATTTGAATTAATTCAAATTATTCTATGTGTCACTCCTCTTGATTTCTCCTTCCTTTCACTCCACATTGAATAAAACAAGGTCAAAGTCAAGATAGAGTTTTTATTTTACCTATATTTAAGAGACTCTTAAACCCCATGCTCTTTGAAGTTCTATCTCTTAGCAAATAAATCCCAAGTATTCAAATGAAAATCATCTTTATCACCCATGTTTGGTTTTTCAAATCTGTATGGAGGAGGAATAGAAAAAGCCATTAAGAAAGTTAAAAGCTAGATCATTTGAAACAAAAGGCAATGATATTCAAAAGGAAACATACAAATATCAAAAATTAAATCACACTAAAATATGTGATTACAAGCACATCTTCTATCTCTAATCGAATATCAAACTCCAAAGTTGGCCTCACATAAAGACGAGGTCCATTGGGATGTGATAGGCCAATAAATTAGAATAGGAGAATTCAAAAAACTCTATGGTACTACCTACTTTCTCACACAAGTACCCAATATTTATAATAGACCAATGGATTTGTAAGGGATCTTAATGAATGGGGAACACATTATGGGAAGATAGGTCCATTTTACTTTTCATGCATATAACCTTCATGGGATAATCTGTATACTTCATTTATTGATCTAAGACTTGTGTGGTTAAGAGAAGTTCTACATAGTCCTTAAGGTTGAAAGTCCTTTTATTTTGAAAAACCTAATTTGAGTGTCTTGACTTTGATAAAGAGTTCCTCTACCTTGGTTTTTTCTTCATTCTCCCCTCCACCCATTTCATTTCCCCCCCTTGATAGATAAATTGTGATTCTAAATCTAGTTTCCCTCTTCTTTAAATTATTTCTGCTTCACCTCTTAAAAAGATGCTAGCACTACTTTCTTTCAATTTTATGTTAGGTTATGGAGCTAAAAGCATCACTGATGCAGACATTGGAGGAGGGTGTTGAGTGTCACAATCGCTAGTGTCGGTCAGGCCAACCGACATCGGTCAGGTGGAGATAGGAAGCTACCAACGTCGGTCATGATCGGCTGACGTCAGTCACCCCCAGGCAGACAGGGACCGACGTCGGTCGCCTGTGCGGTTCAAAATTGCCAGTTCACAGATAGTTAGTTAACGAACCAATTATTTGCATGTCAAAGGCCAATTATAGACTTGAAGTTGTGGATCTAATTATTGTAATTAGATGTCTAATTATTGTTTGCATGAGATCTATATAATAGACTCATGGGTTGTATTGTAATGTGTGCTAGAGAGTAAGAGAGCAAATATTAGCTCCTTCTGTGTGTGAAGAGAGCAAGGTGTGTTCCTCTTAGTGCCATAGTGCCAAGTATGGGTGTTGGCTTGGAGAATCAGAAGGATTTTTCATGTATGTAGGATCTTGGTCAGCAGGTGTGTAAGGTCACATTTGGAGATCTACATGGTAAGTAAGATCATTGATCTACAGGTGTATGTGTGTGTGAGGTCTAAGGTTTACAAGTGTGCAGAACCAAGTTGATTTGTAGGTGGTAGCAAGGTCAAGGTGATAGCAACATAACAGGGAGCAAGATCAGGTAGGATCTACTTGGAGTACGGTGTGTACTCAGTCAAAGAGCAAAGAGGAAGGCAAGGTAGATCCTTCCAAAGTAAGATCATTTGAGTTGTAGGTTTTTGAAAGTTCATGGGAGATCTACTTGGAGTGCATTGTGTAATCAGTTGAGTATATTTGGGTACACTCGGTGTACTGGTAGTATTGTTACTGACTGGTTGACTGGCAGTGTTGTTACTGGCTGGTGGAGGTGAACACCAACTCTGTGTTTGAGTTGTGTGTTGGGACCGTAATTGAGAGAGTGAGCTCTTGAAGGTGAATTATTGAACACTTGGTGTGGGAAGCCTGTAAGGTGGGAAGAGTGTGGCATCTCTTCATTTGTAATTCTTTTCTGTAAGAGTATTAATACAATTGGGTATTGTCTCTCATATTCTATGTTATTTCTGAATTCTAGTTACTTGTGCATTCTGGTTAATTTTCGCATATTAAGTTGCTTGTACTTGGTAATCAATGGTGCTTCCAGGTCCTAATAGTGGAGTCAGAGCATGTTTGTTGTTCTAGATTCCTGACAAGTGGTATCAGAGCTAAGGTTGCAGGGAGCAGGTTTGTGTTTGATTATAGGTCACTCTCAGGGGTTTCTGATTGAGTGGGAGTATAGCAACGACAAAAGAAAGTACACTAAGAATGGAGGAATTGAAAAGTACGAATGGTCAATTATGGTGTTATGGAAAGAAAAAGTAGGTAAAGAAATATTGTTGGTTGGTAGCAGATCAGCATGAAGGAACTGAAGATGCAGATGTTGCAGGGGTTGTTGCACTGGATGCTCTGGGATGTTTCTTGGATAAAGTAGAATCTTATTTTATAGATTATGTTGCCTCTTTCCATGCAGGTCAAAATAGAGTATTTTTCCATGTTAAGGTCTTTGGAAACTTTGGAAATATTTATTTAGGGGTTGGTGTGCCTTGCCAAAGAATTGGCAAAGGGGAAGTGAAGCTGAAATTGCAGGCAGCCAACACATGGGTGTTGAAGGAGGTCATGCAGGTCCCAGTCTTGAAGATGTGACTAATTTCTTTAGGAAAGTTGGGTGATGAGAGATGCACAAGAACTCTCACAGTGGATTCTTGGAATGTTACCAATGATGCACTTGAATTAGCATGTGGTAAGAAAGTAGGTACTCTTTATCTACTTGCTTGTATTACTGATTCCACTTCTATTGCGCAAGTGTGACTTTATAAGCTTAGTCACATAAGTGAGAAGGGAATGGATGTTCTTAAGTCATATGGTAAGAGTTTAGCTTTAGAGAGCATAGATCGAGATTTCTGTGAGTAGTGGGATGCTACAAGAAAGGATTGGATTTATTGCAAGAAAAAAAGACTGATGTATTTGACAAACTTAAGAACTGGAAAGCCTTGGTGTTCTTGGAGGAGATGATGGATAGAGACCAGTGGATGGGGCTGGATACTTCTGAGCAAGGTAGTTTGGACATGGGATTAATTTAAAGAAAGATCATGGGTAAAAATTCATCGCTCACAGGTGAACACAGTTACTAGTGTTAGTCAGGGGGAATCGATGTCGAACAAACAGGTGTTGATGTCGGTCATGTGCACACTAGAGCCGGTGGTGCTGGGTAGGGTGGCTGTCGATGTCAATTAGATAACCGACATCAGTGACTAGGTAAGACTGATGTCGGTCATAAAATTGGCATCAGTAGAAAAGATAGTTGCATAGGAATCGACGTCGATCGGATGCAGATTGTGTGGTGATCGAGGTCGATCACTGTAACAAATTTTGGGCGGACAACAAGATATCAAGGAGTCTCAAATCCCCATATGGAGGACTAAAAGGGTAAGTAAGCCTCAAATTCATTGTTCCTCTTCTTTATACTTGTTGCTCACTACAGAGCAGGAAGGATCTAGGAAATAGTGAGAGCATGGCATGATTAGGATGCAGAACCAAATGGGAGATTTGGTAGGGTTGCCAGCCAATATTAAAGCACTAAGAGATGAATGGATACCTTAGTTAAATAATAGAGAGAATGGACACATGAGATGGAAGGCTAGGTCATATGGTCTTGAAGAAGTTGCAGGACAATGGTACAGGTTTTGACAGGTGGATGACAAAGCAGGGCTTTAGTCAGTGTCAGTGTAACCATTGTGTTTGTCTTACCAGGTGGATAATGATTACAAAATTATCCTATTGCTGTATGTGGATGGTATGCTAGCTAGCAGGTTTGTACATACAAGGTTTTGCTAAGCTAAGGGTAAGGTTAGTTTAGTGGTTTGCCATGAAGGATTTGGGAGCAGCAAAATTATTTGGCATGAGCAATCTTAGAGACAGGGAGATCACAAGTTGATGTTGTCATAGGATGATTGTGTGAAGGTAGTGCAGGATGCAGAATAGGGAAAAACACTTATGGATGGATAGTTCACAGAACAAGGTCCCTAATAACATGATGAGGTTGAGTACGTGTACTCCCTAAGTTTGCCCACTCAGTGGGAGCTATCAAAAAATTTGGAGCTGATCTGGGAAAGAAGCACTAGAGGGCAGTTCAGTGGATTCTTAGGTGTCTGAGAGGGACCATTAGCAGGTTGACATGTTATGCAGGGTCAAATTCTTTTCTACATGGGTTTGTAGATGTAGATGTGGTAGGTTACTTGGATGACAGGAGGTGCACCACAAGATTTGTGGCGGTTGGTCTTCAAGGTTGATCTTGAAGAGGGATACAAGCCAGGAAATAGATTAGATGATGTATAGGTATAAGTACAGTGTAGCTGTTTATCTCCAAGTGGGAGATCATTAGGTTATGGAGCTAAAAGCTTCACTAATGCAGACATTGGAGGAGGGTGCTGAGTGTCACAGTCACCGGCATCAGTCAGGCCAACTGACGTCGGTCAGGTGGAGACAGGAAGCTGCCAATGTCGATCATGGATCAGCTGACATCAGTCACACCCAGGCAGACAAGGACTGACGTCGGGTGCCTATGCAGTTTGGAATTGCTAGTCCATAGATAGTTAGTTAATGAACCAGTTGTTTGCATGTCAAAGGCCAATTATAGACTTGAAGTTGTGGATCTAATTATTGTAATTAGATGTATAATTATTGTTTGCATGAGATCTATATAATAGACTCATGGGTTGTATTGTAATGTGTGCTAGAGAGTAAGAGAGCAAATATTAGCTCCTTCTGTGTGTGAAGAGAGCAAGGTGTGTTCCTCCTAGTGCCACAGTGCCAAGTATGGGTGCTGGTTTGGAGAATCAGAAGGATTCTTCATGTATGTAGGATCTTGGTCAATAGGTGTGCAAGGCCACGTTTGGAGATCTACATGGTAAGTAAGATCATTGATCTGCAGGTGTATGTGTGTGCGAGGTCTAAGGTTTGTAGGTGTGTAGAACCAAGTTGATTTGCAGGTGGCAGTAAGATCAAGGTGACAGTAACACAACAGGGAGCAAGATCAGGCAGGATCTACTTGGAGTACGGTGTGTACTCAGTTAAAGAGCAAAGAAGAAGGCAAGGTAGATCCTTCCAAAGTAAGATCATTTGAGTTGCAAGTTGTTGCAAGTTCAAGGGAGATCTACTTGGAGTACGTTGTGTACTCAATTGAGTATATTTGGGTATACTCGGTGTACTGGCAGTATTGTTACTGACTGGTTGACTGGCGGTGTTGTTACTGGCTAGTGGAGGTGAACACCAACTCTGTGTTTGAGTTGTGTGTTGGGACCGTAATTCAGAGAGTGAGCTCTTGAAGGTGAATTACTAAACACTTGGTGTGGGAAGCCTGTAAGGTGGGAAGAGTGTGGCGTCTCTTCATTTGTAATTCTTTTTTTTAAGAATATTAATACAATTGGGTATTGTCTCTCATATTCTGTGTTATTTCTGAATTCTAGTTACTTGTGCATTCTGGTTAATTTTCGCATATTAAGTTGCTTGTACTTGGTAATCAATGGTGCTTTTGGGTCCTAACAGTGGAGTCAAAGCATGTTTGTTTTTCTAGATTCCTGACATTTTATCTCTCCTTAGACAAAAACATGTTTGAGAAACTATGGATTACACCCTTACATAATTTTTTTACCACACCATCTCATTACCATACTAGTTATGCCAATAAGTGGTTGTGTTTTCTTACATTGCATCTTAGAACAAGCACTAAGTTTGAGTTTTCATCCTTTAGAGATTTTGATTTTCATTTCACCATCATGTTCTTATTTGGTTTTTTGTGGAATTCCCTTATCTTATATATGATATTTTCCATTATTACATGTTTCTCTTTATGTATGCCTTCTTCCTATTTGTCTCACATATTCAATTAATTTAATTTTTAGTTTTTCATGTTTTTATTTTTGCCTATCTTACATAAGCTTACTTTACCCTTTCTTACATATCTTTATTCAAGTTTTCTTGCATTGATATTTCATTTGTCATTAATGTTTTACATGCTTCCAAAAGTGATTTATAATGTTATACATTCCTTTTTTCCATTTATTTTTTACATGCTTTCCAATATGATTTATTATATTCTCAAATCATTTATCATTCATTTTCCAATCATTTTTCATTCATTTTCCATCATTTTGTCATTAATTTTCCCTCAATATTTTGGTTCTCACCTTGCCTTAACAATCATAATTTTCCAATTTTCATAAATCCCTCATATATTTGTCTCTACTAACTCATTTTTCACTACCATATGCCTATCTTCCAAAAGCTTTTGATTTTTGGATATTTTTTGCACTAATCTCTAAAGGTTCACCTCATGTTCTTCACATTGGACACATTCAATTCTATAATAATCTTCTTCTTTATATATGGCACTAAGGTAAGTAAGGTTATGTGTTTTTAAATTCTGCCCTTTTCTTTATCTTATTTATTGCTTACTACACTTTACTTAGCATCAGTGTTTGTGTTATCATATTCTATTCCTAAAGCACCATCCCATGTTACACTCACATGACACATGATGAGATTTGAGTGGGGCATATGTATACACATAATATTTTTGAACTTGTATTGATTATTGACACTTTTTATCTTTTAATAACCCATCAAGTCTCAATCTCTCTAAGTGCATGCCTTAAGGGGTACATCGAGAAAGTGATGGATATATCATTGGTGCTTCGTAAGATTTTTGTCCCTTTTTCCACTTGAAATATACACACTTGTATCCTAAAAACATTTACCCTAAGCTTATTATTCTCAATATTACCCATTCCAAACAATTTTCATGTTTTATCCTTCTTGTTCTTGCCTTGACCCCTTTTTATTAGTTGACTATACAAGGTTGACTGGGTCGACCCTATATAGTATTCAGCCTCTGATTACTATGTATGGTTGACTGGGTTAACCTTGTACTATTTAGGGATATTTTTTACTTGGAGCTTTGTTATCCCTTTGGTCGACCTAGTTCAGGACCTAATGATTTATCTACTAAAAATTTATAAGGTTGACTAGGTTGACCCTGTATAGTCGACATATTTAGAAGGATTTAGGGTAAGATTTACCTATATATACAAGTTCATTTTTGACCATTTGAGAATAGAAAAGTGAATAAGAATAAATGTGAATGAACATCTACTTATTGACCATTCTACTTGAGGAATAAAGCTTAGGGTTACATACTCTCTTTGGAGATACGAATCTTGTCTTATGGAAAAGTCATTTGGATGCATAGATAGGTTGTGTATCCTAGAGCTAATTTGTCTTTGTTATCCTTACATACCACAACAATATCTTGTGAAGCACCTTGGCTAAGGGAGAGATTGAGGCTCAATGGTTTTATCTTCAAAGGTAAGTATTCTTAATTTTATTTCTCCTATGTAAGAGTAGATAGATAATAAATTTATGCTTCTCTTCCATGCATTAGGATTTCATATACATTGACATAATTATATGTCTTCTATGCATGTTTAGTTTAGTTTGTTTTGTTTCTAACCCTCACTTTGTGCCACAAGCTTTAGTGAGCACTAGATTAAATTTACTTTCTTATTTATTAGAATAGAGTGAACATTAAACCTTAAAATATTTTAGGGTTGTTACATGATTGTGTTAGACTGTAAGCATTGAAACCCTTCCTAGTATGGTGTATTGTGACAAGTGATACCTTAATTGGGTCTAGAGGATCCCCATATTGGTAATGGTTTTGCTTAACAAATGTATTCCCAATTAGAAGTGTAGGTATGCTCTATCTTCTTTGAGCTAGGATTGATTTATAGACATGATGTATTTTTTATTACATACAAAAAGGTCTCTATCAATTATAGGCCACTCCTAAGGCAAAAATTCATTTCTGGTTGGACTTAAGTAATAAAATACTCACCTAGGATAATTTGATGCATAGAGGATGGCTAGGTCCTAGTATTTACTTCCTTTGTAAGGAATGTAATGAGAACATTGATCATATCTTTATCCAATGCATTTTTAAAAAATAGGTTTGGAAAGCTCTTATGTCACATCATCCTTCTCACATTGGGGTGGTTACTCTTTGTTAGATGCTTGATTGAGGTGGTTCTCCATGTGTGGTTCTATAATGTTGCTTAAATGTATGCCTCTATAGTTGTGTTGGACATTTGGTTAACTAAGAATGAGGCAATCTTCAAAGGCAAAAATCCCATAGTTTAATCTACCATATATAAGTTCAAATATGCTCTTCAGTCCAGTGAAAAGGCAGCCATAAAATTTTAGTACAGTGTTTACCCTTAAAACCTGACTTCACTACTCCAATATACTTCATAGATGGAGTCAATATGGGTAATCCAGGTCAAAGTGGTGTTGGAGGCTTTATACATTTCATCTCCACGTATTTATCTTTCATACAAGGGATGGGATATAATTCAAATAACTTTGCATAGCTCCAAGTTATACTCATGGCTATAAACGTAGCTCTAGAATGGGGGAATAAAGTATTGGTTATATTTTTGGACTCAAATATTGTGGGTGATTGGATGAAAGGGGAGGCAATTTTTATAAATACTTCTCTTGTCCACATTTATAGATGGGCCTTGCAATGATCCTTCCTTTTCTAGGCTATTTCCTTTACATGTGTTTTTTGTGAAAATAATGATATCATTTATGTGCTTTAAAAACATGCCTATGACTTTGAGGTGGATTCAGTTCATATATAGGTAAGAGGAGTTAGACCTATCATCGAGAGGTTCATCTCCCTTAACAATTAATTGCACTTTGCTTTGCTGCCATTCTAATTATGGCCTTTTGTACCATTCTTTTTAGTCTATTATATTTTTTGAACCCTGCACTATGGGAAAAACATGTATTTGTTTTTTTATTTTATTTGGTGATACCCATCAAATAATTACTTTTAGGGGCTTTTTCTACCTTGGTTTTGCTTATTACCTATTATTTTTTTATGTGAGCTCCTCTGCTCCTCTTATCTTGCCTATCTCTGCAAGAGCATTGTGGTTGTATCTTTTCACTCCTTTTAGATGAAATAAAGGTTACCAAAACTTTTCTTCTTGGAAATATATATATATATATATGATAATGATATATAATATGTGTTTATAGTACCTTTAGAGGCACATGAGTAAGAGATGTTGGTGGAAGAGTAACTTGAAGAAGAATAGTTTCCTTAAGAGAAACTGAGGACTAACTTTAGAGGTAGAGTGAATAGGAAGAGTAATAATTATGGAGTGAACAAGTGAATAATGGTGATGGGAAATAATTCCAAATATGGTTGGATGAACTCTTTGAAGACATCATAAATTTAAAACTAATAGAGGAATATTTTGTTATAGTTTAGTTATTGGAGTTATATGATATTGTAATAAAGGCAATGAAAGAGGATATCATTGATACTATCATACATAGATAGCAATGGAGATTATAGGTAATCATATTTCTACCCAAGGATGTGGTGAATCCTTCAGTAAGCAAGCTAATAAGGAAGAGGTAGTGGAACAGGTGTGTTATTAGAATAAGGGAGTATATGTAAATGGTGTAAATGACACTTGGTGGAGGTGGATGGATCAAGGTTGTAAAAATCCTATAAGAGAGTGGAGAAAGAGAAAGAGATCATATTTAAGGATGTGGATGGACTATGCAAAAGTAATGGGAAATGGAAAAATGAGGTTGATCAAATCTATCCCTGGAGGAGCAAGGGTTATAGTCTAGAAAGAGGTTGGAAAATATGGAGGTACATCACATGATAGAATGGCATGGTTTGGATTTACCATAAAAATAAAAAGGATGGTTCTACCATCTATAGCAAATTTGTGAGCACTATGTTCACAAACTCTTACTCTAGTTGTATGATGCAGAAGCATCCAAGTTCATAATAAATATTGCTTCAACACAAAATAAGAGTAGGATAAGTAGTGTTTATAGGCCATTGATGTTTGCATTGACTTTAGTAATCCAAAATAGTCCTATATGTTTGATCTACATTAAAAAACATATGAATAGACTCAATAATCATTGAAACAACTAAAAACATGATGTGGAGTTGTAATTTGACACAAAACTCTTAAAATCACTACAATGTATTGTGACATCTCATGGTATACATACAAAATCTAGATAGCCTTATAAGATCATTTTTAAAATCAAAACATAGTGCACAATTATAGTTTTATGTTAAATCCAAAAATCTATGCAATGCACTATGGCATCTCTTAGTATGAATAGAGCATCTAGATAGACTCAAAATATCATTTGTCAAATCATAAAATGGTACAACATCATAGTTTTTTTATAAATACAAAAATATGTTACACTTCATTGCACCATCTCAAGCCCTCTATACATAATCCAGGTAACCTCAATAATTGCCTCATAACTTCAAAACATGACACATGATTACATTCTATGTGAATCCTGTTAAACCTTGAAATAACCACATGGATACTTTTCATTAGAATGTGACCTTCTCAATGTCAAATCCAATGCTCACTATCTGATAACACATTTTTCAAGGTTTATGGCTCTTATCATAGGTGTCTCATAACTTATGGAAGTTGAAATGTGAAAATGGGAAGATAAAATGTCTCATAATGGAAGTTAAATCATTTTGGGACATCCAAAAAAATTAATGGGGAAACACCTTGAGAAGGGAATGCATTTTTATTGAGAAGGGGTTTGATCTTGAGGAGAGAAATAGTTTAAAGATTTTAACCATTAAAGATATATAAGCATAGAATTGATATAGGGTGCATATCTAAGAGGAAACTTTGGGATTGATTCATATCTATGAATGGACTGAGGTTTTTTAACATTGTTATTGGTGTAGGATAGTTTTTTTCCTACTATTTAGCTTGATTAGTTATGTTTGTACATTTGGGAAGTTTAACCCACATGTATTGGGATGTTAGCTTTATGCCTTTCATCCACCTATTTAGGGTAAGTTAGTCTGACATGCATGGTATTTTTGGAATTTTCATAACTTCCACCTATATGTAAATCCCTTTGAGCTTTACTCATATG
Source organism: Torreya grandis (assembly GCA_037957365.1). Lineage (NCBI taxonomy): Eukaryota > Viridiplantae > Streptophyta > Pinopsida > Cupressales > Taxaceae > Torreya > Torreya grandis. Next base: position 3,393,096 of record JARHVA010000854.1, on the reverse strand, counting down.
GAATATTCAAAGTTTTTTGAATTATATTGTACTACTTAGCTAGGAGTTGTGTGCATTATAAGTCATGACAACTTTGAGAGTTGTGATATGTGAACTTAGTGAGATGTAAGCTTTGAGTCTTTATATGTAATCATTCAATTCTTTATATGTAATCAATCTCATTTTTTTATTACATCTATTACAGTTTTGCTCATTACTTGATTTCTAAGCTTCAACTGATTTTGTGTGTTTGGTCTTCCATTCATCGATCTTGGATGTCCATTATTGGATAAATATTACATGGTATCAGAGCTTCAGGTCTAGTAAAATGATCACCATTTTCATCTGTTGTATATTTTTGAATCTTGAGTAGATATTCTATTTTTCATTATCCATCAACTACTAGGAGGTACTATATGGATTAGTGTGTTCATCTTTAGTTTTTCTCTTCTTTGCATGTGTTGATATTGGAGCAATCAAGTTTAATTTTTCAAGTTTTAATTATAGTTTTTTAACCATTGTATTGGGCCAAGCAAATTTTTTGATAACTGCTCCAGCCAACACTTAGTTGTTTTTCTCTCCCAAAGTCTCTAATCAAGGTTTCTTGTCACTCTTTTGCGAATCTATTTTTTTATTAAAAAAAAAATCAAACTATAAGCAATCGCTCTAAACCATTTATGAGTTTTGCGCACCTTATTTTTAGCTTTTTAGATTATTTTTAAATTTTAAATTTCATTAAGAACTAAAAATGTTATCACATTTTTATTGAATGGTACTATTCAAAGGGAAAAATGGGTTTAGAAAACCACCTTATTTAGTAAATAATAATTTTCTCATATAATTTGTGGTTTTTAGATAATACATGTGGTTTTGTCAAATTAGTAGATTTTATTTTATTAAATGGGAGACAATCATTATGGGGTAGAAGATTTTTTATTGTTTTTATTAAAAATAATATATTGTATTTTTTATTGTTTCTTATTAAAAAAGAATATCTTGTATATTTTTTAGTTATTTTTAATATAAAAACAATATTTGTGATATTTCTTGGGAAATATAAGGAGATTATAAAAGGTATTTGTTTATCAAATTCCCTCTCTCATTTAACAAATACTAGAGGGTGAGGCCTGATTTAGTAGGAGGCCAAACTCCCTCATAAACAAATAATCTTTCTCCTTCCTTATTACTCACATTGCTCACTTGCTCTACTTAGAGATCATCAACTACATAATGGAGGTAGATTTCATCAGGCTTATTGGGCTCATTATCAAGCAGAGTTAGTCTTCTTATTTTTTCTCTTTTAAGGGGGGTTTCCTATGGGTTTTCTCCTTTTCTCTATTTTATGAGATTTTCTATGTACTTGGGTACCTCATCAGACCTCATTGTCAGGACCCAATTATTTTACCCACCTAAGCTACATTTAAGAGGGGGTGTTGGTGTAGGATAGTTCTTTTCCTATTATTTATCTTACTTAGTTGTGTTTGTACATTTGAGAAGTTTATCCCACATGTATTAGGATGTTGGCTTGATGCCTTTCTTCCATTTATTTAGGGAAAGTTAGTCCCATATACATGGTATTATTTGGATTCTCTTAACTTCCACCAATATGTACATCCCTTTGTGAGATTTAATCATATGGAATATTCATAGTCTTCTGGATTATATTATGTTATTTAGCTAGGAGTTGTTTAAGTTGTGAGTTGTGACAACCTTGAGAGTTGTGAGAGCTATGATCTTAGTGAGTTGTAAACTTTGAATATTTATATGTAATCCATCTCCAGTTCTGAATACATCTATTATATTTTTGCTCATTACTTGATTTCTAAGCTTCAAAAGATTATATGTGTTTGATCTTCCATTCATCGGTCTTGGACATCCATTATTAGATGAATATTATAATTGCAAGTGCTTATAGCCTGATAATGATGTAGGTTTTTTTATTGTGTGAATTTATATTGTAAATCCTCATTTAAATAAATAAATAAGAGTTTGGTTTTTTTATTTGTGTGTATGGATTATGTGAGTGTGACCATTATTATGTGTTGAGTTTATAGGTTTCATGATCTAAGGTTTTCCTTAAATATAATACCCTAACCATTACTACATAAGGATGGAAAACAACACTTTCAAGCGCAAATATGTCATCACATAAAGCATTACAAATAACCATATCATGCCTCCATCCATAAACAAGTAGTCTATGATAAAAGTGAGGAAAGAAACATGAAAATATAGATAAACATTTTTATGATAACCATATACTCAAACCTAAAAACATGTAAAATTTATGCATTCCCCCCCCCCATGTCATTTTAAAAAAGAATGTAACATATAAATCAGATCCACCCATGAGAGAAGATAACACAAGCTTAAGCATAAGATATCAATGGAAAGCATACCAAATCTAAGTTAAGTCAACATTATTCGATCCAAGGGAATCCTAATGATAAAGCACAAACAAGGAGATGGTTTTAATGAAACCCTTAAACAAATCATAAATCATAAAAATAAGGAAAGAACAGACCCTATGAGGATGAGGGTTATAAAACCTTAGGTTATATGATTACTAGGATTAGGTTCACAAAAATGTTTTGACTATTTATATTTTGAAGGTAATTACCACATGAAAAAATAATTAAAAGGGTGGTATAAGCTATATATAATATATAACAATCTAAAATAGTATTCAAATGTATCTCTTGGCTAAAACTAGGAACAAACCTAATAATAAAATAACTAAAGTATGTAAAAACAATGAAAAGACAAATAATGTTGGAATCTAAACACTTTATTACTTTTATATAAATCTGAGACTAGATATATTCTCTACATGTGACTATGTTTCATTATGTGAAATTTGATTAATGACTATCACTGAGACAAAATGAGTATTTATTTGAATCCAAATAGTACAAAATATAAATTTGTCATTTGTGTGCTTTATCTCTAATTTTATAATTTTCTACATAGGTGTGTAGGTTGATGCTAAGTATGGCTATGATATCTTTGTGAAAAATTGGTGGATAGAATGCTTTTTTTCTCTCCTTTTCACTCCCTAACATATCCCTCAAAAGTAAAAATAATTATGTGTAAGGTTATCTCACTCGAGCCACCCATTAAGGAGTTGCAGCTACATATCCCACATAGTCTGAATTAAATTGATTATATACCTTTTATGCATGTGAATGAAATTTAATTAGATAAAGGTTCCACCTTATATCCCAATGATATCCAATGCAACTACATAAACATTTTCCTAAACCCTATTTTGATATAATTTGATGATGGCACAAGACTTAAAGTGATATATATATTTTGGAGACTCCATGTTTAGGATCCCTAATTATAGTAATAGATTTTATTACCAAATGGATCAAACTTAGGGAAGGTTCCAGGTTCATTTCTCACTTGGATATCACTTGGTAAGTGACTAGGGATTGATTTTATATAAGGTATCTCTATGAAAATATGTGCAATGGATAACCATGTAAAAGTGTGTTAAGTGAAATAAAAGGTGAAAAAAATTAGGCCAAGGTGGAAAATCCACAAAAAGGTAGGGGATAGAGTCGAAACATCATTGATTAGGTACCAAGAAAAATAAATGTTCAAAATTGAGATGAGGTTGTTCAAAAAGTTTATGACTAGGATCCAAAAATTGATTATAGATGAATATAAGGATATATAGATGAAAAAACATTAGAGATAGTATAATTTGTGGTTAAATGTGCTCAAAAATAGCCATGTGTCTACATGCACATAAATTGAAAATACATAAAATACATAATTGAAAATGGTCTTATACCAAAGTTAAGTGTCTACATGCACATAAATTGACCCAATGAGATATTTATAAATGGTAATCAAGGAATGAATAATAATTCCAAGATGTAAGGGACTGCAAAATAAAAAGGGTTAGAATATACAAGCCACCAATTATGACCCAATCAAAATTGGTGAATCATCGATTATGACCCAATGAAAAAATGCATAAAACATAGATCAAGCTAAACATAATATGACTAACTAGGATCCTAATGTTGATAATTGACAAATATGATATGTTTATGATTAAATATATATGTATCAAAGTCATGAAAGGCCCAATGTATGTGGAAAGTGTTTATACTCAAATTGACCAAGTGTGGTGAAGCATGACAAAGACATGGTTAAAAAGGGTCTTCTACCCAATTCAAGTGTCTATATAATGCCCCACTTTTATGTGCATCAGTGAATTCATGTGTGTATAAAAAATTAAAATATTAATTGTGTACCTAACACTACCTAATAGGAATGAAAGGATGAAGACTTTGTATTTATGGGATAGGCTCACTGACATCCTAATGTTGATAAACTTGGTATACCTGTAAACATTTATGAATGCATGTAAGTAATCAATGTCTCAATAAATTTGTGTGAATATAAAAAATTAAATATAAATTAAAACTAATCATAGGAATGAATACACCTCATATTATGTGAACCATGTTATCATTCCTAGGGACTTTGGTGCTATATCTAAAAACTAAAACTGAAATTTAAAGAGTTTTAAAGTCAACCCTAGAAATTAAATGGTTTTGGAGTAAACCCTAGAAATTAAATTTTTCATCATGATTAAGAAATCAGATATTCGGGGACTCTTGACATGGTTAGTTAATTTTGGTCTCTCTTGATCTAAATAATTCAACCATCATCTATAACTAGCACTGGTGATATAATATTTGTATGGAATGTCTAGATATATTCCCCACTTTTGAGGTGAGGTATGGTCTTACACAACACTCATATCCAAAGAAAAGGATTAAATGTAACATGTGTAACATAATAAATTAATTTTATCTATTTTAATGATTGAAATTACATCTATAACACTTATATGCAGCTATATATAAAGATGTCATCATGGAAAACTTGATAGGAACATATGATCCATGTGAGGATGAAGTAATAGGGAGGAGGGGAAAGTAGCATGCCTCAGTGAACCTAGTAAAGAGGAATAAATATATTCCCTAATGTTATAATATATTTTAATAAAATTACCCAATGTATATATAGTATCCCAATATGACTAGGTGTATGGAGGACAATGTGATGCCTAATACAAGCAGTGTTAGATTAGTAGACACATAGTTGTATTGTGCCCTCAATGTCAAGGCATATGTAGTAATATTGAGGAAAATATGGATATAATTCCCCCAATGAAAACATATAGATAATATCAATGAAGCTCATGAGAAATGTGTGGGTATGATTCCCCCAATTGAAATATAGAGATCATAGACTTGGTAAGATAGGGATAAAGGATATGCCCCAATGTATCATTATGCCCCTAGGAGGGATAAATATACCAATTAAACACAACTAATAGTAGTATTATTCCCCAAAAAATGCATGGTAGATACCATGGAAACATACATAATACGCATAGTATATCAAAAGTCTTATCATGCATGATATAGATCATGGCACAAATCATAGGATATCACATAGTATAGGAAATGTAATTAGACACAATCTTATAATAATGTATAGAAACCATATAGAAATAAATATGACCCATAATAAATTAATACATGATATGTCTATTATAGGATCCTCTATGGAAAATATTAGACACGATATTGATAGGAAACATGTACGAGCACACACCAGTACAAATGTACACATATAGATGATTGAGAAATCATAGGGCATGTAATTGAACATGTAATGTATTCATGTAACACACAAGATGTAAACTATAAAAATATATGTATAGTAATTATATTTAGATATGTTTTGAAATAAATGAAATGACTTAAGGTTTTAACCAATTTATCCATGAGTGGCCACCACAGATGTGTAGGAATTATACCTCAATGATGTATGGGTATGCCTACACTTACCTCAATCATTTACCTAGCTGATATATTGCTTTTAATCCCTTATCTAATCTCTTATTTTCTTATTTCTAACAATTACTATGCTTTTCTTTTGACACTCTTAATCAATCTTAGCCTTGACTAGTCTCATAAGCCTCCTTACATGCTTATTCATATATTCTCTCCTAGTACATATCATCATTCATCTCCCTCTACACTCTTCTCTCCTTAGCACCAAAATCATCATCTCATAAACAATTTCCAAGACTACATTCTCCATTCTTGCTTCAATCTTGCTCATCCTTTAATATAGGTTCATAGACTTTAAATCCTAATCCATGATTCCATTGTTCTTTTCTTCACACTAGGTATCATATATCCATTCACCTGCATATTTTATCTTCCATACACATCTAATAATAATCCTCAATCTCAAGGCTAGAATTCTCAAAAAAACCACTCTTTCCTCTTTGGAGCCTAATCTCTTGTAGCCCTATTTTTACACATATCTAGTATATTTGAACAATATACCAAGTTTATAGATAAAATAAACATATTTTTGGATACCCTTTATCCCCTTATAACTTTGCCTAAAATTTCAGGACACAAATATTAATGAAATTCTTTATCTCAGACCCTTCTTGTCAATTAGGTCTCTTCAGGCCTAGTTCAAGTACACAATATTAGTGATCATACTGTATGCCTAGGTACCAACATAAAACCTCATGAATAATATATAAAACATAAAAATACATTATATCACCAAGTTTTAATAATTCTGGCTAGTGGAAACATTATCTATTCAAGTTTCAAGATCTAAACCCTAGACTAGGTTTTGATAGGCTTGTACAAGGCTGAGAGCCATCAAAAGGAAATATTTTGAGTTTTATACAACTTTAAACCATAATAATACCTGTATTATGTATATACCACACTTATTCAACTTATCCAAAGGTTCTTTGGTCTTTAATAATCAACAAACATCTCTAATATGCAGGGTTACATAATTTTGGGTGTTTGTATGTGAAGGTTACCTTTGCATCTTAAAATTTAATGGATATATGAGCCTCAAAAATAATCATTAACATAAATTAAATATCATTTACTACCCTTAAATCATATCAAACATCTAAATTAAACTCACAAGAATAACATGGCTCTCTTCTTTCTAGACTGTGGCAAATAGAGCTCTTTCTGCTTATTTCATGCAAACCTTGAACCTATAGATGAGTGAAAATAACACACTCTATTGAAATAAAAACAATAAATAATAATTTATTACATACCATGAATCTAATTTAATTTCACAAACATTCTCTAAAATAATATTTTCTTCATTCATCACATTGCACACAAAAAAATCACATACAGAATTTTTACAAAGGTAGGCAGAGTTCCTAAAATTTTGATCTTTATTATCTTATATTTCATTAAAACCCTATATACTTCAAATATATCCTCCTAATATCCTTATACCACACTCTCTTTGCACACCTACATGTATTTCCATTCTTTTTATGACACTAATAATGCTAGATAACTCCTTCTTTTGACTAACTCCACATAGTGTGGTAGTTACAAATAAAAGTTTATTAGATTATATTGCTTTGTCATGTCATGCACATTAAAACACATATTACACAAATTCATAGGACCCATCACAAAATTTAATCAATAATTACATTTCACACAAATCTCAAAATAACAATCAAAGCCTAGTAACAAATTTAAATTTTCAAATTCTACTTTTTGGCAGGAAATTCTAAATAGGCTAAGAAACACACAAAATCAAGACTCTCAAGGACTATAAATAATCCTAGGGGACCCTATAATACCTCTCATACTCACACCAAACCAAAAATTGCTATCATGAAACATTTAAACACACTAACATCTTAAGTAAACTTGTGATGCTCTTCATCAACCTCCCTAAGTGGGAAAATTTGAGCTCCTACTCAAATGTATCTTGTCTAAATTCTTCCTTAATTTCTAATTATTTCTCTTATAATTTTATGAGCTCCAAATTATAATAATCCTTTTATTTTCCTTCTCTTCTCAACCTTTTTTTTATCTTTGTCTTGCCTCTTTACCAACTCATCCTCTACCTCCATGAAGTGCATAATTTGTTACAACTCTTTATCTTCTTCATATTCCATCTCCTCCATATCTATTTTTTCTTCATCATACTCTACCTCAAATGGTTGGTTCTTATTAGTCACTCCTACTCCATATATTCTTTCCACCTTTGTCATGGTTTATTCATGCACTCTTTGTTGGTCTATCTTATTAATAATGATTTATCCTTTATCCTCATGCTCTAATGGTTGTTTATGCATCTATTCTTCATTCACCTTTTTCATACTCTCATTTATATCCTCTTTGGATTCATCTTTATAATTATCCACATTATCATGGTGATTCTTCACATATCTTCCTTGTTCATCTTGAAATGGCATCTGCATGCCCAATTCAGGTTCATCATACCACAACACTTCTTGACAACCTTTTATCTTACTATTATTATGCATACCTTCAACTAACTTAGATGCAACATTACCAATTTAATAGATTAACTTATTACCTTTCTCTTTCTTTATTTTTTTGATCTCTTACTCACTTGATACCATGATTCTTTGCTCTTAAACTCTTGGAATATTATTTGGATTCATTCTTGGGATAAGACTAGCTTCTCTTTTCTCTTTCAATGTTAATTTTCTCTTACTCCTTCCTTAGATCACCTTTAGACTGATCTTGTCCTCCACCAAACATGAATTGTTCATCTAATCATTTCTTTTGTGAGGAACATGGTTGTCTTCTTATTTCTTTTTCTCTATCATGAGCTCTAGTGACTCACTACTTATTTTCTCCATGTCATCATAAAGTGACTCCCTCTTTTGCATCTCCATACCTACACCATCAAACTTAGTACATATCAAATTAAATTCATGAAATTTGATAGTCTCTTCAATGATCTCATGGTCCTTTACATCCTCTCTTGCTCTTATATTCTTCTTCCAATCCTCTCTAGGCACCTCTTTCATCTTCTTAATTTCATCATCTTGTCTTATTAGCCCATGTTTTATGTAGACACTCAAAAATCATACAACACAATTCTAGTCATTGTATGCACACCCCTTAGCCCTTGGACCCCTTGGGTTAGGAATAATTATCAAAATCCTAAAACATGCCCATTTACCCCCTTTATATAAAATAATTTAGTTAATTAATTAATGCCTATTTACACCTCACCTACCCAAATTTATCATTAGTTGATCGACACCTAGCCTAAGGACCATTTCTACCCTAACATTCAATGCCCTAACTTCCTAGACTAGTTCCTCATGCATCCCAATAAACCCTTTATTAACCTTGAACCATTTCCCAGTGTCTTAACTACTAATAATTAGTGAAATTGGATAATTTTATCTATTTTTGACTATTTACCCCTAACCACCAGTGGTCACCCCTTGATTGATGGTGGTTGACTAGGATGATTGACAATTACATAATGTAACCCACAAGCCTTACTTTAGGGAGGTTGAAAACCATTTTTGTGTAAGATACTCTTACTCTTAGGTGAATCAAAGCTCCCAAACAATCCAAAAACCAATCCAGAGACATTAGGTGTTTCAATAATTTACTATCAAGATCCCAAGTACCATTATGTTACCAATATTACTCCAAGATCTCTTACAGCTTACCACCCAATTTTATCACTCTTCAAAACCAGCAAACTTAAAGCTAAGTATATGTAATTTTTATTAATTTCATTAACTAGTTTTATTAGTTTCATTTCCTTTATTCATTCCCTTTTCCCTTCATCTTGTTTCTTCTATTGGAGTTTTTCAACTCCAAGCACTTTACCTTCTACCCCATACCACCTACAAACCATTCTTACTCACTTGACCACCCAAATCCTAAGCTTGATACTTTTTAGAATTTTTTTCTCACTCACAACCAACATCCAACCTAAAAACCACCTTTAGAACCCTTATGTAACTCACCCAATAACCCTTCTTGCCTAAACTAGGTCTCACAATAACTGTCGATGGTCATACCTCAACTAGTGATGTTTCGCCCTAACTGCCAATGATCATTATGTGTTCTATTTTAAAATAATAAGTAAATTTCACCTACTAGACCATACCCAAATTCCAAATTATAAGTTTCTATTGCATCATAGAGGTTTAACTTATTTTCTGAAATAGGTTTGAATAATTTAGAATTAGTCTTTATTAAGTTATTAAGATTTTAAGTAAAATCACTTCATTTATATCTTGCATTTGATTTCACTACCTTTTATTATTTCATTGAAGCATCCACTTTCAATTTTAAAAATTTAATTGTTTTAAAGTGTGGATTGATAGCCTCCAAAGAAGCTTAGTACTTCTTGGATCTAGCTCACGCTAGGTAGTCCACCTAACTATCTCACTAATCAACCATTCTTCTAGTTGTTTTCTCATCTGTAGGTCATCATCCCTAGATAAAGAAGAGTATCTACAATTGACTGGATTCATGCGTGCACAAAGAAACCATGTTTTTCTACTACACCCTTAGTTAAGTTTATTCTTATTTGCCTAAAAGAAAATAAATGAAAAATAGTGAAATAAATAATGTTTCACTCTTTTTTTTTTTTCTTTTAGGAAAACAAGAAAAAATTTAAAGAAGGGTGTGGCAGAAAAAATTGGTTTCATTGTGCACATGTGAATCTATTCGATTGTAGATACTCCTCTTTGTCTAGTGAGGATGACTTATAGATAAGAAAACAAATGGAAGAATAATTGATTAGTGAGATAGTTAGGTGGATTGCCTAGCATGAGTTAGATCCAAGAAGTACTAAGCTTCTTTGGAGGCTATCAATCCACACTTTAAAATAATTAAGTTATTAAAACTAAAATTAGATGCTTGCATGAAATAATAAAAGGTACTAAAATTAAATGTAACAGATAAATGAAGTGATTTTAATTAAAATAAAAATAACTTGATAAAGACTAATGTTAAATTATTCAAACCTATTTTAGAAAATAAGTTAAACCTCTGTGATGCAATAGAAACTCAAAATTTGGAATTTAGGTATGGACTAGTAGTTGAAATTTGCTTTTTATTTTAAAATAGAACACACAGTGATCATCAATGGTTAGGGCCAACTATTGTCAGTTGACATATGATTGTCAACAATTATTGTGAGACTTGGTTTAGGTAAGAAGGGTTATGAAGGTGGTTTTTGGGTTAGATGTTGGTTATGAGAGAGAAATGAATTCTTAGAAGTATCAAGATTAGGAGTTAGGTGGTCAAGTGAGCAAGAATGGGTTGTGGGTGGTCTAAGGTAGAAGTTAAAGTGCCTAGACTTGTAGAACTCCAACATAGGAAATAAGATGAAGGGAAAGGGTAATGAATACAAATAATGAAACTAATAAAACTAGTCAGTAAACTTAATAAAAAGTTCAAATACTTAGCTTTAAGTTTACTAGTCTAGAAGAGTGTTGAAGTTGGGTGGTAAGCTACAACAGATCATAGATCAATGTTAGTAGAGTAATGATATTTGGGACCTTGATAATGAATTGCTAAATCACTTGATGTCTTTGATCTAGTTTTTTAGTTTTTTTGCGAGTTTTGATTTGCCTGAGAGTAAGATTATCTCACACAAAGATGATTTTTAACCTCCTTGAGGCAAGGATTGTGGGTTACATTAAGTAACCATCGATGATTCTAGTCAACCACTATTGGTCGAGGGGTGACCACCGACAATTAGGGGGAAATAGTTAAAAATGGCTAAAATTAGCCATTTTCACTTATTACTAGTAGTTAAAACATTGGGAAACAGTTTAAGGTTAATAAAGGGTTTATTAAGACATGTGAGGAACAAGTCTAGGAAGTTAAGGCATTAAATGCTAGGGTAGAAATGGTCTTTAAGTTGGGTATCGATCAACTAGCCATCAATTTAGGTAAGTGAGGTGGAAATAGGCATTATTTAATTAATTAAATTAATAATTTTAGCCAAAGGGGGTAAATGGGTATGTTTAACTATTTTTATAATTAATCCTAACCCAAGGGGGCCAAGGGGCCAAGGGGTGTGGGGATGACGACTAGAACTGTGTTGTGCAATTTTTGAGCATCTACATTTTGCCCCTTTTTGTTGTGTAGGTTGTATCCTTAATGTACAAAATAAAAAAAAAAGTGTAGTGGTAAGTTGGATGGATGCCTTGAGTATGGGAAGAGGTTTTCCCCATAAAATAGGATCTGATGAGGAAAAATTGAGTCAGATGTAGGTTTGACAAGTGTATATGGGTGGTAAAACATGTAAGATGGTATAAAGTGGTAAAATAAGTTACTACAAGGAGGACAAGTGACATGTGAACCAAGCCACTACATTTAAGCATAGAAAATATGGGTGCTCTCATAAACTTAAGTTTCTCTAATAAATGTATTTATTTTATTAGGGGTCCAAAAAGTGGGTGAGCTTGAGAAAACAAAATAGGTTACAGGTGCCAGAATCATTGATAGGAAAAATATAAAGCATCTGAAAGGTCTACAATCAAAAAGGATCAAGGTTGAGTATATCATCATAAAACATGGAATTATGGTGAAAACAATGTCAAAGTTAATGATTGTCAAGGTTGGGTGACCAAAGGGTAGTTGGGTGCTAGGTATTGGTTAAGGTGGACAAGGGATCCTAGTGGGAAAAAAGGAAGGGGAGAGTATGAAAATCCCTAATTGGGTTGACCAACAGCGGTTGTATTTTATTGATAGCATTCAATTCTTAACCATAAACGGTCATAAAAACCCTAAAAATGACTCTAAAAGGTTAAAAACACTTGTCATTTGGTCATTATGTACTTTTGATTGTCAAGTTTCCATTATCCAAAGTGAAAATAACAATAGTTGCAAAATTTATTATGTGAGCCAAGTGATTGAGCATGTTTGATTCTAAGGTGGAGAGAAACTAATGTGGGCCAGGTAGGTTAGAGTGGAGGTGAGGATGTAGTGAGGTAGAGGTAGAGTGAGGTGTCGAGCCATAGTGGTGGTATCGAGGGATCCACCATGATAGTGGACATGAAATGAGGTAGGGGTTACCTTGAATTATATTTACTTTTGTTTGATTTTGTTTATTGTTTTTTGGGAGGGTATGTAATGAAAATGGGGGAGTTTAGGTTTTTAGGGATGAAATTAGGTTGTGGATAGGGGTAAAATAGGTATAAAATAATGTGGATTGGGAAATAAGTAGGGTGAGTCAAGAATTTTTTATTTTTATTAAGGCTGGAGGTTGATAGGATTTGGTTTGGGTGTTAGGGTTTGATCACCACTGATTGGCCACATAATGACCATTGATGGTCTAAAACCCTGACCATCATTGATTGAGGGTTGATTGATAATGTTTCTACAAAGAACCATCACTATTTGAGACTCAACTATCAATGATTGGTAAATAAAAGCCCTAGGTTATTGGAAGGAAGTTTTGCTAGGATGAGATTTGGGAATGGGCTAAGTTAGGCCTAAGTTAGGAATGGGATAAGTATTTCATGGGGATGAGTAGGGACTATAATTAGGCTCAAAATAGGTGGGTAGGGGTAGGTGTAATAATTAGAATGGGTGGTATACATAGGAAAATTTAACTAAGCAAAATTTGTTATCTAACCTTGTAGGTGAGGGAGCAGTTGATGATGCAAGATCAAGTGTCACCATTGTTAGATGAGATACAGAGGGGTATGATTATACAAGAGTGGGAGTACATGGCATTAGTTGGACTAGGTGGCATGTACTACTATCAATATGTGTAGAGAGATTCCATGATGTTGGTATCCCTCATCAAGAGATGGGACCTGACTACCAACACTTTCTTATTGTCGACTAGAGAGATCACTATCTTGTTGAAGGATATACATAAGATTATGTAATTATTGATATAGGTTAAGGTGATAGATCATATATGTCATAAGGAGCAATATGCTTACATGGACTAGTTATTCAAGGACTTTGTGCAGGTGAGGTGGCACACTAAAAGGTTATACTTTGGATATATGTATCACATGGATAGGGTGGGGATATGGTTGGTTACCATGATAATGATAGTTGTCACATGTTGTGCACTTTCAAACTTGAGTGGAGATAGATTACCTTGGGTACTACTTGGCATCTTAGTAGATATGATGGTTAACTAGATAATATTCACATGGGCCAAAATATTATTGGTGTAGATACACTATGAGTTCCAAGGTTATCGAGTACCAAGGAGGTATAAGATGAGTGTTATCTTTGATTTACACTATTGGGATTATGAGCATATCAGAGTGTTATGACCAATCAGACTGCCTTGGCATACTTGGGATCATAGAGGGTTTAGGGTTGGATTCATGAGATGGAGAGGTGGTCATGTACTCATGATAGCAGGGGTAGAGGGTTGGGACTTGGACTACTTAAAATATAGGTTGGATTCATTAGTTGATGGGGAGGTCATTTAGAGACTTTATACAACATTCCCCTTATGAATAGGCTATGCTAGGCATACATTTTCACTATAGAGTTATAGGTAGATTCATGGGAGGCATCAATAGGAGGTAGAGTTAAACCCATTTGTTAGGGTCAAGAGGCAGTTTAGGGTTGTTTAAGGTGTTCTAAGGGCCTTCCCTAGATACAAGAGAGAGGTTGCAGAGGCACCATTGCCTCCTCCATAGTAGGTTGAGGTGGAGATTCATCATGAGGAGCTATTTATGGCTAAAAACTTTGATGATGTTGGTGTTACTCAGGATTACATCTTATGGTTCTAGGTTCACTATGAAGCTATAAGGTTTAGAGGAGATGGTGGGCAGGGACCAACTAGAGGTGGATAGTAGGTAGATATTAACATAGAGATGAAGGAGGGAGATGGGGATTAGATGGATGTTGATGCCTTAGATAGACAAGTATTCTTCATAGAGAGGGATCAAGAGAGATCAGTATTAGATATAGCACAAGTAAGTTTGGAAATGATGACTCTAGAGAGAGATACTATATAGGGTTAACTTGCAAGGACACAGGATAGAGACACTTTCTAGGGATGGGTTACTAGTCTCTAGGGATAAGTGGTGATCCTTACTCAAGAGAGGGATGCAACATGAGCTCAGCTAGCCTCTATCACATAGGAGAGGGATCAGGCATAGGTATAGGTGACCCTCATATCTACAGAGAGAGATGCCCTGAGATAGGAAGGAGGGAGGGCACCCATAGGATTAGTGAGGATGATCTTGATGTCTAGATATGTGGCCATGATATAGAAGCTTAGGTACTATGCGGTGTTGGTCTTCACTCACCTACTAGATCAACCCCACTTTTATGAATATGTGGTAAAATGAGTGGTTAAGGGATTCAATAGTGTTACACCTAGTTAGTGGGTAGCATCAGTAGGTACACAAATAGGTCTAGGAGATGGATAAGCTCTAGGGGTAGTATTTCCCCAATACCTTGGACTCTATGAGACTCTTATTGTATTTATGATTTTGATACTAGACTACAAGCTGATGTAGTGAGATGTACATACCTTTTTGAGGGACATGGACATTTTGATTATATATGATTATTTTGATGATGCATTATGATGTTATTATGGTTGATGGATGTTGTTTATGGTAATGGTTTTTTTTATGATGTGATGATTTAATTTACGCTCATGATGTGATGATATTGTTTATGATGCTTATGACATGGTTATGATGTTTATTTAGTATTTTTATTATGATTAGATATATGCTTGTTGTAAATGTAAATGTTTAAATTAATGAATCTATGTGATCCCTTATCTGGATAGACATGTGATGGATAACATATGTGGATGACCCATTTATTGATAAAATAAATGATTAAATGGTTATCATGGAATAAATGTGATTAATTATGATAGATGTAATTAGTTCTTAGATAGATGAGATGATATTTCATGAATAAAAACACTTAAATAAATAAAGCAAATGGCAATCACTAACCAAAACACATAATGTTTGTTAAATGTTTTAATGATCTTCATTTAGTTGGATGAAGGTTGATTTAAAGAATAATTCTTAACATATAGATTAAGTTTTTGATAACAAAACTACATGTAAGAAAAAAAAAGGTAAAATAATCAAAAGACAAGCATCTTGATGAAAGTATCAACAATTAGGTATGAAACATAAGAAGGAGACACAATGTTCTTGCATTGGCGAAGACCAAAACAAAAGGAAGCTAGATCGGTTTATGAACATAATCCCTTCGTATGCTTCACATTAGCATTCACTGGTTTGTTAAAAAAATTCTTGATCACATAGTGTCAAATGAGCTCAAAATCCCTTATTTCATGAAGGGTTAAAGGTTATATGGATGATAATAGAACCTTCTTATGGGGATAGCTTGCCCCTTTTATAGGTTGTCAAAGAGCTAGTATAAATAAGTATATATCATATATGGTGGATGTGGGAAGTCTACTTATGAAATTCAATTATGGATTCCAAAATTTTTGCTTTTTTTCTTTTATAATAGGTCTTTTGATGTTTTTTTATTTCTTGGACAATTGGTTGGGAAAGTTGATCGATGTGGGAAGCTTCCAAGAAATTGCTTGATTTGATAAATATTTGGCTTATCCATCCTTAAAGGGAGTGGTATTAGCTTTATGATTTTTTTTAAGCTTTAGGTAGTTGTCCTTAGAGGGATTAGTCTACCTTACATTAAGCAATTTTGATTTGTTTTGGCAGTTGTCCTTCAAGGGAGCAGTCTACAAATGTTAGAAATGAACCATAAGATATATGAATTATATGATGTTTCTTTTGAAGACATAGAATTTCTTATAGAGGCTTAAATTATTGCCTTTATGAAGGAAAATATCATAATAATGGTGAATAGTGGATGAGAGGGCACTTTAAGAGATAATGACCATGGGATTCCATCCTATTAGGGATGAAAAGTATCCATGAGAATCATGCCATAGGTGAAGCCATGGTACCCATATTTAAGATTAATTGTATAATTATGATAGATAATCACATGATTCTATGTTGTAATTGGTTATCCTCAAAATGAGTGGATGAAGGTGATAATCTCTTAAAATAAGGGATGAGCTACAATTAGATAGAAAGTGAGTTCAAGCTTGTTTAACAAAAGAAAGGATGTATATGTGAAGCATTGAGAGACTCAGGTTTTGATTTACCTTCAAGAGATGATAATCAATAAGCTCTTGATCCATAATTTACATTATGATATAAATTCCAAGCTAATTAAAAGCAAACTTGCCCTGCTTGATTTTTTTATATTGGTTACATGTTGTTTTTCCTCTAAGATGAGATCTCTAATGTTGAACTCTCGTTATATTATGTGCTTGTTATAATCATGATTGGTTTGTTCTTGATAGACATAAATATGGATAAGCATGGACAAATCATGCTCATCAATTATCTCAAGTTAGGCTAAATGCTCTTGATGATAATCATCTTCATAAATGATATCCTATATGGATATACAAAGAGATGGAATTTGGAATTTGAGAGGCAAGATAGCCTCAACTCACAAGACAAGAAAGAAAGGGGTAGCACCAATAGGGGTTTGAATGCTAGTAAGATATGACCATAAGGTGAAGGGAATGTGTAAATGTCAATCCTAACCAAATACATTAATCATTTTTGTTAAACATTTTATTAAGGGTTTTGTAAGAAACTTTATCTTATATGTTAGCTTGTGGATGATAAGGTGATGAGAAACTTAACTTAATACCAAATACATCACAAAGACCTTGCACCTTTTTAATTTTATAATATTTACCATTATTGATGATAATTTTATGATGAACACTGAAGCAGGAGATAATGTAATGGTTAATAAATTTGGCAATCTTATCAGCTTTAGTCAAAACAAGGGGAATATCCTCCACCCACTTGGTGAAATATTTTGTCATGATGATGATAGAATGATGTCACTACAAATAATGAGGGATAATTTCACCAATGAGATCCAATCCCCACTATGAGAAAGGCCATAATTCTTTAAAGACCTAAATACTATGACTAGGTTGTTAGAGAGTTGTCAGTGATGTCATGGAGGTGTCCAAGTGAGTGGATGAAGTGTCTTGATAGTTCAAGTGTCAATGACAAAGTGTGAAGTGTGCTTGTCCTAGTATGCTTTAATTAGGCTTGGTTGATATTTAGTTTTAGCATTATTAGGGATGGGTATAAAGTATTGAGCATGTGTTAAGGGTCTTATAAGAGGTTAAGGATGATTGGAGAGCTTGTGGAAGTACATGGTGTTCATCTGGTTCTTCATTATGTTCATCTTGGCATAGATGGTTATATGATAGAAAATATGAGTAGTCAGTTTACTAACATCACCATTACCATGTATGGATGATTCAAGGGTATTTTTTCATATGGATGTGATCATATTAGTCCCAAATTTCTATGTTCCAAGTTTCAGGTCATGCAGTTGAGTGGAGAAAAAGATATAACTATGTAAAGTTGGCTTCCCAAGTAGTTTGCAATTTTTTCCCATACTTAGCCAAATTTACAAAGGAGATCTAATGATGGACGTTTAATCACATCATAGATCTATGGCATGAAATTAATATGAGCTTAATATTTAAGTTTAATTAAATCAAGGAATTATTTTGATGGCTTTATATTTCACACACATGAAGGTTCCAGGAGTAGTTTGATATAAGGATGGATTCCCCTATGAAATAAGATCATATGGTTTAAATTTTATGACATGAAATTGAACATAAAAAAAATTATTAAGGTTCAAATTTGGCCTTCCAAGTAGATTTCAAAGGTTCCCATAATTAACCAAATTTGCAAAAGGTAAAGATCAGGACCAAATAAAGATCAGGACCAAATAAAGATCTAACGGTGAGTGGGTGTTCGTACAAATGCAGATCAATGATATGTATTAAGTCAAAGAGGTCAAAGTGTCTGATGTTTAAGCAGATTAAAATCCAAGCTACTCTTTAAGAGATAGATGGAGCACATTTTTTCCAAATTTTTAGGAACTAGTGAGATGTTAACAAGTGTTTGATGTTTAATAGTGAGTAAAGGTAAAGACCAAGCTACTTCTACGTATTTGGCCAAAATTACCAAGGAGCATGAGATGAGGTCAAAATGATAGATATTTAACATAATTAAATATAAATATACTCTCAAAGAGATTGATAGTACATATTTGATCAAAATATGTGAGGACCTGAGATGATGGCAAAGTGTTCGATGTTTAATAGTAACTATTGGCATTTGAATTTAGCAAAGGGAAAAACTAGTTTGCATTGTTTGAGCCATAAATTTTGATCTAGGATAAATTGGAAGGTGAAGTAAAAATAAAAGTTGTAGAGGACTTCAAAGCACATCTATTGAATCTAGTTATAAGGTTTGAATTTTTGTACATTCAATGTTATTTATCTCCAAAGTTGACTGTGTTTGACCATGTTCTATAAGTAACCCGAGAAGGATATTTTGAGCTATTCTGGTGGTATTTAGATGTTTCAAGGGGAATTAGATATTGGAGAGTGTTGTAGACTCCCTGATGATGATATATTTTGATTTTTAGGTTTGAACAATCCATATTTAGTATAAATAAATGCTTATAAGTTTATTTTGATTTCATGCATGGTATTTTTATGTATAAGGTCAAAGATTGATCTATTTTGCTTTAACAGAGGAGTGTTATGATGATTTTAATAATTTAAGGGTGTCTAATAGGTCATGCAGAGTGGACCTATGCATTTGGAAGTGGTCTTATGTTTATAAATTTCTTGATGAAGTGCTAAATGAGTTAATAGGTCTCTATGAGACCTATAAGAGCTACTACGGCCTAATTGAAAGGTGTAGCTACTTAAGTGTGGCCCATAGTGGCTATGTGCAACCTGTGTGGATGGTATCGAGCTATGTAGTATGTCTTAAGGGATAAGACAAGTATTATGTCTAACCTATAAGATAATAATAATGATGGCTCTATAAAAGGTGAAATCAAAGGTGGTGATTTCTATACTTGTAAGAAGAGGTGTGTGTAAGAGTTGAAGAGCGAAGGAAAGAAGAAAGTGTGTATGCCCAGTGGATGGGTTAAAGAGAAAAGTAGGATAATGACTATGTGTATGACCTATAGGTTATATTTTTGATGTCAAATATATTGATTTTGTAGGTTTGAAAATTGGGGAGAGAAGTGAATAAAAGAAGGATTTATAGGTCTGAGTATGTATATGAGGGAAGTTTGAGTGATGAGGAAGATAGATTGTGGCATGCCTATATGAGAGGTTTATATGAGATAGAGATGGTGTTTTTTAGGGGTTAAAAAATTAGAGGTCCATCATTAGGTGTTGAAGACATTAGTTCAAAGGTGGAGATGTTCATATCATAGGTCTTGGGAGGGTGCTCAAAATCTAGGTAAAAATAACTTGACCATCCTAAGGGCAGGTGCTCCTTGTGGAATAAGTGTTTCACAAAAGTTTTGTCAGAAGGAATTCACAATCTTAAGGGTAGGTTCTCCTTGTAGAATAGGTGTTTCACTAATGCCTGGTTAGAAGGACTTGACCATCCTAAGGGAAGGTACTCCTCAAGGAATAGGTGTTTCATTAAAGTCTCATGTTTGCATACTTATTATAAGATAAGTAGTCCATGTGTTTGCAAGCTTGAGAGTGGGTTTTATTCCCCAAGAGGTTTTCCCACGTATATCTTGTGTTGTATGTGTAATCTTGTATTATCTATTTGTTCAATGCTATAAACATATTAAATGCTTAAGTGTTTGAAGTGTTTGGAAATTGAATTGGATTGTTTGCCACCACTAATTCACCCCCCTCTCGATGGTCTGTAACTATAAAAATTAGTATTAGAGTAGGTCCTTTGGTAAAAGATTGACATCTTGAAGGAGATCCAAGGTACAATATGGGTAGCCATCAAATTCAAGGAGGTTTTTCCACTAAGAAAGCACCAATGTTCAATAGATCTAATTATGCTTTTTGGAGTGTGAAGATGAGGACTTACATTATGTACCTAGGCTTTGACTCTTGGAAATCTATTGTGGATGGTTACTCTACACCTACTATTCCTCCATCTAGTGCTATAGATAAGAAGTTGTTTGGGAATAATACTAAGGCATTGAATGATATCACTTGTGGCCTTTTAGAGAGTGAATACACCAAGAAAATCCATTGCATATATACTAAGGAAATGTGAGATAAATTGAAGATTATTTATGAAGGATAGTCAAAGGTTAAGTTGGAAAAGTTGTAGACTCACTAAAGATAATTTGAGAGTATTAAGATGAAAAAAGAATATTTTATGGCATCCTTTCTACAGAGAATTGATGAGATTGTGAACATCATCAAAGGTCTTGGAGAGAAGCGTGAATAAGCTAATATATTTCAAAAGGTATTAAGGTATCTCTCTCTCTCTCAAATTTGATTATAAAGTGTCTATTGTAGAATAAATTCATGATATTACTCAGTTAAATATGGATGAATTGCATGGCATCATTACTGCCTATGAGATAAGAGTAAATGATGATATACCACCAAAGAAAGAAGCAACATTTAAGATAGAAATGAATCCAAAGAAGAAGTTCCAAGGTAAGAAACTTAAGGAGGATGACATATCTGATATTGATGAAGATGAACTAATTTCTTTGTTTACAAGGAAATTGAAAATAGGGGTAGGCAAGTATAAGGGTAAACTACCATTCAAATGCTTCAATTGTGGAGAGGTAAGACATTTTACTAATAAGTGACCTCATAAGCATAAGAATAATGATGATGAAGAGCATGGTGATGACCAAGATGAAGAAAAAAAGACATAAAAGTTTGATAAAAGGAAGAAAAGATTTAAAAAGTATGACAGTAAGAAGTCCTTCAAGAAATGGAAGAGTCTCTACACCAATAAATATTATAGCTCATCAGATGAGAGTGAAGACAGTGACTTAGAATATGATCATGAAGATGATGGTCCTATTAAAAAAAATCCCTCTTCATAACTGAGAAAAGAATTTGCTCATATCAAAAGGAGTCTACTTGGAGTGATTTAGATGATGATAAAGATGAGGTGGATTATGAGACTGAATTGATGAATGCTTTTGAAGAACTGAAGATTGAGAAGAAGATTAACAAGAAGATGAAGTCTCAAATCAAGGATTATGAAGATCAACTCAATGTGTTTTATTTAAGAGTTAACGAATACATAAAGGAGCATGAAGATATAGTCAAGCATCTCAGTTGTCAATTATAAATCTTATCTACATGCCTAAAAGTTAAAGAAGATGAACATTCAAGGTATGTAATTGAAAATGAGTCATTAAAATCTAAGTTAGAGAAGACATCTAGTAAGATGAAGTCATTTATGATATTTGAAAAGAACTCAAATGATCTAGACAATATTTTGAGTGATAAAAATCATGCAAGTGATACAATTGGTCTTGGATATAAAGATCTTAAAAATATAACTCAAGACAAGATGAAGTCTAATGTAAATCAAACCTTGAAGGTCAATAATCAATCAAGGAATGAAGATGCTGGTAGAATGAAGACAAATAAGATTAGAAAACCAAATGCCATGAGGTATGAAAGTTTTAATGGTTACTATTACACATGTAATTAGTTTGGTCATAGATCTAGAGAATGCAAGAGACCTTTTAGAAATGAGTTTTCATGGAACTATGATGGGGGTCATCTGTCAAAAGGTGAGTCTTCTTCAAAAGGAGTAGTTTATTTTAATTGTCAAAAGAATGGACATATTTCAAGATTTGGTTCTACTTAGGAAAGTTAGGATAAGCTTATTTCAAAAGGTATAGTGTGCTTCAACTATCATTAGAGAGGTCACACTACTAGATTTTACAAGCAAAGGCCTACAAGATAGAATAGGTTTAATCAAGCTCCTAGAGTGCAAGAAAGAAGGAAAGTTAACTCATGAAAACCAAATGTGGTAAGTGTGAGTCATGATGAGTCTTCAGGTCTAAGTAATCTATTTGTTATGGTGGAGAATGCTATAGAAGTTGGAGAGTGACAAGAGCTCTCATTATCTACTCATGTTGTGAATGAAGAGATTAAGCTCAAGGAGAAGACCAAGGTTCTAGTTGAGGCTAGTTCTGAGTTGTGTTTGGATGTTATTGAGAAACCTATTATGTGTGAGTAAGTTTTAAGCTTGGTTCTTATGTTGTCAAGGTCTGTAGCTGATGTTCTGTAATGCAAAGAAGATACTTCAGTGATCAAGGTATGTCAAGATTGCATAGTTGCTCCAAATTTTGTATATCCTATCATAGAAGAGAAAGTGAGTGATGTATAAAAGGAACAAGTTGTCAAAGTTTAGACTAAGAAGAACAAGAACAAGAAGTCTTATATCTATTAAAGGATTCCAATGGTTATTGATGAGATGTGGGCCACTCCTGGCTTCACTTTATTTTAGAACATTATGGTGTAGAGGAGGTCTCTGTCTATGCTTCTTAAGAGACTCCTTTTAGTAGAGAAGCAAGTGTTTTTGTGGTGTTCTTCAGAAGATCCTAGAAGACAAGAGATGAGTTTTTCTAGTTGGATTTAGTCTATTAAGATGGGAAAAGTGCTTTGATGAGGTCAGAGTGATGTCATAAGGTGATTTTTCTATGTATGTAATGTTTGCAAGATTAGAATGAGTGTTTTTAGGTGGCATAATGATATTTATGGAATGTCAAGATGATTTTGGTGCTCAGAAAGGTTTATGCACTTCTTTGTGATTTTTTCTAGGTGGTTTTGTGTCTTGATGATCCTGTTTATGTATTTTGGAGTTTTTTGTGTGCTCCTAGGTTTATCTTTCTTATTGCAGATCAAAGCCATGGTATAAGAATTCAAGGTTCCCAAAGGTGTGAAGGCTCAAATCTTGGTTCATAATTGTGTGATAGTTGTCTTCAGGGGTGCAAGAAGTTTCAAAGGTGGGTGTTGATCATAAGGAGGTTTGTTGATCTTGTTTGTTTTGACATTCTAGAGTTTTGGGTTATGCTAGAAACATGGTTTGCCTTATGATTTGAGGTTTAAGTCTTATTAATAGGTTTAATGGGCCAAATGGGTTATCAAATCAAGCTTCATAGAGATTTTAAGGTTTGTGTTTTTTTAATTATTCAAGTTTTTTTCAAAATAGAGGCATAATTGGCTAATGGATTTGTGAAATAAGTATGTTTCACAGGAGGAGCTAGGTAATAAAAATTGGTGTGATTAATGGGGCATATGAGAGTGATTTCGATATGAAGTTTTAGGTCTTGAAATTATGTCTACTAAAACTTGTAGGATCTATAAGTTCTAAGTAGGGCTATAAGGAGTCTAAATAGGCCTATTATGAAGAATTGATGTTCTTACTTAGTTTATCCAAAATAAAAAGGTATGAGTGTTTTAAGGTGATTTCTCAGGTTGATTTAAAGCATGTTTCTTATTTGGTGAGTGGCATGAATTTCTATTATTGGTCCTTGAGGTGGATTGAGAGAGAAGGCTAGTAAGCCTGTGTGGTGGTTCTTCATGGTGTGTGAAGATCTAAAGATGATCAAGAGGTGAAATGGCTCAGAGATATTAAGGGGTGTTCTCAAATGTTTCTTGGTGAGTTCCATCATATTTTAATGCCTTTATGTGTTTTTTCTTCACTAGTTGCAGTGATTGGTTGAAAAGAGTGTTGGCATGTAGTAAGAGAAAGTGTTAAAGGCAAAAAGAGGTAGGATCAAGGTAAGAGGGATTTTTTATCATCTCTATAAGGTGGTACTCTCCTTTTTGTAGTCTTTTTATGTCCTCAAGATTAGTTTTTTCCACTTTTTCATTGTTTTAAAGGGGGAGAAGGTTCCTATTGTGAGTGTGCTTGAAGAGAGAGGAAGGAGAGTTGTATGATGGGTGTTGACATCAATGATAAAGGAGGAGATTTTTTGAGAGTTTTTAGTGATCTCATGGAAGTTACCAAGTGAGTGGATGAAGTTTCTTGATATTCTAAGTGTCAATGACAAAGTGTGTAGTGTACTTATCCTAGTATGCTTGAAGTAGGCTTGGTTGATCTTTAGTTTTGGCATAATTTTGGCATGATTAAGGATGGGTATAAAGTATTAATCATGTGTGAGGGGTTATTTCAGAGGTTAAGGATGATTTGAGATCTTATGTAAGTACATGGTATTCATTTGGTTCTTCATTATGTTCATCTTGGCATAGTTGGTTCTGTGACAGAAAAATCTAAATAGACAATTTGATGACATCACCATTACCATATATAGATGAGTCAAGGGGAATTAGTCATTTGGTTGTGATCATATTAGTCCCAAGTTATTATGTTCCAAGTTTTCATTCATGCAATTGAGAAAATCAAAATATATAACTATGCAAAGTTGTCTTCTTAGTAGTTTAGAATATTTTCCCATACCCAAATTTTCAAAGGAGATCTAACAGTGCATGTTAAATCAAATCACATATCTATGGTAAGAAATTATTTTGAGCCTAATTTCTAAGTTTAATTAAAGATGAGTAAGTGGTTTTATGACATTATATTTCACATGCATGAAGGTTCTAGGAGCATCTTGATATATGTATGGATTCCATTATGAAAGAAGATCATATGGTTTAAATTTTAGGACATGAGATTGAGTCCAGCAAAAGTTATTATGGTTCAAAGTTGGCTTTCTAGGTAGATTGTAGAGGTTCCCATACTTATCCAAATTTTCAAAAGGTAAAGATAAATACTAGATAAGGATCTAACTATGAGTGGGTGTTCATACAGATGTAGATCGATGATGTGTATTGAGTCAAAGAGGTTAATGTTTCTAATGTTTAAGTAGGTTAAAGTCTAGGATACTATCTAAGAGATAAATGGAGCATATTTATTCCAAATTGTTAAGAAGTAGCAAGATCATAACAAGTACTTTATTTTTAATAGTGAGCAAAGGTAAAGACCAAGCTACTTCTACGAAGATCGATGGTGCATATTTGGTCAAAATTACCAAGGAAAATGAGATGAGGTCAAAGTGATATATGTTTATCATAGTTAAATATCAAAATACTCTCAAATATATCAATGGTGTGTATTTGATCAAAATATATGAGGACATGAGCTGATGGTAAAGTGTTTGATGTTTAACAATGACCATTGGCATTTAAAATTAGTAAAGGGAAAAAATAGTTTGCAGTGTTTGAGCCATAAGTTTTGATCTGAGATGAATTCAAAGGTGCAATAAAAATGAAAGTTGTAGAAGAATGTTGATGCCTCTATGTGTACCAAAAATTTCCTTAGTGTTTAAGAACACTTCTCATTTTAGAATTCTAAGAATTTAGAGCATGATTAGTAGGTTATGGTAACTTATGTTACCTGTGGTGAAATAGTGGTAAATTAATGTTTATCTATTCCATAAAATTTATATTAATTGGTGGTTGGGAGCCACCTTGGACCAATTCTTTATAAAGTGTAAGTATTTATTCTAATAATAGTGAATTTTGATCAAATCTTAAACTATAGACTAATCTAAATGGATATTTACAATGAATCTAAAACTACAGTGATCTGGTTAAAAAGAAGCAAAAGAGAAGGGTAAGGTAGAAATGAAACAAGTGATTGTTGATTCTTGACTTCAATATCATGATAAAGTTTCAATTATAACTGAACTTGCATTCAACTAGTATATTATGTAAAATAGTATAGGCTCAGATCTCACCATACACTAGGAAAATTTCTAAGGATAATATGAAATTACACAAGAACTAGATTTTACTTTAAAGATTTGTTACCAAACTCAAATAACATAAGCACATCTAAATATAGAACAAATGAAATGAAACAAAATCAAGATCCTTCAACTAATCTAGCATAAGCACAAATTAGCAATCTTGTATCACAAATGTAAATTCAAAATTCATGAAACCATTCAAATTCAAGCTTTAAAACCAACAATTGAGAGAAAGCCACATTAACAATTGACACATCAAATTTGGACAATCTTCACGGAATTCCTTGATAGTATTAATTGATCAAAGTATATAAATTTGCTCAAAATTATCACCCTTTTATAAGATGGTAGTACTGCCTTTTCTAGAAAGATAAGGTAGTATATCGGTCAATTACAAGATACAAATGTACAAAAGATAAGGATAGATGCCCTTTTTTAGAAAGTTTTAGAATAACCTAGAGGCAAATATTCTAATAAACTAGCATATGCCTTTACAAAAGAATATTCTTATTTTAAATATTACAATGCTTTTACAAAAAAGGAATATTAATTAGTTGGTGGGCCCATTGCCAAAGGGTCCCCTTATTGATCTTGTAGAAGCTCCATAGCCCTTTGATGTTGTTCCTTGACAAGTTCTAAATCCATAGCTAGCTTCAAGAGGTAGACATCTTCTTGGTCAACTAAGTCTTAAAATCTCTATCATCCCTTGCCATTGCTTCTTTAATACTCATAGCTTCTTCAATCTTTTATTTAGCAGTGAATATCATGCCCAAAATTTTGTTATTATCATTACCTAATTGGCCTTGGCTTTTGCCCTTTACTTCCTTAATCACCAAAGTGACTATATGCTTATACTCTTCATCATCAATAATTCCTAGAGATGTAGACTTTTTAGGATTAGCCAACACAGTGCCAAAGAGATACTTAATTATGGCAATCAGCTCTTCATCACCCCTTAGGAGTTTGTCCAAGCCTACTAACCAAGTACTTAAGCTCTAGATATTATCTACCATTATCCCTAATATATCATTTAAGTGGGCCAAGATAATGGTTTTGAACTTATAAATTCTATTCCTAATCAATATGATGATAAGATCTCTTATTTTGGCTTTTGTATCCTACCAAACTGTCATTAATCCTTTGGCCACCTCACTCTATTAGCTCAATGCATCTTGTCTTAGCTTTATTAACTTTAAAGATTCAAACATATCAAAAAATGATGCTTCAAACATATTTACTATATCCTCAAGCACTGATAATATAGCTTGGGTCTTGAAGTTCTCCTTTTCCTTCTCTAAGTTATGCATTCTTTGTTTCATTCCTTTGATTCTAGCTCTAACTTGATCTAAATGAGCCTCAAATAGGCTTTTCATATCCTCTTCATGGATGGGTAGTTTACCAGGCTGCTACCCTCCAATTGGAGTTAAACCTATAAAGGTTTGAACCTTCTATAATTTGAACTCTTTAGTTCCCACCATGGCCTTTCTTGTTGTGACTCTCTTTAATCCAGTTGTCTCTAGATTGAACTGCATAATAGTAGATGACTCTATGTATTTTGGAGGTTCTAAGACCTATATCCTTATGATACTTGATGATTTTAGAGCATCCATTTATTTATTTTTTAAACCTATAGTGGTCACTATCCTTCTTTCTTCCTCTTTCATCAAAGCCTTTATCCAAGGCTTGATGCCATCATGTACATCAATGTTAATAGTTTGGGTTAAGGCCCAAGAGTGAGACAAAGTGAGAATCTACTACATATTTTTATATATGAACCACTCAAGGATGATTCATCCATGAATAGGGCATTCTTCACTGAATGAGTTGATTTCACTTGTGGGATGAGTGAAAGTCAACTTTGGCCTCTTTGATCTAATTGGGACCACGGCTAATTTTTCTTTTCTCTTCTATGGGGGAGATACTAGAACTAAATCCAAATCAACCTCTTTTTCTTTACCCTTCTCAGCCGCCTCTACCTAGGCTTATGCCTCCTCAACATGTTCCTCTTCTTCATCAGTGTTTTATGCCTTAGCAAGGACCTTGAGGTAATCCTCTACTATTTCATCAAGCCCTAAGGCAATCATTATAAATATTCCACTAGGGATGTAGGTCTATCAAGAGGGGTTGAAGATAGTGGGCCCTCACTAGGTCTCTCTTATAAATTTTCTTTACCAAGACCCTATGTAATTTGTGTTGTGGGATATGACACTTCTAGCTGATGTTGCTCCTGAGGTGGCCTAGAAGGTCCAGGTAATAGATGATATTGCATAAGGTCCATTTGTCATATATCCCCTAGTGGCTTCTCATCATTAGACAATTTATGCTCAAGTTTAATGTTATGTCCCTTGAATCTAGCCAATATTTCCTTAAAAAAATTTACTTTGATATAAATGGTGTCATAGACACTAAGTTGGTACACATACACTAGTTTTGGCAACTGCCTAGTTTACAAGTGTGTGGAGACTATGCCTTTTGGGTCCCACATCTTCAGCTCATCAAGATGAAATCTAAAAGTGTCTCTATGTATGACCACAATACTCACTTGATCCCAATTTTATAGAATAATTATGCCAATGGTTATAGGAAAGGGATGGAAGAGACCCTTCCTCTTATCTTTACATAATCTATCCACACCCTTAAGAATTTGGTATGCAGTCTTCTGCTCTGCCAGCTTGGTTGGGACATGGACAAGTAATCTATAGGGTTGAATCATAATCCCCTCAATCCTAATCACTGTATAATCTAGATATAATTAGATCTCCCCCATGAGCTCCACATATTTCATGGTTAAAGGGCTTACCTTGGGCATGGGAATCCCTATAATGGCTTTTACTAAAGTTGGGTAAACACAATCACAAATAAATTACATGGTATGCCTATGCTTTAATATGTGTAACTTTGAATAGTGGTGAGAGACTGTAAACCTACCCTCAGGTGACCAATTTTTTATGTGGGGAATATAGGTGGAGGCTAGTAAGGCATCCAACAGATAGGACATCATGAAAAATTGGGTGTTGCTCTTCTTCCTAATGGCTTTGAATTGCCTTTCTAGGTATATGTTGACCATCTCCCCAATAGGAGGACTAAGCCCTTTTTCTACCATAAAGTAGACATAAGACAACCAACTCTTACTGACAAATGTGGTTGAGGGGGATCCAAATATTATATTTAATAGGGTCATTATTATCCTAATACCCTCTCTAAATTGGGTAACTAGGATGTTACCAATAGGGTCTCAGATTACATGGCTCCTTTGGAGCAACCATGGCTTAAGTATGGTGTCAAGATCATTCTTGTCAATCCATTCCTTAATAGTGGGCAAATCCACTTGGAGTTTTGGGAGTTTAAAGTAACTTTAAAAGGCTAATGGGGAAATGAATGATACTATTTTAAAGGTCCTTTCATGGATAATCCAACCCTATTCAATTATAAAATCCTTAAAAATAGGAGCAAGGATGTCAATACAATGAATTACCACTACTTTGGTGGCTGCATGGTGTAGACTGGCCATTTGGACTACAACTAAGTTATAGCACCTCCTAGTCATAATAGCAATCTTTTGTTCCTCTTTAGTGATAGCCTAAATCTCCTCAATGGTTCAGAAGACCTTAGACCAATTCTTGTTGCCTATGTTTAATGTAGCAATGTCTAGGTTGATATCCTTAAATACCCTACCTTCATTGTCCATGGATAAATATAGCTTTGTCTCATCTCTATATTGTTACCTAGGAGCTGTCATGGCTTATTTATACCTATAAGTTACTCACAAGTGGATTTAAAATGGTCTTTGGGTTAGCTCTTTCATGCTCAAAACATAATTTAAATTCTTTTAGACTTAATTGAATCAATTTGAGTCCACTTAAGGCCTTTTATGCAAGTTTTAGGGTTTTGAAGCTTTAATGGTAATAGCTCATTTGGAGTTTGGCTCATACATGCTTCAGATATGATATAGACCTTTGACTTTATATGTTTACATTTTCAATCACACAAGATCTCCTATTTTGTCATTTTGTGCTTGCATGGCACTTATTTAGTGTCTATCTGGAACCTTTCATGGCATTTTTCATAAATGCATTTGTAGCACTAGTTGTTGACATTTAAAAATGCCTTTTGTTTTTCACTATTGGATCAAGATCCTTAAATCAATGCAGGGCATTGATTGTGATCTGATCCCTTACTTGTCATTGGTTCTTTTTGGTCTCAAACCTAGTGGTTGTGCCACTTGTCACCTACATGGGATTTTGGAGCTCTAGCACCTTTATCAATCATATATTGGATGTGCATTTGCCACATGTTGAGCCTATAAGCTCTTGGAGGTCCATTGAAAAGTCATCGATGATTTTGCATTATTAGATCATCCACCACAATGAAGCCCAAACCATTGGATCATGAAAGGTGCATGAGATTTAAGTCAATACATAGACATAAAATAACTTAGGTTAAAATGCTTAAGGCTAAGTATATTTTATATTAATAAACATGAATGGACTTAGGTTAAAGTATTTTATGCTAAGTTTTAAAGCAAAATAACCCCTTAAATGACATAAAACATGTCCCCCTTGATCTAAGTAAAAGGTTAGATGATCTTAATTTTGACAGCCTCATGAATGACAAAGGAAGCCTCTTGGACATTCAAATGATGTTTGAGAGGATGCTAAATTTAAGCTCTTAAAACTCTTATGTTCTAATATGAGGATGTCAATTAAGGCTCTTCAGGGCTTCCTGGGATACCGAAGTCAATTCACATCATCTAATAAAAAGTTATGATGAATCAAGAACTATTTGATCATGATCTAGGAGCTTGCTCATGGTTGGTCCCTTCTAACATGTGGGACCCTTTGATTTTAATCTTTGAATGTGGGAGTGTTGCATGGCCACTTCGTGGACTTCCTCAGGCTTTAACTTTTTAATGATATCTTCACTCCATTTGATCTGTGATGAAGTGTGAGCCATTGATCATGATCTAGATGCTTGAACATGATTGGTATAGAAGACTAAGTGCTCATTTTATTGAGATTTTCCTCATTTAATTGAATCAAAGGGCACAAGGAAATGTCGATCATTGGATCCTGTAAGATGCACAGTAATTAAGTTACGACCTAGGATGAAAGAAACTTAGGCTAAGGCATTCAGATTAAGGTCTCACTTATGTTAATAAACATAAATGGGGCCTTAGTATTATATATTTAGGATAAGTAAGTAATTAAAGGGACCATTCTAGGAAAATTAAAAGGGACCCTTGGCATAAAATTGGACCATGTTATAAAATAAAGAAGACCTTGCCAACATAACATTAGACCATGTTAGAGATATAGGAAGCATAAGGGGGAAAATAAAAAGGGACCAAGGCATATTTTTTGGCTAAGATTTGGTTGTGTTAAACTACATGACCAAGCCTTAACATAAAAATCAGGCTTGAGTCTAAAATAAATTTAGAATGTTCTCACCAGTTTGCTCTTATCAAATTCAAATTCAAACTTGAACCAAGGGTTTATGCCAGGGTTTTGGAACATGAATCCACCAGTAAGGGTTTCACGAAACTTGTAACTAAAAGACATTAAGACCAATTATTAGAAACATTAGGCAAGCTCAAATCAAAACCATAAGTTATTAAACCAACCTTATTAAAGTGGATGATCTTCAAATTCTAATAATATTTAAAATAGGTAATGTTTTTAGGGTTAAGCTTTAAAATATCATAAGGGTCCTAATTTTAAAAAAATAGGGGTATGTTGACCTCAATAAATACTTAAAATTGAACCTATTGAATCTGGTTAGAAGGTCTAAATGTTTTTACAATCAAAGTTATTGAGCTCCGAAATAGACTATGTGTTTGACCATGTTTTGTAAGTGACCCAAGAAGGATATTTTGAGCTATTCTAATGGTATTTGGATGTTTCAATGGGACTTATCTATTTGAGAGTATTGTATACTCCTTGAGGATGATATTTATGTATTTTGAGGTTTGACCAATCCATATTCAGTATGAACAAATGCTTAGGAGTTCACTGTGTGTTCATTCATGGTGGTTCTGTATATAATGTCAAAGATTGATTTATTTTGCTTTAACAGAGGAGTATTATGATAATTATAATCATTTGAGGATGTTTAATAGGTCATGTGGAGTGGAACTATGCATTTTTAAGTGGTCTTGTGTTTCTAAATTGCTTGATGAAGTGCTAAATGGGTGAATAGGTCTCCATGAGACCTATAAGGGCTATTAAGGCCTAATTGAAATGCATGGTTGCTTAAGTGTGACCCATAATTTCTATGGACAACCTATGTAGATGGTATTGAGATATGTTAATATGTATTAAGGGCTAATACAAGTATTATGTCTGACCTAGAATATAATAATCATGATGTCTCTATAAAAGGTGAAATCAATGGTGGTGATTTCTAGACTTGTAAGAAGAGGTGTGTGTAAGAGTTGAAGAGTAAAGGAAAGAAGAAAGGGTGTGTGCCCAGTGGATGGTTTGTAGAGTATATCATGTTGATGACTATTTATATGACTTGTAGGTTATATTTATGATGTCAAATATAGCTCTCTTTTAAGTTTGAATATTGGGGAGAGAAGTGAATAGAAGAAGGATTTTTAGGTCTAAGTGTGTATATGAGGGCAGTTTGAGTGAAGAGGAAAAGATATTATGGCATGCCTATGTGAAAGGCTTGTTTGAGATAGAGAGGGTGTTTTTTAAGGGTTAGAAAATTATATTCCATCATTAGATGTTGAATACATTATTTCAAAGGTGGATATGTTTATATCATAAGTGTTGGGAGAGTGCTCAACATCTAGGTTAGAAA
Source organism: Torreya grandis (assembly GCA_037957365.1). Classification (NCBI taxonomy): domain Eukaryota; kingdom Viridiplantae; phylum Streptophyta; class Pinopsida; order Cupressales; family Taxaceae; genus Torreya; species Torreya grandis. The sequence continues at coordinate 3,359,836 of JARHVA010000854.1, read as the reverse complement.
GATTTGACCATCCTAGGGGTAAGTTCTCCTTGTGGAATAGGTGTTTCACTAAATTCTAATCAAAATTAATTGACCATCCTATGGGTAGGTTCTCCTTATCAAATAGTTGTTTCACTAAAGTTTGGTTATAAGTACTTGACCATCTTAGGGGTAGGTATTCCTTGTGGAATAGGTGTTTCACTAAATTCTCATGTTTGCATAGTTCTTAAAGGACAAGTACTCCATGTGTTTGTAGGCTTGAGAGTGGTTTTTATTCCCTAAGAGGGTTTCCCACATAGATCTTGTATTGTGTGTGTAATCTTACATTATCTATTTGTTCATTGATATAAACATCTTGAATGCTTCATGAATGGTTGTATTAAAAGCTTAAGTGTTTGAAGGGTTTGGAAATTGAATTGGATTTTTCGCCACCACTGATTCACCCCCCCTCCTTATGGTTTATACCTCTAACATAGGTGCATGATGTAAATTGGCATGTTACTGACATTTGACACACTTATTTATGTAATCATAATAATCTTGGTTAAGGGTAGGCTAATAATAGCCATGATGAAGGATATATTTAGCGATAGCTAAACCACTAAAATGTCCTCCACAAATCGCATCATGTGTTTCCTTGATAGCATGAGATATTTCATGACTACATAGGTATCAAAAGAGGAGACCATCAAAGTCATGTTTATAAAGAACTACCCCTAGTATGGTGTAATGAGAGGTACTTTATATAAATGCTCTTTGACTATTTCTAGAAAGATTGAAAGGAACAATGGCTAGGTTTAGATAGTCAAATATTTATTTATACCAAATGTCATATTGGGCCTCTTCTACATGATAAATGGAAGGGAGATCTCATTTGGTCTAAGAAGTCTTATGAAGGTGGTGAATAGTGACAAATAGCCTAGAATCAAAAAGTGCAAATGGGATTTGGGAAGCAAGAGAAGCCATTATGTTGGTGAATTTGTTAGTGGCATGCAGCGTGGTTTGAATAAGGTAGTGTTCAAATGACACTAAGAATACATTAAATAGTTATTTGTATTATTTTATAACATCATTTTTACATTGGTAAGATCCATTGATTTGATTGACCACAAGTTAAGAATCACCAAAAATTATAATAGTTTTGACTCCAAAGGCTAAAGCGGTTTGGAGATCTATGACTAATACTCATCCATGTTATTGGTATAATCAAAATCAAGTTTAAAAGATAAAGGAAGAGGTATTATATCAAGGGGAATAAGAACAATACCAGCACCCCCACCATGTTGACACTTTGATCTATCGAAGAACATGGTCATCTGATAAGTGATGTCCTCTTGAGAAAGAGTTGTGATGGACTCATTGTGAAACTCAAGAGGAGAAGGTTGGTTGGCTTCCAAGGGTGCTTCAGCTAACTGGTTGGAAATGGATTTCCCTTTAATTGAATTTTACTAGAGGAACTCAAAGTTAAACATAGTTAAAAGCATGAGTCATTTAGCCATACACCAATTTTGGTATGGCTTTGAATGCATATAATTGAGTAGGTCAGTGCTAGTTATGACATAGGTTTTTTGGTTAAAAAGGTAATGATGGATTTTGGAAGCCATAAAGACCAGGGTGAGGTAATTTTTATCAGTATGGGTATACCAATTTTCATACTCTATAAGCATTTGAAATATATAGTAGACAGCTTGTTATTTATGCTGATCATATTAACGTATAAGTATGGCCCCTAAGGAATGGTCAATGGTCAAAATATAGAGGTAAAAGGGCTGGTCCTCTTTTAGAGGAATAAGAATAGGTATGGAAATAAGATACTCTTTAAGTGATTTAAAGGCCAATTGATAGTCTTTATCCCACTTATAAATGAAATATCTCTCTTAAGAAAGTGATGGAAAGGTTGGCATCTATCAGATAACAGAGAGATGAAATGGTGAATGGATTGGAGCTTCCCCTGCAGATTATAGAGTTACTTGAGGTTGGTTGGTGGAGGCATGTCAAGGATTTCCTTGACTTTATTGAGATCTTCTTCAATTCCATGGAGAGAGATAATAAAGCCAAGATGCTTTCCTGACAAGACCCCTGATTTAAATTTTTTGGGAATAATGGATTTTTATTCCTATTTTAGCTAAAGGTCTGGATTAATAAATCAGTAAAGAATATCAAAATAATTATAGTCTTGATTTGTATAATTTATCTATATTTTTTACCTTTCTAAAAATAGCAATAAATAAGGAAAAAATATAATTTATCTAGAAATAGGCCGAGATGGTTGTTGTAGGGTCTGAAATTGGCTGTGCAAGATTAGGACAATGTTGTAAATTAATATCTAGATTTTATTTGGAAAAGGATAAGACCACAAAAAATAGGACACTTTGGAGTTTATCACTATTGTCCACTTCTATCACTATTGTCCAAACTAGACACAAAGACCTAAAACTTCTTAGGTTTGTGCACTATGATAGTATGAGCCTGCCTCTGAAATTTTTAGTGTTGAATGTCAATAGAACTCATTGTAGAGTTGATTTAATCTTCACACCCTAACCCTCCATCATGCTTGATAAAATAATGTTTGAACCACTTGAGGAATGGGGGGGTTAATGTGTAAGATGCACTAAATCTGTAATGCACACCCCTTGTATGGGTACACTACCTACATACCAATACCCTAAAGAGGGATCAAGCCATATGTAGTTCTCCCACCTAATTTGCTTTGTGAAATAGTGTGATGTAGATGCAAAAATTCCAAATTGAAAATTTTTTAGGGTTGTTAGGGATTGGTATAAAGGTTTCAGTATGTTTATAGTAAAATTAAGTGACTATATGCAGATAATAGGGAAGTTTGCCTTAGTGCTTTTTTGGTATTCTTATATGATTTGTAATATTTTTCACCTCTTTTTATAAATGAACTTTGAATGGGATTTTATAGGGAACCATTGGTCATGGGTTAGATATATTCATACTAGGCTAACATGATGAAGGACAGGAATCAGATGAAAATGATTATTGGGGCTCAAAGTGTGAATAGATAGGAGCACCAAAAATGAAACACCCTAGGATCCAACACTATAGTTGAAGTATGGCACTCCTATCCTACATGATCAATACCTAGGGAAATAGGATTGTCCTAGGAAATAGAGCTTGTCTAAGCTAGAATCGGGGTTTGAAAGGTTTTAGATGATTGACAATGAGTAAAAAGGTGTCTATAAGGGTCACAAGAGCATGCAAGAAGGACCTATGGATTGGGTATCACAAGCCACACTCAAACTACCAATTTTGACATTTTATATGACTACATTTCCCCCCCCCCCTTTATTATAGTGATGTAGAAAAGTGAAATACTCAAATAAAGGAAAAGTAGAAAGCATACCTAAACTTACCTACAAAGGTGAAGCCCATGAATATGTGTGATGTTGAGTGATGTTAAGTGATGCTGAGTGATACTAAGTAATGTTGGGTATGTGTTGTACCAAAATTAATATCATGAATGGAGCTAAGTACTCAATTCTTTGAGGGTGGCTCAAGAATATAAAAGCTATCCCTTTGGCTCCATAATCACCCACTAAGTGAAGCTATGTGATCATGTATGTTTTAATTGATGTTTGGACTATGTATCTAATCCCTCTAAGTAGGTTGCTCAAGAATACAAAGATTACCTAGTCCTTTAGCTCCATCATTACCCACTAAGTGAAGCTATGAACTGATATGGTTTGAATGTGTGTCATATGAGATGGCTCCTAAAGCCTATGATTGCTCTATAATCTGATAATGTGGCATGGATATCTAAATGTGTACTGAGGATTAGGCCAATCTTGGCCACTCTAAAACATGCAGATTAGGTTTGTATAAAATCAACTCTAAAATTGAGAACTAGGCTTATATGAAATCCACTTCAAAATGATGCCAACCACCTACATATAGAATAAGTCACACAACGATTGAAAATACCTAGGTAATTCCATGAATTGAAAAGAAAAGAAAGCAAATGTGCCACTCATATTACCCCCAATCACTAGTGTCTGTAACATGGATTCTGATTTGGAATTTATACCAACTACCCAATTTGAAACTAGAAGAGAAATCCAATGTCATGCATGATACCCCCTATATCTAGATACTCTGAGAAACGTTGTACTAAAACTACCCAATCTGAATTAAACTATAGCTAACAAAACTATAACTAAACTTACCTTTCTATCTATTTCTATAAAATATAGGTTTTTTGTTGTTTGGATAGGAGCACCAAAAATAGAACACTTTACTGTCTGACAATGTAGTCCAAGTATGGCACTCTTATCCTTTGTTGTTTTTTATCATTGTTCTATGTTTATCACTATTTTTTGGTCTATTCTATCTGGTTTGGGTTCTATTTGCTATTTTTAGTGTTCTAAAAATCAATTTTTTGATTGGTAGAAGGCTTTAATCTATGACAAAACCCTTGTTTGTTGCCCCTTCTTCTAAGGGTAGGAATGAAGACCCTAAAAAGACTACCCTTAGAATAAATAGCCCTGCAAGTGTGTTATGATGTGAAATACATGATATAGTAATGATAATTGAAAATATGTCTTAAGATATGCATGATTTGTATTGGATATTGTTCGATCAATAGGGGTATGCCTAGATAGATGTAATAATGTAATAGTATGTGCATTATACTGAATTGAAATTACGAATGTTAATTTTTATTTTTTAGTTATTAGTTTTTAAGGAGGGATGAAGCATGATGTCCATCATGGCATCCAAGAAGTCAAGATAATGCATGATGTGGATCATGGCATTGTAAATAGCTAAGAAGAAAAAAACTAAATAAACATGCAAGGTAAGAAGCAAGAAGAATACAAAAGTGGCCAAGGGGCCAAGCAAACAAGGGACATGGGCACATGTCACTCAAACTAAAAATTAAGCATACAAATCATGTTAAAATGCCCACGTACACATATAATTGAAAATAAGCAAGGTTAGCATTAGGGCCACAAGCACATAGAAGAGTATAAGAAAAGAGCATTTGGAAAATGTTCTAAGGCACACACAAGAAATAAAATAGGAACTAGGAAATGCAATCACCTCTGGCTATGCAATGTAAGAAAGGAAGGCATGTAAATTCTATAAATATAATCACATCTAACTAATCAAAGTAAGAAGTGAAAGTATTCAAAACATGGAATACAATACTAGGTAAATGTTAATAAATACACAAGTGTTATATAATATTGAGTGTCAACAGAATAATCTATGTAAGCTAATAAGTAATGTACATCAATATGATAACTAGAGTTTGTGGTGTAGGAATAACATAATCTAGATGGTGTAGTCATGTAAAAGATGCCCTTAATGGGTAGATATGTCAATATATGCCTCAAATGTAGCATTAGAATGCCCCCTCAATGGTTAGAGTGAAGCAATAAAGGATCTAGGTGTCACTGCACACACTCAAAGAAGATCAAGTGAAGCATGGTGATGTAGAAAATTGACAAACAATAGCATATAACAACAAAATGTAAGTTTAGCATGGTAGTAGAAATGTAAACCATGGATAATGCATACAGTTGAAATGTTTTTGGTATTTTGAGTTATTTGAATGTTTTGGTATTTTAAATTTTGGTATTGTTTTTGGTAATTTTGAAATAAGCTATGTATAATCAATCATAAGAAAACTATATACAAAAAATTGAAAAGAAGCTATGTACAAGTAAGATGATAAATTATGTACAAGTAAGCTGAGAAGAAACAAAACTAACCAATGAGTCATATAAGAAACTCCCTATCATAGTGTCCTATATCAAGGAGAGGGATTGTGCATGATCATGAAGCATGTTAGAAGGGTTGAAACTATGAATCTAAAAGTTGTGTATGTTGTAAGCGCTATGAGATCTTTGTAGTGGAAACTGACTATGGGGTCCCCATATAACTTTGATAAATGGATTCAATTGTGGGGCTCTTATGGACCCATTTGGTAGTAGAATAAGTTCTCTAAAAATATGCTCTGTGTGTAGAGGCATGAGACCTTAATGAAATTGTCTTGGGTGTGAATATTATAGCTAAAAATTATCTAGAGTCATAAAACTATCACTGATGTAATGGTCAATCTAAAAGAAGCCTCCATAGAAGTATTTAAACTCTCTGTGCTGGTGAGGGAGGCCTCAGTTGTGTCTGAATCTCAACTAGAGGAAGAACTATAACTGGTGGAGGAGATGAAATTGGTGACTACAAATTAGGAGATGGCTCTAAAGTGGGGAGTGGTAACTCATAGATAACTCCACCAGCTATAACAACCTGATTAGCATGAATGAATTTCATGCATCTATGAACTATATAAGGTATTGCTCAAAGTTTTTGAATCCATGGTCAACCAAGAAACATATTGAATACTCCTACACTAAGAACAATAGTAAATGGTGCAGCCATATGTGTAGGTCCAATCTATATAGCAAGTATAATCTCACCCAACGAACTCTATATGTACCCACTGAATCCATTGATAATTATGTCTTTTGGGGTGATATCCTAGTCTGATTATCCCAAATACTTAAGTAATGTCATAGTGCACATTTTAATGTTAGATCCATTAACTATGAGAACACTATGAATGGGATGATGATCAATGTACGCTTTGATAAAGAGTGCATGGTAATATGAAGCATCCTCAACTATCTCCTACTCTAAGAAAGAGACTAAAGGTCTAGCTAGCACTCTAAAATTATACACACCAATCATGTTGCTCAAAGGATGTGACTCAACTAAAGGTGTCTAGTATGCAGATGGTGGAAGATATTCATGATATGCATGGTGAATACCTAATGTGTCCCTTATCTCTTGTCTAGAATGTTGTGGGAAAGGATCTGAGAAAACTTTTATAGCCTTATCTTGTGTTTTTTTTGCCTGAAGAGGCTTGACTAGAGTGCTAAGATTAATAAGGTTTCCATCTATCAAGTCTTATATATTGTGTTGTAAACTAATGCATAAATTCATTGTGTAACCTGGTACCTTATGAAAATCATAGAATGCATTATGATCATATCCATGTAGAAGAGCCTTTGTTGTATCAACTTCCCTAATAGGAGGGAGATATATTATATTGCATTCCAATAACTATTGTAAGACTCTGGCTGGAGATATTGGTAGATTGGTAAAAGCTCGCCAAAGAGGTTCTAATGAAACCACTCACTGAAGGGGCTCTAAAACCACATTAATTATAGGTATATTTTAACTTTTGCTATCATTAACCTTTAATTTGTATAGGACTTTACTATCACTCTTGTTTTTTGTTTATGATATGCTTGTGTACTTGAGTTTTCCCATTGAAATTAATTTGACTTCCCTTTCCTTTAGTGTGTGACAAAACTCAATGAAGGAAGAGAATATTTTGAACATTAGTGACTCATGCAAAGCTAGTAGAAGACTATATCTAAAGAGATCTTATAATTCTTAATTAGCCATGGGGTTAGTCATTTTAGCCAAGATAGTCTTATTTCAAAGAACATAATATGTGAGATGCTCATTTGACCTTTATTTTGTTGTGAAACTTGTGCATAAGAAACCTTGTCACCTATGTTAATGTTAAAATGAGCTAGGAACATGTTAGCTAAAGGATTGAATTCATTGACCAACTGATTTGGTAGATTATAGAACCATTGTAGAGTGTAATCCTTTAAACTCCATGGAAATAGCTTGATTATAACCAATCATTTAGCACATAGTCTAAGCATGCTATGTGAAAATCTCTCAATTGTGTCTCTAGATCACCCTTTTTATCATATATAATAAGCTTGGGTTGAACAAAACCTGGTGGTAAGGGTGTAGAAGCAATATGATGTGTCAATGGTGTATGAAGTAGAGCAAAAGAATATAAACCCTGTGTTAGTCTAGAGTCACCTTGCTCAAGATGTAGCACCTTGGATTGAAGATATTTTATCTCTTGCATAAGAGCAGCCACATTAGGAGATAAGTATGTACTAGTCGTAATTGGTGGTACCTCATAGGAAGGTTGGGTTGCTATAAGGGGTTATTGAGACATAATTTCCCTCATAGTGTCATTTGTAACTGGTTGTTCTATGGTTTGAGAGGATTGACCATTGTTTGCTTTTTATTGTTCTTCTTTTATATCAAGATGTTTAGTTAAAAGGTCTTGAAGTTCTCTCTTATTAGTTTTGTCAAAACTAGTATATTGGGTTATTGTTAAAATAAGAAAACAAATTGAAAATGGATTGAATTTTTTGCAATAAGTTGTAATAAGTAAAATGCAGTAGAAGGAAAGTACTGAATAAAGGAAATGCAAAGTCATAAAAATAGCAAATTGGAATATGTAGAAAAAATATATGAAGATCACAAACATGTAAGGTGATACCTTAAGAAACAAAGGGATCTAGTAAATTCAATAAGGGTTTGAAAGATATAAGTTTTAAAATTACCATAGTAAATTTTTAAAAATTAAATCTAAAATTTTGATATATATATATAGGAAAAAAATTAGAAAAATATTTCTAAAATTAACAAGGAATTTTCCCTGGGGTTTCTAGGGTTTTTATGCACAAATGAAGTCAAGTTCACCAAATGATTTAACATTTTTAGGAATAATGGAGTTTTATTCTTATTTTAGCTAAAGGTATAAATTAATAAATCAATAAAGAATATTGCAATAATTACAGTCTTGATTTGTATAATTTATCTATATTTTTTACCTTTCTAAAAAAAGAAATAAATAAGGAGAAAATATAACTTATTTGGAAATAGGCTAAGATGGTTGATGTAGGGTCTAAAACTAGCTGTGCAAGACTGGGATAGTGTCATAAATCAAAATCTAGATTTCATTAGATGAAAGGATAGGACTACCAAAAATAGGACACTTTAGGGTGTGGTGTTATTGTCCAATACTATTGTTGTTGTCCAAACTAGCCACAAAGACCTGAAGCTTTCTAAGTTTTTGTGTTGTGTTGGTATGAGCCTACCTATGAAATCTTGAGTGTTGAATGTCAATAAAACTTGTTGTAGAGTTGATTTACTCTTCAAACCCTAACCCTCCATCATGATTGATAAAATTATATTTGAACCACTTGAGGAAATGGGGGTTATTATGTAATATGCACTATTTCCACACCCCTTATGTGGGCATGTTGCCTACATACCAATACTCTAAAGAGGGATCAAGCCATATGTAGTTCTCCCACCTAATGTGCTTTTTACAATAGTGTGATGTAGATGAAAAAATGATAAATTGAGAATGACTAAGGTGGCTAGGGACTTGTATGAGGGTTTGAGTTTGTTTGCAGCTGTATTGGGTGACTGTATGTAGAGAATAGGGAAGTTTGCCTTAGTGCTTTATTTGTATTCTTGTCTGATTTATAATGTTTATCACCTCCCTTTGTAAATGAACTTTAAATGGGATTTTATAGGGAACCATTGGTCATGGGTTAGATGTATTCATGCTACGCTGACATGATGAAGGATAGGAATTAGATGAAAATGATTGTTGGGGCTCAAAGTGTGAATGGATAAGAGCACCAAAAAATGGGACACCCTATGGTCTGCCTCTATAGTCTAAGTTTGGTGCTCCTATCCTATAGTCTAGAGACCTGGGGAGATAGGATTGGCCTAGAAAATAGAGATTGGCTGAGCTAAAATTAAGGTTTATAAGGTTTTGGATGACTAGCAATGAGAAAAAAGGTGTCTAGAAGGGTTATAAGAGCATGCAAGAAGGACCTATAGATTGGGTGTCATAAGCCACACTCAAACTACTCATTTTGATATTTTATATAACTACAACCCTAAAGATGCACTTTTTGGTGTTAAGGTGGCCATGGAAATGGAAATGGATAAGATGCATGAAGATAACCTTAATAATGGCCAAATGATCTTTACAACATTTAGATTTTCTAAGGGGTCATCAACATAGTCCTCTATGGTTTTATGAATAAGGTCATTAAAGATATAGGTCATGGTACATTCATAGGTTAAACTAACATTAACTGATAGTAGAAGGTTCCCTATGGGGTGATAAAGGCAATTGTATATTGATCCTTGGGGGCAATCAAGATATAATTATAACTCAAAAACCCATCTATAAGAGATAGCATCTCATGGTCAGATGTAAGATTGCCAAGTTGGTCAATACTTGGCAAAGGTAAGTCATCCTTTAGGCAAGCAAGGTTAAGATCATGAAATTCCATGTAAATGTGAATTCCACCTGTCATTTTGGTAACCAGAATGACATTCAAGACTCATTGGGGATAGTCAATGGGTTGGATGAAATTCATAGATAAGAGGTGCTAGAGATCTTCTTTGATAAGAAGGGTTATATGAGGGTGCATCTTATGAAGCTTCTACCTAATAGGCTTGGCATCAAGGGTGGTAAAAACATTATGGATGACTATGGTGGGATCAATTCTTGGCATGTCATTGTAATACCAAGTGAATTATATTCTATGATCTTACACAAAGGAAGAAAATTCTTGACATTTTGATGAATTTAAGGACTAGCCAATTTTGAGAATATGAGGGTTATCCTAATTACCCAAGTTTACATCCACAATGGATTCTTTCATCATGGTTGAAGTCTTAGGAGGGATGGATTTTCGGATAGAGGATTCTTTTGCACCAAGGTAGGTGAGAAGGGAATCTTCATCTTGACACTAAATAGTATTAATGGTAGGAGAGTCATCTTCTACCATCTCAAGATGAGTCAGAGGAATGGTAATGGTCTCCCCATCCTTTTTATAATTTAGGAGTCCTAAACTAATCATGTTGACAAAAAAAAAAGTTAGAGGGAATGATTTCAAGTTCCTCAAATTTTGAAGGAGATAGAGTTGGTGAGGATGGGGTTTCTTCCTTAATGATGGTGATGGAGGTGGGTTAGTTGGCTCTTCTGATGGAATGAATCTGAGACCAAATATTTCATGAGGTTTTTGGGTCTTGTAAGTAACAACTCATGTGGTCCATGATCATAACATCCTAGATTGATCCCTTCCAAGCACACCTATGGAGGTATGTCTTAGCAAACTCTAGTTTATCCAAGTAGGATAAATTGGAGGTGAATGGTTGAGGAGAAGAGGAGGTAATAGAGGTAGAAAGTGATTTATCAAGTCCCCCATAAATAAAATTAGTTTGTAAATTGGGAGGCCCAAAGGGAATAATGGTTCCAATATTGGAATCATAATTAGGGCTTTTTTCAAGCCTCCCATACTCTTTGGCATTAGGGAAAGCATCTAAGGTCAAAAGGTGATACTCCTAAAGTGAGAGATGTTGGAATGTTGATTACAAAGGGTCCTTTGTGGGGATTTGGGTGGAAGGTATAGATGAGTTGGTGAAATATTGGTTGGTGGAAGAAGAAGAGGATTCATCCTTAGTTGGTGAAATCTTGGTTGAGGGACGGAGGAGAACATCATTAGGTTAGTAAGTCATATTTTATGATGTAAAGGACTTGACCCTCATGCTCAAACTTGATACACTGATGTAAGGTAGATGGCACACAACCCCTAGAATAGATCCATTAGCATCCAAGAAAAACATTATATTTTAGCTCACCTTGTACCATATATAATAGCTTATAAAAATTACAAGGTCCTAAACGTATATGAAGGATGACTATCCCTAAGGTTGTATCCATCATATCATTGAAGGATCAGAGTATTGTTATATTTTTTAGCATGATGTTCTTTGGTAATTTCAATTGGTCATATGCCCAGGAAGAAATAATATTAATGTTGGCTCCCCATCAATCATAACCCTCTTAATGTGGGTTTGGTTGATTTAGGCGATAATAAAAATGGGAGGATCTAGATCATCAAGATGAATAGCAGGTATCTTTGAATATTTGAAGGTGACAAGGGTGGAAAGCTAAAGGCTTTGATGAAGGCTACTAGAGGTTATGGATACTTTGGTTGAACCTCTATGGACTACAAGGCCTCCATCATTACCTGATAATGATGGGGTGAGGTATTCATTATCTCACATAAGGTCATTTTCATTGATGTTTAGTGAAGTTGCTTTAGAACTACTGATTGGATTGACTTAGAGGGGTTGGATTAAGAGGTACCCAAGATAGAAACATTGGGTTTAGGTGAAGGTGTTTGGGATTGGTTGGGTGAATTGGTGGTAGAATAAGGGTATGTCCATGGAATGGACACCTTTTATTTCACTTTATCCTTTTTTTGGGCTTATGATCGAGGGACCACATAAATGATATGGATTTAGGGAGGAGTTGGGCTAGTGGACTACTTCAGTTCCTCCTCACTTTCAAATGAGAGTGTGGGGGTATGTAGGTGTTGGGTAGTTGCTTGTGGTTCTTGTATTGGTGGTGCACTCATGGGATGTTCTTCTATCAATAAGTAATATTCATCACATATTTGGTGGACTATGACTTGGAGAACCTTGTAGTTATTTATATTATGTCCTGGCATCTTATGGTATGAGCAAACCAAATTGTCATTAAACTAGTATGGCTTAGGACTAAGGGGATCAAATGGTTTTATAAGAGGCAAAGTTAAGTAATAGTATTGGATCAACCTTCTCAATATGGTAGAATATGACTCTAGCAAAGGTGGTAAAGGAGTGGTGGTTTTGGCTTTGACATTTGGGGTAGAAGCCTTCTTAAGAATAGGCTTAACAATAAGAGATTTAGGTGATGGAATTTATTTTTTGGGTGGCATTGGGGTAGATGGTTTAGAATTTAATGGCTTGGAGGTAGATGGTTTGGAAGTTAATGGCTTAGAGGTAGATGCTTTAGAAGTTAATGGCTTGGAAGTAGATGGATTAGAATTAGAAGGCTTGTAGGTAGATGGCTTATAATTAGAAGGCTTGGTAGTGGATGGTTTAGAGGTAGAAGGTTTGGTAATGGATGGTTTATAGGTACAAGGTTTAGAAGTGGAAGTCATGGTAATGGATGGTTTGGAGGTAGAAGGAATGGAAAGAATAGGTAGAGGTGTAGCTAAAATAGGAGGTTGGGTTTGGGTTGTCTTTGGGAGACTTGTTTTCTTAATTGAGGTGGAAGGATGAGATCCTAGGATGTAAGAAGGATGTAGTCCTAAAATGGAAGGCAAAGTAGAAATGAGAGGCAAGGCTCTAGATTTTGGGCTCCTAGATGGTTCCACTTTCTTAATTGGTTCAACTTCAAATTTTTTGGTGGGTGTGATGGTATGAGGTTTACTTTTAATGGAGGGTGAGTAAGGCTCTGAATGGGAAGCATGCCTAGATTCTTGATAGGATTTATTAGGATGATGGAAGGTATTTTGGTTACTTTGGGTAGAGTTGGGTTAGATGGTTAGTCTATGGATTAGGAGGTGGAGACTTCTATTGGTTTGGTTGGAATAATGGTGGGTTTACTAGTGGAGATTGAAGGTGGGGTAGAAAATGGTGAGGTTGATGACTCCTTATTATTTGGATAAGGGAGCCCAAGGTGATGCCAAAATTTGGCCTGATCAAGGTTGGTTTGGGATAAGAACTCCAAGTTTTGAACCAACCTAGATAATAGCTTATACATTGGTTTGGTTCCGTTGGTGTTGGACTCAAAAGATAATCCAAGGGGTTGAGAAAGGGGATTGATTTCCTTATCATTTTATTCTATAAAAGGTTCTAAGGTCTTGGAAGGTGATTCTTCCATGGGAGGGGTAGATGAAACAACCTCTTCCTTAGTAATGTTTTGCAAAGGAAGAGTAGAGAGCTATATCATGGAAGAAAAGGGAAGGGAAGTGACGGTTATCATGCTTTCTAAAGGATAAGGAATGGTGGTCTCTACTACCTGAATAAGTGGAGAGGAATAAGTGGTTTGGGCTATGGTTTCCTTTGTTTGGGTTTCCAAAATAATGGTAGGTGGATCCACTACCTCAATAAGTGGAGAGGAAGAAGTGGTTTGAGTTATGGTTTCCTTTGTTTTAGTTTTTAAAAGAATGGTAGGTGGCTCCACTACCTCAATAAGTGTAGAGGAATGAATGGTTTGGGATATGGTTTACTCAACTATGAGTTCACTAAGAATGGCATTAACTGTGTAAACTTCATGTTTTTGAGAGGATTCTGCATTATTACTTTCATTGTTTATGGAAGGTGAATGGTTGGGGAATGGTTGTCTAAAAATGTCAAGTGACTGATTTAGGGGTGTATTGGGATTATCTAGCATAATTTCCCCCTTGTTAATCAACCCTTATACAATGATTTTGAATGTATTACATCTACTAACATCATGTCTAATGACACAATGGAAGGCACACAATTCATTTTCTTTATACCAAATAGGTATAGGATGAGAGGAATCAAATTGTTATGGGGGTTTGATTGGAGGAAGTTGTATGATGTTTGCTTTTAACAACTTTTCCAAAATGGATGCATATGAATTCCCTACCAGAGTGTATTATTTTTGGTTATAGCAATTTTGGTTTTTGGTGTTTTGGTTAGAAGAATTGGAGGAATTGGGTTGCTTAACAACCAGTGGGGGAGCTATTTTAAGCACAACTGCATTTGTATTTCCCTTGGTTTTGGTGTTGGTGTTGTTTTGGTTGTTAGTTTTGGAAGAAGAAGCTTCACTTGACTTGAAACTAGAGTTCTTGTTTCTCAATTTAAGCTTCCCCTCATCAATGGCATTAAGCTCCAACTTGTGTGCCATGGTGAAAGCTTCATCAAAGGTCCTAAAAGTCTAAACCTTTAAGGTGGAGGAAATATGCTTAGCACAAGCCCAAAAGACAATCTCAATCAACTTAGGTTGGGGCATAGAGAAGGACAGTTAGTTAATCAAACCTCTACAATGGGCCACAAAGTTGGCAATTCAATAATCCTCAAATTGCCTAATGGAGTAGAGGTCAATGATAGAAACCTTAATAGAGATATTTATAGAGAAATTATCTAAGAATATTTAGGATAATTGGTCAAAATATAATAGGGAGTGATTTTTAATAGTGTTATACCAATCTAATTTTGGACCACCTAAGGAGATGGGGAAGGTACAGAGGAGGAGAGTATCATTATAAGCAATTAAATAACAAGAGTGCCTAAACGCTATAAGATGTTGTTGGGGATATTTTTTGCTCTAAAATTTTGAAAATTTCAAAAGTTCCCATTGAGGAGGGTATGGTCGGATTAGGACAGATGGATGAATTAGTTCATTGCAAATTTTATCATATGACAAAAGGTTGTGTGCACCAAAAATAGATGACTCTAGATTGGTCATCTTGTCCATTAACATCTTGATTAGGTTAGTTTATGGTTGTGCACTCCATAATTGTAAGGTATATTATGTTGTGTTTGGGTAGGTGCAACATATGGGTATCTATTAGAAGGTTAGGAATATGTCACGTATTAGTATGTGGACATGGATGGTTTGGAAGAAGCCACATATGAGTAAGTGGACATGGGACGTTGGGAAGATGTCACATATGGGTAAGTGGACATCGGAGGTTGGGAAGAAGGTGTAGGTATATTCCCTTGTGTGTTAGGAATATAGCTTAGATTGGGTGCAATGGACACTTGTTGGGGAATAGACATGGGTTAGGTTGGAGGAATGATTGGGTTGATGGGTTGAAGGTGGGTGGTAACCTTAGTGATAATAGGTGGAAGGGTAAAGGGTATGGAAACTACCAAATTTTGGAATGGAGTGGAGGTTGGTGGGTTGGAAATGACAAGAGGAAGGGTAGTAACACTATTGGAAGGTACTCCATGGTAAGTGGAGAGAAAAGTTTACCAAAGGTTGGGTTGCTCCTATATTGGAAGGGTTATTGGTTAGGGTGGAAGGTGTTTGGGTGTTGGTTAGTGGAATAGAATGGTTTTAGATGGTGGTTTTGAAGGGATTGTTTGTGGAATAAGAGGCTTGGGTGACCAAATGTTGGGTGGAAATGGTGGCAATATAAGTATCACTCATAATATGAGGTGGCATGTCATAGGGTGGCTCAATGGATGGAACCGAAGTAGAGGTATGGTAAGACATGGTATTAAGGTAGTGTTGGAAAGGGTGGTGAAATACGTATCTCCTTGGGCAATTGTTTGAGGTATACTAGGACTTTTAGAGTGATGGGGGAAAATTTCTACATCTGATACGTACTCCATGCATGAGGAATAAGAGGAATATGGATGGTTGGGAGGTGGATTTTCATTTGCTTGGTTTCTTAGTTATTGTCTTCTCAAAACCATGCAAATAAAAATGAAAGAAAGATGAAAGTAATCTCACACACTCAAAAGAGAAGAAATCAAAATAAAAATTTCAAGGAAAACAAGCATACACTAGAGTATGTTTAAATCCTAGAATATTTTTATCTCTCTTTGGGATTATGCCTCAATTTCAAAGTAATTATGAGAATCAACTTAGGCTTGTAGAGCAGGTACTAGAAAAGGATGTCTAGAGATGGTTTCAAGTTGTTAAAGGCTCTCAAGAATTTATGTTAGTTTTGGTACATGGCTTGATATTGGGCCCTACCCCCTCACTTCACATGCCATAGCAATAAGGGTGTTGGGTGCTTACCCAAAATATACCAAATACTAGAGATTATACTTAGTCAGTGAACTGAGAGTTGGTTTCTCCCCTTGGTGGTGAAATCCAAGTGGGATAGCCAAAGGGAAAGGTTGACTGCTAGGTTATGAAATCTTAGTCGGGCCTTATGTTAGTGTTTTAATGTTTGATTGAATATGTGGTTTGGTATTTATGTGTGTGATAATAAGTGAGATTACTATTGATTTACTTGATTTAATTAAGCTATGTGAGTTAAACAATACAACCAAACTATAGATGCAAGTTAATTTTAGATCTAAAGGAAAATTTGATTATTTTCAAATTAATACAAAAATAATTAGATTCAAATAAATGCTATATGATGGTTCAAATCCTAAACCTAAGATGAGTACTTTTGATTTTCAGATATGAAGGCAAAAATGACAATTTTTACTTTTTTTAAAAAAATTCAAAAGAGACTAAAACTTGATTTTTGGAGAAGAAGAAAGGAAATAAAGAATGTTTTAGTTTTCAAAAGATAATACAAAGGATGAATCTTCTCTAATGAAACTAAATGTCCTATCTACAAACCCAAAAAAATAGCTCAAGGGTCCCACTGAGCATGCCAAAATGTTTCACTATTTTTTTCATTTATTTTCTTTTAGGAAAACAAAAAGAAACTTAAAGAAGGTTGTGGTATAAAAACTTAGTTTCATTATGCACACGTGAATATAATGAATTGAATATACTCCTCTTTATCTAGGGAGGATAACCTGCAAATAAGAAAACAACTAGAAGAATGGTTGATTAGTGAGATAGTTAGGTGGACTGCCTAGCATGAGTTAAATCCAAAAAGCTCTAAGATTCCTTGGAGGTTGTCAATCCACACTTTAAATAAAATTAAGTTTTTAAAATTGAAATTAGATGCTTGCATGAAATAAAAAAAGGTACTGAAATCAAATATAAGAGATAAATGAAGTGATTTTACTTAAAATAGTAATAACTTGATAAAGACTAATGCTAAATTATTCAAACCTATTTCAAAAAATAATTTGAACCTTTGTGATGAAACAAAAACTCAACATTTGTAATTTGGGTGCATACTAGTAGGTGAAATTTGTTTGTTGTTTTAAAATATAACACACAATGATTGTTGATGGTTAGGGCCAACTGTCACCGATCAAGGTATGACCATCGACGATTAATGTGAGACCCGGTTTGGGTAAGAAGGGTTGTTGGGTAAGTTGTAGAAGGGTTCTGAAGGTGGTTTCTAGGTTGGATGTTCATCATGAGAGATAAATTAATTCTCATAAGTATCAAGCTTACGAGTTGGGTGGTTAGGTGAGCAAGAATGGTTTGTGGGTGGTCTGGGGTAGAAGGTAAAGTGCTTAGAGTTGTAGAACTCCAACATAGGAAATTAGATGAAAGGAAAGGGGAATTAATACAATAAATGAAACTAATCAAACTAATTACTAAACTTAATAAAAAGTGCATATATTTAGCTTTAAGTTTGTTGGTCTAGAAGAGTGTTGAAGTTGGGTGGTAAGCTGCAAGAGATCCTAGAGCAATGTCGATAGAGTAATGGTACTTGGGCTCTTGATAGTGAATTGTTGAAGCACCTGATGTCTCTAGTTTGGTTTCTAGTTCATTTGGGAGATTTGATTCACCTAAAATTAAGAGTATATTGTGCAAAGATGGTTTTCAACCTCCCTAAGGCAAGGCTTGTGGGTTACGTTAAGTAACCATCGACAATCCTAGTCAACTATCGCTAGTCAAGGGGTGACCACCATTGGTTAGGGGGAAATAGTCAAAAATAGCTAAAATTATCCAATTTCACTAATGACTGGTGGTTAAGACACTGGGAAATGGTCCAAGGTTAATAAAGGGTTTATTAGGATGCTTGAGGAATAAGTCTAGGAAGTTAGGGCATTATATGCCAAGGTAGAAATGGTCCTTAGGTTGGGTGTCGATCAACTAGCCATCAATTTCGGTAGGTGAGGTGGAAATAGGCATTATTTAATTAATTAAAAAAAATTTATTTAGCCAAAGGGGGTAAATGGATATGTTTAAGGATTTTGATAATTAATCCTAACCCAAGGGGGCCAAGGGGCCAAGGGTTGTGTAAATGATGACTATAACCATGTTGTGTAATTTTTGAGCATCTACACTTTATACCTGCATCATTATCTGCCAATACTTGTTCTTTGATCAACTCACATGATTCTATGCTTAGCTTGCTCATAGGTTTTGGCTTACCTTGGCTTGCAACTTTGTTTATTTCACCTTATACCCATACTTGTCCCTCTTCTTACCTACAACTCATTGCTTGTTTCTAATTTTCTACCCTTATATGACCTATAATTTTATATTCTTTCTTGTTCTTGTCTTCATGCCTTTTGAGCCTAGTTAGCTAAAACTTGACTCCATCTTTTTAATCAAAGTCTATGAAAAAGGACTCCATTTCCTTGCTTGTGATATCTTCAACACCCTATATATCATTTTATTGATTCAAAATATTTATTATCTCCAACTCAGCTACTAGGATGGATTCTTCATCTCTTATAAAGTCTAATAAATCTAATTATTGCATAATTTGTTGTCAAATCCTTTCTTCTTCCTCTACATACTTTGTCATATTCTATTTTTCAGCTTCACCTTCTTCTGCAACTTGTACAATAACTTGTTTTTGGCTTCGTCCTTAATGAGTGTCAAAGTAGACTCTTGTTGTTGTATATCAAGTTCTATAAGCACTTTATGAGGTGTTTCAACTTCATTCTTGATTTTCATGAACCTATCCATCAATTCAATTATTTCCTTATACAAAACATCTTTATTAGTTGATATGTCAGTATATTCATCAAAAATAATATTGAAAATAAATATTGAGACCATTTAGCCTCTACAAATTCTCCTTTATTAAATTCTATTTCTTTTATGCCTTCAATGAGGTATCCTTTTTCTTGAATATCTCTTTCTCCAAACATCTCTCCTCTTTCAGGGTAACAAATCACTATATCTCCATACATTGTTGTCCAATCAATCTCTTCTTCAACATAAGTATGTTTTTCATGCTTTATTTCCTTCATGCTTTTAATTTTTATGTCCTCAAAATTGACTTCTTCTTTCTTCAATTTTGTACCTATATACATAATGACAATAAATCATTAGATATAAACTTTTGAGGCTTGTTTACCTCTTTGTTTTCTCTTTTAGGTTGCTTTGTTAATGTCCTTAGTTGTTTCCTCTCATCATCCTCTATATCTATCTCATTCTCCTTAATGTTTTTCTCACCTTCTTCTCATCTACCAACATGTTCATCCATCATGAACTTATTCATCTCCTCCTTGAGTTGCCTACATAACAACATCTTTTGCTTCTCATTGTCTCACACGACAATCTTTCTTATTCTCTCCATGAGTAGATTTATAGGCCACTTAAATCTCTTCTTCCTCATTACCTAGCCATACCATTGGCTTTCCTCTTCTTGCATGAGCTCCACAAAGATAATTATACTCTCTAGCCTTTGATTTATCTCACTCATCTCCTTTTCAATAAACAACCCTTTTCTCTTTGGGTATTTATTCTTCTTTATTTCATTGTGGTACTCTAACTCAATTAAGACCTTCCTCACTTTTTATTCTCTATCATCATATTCTCTCAATCAATTATTTTTCACCTTGATTGATCAAGTCTCTTTCACCTTTCCTCGGTGTCTCACCCTAGATTCTCTCCTCTACCTAATCTATTGACTCTCCTTTCCAAGTCTTTTCCAGCTTGGAACTACTCCTCTTCTTGGAGTCTTTCTTATCTCTTCTTAGGTCTGATCATCTAACACAAAATCTTACCTTATAAGTTTCACAAATCTTTATGCCTATTTTAATTTATTCTTGCAATCTCAATTAGCAACCTTTTATACTCAAAATCATCAACCTTCAAAGAGCTTACATGCTCTGATACCACTTGATAAAGTTATGATACCAACTGATGTAGGGGGATGCCTACATTAACTCATTCATTTACCTATCTTTAATTTCTTAATTTTAACCCCTTATCTAATATTTGATTTGTTTATCTCTAACAAGCACTATGCTTATTTTTTGACACTCTTGATCA
Source organism: Torreya grandis (assembly GCA_037957365.1). Lineage (NCBI taxonomy): Eukaryota > Viridiplantae > Streptophyta > Pinopsida > Cupressales > Taxaceae > Torreya > Torreya grandis. The sequence continues at coordinate 3,339,348 of JARHVA010000854.1, read as the reverse complement.
ATCTTAGCCTTGACTAGTCTCATAAGCCTCATTACATTCATAGTCCTCTCTTCTCTCTTAGGACATATCATCCTTAATCTACCTCTTCACTCTTCTCTCCTTAGCACCAACATCATCATCTCATACATAATTTCCAAGACTGTGCTCTCCATTCTTGCTTCAAGTTTGTTCATCCTTTGATATGTGTTTATAGACTTAAAATCCTAATTCATGGTTCTATTGTTATTATCTCCACACTAAGGCTCATATGTCCATTCATTTGCCTATTTTATCTCTCATACAGATCCAATCATAATCCTCAATCTCAAGGCTAGAATTCTCAAATAAAACACTCTTTCCTCTTTAAATCCTAGTCTCTTGCAACCTTGTTTTTACACAATTCTAGTAGGTTTGAATAATATACCAATTTTACAGATAAAATAAACATATTTTTGGATACCCAGTATCCCCTTACAACTTCACTTAAATTTTTAAGACACGAATCTCAATGAAAGTCCTTCTCCCACACCCTTCTTGTCAATTAGGTCTCTTTAGGCCTAGTTTAAGCACATAGTCTTAGTGACCATATTGTACAGGAAAGTACCAACATAAAACCTCATTAATCCTATATAAAACATAAAAATCCATTATATCACCAATTTTCAATATTTTTAGCTAGTGGAAACACTCTCTATTCAAGTTACAAGATTTAAACCCTAGACTAGGTTTTGATAGGCATGTACACGGCCTAGAGCCATAAAAAAGAAATATTTTAAGTTTTAAACAAATTTAAACCCTAATAATAGCTATATTATGTATGTCACACATTTATTTAACTATTATAATGTTTATTTGGTCTCGAACAATCACCAAACATCTCTAATATGTAGGGTTACATATTTATGAGTGTTCAACAAGATTGTGTGAATGTTAACTTTGCATCTTACACTTTAATGGATTTATGTACCTTAAAAAAAATCACTAACATAAATTAAATATTCTTTAATACCCTCCAATAATCTCAAACATCTGAATAAAACTCATAAGCATAACTTGGCTCTCTTCTTTCTAGCCTATGTTAAACAGAACTCTCATAACTTATGTCATGCAAACCTTGAACCTATGATGAGTGACAATAACACACTCTATTCAATTCATAAAAATAAATAAGGATTTATTACATACCATTAATCTCATGTAAATTCACAAACATTCTCTAAAACATTCTTTTCTTCATTGATCATATTGCACACAAAATAGTCACCCATAAAAATTTTACAAAGGCAGGTAGAGTTCCTCAAATTTTGATATATCTTGTCTTATCTGTCACTCCAACCCTATCTCCTTAAAATATATCTTCCTAATATCCTTATACCACCCTATCTATACATACCTACATGCATTTCCATTATTTTTATGACACTAATCATGCAAGATAACTCTTTTTGGCCAATTTCATGTAGGGTAGCAGTTAAAAATCTAAGTTTCTTGGCTTACATTACTTTTTCATGTCATACAAATTGAAATACCTATTAAACACATTTATATGACCTACTAGGACCCATCAAAAACTTTAATCAACAATTAAAGTTCACATACATATCAAAATACCACTCGAAGCCTAGTAACAAAAATCAAATTTTTAAATTCTACTTTTTGGTAGGAAATTCTAAATAGGCTAAAAACACACACAAACTCGAGATTCTCAAGGACTCCAACATATCCTTTGGGACCATATAAGACCTCTCATACTCACACCAAACCAAAAATGGCTATCATGAAACATTCAAACACACTAACATCTTAAGTAACCTTATGATGCTCTACATCACTTGGGCAAGACCTCCAATAAACCATAGATATTCAAATAATGGGCCAAAATTTCACCTATTGGATGATTTACATCAACATTCCCAATACTAGTTTCATTTTTTAATCTATTGAGATAAAATACTACAATTATATGGTCATTGTTGATCCACTGGTTAAAGCCATGGTTGAACAAAACAAACCCTAATTTGGGGTTAACAATAGTTGGAAAGTTGTGGGTCAATGAAATAACCCAAAAAAAATCATAATAATGGATACCCCACTAAAAAACCCAATCCATCCATGGTTATCATGGTTATAAACTATAAGCCAAGATAAATGGAGAGGATAACCAAAAACTACATTGCGAATAGGATTTTTGATAATAAAATTAAATTGTATTATTCTGAGATGGATTTACAAAGGAGGTGAAAAGATTTATAATATTTTCATGAGGTGGTTACAGGACTCAACTAACATTCTTGTGAACTAAATATTATTTAAATAAAATAACTATTAAACCAAAACATTAAACTAAAAATCATTTGGATTATAAACCCAGCAAACTCCCCCTTAATCTGAAGGGGTGTAGATGATGAAGATATGGAGCTATGACTATGAAGTCAACAATAAATTTTTGCTACATTTTCAAGCTAGCACACTGTACATCATGGTACTAATCAAAATCGATGCCACTCCATACAAAATCCTACCCGATGAGTTATGGCATAAAAAGTTGATGAATATGATCAAGGCCTGCTCATCCCTTATGATCATCATACCGTATTATAGTAGAACCCAATCAAATCTTATCCCACATAGGAACCTATCCAAGTGATCCTCCAGTACTCTATATGTCACAACTCTCAAATGCCCAATAATCACCAACATCGCATGCATGCCTTTGCTCAACAGTCAAAATGCTAGCAAATCTAATGTTGAATCATACAACCACTGATGACTAATTAAAGTCCACTATGAAATATCTTCCTCCTATCAGGCAAGAGGTGAGAAGCTATGCAGTATAAAAACAAATTCAAACTACTTTATTTGCTTCATGTCATGAATATTAGATATAGAAAGCCAAAAATAGAATTGAAAGCAAAAACATAAGCCAAAAATTGTTATCCCAGCAGTGAACCCATACTCCAAGTGAATAGCGAACTAGAGAAGGGAAAATATCTTCCAACCTCCTGTTGGCTCTACTTAGCCTATTAGAGCCTCAGGTACCTGTAAACGCTAAATTGTAACACTATCATCACTAATAACACAATTGGTGTGACACATTGTTACAATATTTTTTTGATGTATACAACACATTTTTACCATTTGATAAAAAACTTGGGGTGTTGGATTCCACCGAAAATGCACCTGATTTCATTACAATGCATAATTTATTCAAAATATATAAAACATATATTTACACATGCTAGAATCAAAAATTGTTCACACTATTTCTTTTAAAAATCCATTTCCATGAAAAATGAGTGGTCATATGAATAATTTAGCCACCGTATGCAGAAGATATGATAGTTTGAAATTTTGCTCCTTTGTCAGGTTAGGCAGACCCCCCCTCAATGCTAATTCAACAAACTTGACTAGTTTATGGGGATTAAAATATCATAGAAAGACATGATTGATCCCTCCTTGTTTATACTCGTTGAAAATTTATCCAAGTCTAGATTCTAAAAAGGTAACTTTAACAAAATATTATGACAGTGTGTTCAAGATATGGTAAAAATGATCATGGTAGGTACAGATTTTCCTAGTTTTCTCAATTAATTCGAATAATCCCTTTGCAAAAAAAGGATTTTCTTAGCAATTTTGAGGGTTGAACACTTGACTCCCTTATTTTCAAGAGGTAATGTCTTATATGATCTCTCAAACCAACTCGCCTTCAACCAATTTAAAAATATAAGGAAAATAATTTATATATCCTTGTTGCTAATGTGAAAAAATAAAACCAAAGCTTTGACCAATATTTCAAATTATGTAAAAAAATATAATCTCGCATGTAAAAATGATGTTGGAACTTTGGTATTACTCGCTAATTTTTTGACTTAGGGAAATAATTAAAATTCAAGTTTCAAACCTACCCAGATTTATTATACTCTTTACTACGTCATGTCTTTGAACAAAAAATTGATCTTATTACACCTTTCTTCTACTATTGTGCCTTACTACTACTTGGGATTCCATTATCCTGGGAAGACTTTTGCCATAAAAATTTTGTATAGATTTGTGAACTTGTTACGTTGGACTAAGTAATCAAACTAGATTATCAAGACTACATTCAGATTATCAAGACTTAATTTTCAAGACTATGTTCAGATTATCATGCCAGGTCTGCATTCTATTTGGTCTTCTCTTCAATTTAATAAACCAAACTTGAAGCATATATATCCAATAAACAAAAAATTATATGCTAATGAAGTGTCGTACAAATCAAAAATATGACTTATGTTAATTAATCATTTTCCAACCATATTATTTTAGGGTCACTATACAAAGTCAATATAAACCAATAAATTATCTCAGCCACTGCTATCCAAATTGAAGGTTGCATCCATATTGCCACTTCTCAAATCGTTGCACCATACAAAACGTTGGATATGTGAACAAAACCAAGTTTGTGCTTTGTGTAGACCACGTTATCTCTCAAAATATTTAGATCATGGCTTCCTTATTGACAAATTTCTTGTCATGGCTCTGATACCATCATAGGCTAGGATAAATGGAGAAGATAACAAAAAAACTACATTGCAAATAGTATTTTTGACAATAAAATTAAAATTGTATTATTCTGAGATGGATTTACAAAGGAGGTGAAAAGATTTATACTCTTTTCATGAGGTGGTTATGAGAGTCAACCAACATTCCTGTGAACCAACTATTATTTAAATAAAGAAACTATTAAACCAAAACATTAAACTAAAAGTCATTTGGATCATAAACCCAACACAAACCCATAGCTAGTTTCTTGAGCCCTATTTACACAGTGCCTCAAGTTCCTCAAGTAAACCTTGGGCTAATTTTTATGAGTATTCTACAAGCATATAATATGGTTTTAAAATTGCAATTGTCTTTGAATCCATGTTTCTCTTTTTTCAGGTCACAATATCTCTAACTTTGATGGTCTATGTCATAGAAAACATTCCCACAATGTCATCTCCAAGTCCTACGTAAACCCATCTTTATCCTCTCCAATAGGAAACACAATGCTCATAGATCCCTTCCCCTATTAAAATGAGAATGATTTTATTCATAGTGATCAATAGCCTTTTTAAATTATGAATTTTTTTCCAAAATTCAATAGAAAATATTTATAAGAAACAGTTTTCCAATTCTTGAAGCCCATGGTGAAACAATGCACCTTGATTGTTACATTGAATGTTTTTTCATAAGATGTATGGAACCTAGCGAAACCAACCCACAAGTGCATATGGTTAGGGCATATTATTTGAACATTCCATAACTACATATTTTATGTGTTAAAGAAGTGAAAATTTTTAATTTTTTATTATAAATGGTCGTCAAAACAATCTAGCCATGGCATGGGACACACAGAGTCATCACTTAGATAGCACCACTTTTTGCCTAATTTTTAATATACTAGGGAGTGGACCCATGTAAGCATGTACTTTGAATAGTTTTATATTTTAATAGGTGTTCCCTTGGCTTAGTTAATCTCTATGCCTCCAATAATGCCATTGCAATAGTGGCATTTTGGTGGTGGCTAACAAAGAAACTTCCTAAAAAAACTAGATAGTTTGTGGGGATTTTAATATGTTGGAATGTATAGAAGATAAAAAGGGAGTTTTTCCCATGAGATGTTATGTTAGTGATCATTAAGTTTGGTTCTATATGCAAAATAATATAGGGTTCTTTTACCCCAATTTTCACCTAAAATATTTTTCTACTACTCCCTAGTTCATTTGGCCCAATTTTCACTAAGAAATTGATAGAGTGCTTAAGAGAATTGATAGGGCACTTATTTTTTAGAAGAACATTTTTTTCCCAACTACTTTAACAGGTCAATTAGTATGCTTGTATATGTTCTTTTATCAAACCACTAACCCATAAAATTTTGAAATGCCTAGTTCACCCCATTGACTAATAATTTAAATATTCAATTATATCTTAACACTTCGCACCTTCAACATGAAATAACTCTTATGAATATTAAGTTGGTTTTCAACCTTGTTCCTAACCCGACTGATGTTATTGGTTGGGTTGGTTGGTGGGAAGTGGCCATTATACACATTTCCATCTTTTTAAGAGTGTTTTGTAAATAACTACCAATGTTCCAAAAATGGGCCAACTCTGCTCACATAAAGGAGTTCAATAGACTATCTCAAGATTTATAGATTTCACCCTTTAATGAGTCTCTACAAACATAGGTAGTTGATTTGAGACCCAAAAATAAGGTAGTTTAGATTCAAAAAGCTCATAGTGCTTAAATTCAAGATACAATCCATTAGCTTAAGATTGGAGATAGGGTTTTCAAACAGTTTTTTCAAAAGTTTAGTTATATACTTTGTTTTTCATATTAAGACTATAAAATAAGTTGGAGAGCATTTCACTAGTCTTCCAAAAAAAAATCCTTTGTCCAACATTACAAATATGTCTTTTAATCCCAAGCCTCTATTAATGAAAGGGATTCTGCTATGAAGAAGTGCATAGGTGTGGTGTGTTGAAAACTTACTCCAGGCCAAAGGATGACTTGTGATATACCTATCTCCATTGATATATTACATAATTTTGTCAGTGGCATGGCCCATGATAAATCCCTAGGAATTGATGGATTCTCTAACCATTTAGGATTGTGTTGGGTTAGATCTGCACAAATTCTACCTTAAAGCCATGGCCAATGGATCCTTTGGCAAGCTTGTCAATAAAGGTAATATTAAGTTCATCCCCAAAGATGAAGATCCTAAACTCATCACCAATTAGAGATATATCACCCTCATAATTGTGTTTTATAATATATTTTCCAAGGCTATGGCCTTGAGGATTAGTGATTCGTTCTCTTAGCTTTTAGGCCTACAAAAACTCGCTTCATTCAAAATAGGTATATCCTTAACAATGTTTTTGTTGTCTAGGATGGGATGGAGTGGGATCTACTTCCCAAAAATAAGTTATGTTTATCAAAAATGATTTTTAAAATGTTTATGATAGGATTTAATGGCCCATCAGTCTTGCTATGGTTCAAGCCCTTAGTTTTAGCCCCAAAATTGTGAAAACTATTTAGACCCTCTTCAGAGATGCCTCTACCTGTTTTAATATCAATATCCATCAATATGAGGAACTTTGGTCTCTTCCTATCTATCAAACATGAATATCCCTTTGCCCCTCTCTTTATGTCTTAGTTGTGGAAGGTTTTAGGTACCTATTATGGGATTATGCATCTAAAGCCTCAGTGAAGGGGATATTTCTTCCTCACTCCCCTGAAGACTAGCTCTTTAAAAACATTTTATAGATGATTATTTTTTGGTTATCCTGAAAAAATATATTGTGGTCAATAGCACTATGGAGTCCCTCTATATTTTATACCTTACCTCTATATCTAGCATTTAATAGGCCAATACTCAATGTTATAGATAGTCTTATGGCCCTAAACCAAGTTTGATTAATGTCTACCAATGGAAGGGTATCTCTCATGTATAAATGTTTAAGTTTATGGAAATCATCTTTGTTTTCCAAGCTTCTCAAGTGGAATTATGTAATTATGTTCTCCATATAGTAGAGAAAAAACTCTTACTGGAAAGTTACAAGTTTTTTCCAAAGTGTTGCAAACAACCCATCCATACTGCTCTTCTTATTGGGTTCCCTTTAAATTTGTCTACACAAATCTAGAGAAATTGTTTATGGATTTCCTTTAGGAAAACTCCAAAGGATGAAAAAGACTTCTATATAGTAGTTTGGGATATATATTGCAAACCTAGAGATGTTATAGGGTTAAGTTTCATTGACATTTCAAAACAAGGGATAACCCTTTGTGCAAAGTGGTTTCCCAAAACCATTGAAGGCAAAGAAGCTTGTAAAATTCTCTATATACATTATATTTCTTAAAGATGTCCTTGTGGAAGAAGGTCCTAGAGGGATTTTGTGTTCCAAAAATTATTAATTGCTCTTGTCCCTATCAAAATTATTAGTAGATTTGTGGTTAAGAGTATTTGGAAGGCCTAGGAGATGATCAAACCTTCGATTATTTGAAAGGGGGATAACTTTAGGTCTGGATTGTCTATCAATTCACACTTTTTATGGTGGTATATAATCATAACTATTAATGGTAAACCTATGACTGAAATTCCTAGGTTCAAATCTCTTTTACTTTTTGTAAAGGCATATATAGCATTGATGATGTTTTTGACAAAAGGACAATTTCTTAGGAAACTTGGCATACAATAAAACCAAGTTAAATCTCAAAAACTAGGACTTTAAATCTATTGTAGAGATTCACATGATGTTACCTAAAAATGCCTTGCATAAAAGTGGAATTAAAGCCCCCTCAAATTGTGGAAAGATTGTAATTAGATTGTTTTTACTCCTTTGCTTCGATAAAAACCCTGAATTAGTTATCAATGCTTAACCCCAATAGTATTCCCTGGGAGATGCTCAAAAAATAATGGAATATTAAAAGTTCCTCTTGTTGGAACAAAATATTCCAAACCATCTAGTATGTTATAGTTGACCTTAAAAAGGTAGTTTTTCTTAGTGTATTATTAACCAAGGGTTGTTGGTGAGTGATAGATTGTTTCACATGGGGATTCCCTCTCCCATATGCCATGTCTGTGGCTAAATAAAGTCTCTCAAAATCATATTTTTATTTTATGCGAGAGATCAACAAGCCTATAAATAGACTCACTCCTTTTATCCCTTTAGACTATCTTTTTTCTTGGCACATTATCTTTCTTTAGGATTCTTCTAAGCTTTTTACAAATTTCAAGAAAATATAACATATTTTGTGCATTAAGATTCTATTTTAGCTTTGGAATTTTTATTTTTTTTTTTAATAAGGATCATTTAGACAAAGTTTTATACTACTAACAAAATTGCTACATTATCAAATGACATGTTACAAATCCAAGTACAAGTAGAGAAAGTGGCACTCGAGGTGGATCACCACCACAAACTCGTTGGCCACTAGGATAATGGCTCATGTATTTTTACTAGAGAACTTATTGATTCTCCATAGTTGAAACTCTAGGGAGGGACCAAGGGAAAATGGACCAAGGGCAAAGGGATAGACGTAGAAGCTAATGCAAGTTGCATAGTTGCTCTATGATATCCACTCCTCATTAAAGGCTCTCACCCTCAGGGATAAATGGGGGTGGCCTTCACCCCAAGATGGTGATGGACCTTTTGAATTTTTTCTTTATATATGGGATGTTTAGAGGGAAATACCTTGATTGTCTTTGGATAATTCACCCTTCATTGACAGATTGTGGAAGGAAATAAATAAAATACAGAGCATGATGGTTGGGATCTAGTATACATGTTTTTTGGAAAAATGTGGATACCTCTTGATAAGACTTGGTATATTTTCAAGAGAGACTAGCTTGTAATAGAATTAGATGTGAAAAATATATGAGATATGAATAAAGGTAGATTGTAAATATTTGAATGTCTAGGACACATACACACATAGGTCGATCATAGGAGATATTGGTAAACAATAATCATGGCACGAGGAATCAGGGCAAGGTAAAAAGGATCCACAAAATTAAAAGGGTCAAAATTGGCAGACTATCGATTGTGTTTTGGTTAGAATTGGTGAACCATCGATTATGACACCATAGGAAAAAATTATCAAAATAAACATCAAGTTGAATAGAGGATGACTAACTAGGATCTAATGCCAACAAATGATATATTTGAGGTGTTTATGAATAAATATATATATCTCAAGGTCATGAAAGGTTCAATGTAAGTGGAAAGTGTCCAAAGATATCTAAATATACATGAATAGGCTAAGTGTGGTAAAGAATGACAAAGCTGTAGTGAAAATAGTCTTGTACAAAAATTAGATGTCTACATAATGCCCCACTTTGATGTGTGTTCATGAATTCATTCGTGTATATCGAATTAAAATAAAAAATTAAACATGTACTTGACATTACTAGATAGGGATGCAAAGATGAATACATTTTATTCTTTAGATAGGTTCACTTATGTCATGGTATTGATAAATTTGGTGTACCTACAAACAATCACAAATGCATGCAAGTAATTAATGTATCGATAAATTGATGTGAATATAAATAAAATAAAATTAATATTGAAAAATGATCATATGAATGAATACACCTAATGGTATGTGAACCATGTTATCACTCCTATAACTCTGGGGTTTGAACTGGAAACTGAAATTGAAATGTGAAGATTTTTAAAGCAAACCTTAGAAACTAAAAGGTCTTAGTGAAAACCTTGAAAACTAAAGCATGCTTCCTTATTATGGAAGTATTTATTTGGTGATTTTTGGTTTATTTAGTTCATCTTGGTCTCTCTTTATATAAATAATTCAACTATCATCTATAACTAGCACTGGTGATAGGATATTTGGATATATGCCCCTTTTGATGTGAGGGATAGTCTTGAAAATCACTCATCTCAAAAGAAAAGGATTAAACATGCCATGTGTAACATAGGAAATTAAGGTTAGGTGTTTTAATCATTTAAATTACACATGTATATAGCTATATAAAGATACCACCATGTAAAACTTAATAGGAACATATGATCCATGTGAGGATGAAGTAATAGGGAGGAAGGGCAAGTAACATGCCCCCAGTGTACTTGGTGACGAGGGACAAAGATATGCCCCAATGTGGTAATAAATGGAAATAAATGTACCCAATTTATATGTATATAGTAACCCAATGTAATTAGGTGTATATATGACAATGCGATGCCCTAATGTAAGCAATATAGGATCACTAGCCACATACGTGTATTGTGTCCCCAATGACAACATATAGGTAGTAAGGAAGTAAATGTGTGGGTAAGATGGCCCCAATGGAAAAATATCGATAAAATAAATGAAGCTCATGAAATAGGATTGGGTATAATGCCCGTAGTGGCAATGTATAGGTCGTAGACTCGGTAGGATAGGGATAAAAGATATGCCCTAATGTAGCATTGTGCCCATAAGAGGGATAGATATAACAATAAAACACACATAATAGTAGTAGTATGCCCACATAGATACATGGTAGAGACCATGAAAAGTTAGGAAAAAATCATAGTATATCACAAGTAGTAACATTCATGATATGGATCGTGGCACCAAGCATTGGATAACAAAAAGTCTATGCAATGAAATCAGACACAGACATGTAATCATATATAGAAACCATCAAGAAATAAATATGACCCAAAATCAATCAATACATGACATGACTACTATAGGATCATTTATGTAAAATTTTGGACAAAACATTAGTAGGAAACACATATGATTACAAGCATGCACATGCAAACAATTGAGTAATCATAGGGCATGTAAGATAACACGCAAATGTATCCATGTAACAAATAATATGTAAGCTATAATAATATATGTATATTCATTATATGTGTATCTATATGATAAATGGAAAAATGAAAGGATAGAACCTGAGACCCACTAAAAAATATGCCCCCGATATAAGCATGCATCTAATGTGAGTATTCCCTTGGTTTGAGCATGATGAAAATGCAAAGCATCTGTAAATCCATGATCATATGTAACATGTATATCTTACATCTCACCCATTCAAATAATACAATGAAAATCATATGTGTAACATGTATATGTAAATATATAGCATAGTTAGATGAGAATGATATGTATATAGCGATAAAAAATAAGGATGTGTGTGTGTGTGTGTGTGTGTGTGTGTGTGTGTGTGTGTGTGTGTGGGTGTGTGGGTGGGTGTGTGTGTGGGTGTGTGTGTGTGTGTGTGTGTGTGTGTGTGTTTTCATCATTTCAGAATACACGTAGGTGTATGGAGTGGCATTGATGATCATAGGAGTAAGGGCAATGACAACATAGCAAGCAACTTGAACCAAGGGGCTAGAAGAATGTTACTGTAAACCAAGGTAAGAATGTGAATCTCAAACCAAGAAGAAGCCTAAGGAATTGATAAATTTTAAGGGAAAAGGAACATGGAAGGCACGACACATAGAATAAAGGAGAAAAAAGAAGTTACCTATAGTAGATTATATCGTACAAGTACAAGGAACAAGCTAGCATGGCTAACCAATGATCTCGTCTATCTATCTGCAAATAGAAGACCATGAATGTGGCGAGTTAGATGCATAATTATAAGTATCTTAAATATGCTCATGATCTATATAGTAACCTAAATTCTAATCCCAAGGAGAGTCATTATGGAGATGAACTAGAGAATCTTGGAAAGAACATGTATTATTTCAAATTTTTTGTTGTATAGTTTAACTATTTTTAGGGGCATTGATATATGCAAGAGGTGGTAGAAAAATCTTGTGACATGGATGAATATGTATTGTAACTTTCATTCATGTAGCTATAGGAGTTGTAACTTGAAAATTTGTGAAAAGAGGAGTTGAACCTCTAGGAGTTGTAGCTCATGGAATCAAATTCATAATTTGTAGATGTAAGAATTGTAGGAATAGTTATGTATAACTAAATTAGATGTCACATGAATTTGTATGATTTGTTGTTTAGGAAGAACATTTTCTAACATCTCATGTTGTTTTTGATGTTGAATGGGTAACTCATAAGATGTGTCGTGGATAAAAAATAATGTGTTATCATGCACAAATTTAATACCTTTGTGTGATGTGGATTTAAAAAATCTCATTTGATTTGGCCATGGGTGCCCAAGTAACAGATCATATGTCTCATTATTTGTCAATGCATAGATCCATACTTAAAGTGTCTTAGGAGCTACAGTGATTGGTAATGTGATACCTCTGAAAGTTGTCCATGTGAGACCATCATAACTCTTAAAAACCATAGTTGTGCGAAGTATCATTGAGTATATACCCTACTAGCAAGGAGTGACATGGTACTTAAGTTTTGAATTAAAACATTGCCTACTATGATGCCATGTGTGATTGCAAGATGTGAACAAACAAAAGCATGTATAAATATTGACCATTATTAGTATTATCTTTTGGAATCTCATGGTCATAAAATGGGATAGGAGTTTGGTTTAATGAACTGGGACCATACCTATAATACCATATATGATATGTTCATTGGAAATCATTGATTGATGTGTAGGTATTGGCATGTAAACATTGTCTTGCTTTGGAGCATCATGTTTTGGATGTGAATTGTTAAATATTTGAAAATGTTTATTTGTTGTAGCAACTCATTCATTCAATGTAGTATTATATCCTTCCACTTTAATAATATTACTATCGATTAGATCTTGTCTCTTATGTCTCAATTTATAACATTGATTGGTAATATGTCTTGAATTTATGTGGTAGTCACAATATTAATTCACATCATAGTTTCTAGGCAAAGGTTGAGATGCATCCAACCCTTGTGGGGGAGGTAAAGATATCATGTTGCATTTGAACAACCATTTAAGAAATTTATAAGGAGGCTTAGGTAAACTTGTAAATTTCCTATGCTCTTGAAAAGGTGAAAGAACTAGCTTGTTAGGTTGAACTGTGAAATTGTGGTAACATTTTTGGCCTCATTCTTAGCTTAGAAAGTAGATCTTCCATTAGCCTTAGCTTTGAATAATGAATTACCTTGATATCTGGAGTTGGTAGAGGTAGGCGAATTAGACCCACATTTGAGCATATTAGCCTCTAAATGTTTAATCTTATATTTTTGAACCATATGGCAAAGCCCATTGAAATATTGGTAAGTGTTAAACATCATTTTGTCTTTGAGTGGTTGAAGAAAATTGTTAGGGAAAATCCTTTGTAACTCACTATCATATATTTAGTGAGACATTTTGGTAAGTGTAATCTTGAATCTAAACACATACTAACATTCTCATTAGGTCCTTGTTTAAGTTTAGAATGTTGATAAAATCTGACCTTTTGGCTAATATTGATAGAAACTAAGCTACAAAAATATCAGCAAAATCATTGAAACGACACATAGAGCCTACTTGGAAGGCATAAAACTAACCCAAGGCAAAGTCCTTAAGACTTCTAGGAAAGAGTTTGATCATTAGCATATCATCACATGCAAAACCAAAGCATGAAGAAAAGAAAGATCAATTGTGATGCGAAGGATCACCCTTGCCATTGTAAATTTCAAATCTAGGCATTATAAACCCACTCAGCAAAAGGTTGTGTGAGGACCTCATGAGTCAATGGGTTGTGTAATATATCTTGAGACACGACCACATGGCTAGGTCATCAATATTTTTGGGCAGGATGCCTAATTTGTGCATGTATATCTTTGAAGAGACTATTGAATGAATACATCCTTATATGTAGTAATGTACATTCTATAAGTCAATGTATGACTAGCATCGGTAAGAATGGATGTTGTAGTATTCTAACTAAGACCAAGATCACTAAATAAATCATTAGGATAGGCTAAGATGGTTCAGTAACATAAGAGGAACAAAATAAGTGTTAAGTTGTGTAGGAATAGGGATATTAGCCTACATCACCACCTGATGTATATCGAGAGCTTTTAAAAGATGAATTGGGAATGTTCAAAGGATCATTGGTAAAATTATCAGTTGTATATTCCTTAGCCAATTTTATCTTATATACTTGTTCACTAACAACATATATCATAACATCAATTTCCTTAGGGATCGTCAAAATCTCATTTTCAAAATCAATTTGAATCATGATATCAATCTTTGGTAAAGAGTTATCATTATAACATTATTATTAAAAACATTTCCATTATTATCACAAGCATTTGCATCCAAATCATCATCATAAGAACTATAAGCATGATTGACATATTGATATTCACCACTCACATTTATATCATCTGAATTATCATAGGAGTGGGAATATCACTAACATTTGTCATTTTTTATTACAAATAATCACAAGTACCAAGAAAAGGACCATGAATTAAATCACAAGTAGCACCATTCAATCTATCACTTCACCTAGTAGGGATCACATAACTAGCTCTCTTAATTGGTAAAATATGTAAACGTGGGAAACATGAAAGAATATAGGGCTAATGATAAAGTAATATGTACCACACCAAAATCTGCAAATCAAATCTGGCCGGGGGGGATTAGACCCTATAAGGTGATAGGACAAATAAACCCTAAGGTTGATATGTTCAAAGATTGGAAGAGTTCACCAAAATGTATTTGTAAACATTGACACGAGTGTTAAATGGCCATTGTGTGATGTTAAAGCAATGCACACACAAGGGATCTAAGTTAATATAGTAAACTACATGTCTAAATGGAACCCTGATGTGTTGAATAAGGAAATGAAAGTACCATGAATGATTGATAATAAATAGTGATGGAAAGAGAGACAAGTGGTTGAAATTGATACACCTAGGCATTATAACTGGATTGTGAGATTGGAAACATGCTTTTGAGGTTGACTAGACTACAACCCTAGAATCTGACTATCATCTAAGAAGGGGACAGAATCAACAGGCAGATGATTATAGCCTCGAATAGAATTATCCACTAATTGTGACACTCTATTATTGATTCTAAACTCTGTTGATTTTCAGGTTCTATAACTTTCTAAGTTGCTTTGGCAGAGATATATGATCAAGGTCTTGGCTTTACTTCACATAATTAATTGGAGAAACTATTTGGATTTGATCTTCTTTTTTGTATACATAATTTGCCATAACATCGCAAGAATAGAACATGTGCAAGGATTAGTGGCCCAGGCCTCCCACCTGGGAGTTGAGCCTACATATCCCTAACGTGCTAAAATTAGGGCTCAATGTAGTTCTAGTGTTTATAAGTGTTCTCAACCCAAATGAGAGAAAGGGATTCACCTTCTCTCCCTAAATGCAACTATATGATTTGATATGACCTCCTTTCAATACAAGTTTGATGGCACAAGACTTGGAATGATGGTGATATAATGTAGGCTTGGTGTGTAGGCTCCTTAGCAAATATGTAGACTTCTTGATAAGACTTAGTAGATGTACATGATAGACTCAGCTTGTAAGAGATTTGGATGTGCGCACTTGATGTGATATGACTAAGGGTAGATTTGTATATATAGGGCTCTTTGGGACACATATGCTCATAGGTCAAACCTATGAGATGGTGACAAGCAGTAATCAAGGCACCGGCAATAAGGCCAAGGAGGAAAGGATCCAAAAAAGGAAAAGGGTCAAAATTGACAAACCGTCAATTTTGACCCAGTTAGTATCAGCAAACCACCAATTAAGATCTGATAGGGAACATAGCAAAGATCAAGTTGAACAAAGGATGACTGAGTGGTATCCCGACGCCAACAATGACAAGTCTTAGGTGTTTATGAGGAGATCTATGTCTCAAGGTCATGAAAGGTCCAACGCAGATAGAAATTCAAATGTACATGATTAGGCCAAGTGTTTAAAGTATGACATAGATGCGATGAAAAAGTTTCTTGTGCCAAAATTAGGTGTTTGTATATCTCTATTGGCGTGCCCATGGAACCTAAAGGGACTGTTGCTAGTCTTAGCCATTTACAAAACAAGTGATTTTTTAGGCTATAATTTATAATATAAACCATTTGTTATCTTTTTAAAACTAGCAATGGTCCTTAGGTTCCATGGGCACACCAATAGTAAAACGAAAGAAATGGTTGAAGAACGATGTTTAGTAGAACAAGCTTAAGTAATTAGATTTGTTAAAGAATTTGGTTGTGTGCTCAAATTTGATAAGATGGACTTGTTCAACATATAAGGGAACAATAATACTTTAAGTAATGCTCTTTTCTCATCAAACTCAAGTATTGTGTTCAAATGTGACAAACCAAAATTGTAGTACAAAATACCATATCTAATATGTGTTATGAATGTGTGTTAGGATCAATTGAAGATCAAGATAGAATTCTATATGCCATGGGGGAAAAACATAAAAAGTGGGTAATGTTTATGTAAAGTGTGCAATGTTTATATTTTGGTTTTTATAATTCTTTGCTTGCAATGGGTTTTTATTAGCTATATGAACATATTGCCATCATGTTAAGAAGCTTGGATCATGAGATCTAATAAATAATTCTTATTTAGAATATTCAAATAAAAATTTGGAAGAGATTGCTTCTTGTTTCATTTTCAAGCCAACATCCAAACATAGTTAACCATAAAACCTAAGCAGTATTGGATGTGAACTGTAATTGTACATAAATAAATAGCAGAAAGTATATAGTCTTGTTTCTTTAAAAATATATATGTAAATGTTAATTCAACACTAGTATAAAATTAATATTTGTTTTGATTAAATTTTAATTGAAAAGATCTATTCAATGACCCACTTAGCTTACATGAAAATGGAAAAGATCCCAAATTCCTTTTTACTTATTTATTTATTAAAAACTAATAAAATGTATATTTTCCACATGTTTAATATGTTTAAATTCAACAATAATATCATCAATAGAAAAACTTATATTTATTTGAAATATAGTAAAAAGACCAAAATTCAAAAATAGATGAAGAGAGCATTAAAAAAATATTATCTTATAAAATCTAAATAAGTGAATAATGTAAAATAAATGACAGTGCCTCCACTCACATTTACTTTTATTTTTTTTATAGAGTACTGCAAAGTAAGTGTGATCTTAAAATGCAACACAAATCATAAGCTGTATACACACAACTAGAAAAGATACAACATCTAGTGGCATCAGCATTTTTTAATACCTCTTTGTAGTATTCTAATAATTTTAGCGTTGAAGACAACTGTTTGAAATTTGTTGAGTCAAATGTCAAACGAAACTACATATCGATATGGGGCCAAGTCCCATGCAGCTCAAGCAACTAATCACACATCATATAAAATAGTTATATAGTAAGTACTTTTCATAAATAAGAAATGCCTATCAATGTAAATAATATAACTTTTTTCCAATCACATTATAAATATTGTTTAAATTTTGTCTTTTAAATAAAAAAATTTGTTGCAGGTTCAGAGTAATTAAACATGAAATTTTAATGGATGGGGTATATTATTTTGTTTAGAGTGGATTTGTAGATTTGTATAGCTAATATTTATATTGAAAATAATCACATTAATAATAAAATTATAAATTATAAATATTTCTAATTAATTTTACCATTAAAAATGAAAAATTGGCTACAAATTTTGCTTTCAATTTAACCATAGTTGTACATATACCACATGAGCATAGTTTTATAATAACCTTTCAAATTTAATTGCTAGTTTTTTTCTTTTTTATTTCAAATCAAAATCAACCAATAAACAAATCATATAACATTTAGTGAATACATAGGACTCCAAAAAATATAAAGCAATGTTTTAAGCATCATCATATGTAGACCAACAATGCTTGAGAGCTGAATAATGTACAGTGTAAAATCATGTAAAATCATTCCAATACAAGTTTCTGACCCACTTAAACAAATGAAATTGGCTCGTCTAAAACTATGCTTTAGCTATAGAGACATTATAAAAATTAATCAAAAGTAGATTTGTTTTCTAATATTACAACAATTCTCACTGCCACAATAAACGTACAAAAATATGAGAGAACACACATTGTATGTAAATTGTTTAACAAAATGCATATGACAAACTTGGTCTCATGTGATGCAACGATCACTAGATATACAATGCATTGGTTTCAAGCAATGTAAAATCAATCCCAAACAATGTAAGATGTATAATTTGTGTTTTGTGTATGCGATCACACTAATCAATCCCAAACAATGTAAGATGTATACTTTGTGTTGTGTATGTGGTCAGACTATTCAAATTGCATGAGAAACGCTTACTACATTTCACCTAAAGTGAGTCGCAATGTATCCACGTTTAACTTCGTTGTTAATGCTTGCTATCTTGCGATAGCTATAAAAATTATAACCACAATGGAAATGGAAATGAAACTGTAAAAGATGTGTAGGTAATTGGATTGAGAGCTGCCACCAAACACTTACTCGACAAACACGCACATGTGCGTCACCCACCCACAATGCATTGGCGCATCAAAAATGTATACGCGACATCATATTTTAGCTTTTCAGGGATCTAGACTGATTCAAGGGCAACACAAGTATTGCAGATACACTATCAGGTTTCCCCATGATTTCCACTCGATATTATTGAAACTTCCACGCAGGGCAAAAGAATTATACATTCTTGATGTCAATAGCTGCATTTGTGCCGATTAGGCTTTATGATTGCATGGTAAGTAAGCATGTCCTACGTATTACCACCAATACATCCAACTAGACATTGAAGCTTTTGCCTCGGAACCTAACAAACATGTCCACCATGCTCTGTGACATTAACATCAAGACTCGGGACGAAACAAATTTAAATCATCATTCGCAAGACAGATGTCAATGCAATGCTAAGTTAGAGGAACACACCATAATTTTTTGTAACAATACCAAATTCAAGAACAGAAATGGAACAGATACAAAGCTACTTCCATGCAGAAAACAACTCCAGCAAGACAATTGAACGGTCGGATATACGCTTGCCCTTACGATTCAATGAATAAAATACAGACGAACTATTTGTCGTGGAATTCCCCGCAATTTAAACCCTAGTGGGGAAGCAATGCTCAGGCGACCCCAAAAAAAGAGTTGCAAATGCACGAGTATGCCCTCCATGCTCCACTACCATGACAAGATCTTTTTTACCGAAAACTTGTGGCAATACCTTAAAATGTGCCAATTGGGAAGTTGTCATAAGCATCTAATGCAAAATAGAAAAAACATATGGGGGAACAAGATCTCATCGAAGCAAATGCAAGTGTGAATATTATTGCCCAACTAGGACCACCCACACTTTTTCTCACTCTTCACGTGTGGACACCAAATGGTATAATCTACACAATACCATACTCAGAAATCCTCCCAAAAGAAAGAGAACAAACCCCCATCTGACAGCATGGTATACATCTGAGGGATTTGCAATCTTCTTGAAAGAGATAATAGAGAAATGCTTATATCAGAGAGACTATTGGTACATGTACAAAATCAATTCCCCTTGCCCTCATATTCCCTGATAACCAGTATTCCCATTCCGTTTATGCATTTGCCTACAACAATCCCTAATGCCATTCAACAAACAAGAATGGTAACATTGAGCCTTTGCTCACATCCATGGATGTGTATGGTTATGATGTCTACCTAACATGGATAGGCCAGATTGAGACAATGAGGCCAAATTCCTCAGACGCAAAATTGTTCAATAGATATGTGTGAGCATCGAATTTACAACTAAACCATCGAAGCAGCTCCTCTGATCACCATCCAATTAAAGACACATGGCTGATGACAGTGCAATAGATTAATGCATGTAATCACAAACATGATTAAGCAACCGTTACACCATCTCCAACCGTGCACCAGATGCCTACAGTAGACATGTTTGCGAAGAAAAAGACATACATAAGTCATTATGAAGCCCTTCGGCCACCATGTCCATATTCGGCGCTGTACAAAAACATCAAGGGTCAAAAATATATAAGCCTATCAAAAATGATGAAAGACGACAGCCACAACCCAGAAGTTCTTTCATTGTGGTGAGCAAATCTGGACTCCCAACTAATTCTCTCTCGGTATCAGTGTTGAAATAGACTGCAAAATACGCAGGTAAAGTAGAGAAAGGATTTGTACATGTATAATAGTTTGGTAGAGATTATCATAAATAACTGTAGCCAAATCAAAGATGCAGCATACACCTCATACAGTAAAGATGTCCACTTTAAATCATAACGAGCACTATCATAAGCACCATATAGCTTATAGCACGAAGACCACTGCATTCCTCATGTCAAAACTAAAATTAACGACAATGAATTTTTAGCTAGCCAGATTTCTAAAATTATCTGGGTCTTTGATATAAACTCAAGGGTATCCGCAGGGTAGGGTTGAGTGATAAAGTCATCAACCTATTGTTGATCAAGATAGACCTCAGGCTCAGGTAAACTTATAAATAGGTTGGAAAGCTTCTGGTTAAATTCTCCTAATAAGTCTCTGCTCCAGGCCTAAATGCACAGCTTGCAAGTCGCCATTTCTAGGCAAGTCAAAAATAAAATCAAGGCACAGAAAAAACTCAGCCCTCGTGACAAAGTTACACAACCGTGAGCACCAAACCAGATAATCATCATTATCACCAGCTTTCTCGACAGAGGTGAGTAACATGTCTCTGAAGCTTTGGAAACCTTACATAATCCATAGAGATGAAAATACAAGTCTAATAGTTATCCATAGAAGTGGTATTGTTTTAATAGAGCTAAAACAGGAATCCTCCATTTCCTCAAAAGTTTTCCGTCCTACTGGCAACAACACCACTATTAGAACAAGATTTCCTCCGCAATATCTCGGTAAAATTTGCAGAGCGAGCACTGGAATGCTTGATGGGATGAGCCAAATGCATCACACTAATGATTTTATATTTAGTTAAGCCATCTCATATGAACTAGGACGCTCACAGAGCTACAGCTCACATGCCATGTCAACGGATCAATTGCAAGGCAATTAGTAAGAAAGAGGGAATGTTATCCATAGAAGTAAAATGGTATTTTTTAAGAGAGCTAAAACAAAAGTCCTCCATTTCCTCAAGTTGTGTTCCACTGCAATAACACCAGTATTAGACCACCTCCTCAACATCTCAGTAAAACTTGCAGAACGAGCACTGGAATGTTTGATGGGATGAGCCAAATGCATCACAATAATGATTTTATATTTAATTAGGCTATCTTATATGAACTAGGTGCCTCAAGGAGCTACAGCTCACATGTCATGGTGACAGATCGATTCCAAGGCAATTAGCAAGAAAGAGGGAACTATTCCATCAAAAAGACAGCTAAAGGATTTAAGGGATGGCGGTGGTCAAATAATGTAGGTTTGAAACTGGATCTTTAGCATATAACACTCCTTGTCAACCACAGCAAAACATACTGATCATTTGCAATCATATAGATATCCACCCTAATGTTCGGAGGATAGAATACTTTGAATAATTGTTAACCATGATGTTATGATCATTTTTACTTTCTCCATAACTGCAGGGTAGCCTTCCATGCTCTCCATATAAAAAGTTACATGTTTGTAGCAAAATGAAATGTATGACATATTTGGATATCATTAACTAGATTACATAAAAATTTACTGGTCCAGGTGCCTAATCTTAGATTCCTTTGTGAATTACCAGCCAAATATTAGTCACACAACAAGGACAGTTGGTGGCTACGTTTAATCAAGCTCAAATTCAATTTATAAGGCCTTCTAGGTATATATTTTTCATATTTCCTGGAAGCCCTTACAACTCTCGCAACACAATTAATGGTACGCATTTTAAATATTTCCTTGAAGCCCTTACATCTTTGGCAACGGACAAAGGTGCTAGACTTTTGGAGGAGAACTAAAGATCACATGGCTGATAATGTTATTGTAAGATAATTTGATCAATTTGTTTCTTGAACCCAAATTCTTACAGTTTTGTCATTATCTAAAGAACAAGACGCTATTTTGTTTTCAGTAGGATGACAAGAGACACTTATTACTGTGTCTGTATGGCCTTCCAGCTTCTGGAGAATGCTTCTCGATTGAAGATCCCATATATAGACACAATGGTCTTCTGAACCACTGACAATGTATATTCCATTAGTGACAGAAAATGTAGAAAATATACAAAATTTGTTATTTACATGACCACTGTATGTCTTTAAAAACTTCCCCGTCTGGTGGTTCCAAAGCCTCTGCACAGCCAAAGAAGAAATTTTGAATTTTAAGAAATTAGTATATACATCACAAGAAGGAATTTAAGAAAGGATAACATGAAAAGCACAGAAAGCTATCTACTTGTGTGCATCCAGTGTTTTCAATAGGAACATTCTATTAAAAAACGTTCAGACTACATATACACAAACAAAAGCCTTTGTAGTCCACAACCCGAAGAGCTGGAATGTTTTAAAAATCTAAAGAATTAAAGGAAGAGCCAAAAAGATTTTGAGCAAGTAACGCCATTCTAGCTAAAAATTCCAAGTATAGCATAAAATCTAGGCACTAGCGATAGAAAACAACCAAAGCCTCTGTACATGACAAGTCCATTGGGTACAAGGGTTGCTCTGTAACATCATGACATCACGGGAGATTTCTACTAATTGTTTTCATGCCTTATCTTACCCATGCAACAATTCAGCTGCGGTATGAACACATCAGGTTTCATAAAAGTCTCTTGCAAGGCATGCACAATTAACATTGACATTGGATCTTATAGCAATTATATAAAATGATTTTAGCATAAAATTAAGAACGTTTACAAAACTATTTCCTTTTCACAATTTGTAAAACTTAATTGTAGGTTTAACCTTACAAGTCTTTTAAAGACATTCAAGTTTCTCAATAATTTTTCGTAAAAGGGTTTTCATCCAATCAGCCTTCGTAATGTGTTAAGAGGACTTTAGATTCATAAATAAATTCTCAAGGTGTATACTAGACATAATCAACCTTAGGTAACAACATCCTTGGAAGTTTATCATAAAGGATCATTGAGTGGTTTTGAAACCACAAAGAGAGAGGAGAGGACAAGGACATGACATACTCATCCGCAACCAATCGACCGTTATGTTTATAGGAGGGCCACTTCCATTGCAACATCACCTCATTCAATAATTAACAAAAATTGCAACAAGGACTAATATATTCGTAAAAATATAGATATTAGAGTAAAGGGTACCAAAAATAGGAGGAAGTGGTGAATATTTTTAAAAAGGGTAATATTTGGAAACCTGTGCATGTACATGTTGTGGAGAAATGTGTCCAAAACTAAGGCCCTTCTACGAGGGAGGTAGATTAGATCTCATAAAAATCCAAAGTTATCAGGAAACTCCAATTTAGAGACAAGGACTGCGTACCAGTCCTCGTACCCACATTTTTTTATGACAATATTTACATAGAATTTAGCCATACCCTTAATCATTTACTCACATTCCCTGATTTGAATGGCATCTCCGTCCACATACCAATACCCGTACCCCCACGTCTCCTGGTAACTATGTAAAAATATCTTTATTTATTAAGGAATGGGCATACACCATTCCATATCCTTATGAAGAGACTAACTAAACTTAAAATTTTATGTGCACCTAATATTAAAAATTATTATAGGAATTGGATGCACTTGCATCAGAAAGAACAAGTTGCATTCCACTCAATTTGAACATTGTCTTTCAACTCAAAATCTTACAACTGTTTTAGAATCCGCAGGTACCCGGCCGAATTTCACAGTTACTCGGCATATTTTATCCAGACGGAAACCCATACAACTTACCACAGAACAGGTCAGGTTCAGTTACTTGTGGTTTTTGGCAAGTAACTAACCGTAGTTACTTGCCAAAACCCGCAAGTAATTGAGATCGACCTGAGAAACTATCAATAATAATGATAAAGGGTTTAAAAAACACGTCATTCTATTATTTTCGATCGCGATTTTCTGCTCTGCAATTTCTGTCTGAGATTTTATTATTTTCCGTCTCGACTAGAGTCTGCATCATTTTCGGTCATGATTTGAGTTTGCATCTGCGGCCAACGGATTTGCTTTTGCATTTGCGGCTTTGACTGGGCCAAAAACAAAACCTCTAGGGCGGGTGGGGGGGGCGGAGGTCATTTTGACCATTTCAGTCACGATTTTCTCTTGTTTTCTGCTCTGCTTTTGCGATCTACTGCTGCGGCGTGCATGATACCATTTTGCATTGACTTCATAGTTCTAAAGTTCTAACCACGGATCACTGATATCTATTAGTTGTGGTTCTTAATATATTACCCTGCACTTCTGGTTAGTCAGTTTGATATTTTTTTAAAGCCGGTTTGATATTTATTTACAAGTCGGTCTTTATTTTTTATACAGTGGACTATATGTATGTATGGTAGTTCTAAAACATTTATAAGTAATATTATAGTCATTATATTTGATTTAGTAGGCATTGACTATATCTTTATTCTATTTGGTTCTATACCTTATATAGTTCAGTATAAGCCTTATAATTTTTAATCGATAATAATATTAAAATCGTCTTAACATATTTTCTCTAGTCCATTTTAAAAAGTTGGTTTCTTTACTATATAAGTTATGATCAGTCTATTACCTTTGGTCCTATAGTATTGTCATTTTCAAATATTACAACATTAGGATAGCCTTAAAGACCTAGATGTTCGGGTTTTGTTTGAGCTTTGAAGGGACTTTAGGGATCTTGGGGGGCGGGAGGCGGTTCAGAACTAATAGAAAATATACTTATCTGTTCTCTACATTCATTTCTCATTCTTTTTAACGAGTTTTACATGTTATTTCAGTTTATTTTATTAATTAATATGTTATTTAAAGTAGCGATAAAGTTGTTGAGTAATTGCCAAGTACAAGATTTTGAACTATATTCTTACCTACCATACTTTATAAAATAATAAGTAAATAGCAATATACCATACGTATTTGTTCAATACTGGTTATTATAAAAATTGTAGTCTATAAATATAGATCAGATTATCCCTTACATCTTTTGAGTTAAAAATATTTGTAGGACCTCTCAAAGTGTATTTATTTAATCGTTTTTATGACATTGTAATTTTAAAATAAATTCTCAAGTTTTGTTTGATTGTCTTGATTTAATATGTCACATAGCAAACAATGATTTTAAATTTAATGTAATGGTGCCTGATATTGTTATGTGGTGGGAATTTTCAAAAGAAATATGTCATTTTCTACGTCATTTAGATTGTATATCTTATAAATTCCATTATCCTAAGGTGTCTTGGAAGGTCCATCTACCCGTGTCTGGTTTGTTCTCTTTCTCATCTTGGACAACTTTTAGAACCCTTTTTTGAGAACTAAGAAAGCTTTAGTTTTAAGAGTTTACTATTACTCGATAAGACTAAAAATCCTAGGCATGAAGTAAAAATATTGACCCGCCTGACGAGAAAGAGCCTTCCTTTTCTGAAAGCAATAAACTAGAATAATTTAAATTTTTGAAAAACATGTTATGAAATAGACATCCAAACTTTGCGAGGCCGCACTTCACTTTTTCCAAGTGGGAGACTGATTTACTGCTCTCAAATAGGAAGCCACCTTTGGTTATTTGATGTTTCCATATGTTGAAAGCGGTGTCCTTGTATTATTGAGCACTTCAGATATTTTTGTCTAACTTGCAAGGATAGGCATGTGTTTAGTGATAACCTACGTTGCCGCATTCAAAGAATTTTGTGTAAAAAATCGAAATTTGCCAAATACCAAATATGACTAGAAAAATCATTGAAATTCGTTAAAATTTATTGAAATTCGTTAAAAGAATTATTGAAATTCATTAAAATTTATTGAAATTTGTTAAAAAAATCATTGAAATAACTAATCATAAAAACAAGTTTTAACCAAATTTAATCACAAAGTTGATGGCAGGCTTTTTAGCAACAAATCTTTTACGAATTTTATTCTCCACAAATTCAAACACAGATTTGAATGCAGCAACTTAGGTAATAACCCCTATGTTCTGACATAGCTGGCAGTTTGAATTTTTGTCGTGACCATTTCAGTTCTTCTCAAACTCCCAGTAACCAAGGTATGCCACCTGTATTAAGAAGCATCCCTAGTTTGATACTTAAAAAATATTTACAAGCCCATCAACACCAAAAATCTCCATTTTAGATTATTTTTATTACTATTATTATGGTAGTAACAGCTTTCTGGACACTCATTCTTTATTCTATTTGAGGTTTCTTCCAGATAATCGATCTTGGTTTAGATTCCTCGTGGGTGATTTGTTTTGCTGTGCTTATAATGCTACTTGTAGCACTTTTCTTGTTTGGGGAGCCAGTAAATTTATCAGCTCAGACCGTCTGAGAGGATGATAGAGAGGATAAGGGATGCAATGTAGTTGATATGTTTGCCCTGGCTATGGCATTCACCATGAAATAAACAAGCTAACAACTTTGAAATACTTCGGTTGAGCTGAGAACAGTTGTATGTGCTTGGCTCCCAAATGTTGTACCTCCCAGCCTGTGCCTTTTGCACAGGTTATGAGATCCATCGAAAAAGAAATTGTTAAAGAAATCTGCTTTAACAACAGGGTATGGCCAACCATCAAACAACTACTGGAAGCAGATTTTCAACCAGAGAGACATATGTTAAAGCATACTGACAGCACACAAACTGATAAACTGGATACCTCTAGGAAGAGTGGTCTCAAGGGAGAGGCAGTGACGACAAAATAAAGTCGAATGAGAAAAAGGAACCACCTTGGATATTTTATGCAAATGTTATCGGCGAGTATAATGCCCAACTCCAGAACTCTTGCCAGCATTCACGTAGACTGTCATAATGATAGATTTGAAAAAAAATAAGGACATTTGTCAGAGCACAACGGGATGTGGATTTGTCTGATGAAGTGCACAGATAGACATGTCTGCAAAATGGGAAAGCGTGTATAAGGCATGCAAACAGTTTGAAAAAATGCCACATAAAGAAAAAACTAAGGGGAATGCACTATAGCAGGAACATAGACAAATCTGGGTTTGTTGAATAAAAAAAAGGCCATGGGCAAAAAGCAAATCCAAATGGCAGGTTTAATGCCAAACTCAGACTTTGATAGTATTTTCCCTGCTTGTGCTACAATGGCGCTTATAACAGGGTATGGACATCAAATGATGAAAAAAAAGCAGATATTTTTAAATGCCTTAGCAGTAAAAAGTCTCACTCACAAAATATGCGTGTGTGTGTAAATTGTGGCAGAGCATTTTGAAGGCAAGTGAACTGTGTCAAAAGAAAAAAAAAACTGCTCTCCCATTACATGGCATTCAAACTTTCATACATGTATCTAAGTCCATTCAACTACATTTAACTTTATACATGCCCTAGTTTCACTTTCATTCATAATTAAAAAATAGTACAGGGCAATCTTTCAATACATTTAAGTTTTTAGCCCAAAGAGTCTAATACATTCTAGTTTTAGAACAAGTGACGATCCTACCTCCAAAACCCTGAGCTTCTTTCCACACTCCTCCAAGATTTCTCCAAGGATGGTTTTTTCCAAGTTGCTTCCAAGAACCGAAATTCTTCCCAAATCCAAGAGTTAAAGCCCCTTTCTCAAGAATGAGTTTGGATTCAAAATAACAAATTTCCCCAAAATTCACACCCAATGGAAGTTCTCCACATGGCAACCCCATGCTCCAAGATTCAACAAACTTCTTACAAGTTCATTAAACATTCTTACATGTCACATGGGCTTCCTATACACTCATTTAGACACTCCATGTTTCTACTTGCACTGAACCCCCTTCCTACCAAACTCCCTATTAATTCTCTTACACACCCACATGGGCCCCTTACAAAGCATTAACCACACTCACAAGCCTACTTTGACCAACCCAGGCCTCCTATTTGCTTGAGTTCCAAGAAATAGCTACTCCTAACAATTTTATGCACTAAGCATCCTCAATTAAGGGGTTTACACAAATTAGGCATATAAGATAAAATACAGCCTTGAATTTATTAATATAACAACTAAATGAGCTACGGTTAAAAAAGCCTCGCCACTAACATGTTTATAACCAGTTTATCACTCTAATAAAATGAAAAGGGAATAAAATAATGTGGGGCATTACACCCTTAATGACCACTGTTATTTTCGTGTTCTTCAGTTGTGACATCAAACAGCTTTATCAAAGAGTGACATCAAACAGCTTTATGTTTCCTTTGATACTTAATGTAAATCTTCTTAGTTCAGCATAGAAAAATGTAGTCGTAGCCATTTTTTGTTATCTATTTTCCTAAGTTGGGGACGGTAGAAAACCCATATCAGGCTATTTATATGATTTTGGTCTATGGTCATAATTTTGATGTTGCCCGTTGGAAAGCAGTTAGGCTCCTTTTCATATGATCTCTATTTTATAAATTAATATACAATGCTACTATTTGCCATTTTCAAAAAAAAATGAAGCCCCAGGTTCAAATCCAAGTGAGAAGTTACAAAGTGTTGAAATTGGCAGTTGGACTCCTTTTTGTATGATCTCTCTTTTATCAATTAATATATACTGTTACTATGTGTCATTTTCAAAAAGCAGGGAGCCCCAGGTTCAAATCCCCATGAGACATGATAAAGTGTTGAAATTAATAGTCAGAGTCCTTTTTGTATGATATCTTTTTTATCAGTCAATATATAATACTAAATATTTCCCTTTTCAAATAAGTGGGGCCCTGGGTTCAAATTTCCATAAGATATTATAAACCGTTGTAATTATGTGAAATATCACATCAACTTACTGAATGAATGAAATTTTCAATAATGTCCATGAGACCAAACAGTCTATGGGACCAAAACCAGTAACAAGAGTGCCCCATACGAGGACAGCCACTTGAAACAAGGGCTGCCCCAATAGGTTTGCAAAATGTTTGTGCTCTTTCTGATGTTGGATCTTCTACAATGAATCTTGATCAAAAAAATTGTTATTCTATCTAGCCTCACCTCTTAAGACAAGGCAGTCAGCTTGTCCACTTTCAAGTTGTCGTGATTTTTGATTCGGATGTCATTATAGGCTAGGCACTCTATGAAGTAGTGCCCCTCTATTTCCATCAACCCCGCGGTATAAATATGCATTTTCTATTTTCCCGCTCTTATTTAGGTGTTGTCCATCTATTGGTATCACACCTAAGATGGAGCAAGATAGTCCTTAGTTGAGGCATCAATGTTTTTGTCTCTTATTTGATTTCCTCTCCTATGTGGGTTTTTTTGTCATAATCACATGCGGGATTAAATTACTTGACATAGTATTCTTTCTTCCACCCAAGTTGCTTTATCCACATGGTCTCCTTGAATTTTTCTCATGTATGTTTTTATTTCCTCATTTTTGATTGGGCACTCTTGCATGTTAATGCCTCATTTGTTCATCCACTTGTTTTGTTTCATCCACATGGACTTCCTCTTGCTTAACTCTTCCTCCACTAACGTTATGGACCACCAATAAGTCTGCATACTTTATTTTTTTAGGTAACTTAGCATTTGAATCATAGTTGATGCCTCCAACGGAAAAATATGTATATCAATTAATAATATCTTATACAGAACCGATATTTTAGTTTTGAAGTTGCTTGTTATTAAATGTTTTTGAATTCTCTCTATTTTTCTCAATTTCAGATCTAATACATTGCTGCTCCAGACTTCACATCCGTAGAGCATCACCTACATGACAAGCAACCTGAAAAAGGTCCTTTTGGTTTTCCAATCCCGTAATTTGGCATTCATGCATCTATTTTGTAGCAAATATAAAGCCTTGCATCTCCCTTATGTTTTTTTTAAACCTGCAAGTCTACCAACTAAGCTTGTTGTGGAAATCCAAAATGAGGTACTTGTATTTTTCAAACACTTTTAAAGGGATTCATTCAAAAAAAAAGTTAATTTGCTTCTTTTTTCTCCATAATGAAGATATCACAGATTTGATTTTGTTGGTATTTACTTGCATCTCTTGACAAAAAATCTCTACAGCCCTCGAGTGTTCTCACAAATTGTGTTATTTTTACAATTAAGATACCATCATCTGCATATAGGAGTAGTTTTACTAAATAGCTAGCTAGATGAACACCCTTCCACCAACCTTGTTTATCCACTCTAGTTTATCTATGTATAGCTCAAACAATGTGGAGGATAGCAGATACCATAATTTGACACCAATGTCACTTCCAAAGCAATTTAACATTCCTTCTCCTGTTTTAATTTTGGCTCGGACTTTAATATAAAGCCTATGCACCACTGCTCTAAACTTATCCAGAACTCAAGTTTCCCCATCCTACTCCAAAGTATGCTTCCAGGGTCCGTGTCAAATGTTTTATTAAAGTCAACTAAGCAACCAAAAAAAAAACTTTTTCTCCTTATTTATCTCATAATTTGCTGCCTAAGAGTGACACAGTGATCAATAGTGGCATACTTTTGCTGGGTGTGGCGTACTCCAAGGGAAGAGTGATGAGGAGCAAATCACTGGTGAATTCAACAAGCATCATTACATCTAAGACTAAGGCCCCCCATAAGATGAATTTGTCAATTCAAAAAATACATATTCAACAACAAAAATTATTAAAAGATAAGCATCCTATTATTAATGTACAGTAATTATTTGGTTTTGTAAGAAGAACTGGAAGATATCCATTCTACCAAAATCACCCTTGATATCCCTTATAATGTAAATCCTTTACACTCATAGACTCTTTGTTAACAAGCAACTTCACAAGTGGACCACCTACCAATTATATATTCGACAAATTTTACTAAGGCGAGGTTGACAAAAAGTAAGAAAGAGAGAATTTAACAACTTTTCTGTTGACGAGGTTTGCCAAAAGCAAAGCAAACTAAGAAGTAACTACGACAAATTTTGAAAAAAAAAAAAACATTTAATTCTTCAATTAACTTTAAAAAAACATAAACTTACGAGCGTGCTATCAAGTGTTCCGGCGAGGATAAATTTTCCGTTGGGCGAAAACTTAGCAAACGACATAGGCGTACTCTGGTCATCTCCAAACATCCCGGAGCACTGCCATGTGGCAGTATCCCAAACCCTACAAACCCCGTCGTAGCCACACGTTGCAAGCAACGATCCATCCCTGTTAAAATTGACGGCCGTAACGGATTCTTGATGGTCCGTCAAAACCCTGACGCACTTGCCGCTGTTGACGTCCCATAATCTGGCAGCATCGTCGAAGCCACCGGAGGCGAGGAGATTAGATCGTGGGTGGAAATCAGCGCAAAATACATGACCTGTGTGGCCTTTTAAGGTTTGAAAACTTAGGGTTTCACTGCGGCGTTGTGGAATCTTCAATGCCTGGATGGTTTTGAGAGAAGAGATATCGTAGAGGCGGAGGGTGGCGTCATCGGAGGCGGAGGCGAGGCGGAGGGAGTCGGGTGACCAGGCGAAATCGGAAACGCCGTGGGTGTGGCCCACCAGGAGGGATTTGAATGAGAGAGAGGTGGCGGAGTGGAGGCGGAGGGTTTTGTCGGCGGAGGCGGAGGCCAGGAGGGAGCCGTCTGGAGAGAATTTGACAGCGGAGAGGGCGGCAGTGTGCCCTTTCAGCAGGTGGTGTTGTTTGTAGGGTTTGTAGGGTTTGACGGATGCCGAAGAGGAAGCAGACATGGCAGCAGCACCTGGGTGTTCTGTTTTGTTGGCATGGACAAGTAGAAACTGGGGAGAGTCTCTTCAAACGAATTATGCCGGGAAATAAAATGTAAATAGAAATTTAATTTCGCCCGAATTTCAAATATTTCATAGAAGTGAACGGTTGTCGGTTCAAGTGTTGAAGTTGTTTGGTTCGTAAAGAGCCTACCAGGGTCAATTTTTACCATTAATAAAATTTGACATGACAAAAAGATGAGGTCGCGACTGTGCCCTGGATGACTTTGACGGAATGGATACCCCTCAATATTTGGCTCTTAACTTAAGATCATCATGTAAAGCAGTGGTCAATTAAAAAAAAATATATAGATGTAATTTGAACACTATATTTCGAATCAATGTCGTTACGAATATGTAGAAGTCATTGTAATGAGTTTTTTATCATTTGCATAAGGGAAAGAGTAATTCTAGTGGACCTTTGATTTTGTGGATGTAATTAAAATTATTTCATTTTATTTGTTTCTATTTTCAATTGGAGATTTCTCTCGTTAACACGATCACAGTCATTGTCATAGCATACATTAGGGATGATAAATTGTAGTATAAGTTTATAGAACTTCTTTAAGAATAAAGGTTCAAATTCGGATGATGTTAAGAAGTGTGTACAATTTTGAGCCTTAACCAACACAAAGTTAAACATGCATTGACTTCTCGTGGTGGTCTGGTAGTCAACATTTATTTTACTTATACATCAAATATTACAAGTAATATATCTTGAAAAATGATATCCTTTACGCTTTAAACATTTTATTTTACTTAAATTGGAAATCATAGTGTGTAAATGACCACTAAGTCCAATAAGTAAAAGCAGGGCATAGTGGAGATCAAAGTTAATCAAATAATAAACAATAATTAGCATTTAACTATGCTTAAAATATTGATCGATAGTTAGAAAAGTGTATAAAGTTGGGGGATAATTTTGTGGATATTTACCATAATACATACTCGTTATTTAAAACTAAGCTCATAAATATTGAACCTAAATGCATATGCATTCTGCATAGTGAAAATAATGTGTACACGTTAACATTGCATAAAAAGTATAAAAGATATATTGGAAGGGGCATATTGTTTACTAAATTAAATGTATACTTTAAATTTATTTTAGTAAATATAAGAAATTTGGATTGCTTTGCTTCTAATAGAGTGGGTCTCACAATTGCACACCTTACGATGTGGAAGATGGTTTTTCAAAATTTAATCCAGTTAAGGGTCTCAGTATTGAACGTAGGGATTTCAGGGCATAACTTTTGTAATTGATGTCCATTTTTTATAAACAAATGATCATTTTTTAGGTTTTTTTGCTCTTTGAATTGCTTCCTAACATTTTTAGGAGTCATAGTTTTGGCAAAATTGAAACCACTCACTTTGAATTCAAGCCAAAGAGGTGTGATTGGGGTAGCATAGGTCACATTGATGACTTGCACACATCAAATGACCACTTTGTGTTAATTTCACTTGTTCATCATCCCTCCCTCATCCCTAATCACTTCCTCATCATCTGTCATCACCCCTAATCACTCTTTCCTCACTTCTTGTCCCTAATCACTCCCTCGTTAATGCTCATTGTCCCTCATCATCTCTAATCACTCCCTCATTGACCTTCATTGTCCCTCATCATCTCTAATCACTCCCTTGTCATCCCTAATCACTCCCTCATTGACCCTAACCATCCCTCACCCTCCCTAACATTGTTTGATCATCCCTCATCATCTATAATCACTCCCTCTTCATCTCTCATCATCCCTAATCACTCCCTCATTAACCCTCACCATCCCTCATCATCTTTATTCACTCCATCATTGTCTCTAATCACTCCCTCATTGATCCTCACTATCCCTCATCATCATTTATCACTCCTTCACCATCCCTAATCATTGATTCATCATCCCTAATCATTGTTTCAATGTCCTTCATCATCCCCAATCACTCCCTTCTCATCCCTCATCATCCCTAATCACTCCCTCATTGACCCTCACCATCCCTTATCATTTATAACCGCTCCTTTGCTGTCTCTAATCACTCCCTCATTGACCCTCATCATCACTCATCATCCCTAATCACTTCTTCATCATCCCTAATCACTCCTTCATCTGCCCTCACTAACCCTTGTCATCCCTCATCATCCCTAATGACTCCCTCATAATCCCTCATTATCTCTACTCATTCCCTCCTCGACCCTCCTCATCCTTAATCACTCCATCCAATACCTTGATGGTGGGTGTAGTAGCTTCTTGCTTGTGCTAGATTGACTTACTTAATCAAATAGGGCCCAAAGAAACTCTTCTTTCACTCAAATAAGGAACTTAGAGATATCGTCTGATTGTCTAGTGGGATTCAAAGATCTATATGGCGATCCATACCTAGATCAAGGAGAGAGTGTGTATCCAGAGCCCCAAATTAGAATAAATAAACAAAAAATTGAGCAATGGGTGGGATGAAATTGTATTACTTACATGTATAAATTAGAATTTGGGCATCTAATAATCCCAATCCCAATCCTAGAGTTGAGAATCTAAATTTAAATCTATATAGATAGGGGCGATTGGAGACTAGTTGAGAATTCCAATCCCTACCCCATAATTAACTATATATCCAGAGTAGACTAGATTGCCATATATATATATATATATATATGGTCACCAATTTGATAAAGTGTGTTCTAATCTAGTAGTTGATTGAGTGTGTTTTCCAGCACAACTTGATTTATACCCAACCCAATCTATACCCAACTTGATATATAAAGGGAATAAAGAGCATATGCCTTAATCTAGTGTATCGAGGAGGGGGCACTTAGAGCTTGGGCATGGCCTAGTGGGCCTAAAGGCCAAACTAGGACCTTTCCATACTCTTGAGTATTCATAGGTCCCTAATATAATATATCAAAGGATAGTGTAGGAATGGGGGGCCACCATAAATATATAGGGGGCACCATTCTAAAGGCCCTACCCCAATCTCAAACATTTTGTACCCATCATAGAAATGAAATCTTTCCCTACCTACTTCATAAATGACATGGAGTAAGGCAAGGGAAGCTTGTCTTTTTGATATCTAGCTTTGCTTCACCTAATAACATATAAAGGGAAGATTTCCTTCTCGATGGATAACAAGGGAGTAAGGAACAACTATCAATGAAATTTTGTCTTCCTAGTATCTAGCTTTGCTTTGCTTCTATATTAAGGCATGGCTATCATGGGAAGCTTACTTTTTAATAGATAACTTTGTTCTTACCCTACCTACTTAGTTATGCCCTACCCAAAAAATCAAGGGAAGCTTCCTTCCTGATATATAGATTTATTCTTATCACACCTACATTCTATTTCTATAATATATTCTTAACTATCAAAGGAAGCTTATTTCTCGATCTATAGCTTGCATATATTATTTCCCAATTAGATATGCCCTACCTACTCACCTTTTGTTGTCAGTAAGGGAAGCTTGCTTCCCGATAGATAAAATGAGAAATGAAGTTTTGAATCATGTTACATATGTAATAGATTTAAATTCCATTGAGTATGCCCTACCTACTTTATCTACTTGAGTATGACCTACCCAATTGAATATCTAAGCCATATCTTGATCTTAAGTATGCCCTACCTAAATCCCTAAGCTATATCTTGATATTGACTATGCCCTACCTACCTTCTCATACTTTAGTATGTCTTACCTACCTATCCTTCTTTCCCTACCTACTTGAGTATGCCCTACCTACTTGAGTATTCCCTACACGATAAAATACCCAAGCCATATATTGATCTTGAATACTCATATCTAATCCTGACTACATTTATCTTCCCTGACCATATCTTTAATACTTTATACTTAATTGAATACCTAAGCCATATCTTGAAAGTAGAGGAGGAAATCTAACTTATTTAGAGAAAAGAGTGTCTAAGGACGATTGGCCAGTCTCATCTATTGTGTTTGAAGTGGTAGGCTCCCTATCCCCAACTGCATCCAGATAAAAGAAAGAAAAGGAAAGGGCCCAGTCGATAATATTCTATTATATAATTCATAAGAGTGTAGGTGCCTCCTATTTATATATGGGTATAATAAAAGAAAAGGTGCTCAATGGTATTTACCTCCCCCATTAGGGCATTTATGTTTTAGGACTACATGCCCTATTTATCAATCATATGTGCTCTAGGGTTCACTATGTGAAATGAATAGAGACCACTAGATAAGAGATCCCTTGATTTCAAGACTTAACCCCAAACCC
Source organism: Torreya grandis (assembly GCA_037957365.1). Classification (NCBI taxonomy): domain Eukaryota; kingdom Viridiplantae; phylum Streptophyta; class Pinopsida; order Cupressales; family Taxaceae; genus Torreya; species Torreya grandis. The sequence continues at coordinate 3,303,064 of JARHVA010000854.1, read as the reverse complement.
CAGTCAATATTTATTAATCCCATTCTCGAAAGGGCATTGGGTTAAAAGTTGGCTTGGTTCTCAGCCCAAGGAGAGGATAAAAGGAACACTGTCAACCCTAGACCTGAAGGAACTATGAGCTAATCAACCATGTGCATTGAATCCAAGAATTAAGGTAATTACTTGAAGATCCCAAGGGGAAGATGGGGATGAGGAAGAGCCTACCATAATGAAAATATTGGCGTTCCCCCATCTCCCTTTTGAGGAAGGAGGGCCATGTAGATTTGAGTTTAATTGGCTCTATCTTGGGAATGAAGTCCTAATCGCCACCTACCCCTCCCCTAATATAATGCCCAATACCCTAGTTGCCTCTTATCTATGGACATGGCCCAACCATCTAGATATAGGTTATACAAGCATTGTCCCCTATAAAATATTATAGTTGATAAACCAGAGCACTACCCTATCCATGTAGTTCAAGTTGGCCCTATTAGGACTAGTGATATAGGCAAGGTTAAATAGATAGGCATGGTCGTATAGATGGACATGGTTTGGTTGGACAAACATATATTCTATATGGATTGGGTGGGGAGCTAGACAATTAAATTAGAGATAGAGCTATCACATATATAATAGAATATGAGATTCTATATGGAGTAGGTCATTAATCGTATAAGGATATAGATATACACATGATCAATTCCTTGCCTCGGTATTCCATATAGTCTCATCCTCATAGCAGGTCAATTCCACTCTATCATATCCCACTCAAGAATGTTATCATCTCATCTCATATGTTATGTTTTGGAGTCAAGTATATATATCCTCATAGTTAGTCAATCCAAATTGATAATATCCTGTCTATCTCTCTTAATCCCAATCTAATGTATATATTTGTATCTATCTCAATTGATTAGTAAACTTAATCAATTATATATAGCCTCATATACTATCAGGTTGATATTTATCAATCTAAATTGATAGGATCCCTATCCCCATCCCCATCTATATAAAGGAAAGGAAAGGAAAGGGGGGGAAGAGAGCCTAATCAAGAATATTTGGTCAAATTCGAGGGACTATCTATATGCTCAATCAATCCCAGACGCTCATAGTTGGTCTTGTCTCCAATGAGCATTTGACATTCTAATTGAGAATAGCGAGTTAAATTTGAGGGACTATCTATATGTTCAATCCCATTTAGATAGAGGGCCCAATATAGTTGGTTGATCCCTCTTTATCAATAGGCTCCCCATCCAAAAAGGTGAGAGAGCCCAATCAATCATATAGTGGGATCCCCATCTAGATATAGGGCCCACATGTCAATTCAATCGATCAGTAGGCTCCCCATACCATCTAGATAGAGGGCCCAATCAATAATAGTCGAGTTATATAGTTATATATGTAGGATAGTTCTTTCTATCAATATATTAATTTTCATTGAAATAAAACTAGAGATAACGAACTATCAGGGAAGACCTTTCACTTGATCTAGTTTATTCCCTCTCGATCTAAAATATCAATGGTCTAGGCAAACAAAAACCACCCATCTATCTGGAATCCCATCAATCACTTATAATGACCTCATTATGAGATATATGGGTATACATGGTGCACTATATAACCATTATTCTCACCAAAACATGCTTAGAATAATGTAATAGCCTTTAACACAACCATATATTATAGTGTAGTCATAGTCACCACCCATGAACTACATTTATAGTCTTCCTCCCCAAGGAGCCCCTATCTATATATGGGCCTAGTGGAGTGCAACCCACCTAGCGAACTATAGATTGAGAAGAAAGGCACAGGAGAAAGTGTAAAGAACCCCTCTACCCATAGGAATTTTCCTTTAAGTCCTCTATTTTATCCCCCAATGGGCATATGTCTATATATACACACATATAACATATAACTATATAGATAGAAATAGAATTCTATCTATCTAGGAGTTTCATATCCCATATAGATAGAGAGGACCTCTAGAGGTTGAGGGGGAAATTGATACAAAGATCCACAAGGAAAGGAGGGATATGGGGCTAGAACCATAGGAGAGGTCAATCTATTGTATATATGGAAGACAAAAAAAACCTATACACTTGGCCACTTGGGCACAAGGAAGATGCCCCGACTATCATAAATAGGATAAAGTCCCCACCTCCTTTAAAACCTCAAAACCCTTCCCACTATTGATATGATTGGGCAACCCAACTGGATATTTTATCTATCTATATAGATGTCATGTAAATCACATCTATAGTCATAGTTGACACTTAGCTAATGGCCTACCCCTCAACTATAGAGGTTGATCCTATAGCTAGGCTCGAACAACCCAGTTGAGAATCAACCCAAACAATCAAGGACATGATGCATAGAATTGACCTATAGAAGAAAGTAAGTCAAACAACAAGCCCTAAACTCATGTTACATATATATAGTATATAAAAATTTGCATGTATGATATCCAATTACTCGTGTTTCCCATCCTATACAATCATGTTATGTATATAATTAAGTTACTCATGTTGTCCCATCGCATATAGTCACCCCTATAGTGACTCATATTACTCATCCCATAGAATCATGTCACCCATATATTCATGTCACTAGTCAGTCTATACTGTAACTATAGCTCTATGTATTTAATCCAATTATGTTACATGAAAAATGTTGCCTGAAGGGCAAGGTGAACTAGAAAATAGAAGAAATTTCACCCAATGGATGAGGTATTAAGGAGGGTAGAGAGAAAACACCTTATGCTCAGTTGGACTTTATTACCCTAGGGATAAAGAATTCAAACAATTAAATTAGACTCCAATTAAACTAGATATAGTCATCTCAGTTAATTAGGGATGATGAAGAAGTGATTAGGGATGATGCAAGATGGTGCAGGTTAACAAGGGAGTGATTAGGGACAATGAGGGAGTGATTAGAGATGATGAGGGATGGTGAGGGTAAATTATAAGGACAATGAGGGATGAGGATGGAGTGATTAGGGATGATGAGGGACAATGAAGTAGTGATTAGGGATGATGAGGGTCAATGAGGGAGTGATTAGGGATGATGGGGGAGTGATTATGGATGAAGAGGGGTGGTAAGGCTTAGTAAGGGAGTGATTAGGGCTAATGATGAAGTGAGTGGATATTATGAGGGATGGTGAGTGTCAATGAGGGAATGATTAGGGATTATGAGGCATGAGGGGGGAGTGATTAGGGATGATGAGGGATGATGAACGAGTGATAGGGATGATGAGGGATGGTGAGAGTCAATGAGAGAGTGATTAGGGATGATGAGGAATGATGGAGTCATTATGGATGATGAGGGACAATGAGGGTCAATGAGGGAGTGATCAAGGATGATGAGGGAGTGATTAGAGATGATGATTGTCAATGAGAGAGTGACTAAGGGCAATGAGAAATGAGGAGAGAGTGATTAGGGGTGATGAGGGATAAATAGAAGTGGTTTGGGATGAGGGAGGGATGACGAGCAAGTGAAATTAACACAAAGTGATTGTTTGATGTGTGCATGCCATCAATGTGACCTATGCTACCCAAATCACACCAATTTGGCTTGAGTTCGAAGTGAGTGGTTTGTAAACTTCAATTTTGACAAACTTAGGACCCTTAAAAATGCCAGGAAATAATTTAGAAGGCATAAAAACCTTAAAAATGACTATGTGTCTACCAAAAATGGATGTCATTTACAAAAATTATGCCCTAAAATCCCTAGGTTCAATATCGAGACCCTGGAAATGCCTAAGTACTGACCAATTAGATTTTAAAAAACTATCTTCCACATTGTAAGTTATGCAACTGTGACACCAACACTATCAGATAATGAGTGTCCCTAATTTATTATATTTATTAAAATAAATATAAAGTAAAAATATTATAAATGTAACAATATAAATGTAAACTTGTTGCTCCTTTCACATTGCACAAACTAGCGCAAATAGCCCTTTCAAGAGATCTTTTATGCTTTTGATTTTAATGTGAAAGGAACACATGTGTGTTATAACAAGTATGTGCTATGTTTGTTTTTAATTCAGAAAACCAAGTCTTTTGGCTTAGAAATGACTTGGATTCTTGAACCAAAGGCTTGGACATATCAACACACAACCGAGTCTAAGAATTTTGATAGAAAATAACAACATTCAACTTCCATCACCAAATACACTAGGAATTTCAATGAAAAAACTCATAAAATTATTACCACGATGATGAGCATGCTCTCCTCTTTCCAAATATATGATTTTTATAATTTTTATACTATTTTAAGGTTTCAATCTATGTTGATTTATAACTATCATTTTTTAGGCCACTATATGCCTCAAATATGCATGCCTATATATTCTTGTATATCTTTTTTTTCATTGATCTAAATGAAAAAATATATATGGTTACAAGCTAGGCCTAACTCTACATGCATTAAAAAAAATATTTTTTGTTTCTTTTTGAGGTAGTTAGAGGAGACTCACGACCAACTATCCATTTTTTGTTAGTTTTCAGGATCTATTTACTTGCAAAAGTAAAAAGAAAAAAAAAATCAAAATTTTATAAAAAAATATAGGTTACAAACTATATGATCTTATGTAAAGTTTCACAAAATTATTTTAAACAGTCTTAAATGATGCTAAAAAAATGAGGGACCACACAACTGGTTATATACTTTGTTTTCCTAAAAAATAGGAGTTCCTATTGAAATTTTAGATGTTTGACCTAGTTATACTTAACCTCTTTTTTTTAAACAGTGTTTTAGAAACTAGACCCAAAATTCTAGAATTCATGTTCTTACACCATCCTCGAATTTTGAGTGTAGCCATCTCAAATTATCTACAAAAAATCATATTTCTCAATTTATAGGAAAAACATGTCCATAGGTAGGCCCCTTTTTGTCCCCCAAATTTGTGCACTTACCCAATACAATGAAATGATTGAACAAGTAATGGAAATGAAAAAGTGAGAAAGGAGACTAAAACTAACACATATGGGTAATTAACTTTGAAGCCTATAGTTGATACAAGTACCTAGAAGTGACTATATTAAAACCTTGAGAATTTGAGTATTTTATACCACTAGGTCAGAATCGATGGAGGGACAATTATGTCCAGGTCAGAATCAACATGTAGCCAATTCTATCCATTCATTGTGTCTTATGTGGCTAATTTTATCCTTTGTTGTTTCTTGGAATTTGTAACGTTGGGGATTGCTTCGCATAATGATTTTGATTTAAATATGGCTTCACTTCATTGATTTGATTGATAGACCTCTCTAATTTTCTTTGAAAATAAATGCATAGATAAAATATTGTGTGTGTAAGTTAGTTGGCTTGGGCAAACTCTTAAGGAGTTGTAGCTAATTATCTTGCATGCTTGGAATCACAACTAATGTATTTCTAGTGCTTATGAGTGAATCCCAACCTGCTAAGATATAAGACATCATATTGATGTAGGGGCATCTAAGAAGATCTCAAGGAAGTGCTTTGGAGTCATGTGGGTACATGCAAATTTGAAATTGTGTCCATTAAGAGTTTTCCTACCTTTTTTGCAATTTGAATTTTCAAGCATGTAAAGAAGGATTGAGAGTGTGTTTAAATGGTTAAGGTGGGTTCTAATGTTATATTATGTTAAATGAAGTTGTAATAGACCTATAAGGTCTTTTAGGAGTCTTAAGTTGGTTTGGAATGTTTATGTCAAGATGAAAATGTAAGGTGGCAGTCATGTTGAGCCACCACCCTACATGGTTGGGAGATGTTAGATGTTTCTTGATTCAAGAAACAAATATAGATTTTGATTGAGAGTCCTTTATATGGTAGAATGATGATAGAGTCTTAGAGATTTCATAGGAATGAGAGGATGGAAAGAACATGGCAAACATGGTAAGACATGATAAAGGTCTACCAAAGATAATGTACAGGACTATATGAGTCCCACTTGTTATGAATAGAGTTTGTAGATGATTTATGTTGTTGTTTATGAATATTTCCTTTTATTTTATTTTATGATAAAAGTTCTTTTGAATGCATAACTAGCTAATAGAGACATTGACTTCTGTATGGAGTAAGGGTGCAATCTTAATGCAACACTGTTTAAGATAGTCAAGGAGTTGGTGAAAATCTCCACATTACTTGTCAATCTTGATTGAAGCTGGTGATTACTTGGAATGGTGATAATTATCAAAATAAAGGGTGATAGTATTAAGGAAAAAATGTCACAAGTGTTGAGTTATGTATAAGCATTCAAACCATAGGTATAAGCTTGTTACTATAGACTGTGTTTTCAAATAATGGATGATTAATTAACCTTGACAAGGTATTAAATGTCTTATGAGAGGATTATTGAATGTATTTTATGATTTTTTTGCATGGTATATCAAGCAAGATTGTCAGGTGCTCAAACTTATTGTAGGCAAACCCCTGTTGTGGGTAAATTTTCATGTTTATAAACTGTGCATTACCAGATGCTGATGCATTGAGATCGGTAGGTAATGTTGTATATATTTCCAAAGGTGTGATGAGTTTATTCATGTCAATATTGATTTGCTTTAACCTGGTTTAAATTCTTGCAATGCCATTTTAGTCTAAAAAGGAAGGTTTTAGGGTTTACGCACTAAAAAATTCTATGCATTGTGTTTAATATTGTATCTTATTTGAATATTAAAGGGTTTGAGGAAGGGTTTAAACTGGATATAGGTGGTGGAGATGTGTATGGTCAATTAAATATAATTGTGTTGTAATGTACATTGGTTCAACACTTGTTATAGCATAGAATGGTCATTGTTTTGTTCATTGAATGTATAAAGACACTAATGCAAGACTCTGTAGACTGAGATCCATTGGGTCTTGAACCTTATTGTGTTCCAAATGTGTTTGAAAGGGGTTTGGAATGGTAATTGAAGGTGTAAAGAACCTCATTAAAGTGAGTGAAGTCTTTGGTTGTTGATAATATTAGAGAATCCTATTTAAACCTTGTTTCCTGTTCATAAACACAGTTAAAAGAAGACTAAGAATTTGTATTTGCAAATGATTTGTGGGATTTCAGAACTTGTTGTCTAAAAAGGAAAGTTGTATAGGGTCAATATAGACCCAATAAAAAAGGTTTGGGGTTTTGAAACCCACTAAGATAAAATTTATGCCCTTTAGTGTGTTATCAGCCTTGATAATGGCCTAAAACCCTTAGGGTTTAGGGTTTGGTGTTTATAATGAGATTTGACCAGTGAAAAGGTACAAAAAAATTTAGTTTGATAGATGACAATGTGACCTAAGATATTTTGAGCTTTGAATTTGGTACAGACCATGTTTACCGTATAAGGACAATTGCATTTAAACTAGGTATACATTGATCTTAAGAGACCTAAATAAAGAGCAAAAAGTGTGTATAAAAGTGGTTCAAGGGATGAGTAAAGGCCTAATATTTTATGGAAAACTAGTATTCAATAAAGGGTACCATAAGTGACCATTGGTTTTATCATATTCCTCTATTCATATCTATACAAGTAAGAGAACCTTGAAAATAGGACTACTAGAGTGTGTAAGAAAACATGGTAGAGTGGTAAAGAACTGTCTTAATGCATAGTGGGAGGTTAAGGGTGAACTGAGAGGTGTAAAAGATTATAATCAGTATATGTCAAGTATCAATAACCTTGAATCATTGTGATTAGACATATAAATAAGCATTGAATAATAAGAGGGAAGTGGTCCAAGTGAGGCCAAAAAAATAAGATAAGGGAGAAGTAGAGAGAAAAGTGACAAATAGGGTGCAGATGAATAGTCACAAGAGATAGAAGTTAACAAGAGAAAAAGAAGAGATAAAAATGGAAAAGAAAATGAGGGAATTGAGGAAAGATATGATGAATTTCGATATTAAGTTGATGGAGTTGCTAAACTATTGTCAACAATGGGTTAGGCAACAAGAGGTATAAGGTCCATGGAAAGCATGGGTGATGAAGAAAAGAATGAAGTGGCCCATAGAGCTACTAATGAAGAGGAAAAGACATGAAATGAAGAAGGAAAATATGAATAGACTAGCCCATGGAGGTTTGGAGACAAGCAAGTTGCCAAGAGAGCAACATGAGGATGAAGAAATAGAAAAAAGAGTTATCATAGTGGAGAAGGTGAAGAAGGAAGAACAAACAAAGCCCAATCAAGCAGTTGAAGAAGAAGACAAAGGAAAAAAGGAGTCCCTTCAAGAGGCACTTAAAGGGACATTATGGTATCTTTTTGTCTTTGATTTTCTATATGTAGGTGTGAAGATAGTGAGCAGCCAAGTCAAGAGGCAAGTGTGCAATTTGAGAAGATATGGGACAATATCAGTACCCATGTAACAAAAAGAATGTAAATATGAGAAGAGACAGTTTGCAACTGATCCAAAAGGAAAAGATGATGTTAAAGGAGTCATTCAGTCACTCCATGAAGAACTAGAAGATGAAGAAGAATTTGTTGATGCCTTGGAAAGCATAGAGGAAAGAGAAGTTGTCAAGCAAATAAAAAAATTGGTTACAAGTACAAGCATCATAATGAGCAATAGTAGGAGATAAAGCAAAGGAACAATTGGAAAAAGAAGCACAAACATAGGTGTGGTAGCAAGGAACACACATATTTGTATGAGAATCTAAATGAATCAGAACATTGGAGGCAATTTCTTTTCTCCCTTTGGGAGTATGATACAGGAGCATCTAGGAAGAGCTCAAGGAATTACTTTAGAGTCATGTGGGTGCATGCAAATTTGATATTGTGTCCATTAATAGTTTTCCCACCTTTTTTGCAACTTGAATTTTCAAGCATGTAAAGAATTATCGAGAGTGTGTTTAGATGGTTAAGGTGGGTTCTAATGTTATATCATGTTAAATGAAGTTGTAATAGACCTATAAGGTCTTTTAGGAGTCCTATGTTAGTTTAGAATGTTTATGTCAAGATGAAAATGTAAGGTGGCAATCATGTTGAGCCACCACCCTACATGGTTGGGAGATGTTAAATGTTTCTTGATTCAAGAAACAATTATATATTTTTATTGAGAGTCCTTTATATGGTAGAATGATGATAGAGTCTTAAAGAGTCTATAGGAATGAGAGGATGGAGAGAACAAGGTAGACATGGTAAGAAATGATGAAGGTCTACCAAAGATAATGTGCAGGACTATATGAGTCCCACTTGTTATGAATAAAGTTTTTAGATGATTTATGTTGTTGTTTATGAATATTTCCTTTCTTGTTTTATATGATCAAAATTATTTTGAATGCATAACTAGCTAATAGAGACATTGACTTCTATATGGAGTAAGGGTGCAATCTTAATGCAACACTGTTTAAGATAGTCAAAGAGTTGGTGAAAATATCCACATTACTTGTCAATCTTGATTTAAGCTAGTGATTACTTGGAATGGTGATAAATATCAAAAGAAAGGGTGATAGTATTAAGGGAAAAATGTCACAAGTGATGAGTTATGTATAAGCATTCAAACCCTGGGTATAAGCTTGTTTCTACAAACTATGTTTTCAAATAATGGATGATAAATTGACCTTGATAAGGTATTGATTGTATTCTAAGATGATTCTTGAATGTAGTTTATGATTTTTTTGCATGGTATATCAAGAAATATTTCCAGGTGCTCAGACTTATTATAGGTAGACCCTTATTGTGGGTAAATTTTCCTATTTACAGACTGTGCATTATTAGATGATGATGCATTGAGATCAGTAGGTGCACGTATATGTTTCCAAATGAATGATGAGTTTATTCATGTTAATATTGATTTGATTTAATCTATTTTGAAATCTTACAATGCCATTTTAGTCCAAGAAGGAAGGTTGTAGGGTTTGTGCACTCAAAAATTTTATGCCTTGTGTTTAGTATTGTATCTTGTTTGAATATTAAAGGGTTTGAGGAAGGGTTTAAATTGGATATAGGTGTTGGAGATGTGTATGTTGAGTTAAATATAAGATTGTTGTAATGTACATTGGTTCAAAAGTTGTTATAGCACATAATGGTCATTGTTCTGTTCATTAAATGTGTAAAGACACTAATGTATGACTCTATAGATTGAGATCCATTGGGTCTTGAACCTTGTTGTGTTCCAAATGTGTTTAGAAAGGGTTTTGAATGGTATTTTAAGGTGTAAATAACCTCATTGAAGTGATCGAAGCCTTTGGTTGTTGATAGGATTGGGGAATCCTGTTTAAACCCTATTTCTTATTCACAAACACAGTTAAAAGAAAACTGAGAATTTCTATTTGCAAATGATTTGTGGGATTTTAGAACTTGCTATCTAAAAAGTAAAGTTGTATGGGTTAGTACAAACCCAATGAAATTTTTTTGGGGTTTTGAAACCCATGAAGACAAAATTTATGCCCTTTAGTGTGCTCTCAGCATTGATAATAGCCTAAAAACCCGAGGTTTAGGGTTTGGTGTTTATAATGAGATTTGATTGGTGAAAAGGTGCAAAAATTTATAGTTTGATAGATGACAATGTGCCCTAAGATATTTTTGAGATCTGAATCTGATGCAAACCATGTTGTACCATATAAGGACAACTTAGTTTAAACTGGGTATACAATGACCTTAAGAGACCTAAATAAAGAGCAAAAGATGTGTAGAAAAGTGGTTCAAGGGATGAATAAAGGCCTAAGATTTTGTGGAAAGCTAGTATTCAATAAAGGGTACTATAAATGATATATGGTTTTATCATATTACTCTATACATATCCATACATGTAAGAGAACCTTGAAAATAGGGCTACTAGAGTGTGTAAGAAAACAGGGCAGAGTGGTAGAGAATTGTCTTAATGCATAGTGGGATGTTAAGGGTGACCTTAGAGGTGTAATAGATTGTAATCAATATATGTCAAGTATCAATAACCTTAAATAATTGTGATTATACATATAAATAAGCATTGCATAATGCACCAAACGACTATGGGAATGAATGAATGAATGAATGAAGGTGAAATGCAAGAGATATGGTTGATAAAGGAAGGTTAAGATGGTTGAAATGAATAGTGTGAATATATTTATATGTATGATTTAAATATTTGACAAATAGGGAGTTAATTTTAGTCCATTTTGGATAAGATATACTAAGCATTAAAAGAGTAATATTGACAAGATTTGCAAGTTTGCAAATAAGAGCAAGAAAAATTGCAGGTTAATGAGAAGTTGGATTTAGCTCTGCATCACATATCTTCTCTCTAAGTAATCAAATGGAACTATATGCTTCATCATAACCTTATTTTGGCACAAGATATTATGTCACAAGACTTTGAATGATGGTGATGCAACATAGGCTCAATTTGTGGACTACTTGGTTGAATGTGCATAATTCTTGATAAGGCTTGGTGATATATGCATTAAACAAATGACTTGTAATAGATCTCTATGTAGTTTTCAAGTTCACTCGATGCATGAAGATCAGAAGGTGATAAATGACCAAGGATAGACTTGTATATATAGGGCTCCCTGTGACACTTTGAACATAGGTCAACCCTAAAGAATAGTGATAAGAAAAAGTCAAGGAACAAGGAATCAAGAAAAGGCATGATGGATTGACTAGATGATGAGGGTCATAATTGAAGGACCGTCAATTTTGATGGGGATAAAATTTGTAGACCATTTATTCTGACCTATATGGAAAAAGGGCTCAAAATAGAGACTAAGTTAAGTAGAGGATGATTTGATGAGATCATGGTGTTGACAACTAACAAATATGAGGTGTATTTAAGGGAATAAAGATGAATCACAACTAATGAGACTCTGACGTGGGGTGAAAGTGGCCAAAAATAGCCAAATGTACACAAATGAACTATGTGTGGAAATGCATGACAAATATGTGTCATATACCCATGATTGCCAATGTTGAAGCATACCAAGAATAAAATGGTATGGGTGGTTGTGTACATTACCGATATGATTGACTAGTTACACAATTAATTGTTACATGTGAATGCATGATATAATACATTGTTAAATTATTGAGCATCATAAAGAAGGTGTTGCACTTGATAATGTTGGTTTATATTGCATTCCTTATGTTTTTTTATGCATCAAAATGTTTTGGCATGAAGTTGTGATCATCTTACTAATGATTGACACAACATCTTACAATATTGATTTCAACTTACTTGGTTATACAATGTTGAAAGGTGTTAGAGTGACATTAAAGCACATAAGGTGCTAGCATTGTGTTTAGAACTCATATTTAAATGAGTTATCAATTCATTACAAGGTAAAACACATAAATTTCAAAGCTTATAAAAGTACTAAAGGGACCATCATGTACCTTACACTGACTTGGAATGTTAAGTGATTAATTGATTAAGGTGATTATTACTTTAAAAAAAAGATTAAACAAATCTTTGTTAAATGGGCTAATCATATTGAGCCCTAAATTTAACACTTGAATTGGCTAAAAACATAAGCTTGAGAAGAAATTAGGGAGCTTGAAGAATAATGAGGATGGAAATAAATTAGGGGAGAGCCCTATGGCATCATAGGCAAAGGCCATTATGTGCCTAGAGATTTTAGGGAGCCACTGTGGGCATTAATAACCCACTACATGGCAGTTTCATACTTTGTGGTTCTTGTAAATATTAAGAAAACCAAGGAAAGACATTGCTCATAATGGAATAATTTAGGAAGCAAGAGGAATAGATGGATCCATTATCATTTAAGACATGTTCTAAACCCTAAATCACTATATAGTTTTATTTCACTTGGGACTGCATAAACCCTATTGGTTATTGATATAACTTTAGTTCTATAGTGTGTGTGTGTCTATGTGTATATATCACCCTGAGGGTCACAAGTCAAGAGATTCCATTTAATCTACTTATATATTTCATTTGATGGTGTAGTTGTACGCATCTAATACCTAGTTAGATTTGTTATAAACAAGGTTTAATCTTCCTTGATATTTTCTAATGATTAATATGAGTAGAGGGATTTTTGGTGCATTTAGTTGTAAACTTATCAAGATTTCTTTATGTGTTTTCAGAACCCTTATATTTGACTACATAATATTATTACATTGCTTGTTACTATTTGGCATCATTGCATTGTCAACAGAAGTTTTTGACGGTATATGGTAACTAACCCATGATGTTAATTAGGTTTACTCTACTCTTTTTCCATGTTATGTGTTCTTTATAGAAAAGTTGTACTTGTTAAACAAAACTCTAGTTTTTCTTAGTAGGAAGGATATGAATCCATTGTGTGAAGAAACCCTGGTTGGCCAAGTAAAAATTTGACAAACCTTGGTATCAATCCTATTTCAATAATAGTGCTAAAGTGGTTATATTATAATTAATGGATTTCCAAGATTATATATTGACCTCACATTTCTTATGCAGTTTGCCCCAATATTTATTGATTTCTTTTTTACATGAATTGGTAATAGCAACAATTCTTCTATTTTTTTGCTTGTGGGATTATGTGCATTGCTTTTCCCTTCATTAGGATAATTGTGAAATACTAATGATAGTAAATATGGTTTCAAAGTACAAAATAGGATTCTAGTGAATTTTCATACATTTATGGAATAACAAGTTTGTAAAGAGTTCCTATTTATGATTTATTATACTATTCATATCAAAGACTGATTAATAATATTTATGTAGATTATGAATATTTAGTTGGTGAATTGTGATGGTATTGTTTTGATGATGTTCATGAATATTTGATTGTTATATCTCTATTATCTATCTTTTCAGGATTAATAAAAAATCTCCATGTAGTAAGAATCATAAAAGTTAAAAGGAGATAGCTTGTTTCGTTTTATATAGATTGATCTATTAATTTTTGTTATATGTGATAGGTTTTATGGATCTAACATACCCGAGTATGATACTCTTAGATGGGTTTTGTACAACTTAGAAAATAATACATTGCCAATTTATCTTGACTCAGCCTTGTTTGATGTAGTGCTTGCAAAAGTATGAAAATTTTACCTTTGTTGGGAAGCCATCATTACTACTATGTTTTAGATCTTAGGTTGATTAACCTACTTCATACATGAGTTGTAGTGTTAAAGAATGCAATACATTTTTAACTCTCTCTGACTCTGTTAATATTTTATTTGGTTTTAAGGGTGTCAATGAACATTTGAGGTTTTAGGCATTATATTTGGTTGTGTTTGTGTAAACTTCGTAACTTGTGTTCTATGATTGCATGAATATTTTTTTACATTTTTCACTTCTTGTGATAAATTATAAAACCCTGGTTTTAGTATTTTGGTTTAAATAATGTTATAAAGAATAAAAAACACATTTCTATCTTTATTGAGATCCATTATTTTGAGTTATTGTGATCTATTTGTAGGTCATGAAGGTTAAATTAGATTTAGAGGCAAATGTGCTATATTCTATGTAATTGCGAGTATTTAGAGTTAAACCCTAACTTCATATGATTAATAATGGTTAAGATTTATTTTCATTATAATATTTAATTTAAAAACCATTTTCTTAGTTACATTATAAGTAATTGCAAAGAGTAGTTCCTTCATGCTTGATTGAACTCTCTTAAGGTTGTTTACGGTTATAAGGAATTATGACTTTATTATTAAGAAATGTATGTGATAATGATCCCTCTTATGTTCCTGACCATATTTTTAATTGAACCAATATTGTATTTAGGTTAGTAATACCTAAAGTGTGTGTGTTGGTGATTTATAGCTTGTACAGGGTGTGTATTACAAATTAGATAATATGGGTAAGCTAAGACTACTATGTTATCCTTAATGGATCCATCGATTATTATTTACATTTGGATATGATTAGTTATGACAAAACTCATATGTGATGGATTATCATATAATTTTAATGACAATCACTACATGTTAAGTTATAATGTAATGGAAAATTTGCATGAAAGAAAATGGGCTATTACATGTAGTTTATCATGCTGAATTATAATTATCAAAACTTGGCATGATCATCATGAGACTAACTCTTTGTATTTTTAAACCTCTGACAATGGATTTTAGGTGATCTCCTGAGTTGTATTGAAAACCTAGAGATAATATACTCATTCTCATACATGGAAAAACTCAAGGCAACGTTATTATCTGAGTTGTTTACTTTATTTTTAAGCTCTATTAAATCCTATGGAATTACCACTTGGGTTTCCTTTAATGATGAAATACTAATTTTATTGTGCATAACATTTAGATGCCTTGTCATTCTCTTGCTAAGGGAAATGAACATGTTCTTATCAAAGTAAGTAGGGTCTTGGATTCTTTTTAACTTGTTTAAAAGAAAATGAATCCATATTCTTACTCTATGAACTCTCTTCCTTATCCACTATTCACATAAAAATTGCATTGGATTATATTGTACACAATACATGTATTTCTAAAGTCTTTAATGACAATTTTTTGTTTTTAGACCATTTTTCATGAGGACTATCTTATTAAACCTAATTGGGAAAAACTACAAGAGTGAAGATATGACTTATGATTTATTTAGTTGTTGCTTGAAAAAACATAACACATTGAATACCTTATTGGTATTTTAGTTTTTATATGTGTAATTATACATGGAAATGATATTCTTGATCAAAATTTTAGTACAAAAACACAAGTGGGCAAAAATTTAGTTTTTTCTTGTATATCGTGTATTGGTTACACAACTAGTGTTAATTGAGCACTTGACCATCTTGTCATCCTTGTATATACTATAGTTATATATAATAATGTTAATTGAATTAACATTCAACATAAAACACTATTTTAAACACTTAATTGTACAATAATAAGGGCATGCTTGTACGAATGAATGGGAAATTGAAAATCCTTGTGTAATGATAATAATATGACTACATGGCTTATAAATATGCGACTTCTTGATTAGGGTTATGATTATGTTTTGAGTCATAGTTGTTTTGTTCCTTGTATGAAATTTTTAATGATAATTGTAAAGTAAATAAGCTCAAAGCTTTACAATGTGTGTTTGAGGTTTGATAAGGTTGTTGTTGTTCATAATATTATAAAATGCTATAAACTAGCTAACTTTAGCCTTGTGACCATTTTTATGGAAAATCTGAGTGTACATTTTGTGTTGAAGGATAACATATTTGATTTAATGAAGAGTTATTACATGAAATGTGCATAATCTTGTGTGTAAACTTAATTACCATTAGTTCGAGGATAAGTTTGACTGAAAAAGTGATAAAAGGTCACTCGATAATTTAGATGAGAGTTGTATTTTTAATAAGTTGATGTATTATTTGAGTTTGTATTATGAGGATTTTCTCTTCCTTATAATCATTACATGAATACACATTATTTTTCAAAAATGATCTTTTATGAATTGAAGATTATAAAATGTAAGTTATTATAAGGTTTGATGATTAGGCCTAAACTCTAGTTTAAGTTTTGTAAGAAAAAAAATTCAACATATTTTCCATGTCATATCACATTAGTGTTATTAAACTTATTTTCGGTAAATTGATGTAGATAAAATTGAATCAACCTTATTTAATGGAAGTTTTTATTCAATATCAATCATAGAACTATATATGTTTCCTGATACCACCTTGTGTTTCCAATTGTGTATTATGCCATGAAAATTGATTGTCGAGTTGAACCAATATGGTTGGAAAATTCTCTATAATACTTCCATGTAACATTCTGACTCTTTTTTCTTGAGTAGTGGTGAGAATAATAAAATAACTATTGATTCGTGCCTTTATATGAAAGGTTGAAGTACTAATGATGTTACATACTCTGATGAGGTCTGAGCTGAATTGTTATTATTAGTTCTTAATAATTCTTTGAATGATATATTTTATCACAACTTGATTTTATTGGTCCCAACTATGATTTGCAATGCCTATGATGAATGTGGTTACTATCAAATATAATTGAATGCATATTATACTGGTATAAAATGGATTAAATTATGGTTTATCGGTGATCACTTGTTGAGACAAGGCATACATATATTTGATTGTTATAAAATTTTAAGTTTTAATTTTTGATGTTATGACAAGATGCCATGAAAAAGGACCATGTATAAAAATTAGGTGTCTACACGATACTCCACTTTGATGTATATGTGCATGTGCATGCACGCACGTGTGAATCAAATTTAAAGATTGAATCACATATTTGCACTTACCTAAGGGACAAAAGAATGAAGAATATAAATGTTGGAATATATTTCACTCATGTTATGTGTTTGTAAAGAGGGTGTGCTTGAAAACAACCATGACTGTATACAAGTATTCAATGTCTTGATATATCGATGATAATATAGTAAATTAAAAATAAGCTTAGGAATGAATACATCTTATGATAGAACTAAGTGTTACTCCTAATAATCTCTAATACTAGAAACTAAAATATGAAATCCTGGCACTAACAAGTTTAAAGGGCACTTGTAGACATCTAGGACTTTAGAGCAAGTTCTTACAACTTTGCTTCTTGATCAAGGAAGAAAATATTTAGGGTAAGTCCTGGTCCATCCTTGTAAACTTATTTGTAAAATAAAAATCCATATAAATCTCAATATGATTGTAGTATATCTTGATGTATGCCCCCCTTTTGAGATGAGCTATTGGTACATATTCCTAAAATCACTCATCTTGAAATAAAGGGTCATGCACATAATGTGTTATCATAGAAAAATATAACTGGAGATATTTAATTTTTTTTTAAAATATTTATAAACATGTGTATATAGCTATAAAAAGATATCATCTTGTAAATATCGATAGTAAGATGCAAACTCATGTGAGGATGAGATAGGTAGGGGCAAGAAAAATTCACTAGTGTAAAAAGACATAAAAACTTACCCAACATATATGTAGTATCCCATATGATTAGGTGTAAGTAGGATAATGTAGGTCCTAAGGTCAAATCATGATACTATGTCCCATTAAGTGGCTAAAAACATTTTTAAAAATGACTAATAAATAAATCCTAAAAAATATTTCACAACCTTCAAAGTTTTTGAAAAAATATGTATGCCTTACATCTTTGTATATTTAAGCTAATAAAAACATGTCTATTAATTTTAGACATCTAATTCTAATTTTTGTTGGTGATAAATATTTTATTTTGGTATACACAATTTAAAAAAGTGGGACACAATATTATATTATCACCCCTTGATATATAAACAATTATTTAACCAAATTGTGACACTAGGGTATAATGACACTAAATAAATTGTAAAACTATGGATACAAAATATTATCAAGTAAATACAATCTAAAACAATAAATCAAAATCCTAGGTGTTCTTGAAAACATGAACAAGAAATTTGACTAAGACAAGCAATAACAACAAAATAACAAAGAAGGTCGGACTATGATACATCTAAGTAATAAACTAAAATTATGGAAATGGATATGGGTTGTGTAGGTTACTGAATTTTTATGTAAAATCTCTATATTATAAACTAAAATGATATATTAGAGACTTTTAAATTTACTGTCGAATGTTCCTTGGGTGGATTTGGTCAAATGATGAACCATTACCTATACCACTAAATTTGTCTTCAGCCATCGATTTAATACCTAAAATTGTTTTAGATTCTATTTTTTTTTTGTGAAAATACGTTGTTAGATGTCATATGAGATTTTTGATTGCTTTATTGAATTATCGAGCATAATTGTCTAATTTTTCTTCTCTTTACCTCCTTGACCTAATTCACTACAAACACTTGCAAGAGAAATATAGCCAGTGTATGGTTAGCTGATTATAGCTACCTCATCAAAGAGTTACAACTACATATCTTACAAATTTGGAATTAAAGTTAATGTAGTTCTCTTATGCATGTGAGTGGAATTTTGAATGAGAGTTTTGCCTACTCTTCCTTAGGTGCAATACAACTACATGAACATTCACATATATTTTTTGGGTACAAAATGCAACTAAACCTTGTTTTATGTCTTTCATAAGAAATATAACAATGTAAAGTGTGCCTAAACTTGAATTTCTCTTGATGTTTATTTCTCACACTTGTTACCTAATATTGAAATGCCTCTAGGAATTTTGTATATATATTCATCTCATGTTTGAATTAGGAGCCTATTATTTTTCAAGTTGACCAAATAAAAGAAACATAACTAACATACACAAATACAAACATTAAAAGGATGTAAAGACATGCAAAAGAACCCATAAAATGGTTGTGGAAAAATTCCGTTAGTCACCAAATCTATCCCAATAAAAGAACAACCAACAGACAAAGAGAAAAGCATAAAAAGGCCTACAGGCACAAAGAAATTTAAATAGAAATACAAAATAATAGAAATAAAAGACCATGGGATGATATAGAGTAGAAAGAGAATATTGAAAGCACATGGAAAAGTGCCAACTAGCTCATAATTCAAATTGATGGACCATATGCAAATAACAACCCTAAAAATGTTACAATAATATGCCTTGTGCAAAAATTAGGTGTCTACAACAATGTAAGATCAATAGGTACACATGTATAGTAAGTTCCATATATATGAGATACAAAGTATAAATTCTAAGAGATAGGTAAGGGTATGGTGCCCTAAATGACATGATCGAGTATACATAATATCAATGAAGCTTATGAGATAGGTAAGGGTACGATACCCCCAATGGAAAGATAAGACATGGATAAATGATGTACCCTAATATGGAAATGCACTCCTAGGTGAGAAATATATGGAGATGAATCATACACAATAATAGTAGTATACCCTAAGAGATTAATGGTGAGGATAATGGCAATGTAGACAACAAACAACATATATTGTAAGTAGTAATGTGTATGATACAAATCATGGTACCAAACATAGTATATGCAATCATGTATATAATAGGCAACCATCAATCAAGACATATGACCTATAAGGAATTAATTACATGACATAATAAGTAGATGATCCTCTATGGACAATAGTAGAAAAGATATCAATAGGAAACATGCACAAGCATATACAAGTACAAGCATGCACATGCAGGCAATCGAATAATCATAGGCACATAAGAGAACATGTAATATATCCATGTAACACACATAATGTAGGTAAGAGAAATAAGTGTCTAGTTCATGTAAATAACTCTACAAGATAAATGGAAAATAGGAAGGATATTGCTTTAGATCCATTATAAGATATGCCCCAAATAAGGCATACCACCAATGTGAGAATGCCTCTAGGTATGGGCATAAGTCAATGACATAGAATCTATAAGTCCATGATCATATGTAACAAGTATATTTTTAATCTCACCCACTCAAAGAATAACATGCAAAACATGTATATTTAAATCTCTATCACATGTAGATAAGCTTGACATGTATCCATCAACAAAGATGAAGGCAAATACATATTTTAATTTTATGTTTTATAATATTTTTACATTTTTATGCCAGAGGCATTCATATTGGGGCACTAGCTCCTTAGATTTGTCTCCTAGTTTGGGAGATTCTAAAAATATGTTGATGACATTTTAAAATGATGGGTGTGAGGTGGTAAACAGTTTATTTGAAAACTGTGGGTGGTGAGGCATCTATAAAGTACTATGTGTCATCAAAGATAAAAATGTTCCCCTACTACCTAGTATATATTTTGTGCTTTATCCATGGTGGAATCTCCAACAGAGGTCACACATTCTAATAATTATTGTAGTTAGATTGAACTCCTCCAATAGGTGGTCGTATGAACCTGTGTTTATTGGATCTCTTGTGACCTATAAGATATGATTTCTTACATTGTTTAGTTCTCTACTTGATGTCTCATGACTTGTAAGAGATGATTTCTTACATTGTTTAGTTCAAATGGATGTTTCTTTGGAGATATGCACAATTTATTGCTAAAGGTGTGGTGTCAAATCTCCATGTAACTTGAATAATAGACATGTAACCTGTTATGAAATAGGGAAAAAATAAATTCTATTAAAAACAAGACCAACCACAATTGCCAGGGCATAGCTGCATTTTTTGTTGTTTATTTTAATTTTTGAATTAAAATATGCAATCTGTACTTTAGATTGATCAATGTACATTTGCTTATTTTTGTTTTTCTACCAAATTAACTAGTGTTTGCAATCAAAAAAACTTGGAAGTGTTACAAAAGATTCCTTCAAATACTAAAATGCCTAAGACTTTATAATCTATTTTAGACACCATGACATAAAGCACAATTGCAATGATAATTGGTTTGTACTTTTAAAATTCTCTTATCATTATCCACAATTCCATGGAACTTTCCTTTATATAACATTAGTTTCCTGTTAAATTTCACTATGATTTATTTTCTCTGTTACGATGTTGGGTTTTGTAAAGAAACAAAAAATATTGAAACATGTTACAATGTATATTTTTATCAACTATAGTCTATTCATTTTCAAAGCATTTATAAATTATGGAGGAAAAAATTGAAAGCATTGTAGATAAATGATTTGAAAGGTACCTTTATTTTCCTCTTACTAAGAATCACAAGCCAACTATATATTTTCTGCTACAGTGGAGTGTATTGTCAAAAGAATCAAGCTTGAATAGAATTGCATATGCTTGAACAAGATTTAAGTTGTAAAGAGTTGAATGAAATGAAATATGGGGGTTTTTTAATGTTAAGAAACCCCGCTGCAATTCCACCTTCATGCCCACTTGTCACCAATATGGTTACTTGCCAGAGTTGTCAGTAGTCATGCCATGTCAGAGTGAAAAAATAAAACCAATGAGATGAAGTATTTGGCTTTGTAATAGTATTTTAATTTGAGGTTAATTACTTGGCTAAAGTTTTGCCTTAATATATTTCAATGGACCCATGAGATTATAGTTAGTAAACTTTGTCTTTGTAATTATGAGCAAAAGCTTCCAAAATGAACGTGAACTATAGATCTAGCTTTTGGTTGATCCCAACAACCATGAAATGTAAGCCCAAGGAATTAAAGACTTAAATAATTTTAATTATTATTATATATCATATTTATTATATATAATAGTAATTATAAATATATAATATAAATAGTTTTAATACATTATAATATTATATGTATTATAGCATGTAATATTAATATATATTATATTATTAATATTATTATATATTAGTAGTATATATATTAATATATAAAAAAATATATCATATATTACATATTATATATTTTATACTTCATCTTATATAATATAATAATATATGATATAATTATATCATAATATAATTAGATTATATATTATTTATTATATATCTGAAAGTATATAATATTTTCTATTATTATATAGTAATATAATATATAGCACTTGTCCTAAAGGTGCAAATTATGTTGGAATGGATGTAATTATATATTTTGGTAAAGTGGGGTTTTGTATTGGGAAATAACATAAATTCATAGTTGTACATGAAACGTTAAGCAATAATAATATTATATTTTTGGTGTAGATGATGGTAAAAAATGAGGTTGTGTGTTCCTTCATATGACATAGAAATGACCTGTGTGGAGAAGAGACATTTCATTTCACAATGAGCTTGAGAAATGGCGAAGTGGTGGGGAACGGAAAGGCCATATACAATGTGCAAATTATGAATAATTTCAAGGTGAGTTGGGTAGTGATGGTGAGGGGCAATGACAATATTTCAAGTGATATTGTACACCACATGCCCCATATCATACACCATACTTGAATTTAGGTCATTTGTTAGATTTACATGACCTACACCCATTTCAAAGGCATTCTTAGTTTGTAGGGTGGAGGCATATTAGGGGTTCATAGCTTGTAGGGTGGAGGTATATTTGATTGGTCATTTTCTATTGATAAGGGTGGATGAGGACATCACGAGAGTGGATTTGATAGTGATAGGGCTCGATATCATAAGTCAACACTATAATGCCATTAACCCATATATAAGACATGTGGAAATGCCATACTCAAACCCTTGGAAGAAAAGGCAACCAAAATTATATGTTATCTTTATAAGCATCTTATTTATCCCTATTGGCAAAAAACATAAAATACGAACACTAGTTATTAGAAAAAGATGTTTTGAAAGGATTATTAAAATGAATATAAGAGTATTATTGCTTAATGCTTTATGTACAAAATTTGAGATGAGACCGATGGTCATGGGTTTCGAGTGAGCTACAACTACCTATTTACAGTCTTTAGCTTTACTAAAAACTACTTTAAGAAAAAAAATTACATTCCCTTTGACATAACTTACACTCTTCAGTATGGTAGTTACAACCTCCATAGATAAATCTATAAAAATTAGGGTGGTGTCTAACTTTAAATACATTAGAACACCATAGCATTTAGAGAGAGTATGTAAATACTGGTTGTGATTTGAACCCAACTCCAACATACTACCCAAAATTGGCATTGTTTATGATCTTATCGACAATTTTACCTTTCCTTTATTCACTGAATAAAGATAAGTGAGCACTACTACTACAAATAAAATTGTTATTGTTATATTTACTAAGAATGAGAATGGAAAGATCCTGGAGATATATGTATACATATCTATTTTCATATGGCATCTTGCATCAACCAATTACATTATATATGAGGCATATTTCATTAAAGAATTATTTTCCTTATCATCTAATTGGTTTTAGATTCATTTAATTAGGTGTTTTTGGTAAGGTGTTGTGCCAACCATTATGTCATTTAACTACTAAAAGCATTTCACAGCCTTCTTTGAGGCATTCAATTCAACAATATATGGGAGAACCATAAAAAAAGGTTAGACATAACTCATATGTGATGCTGTCAAACCTTGATGCTTTTATAGATGTCCATGCCTCGTTTCTAGGCTGAAATTTTAGCACAGGATATTAGGATGCTCAGAAAGGTTGTGGAGTTTAGCTTGACCCCTGCCAATTCCATTCGGTTAAAATTTTCCAAGGACCTTTCAACAAACCCATTACAGTCCATGAGACTACATGTCAACCAAGGCACTTGCGACTGAAAATTATGGAGGAACACAGGAAAATTTAAAAGATCAAGCGCTAAAAGCATCACATATCATCCTTTCCATAGGATTAAGACAAGCTATCAAAGAGGCCTTTAAAATAAACTAAATTGTCGAGAGTCATATCTACTATATTTTTGAATGGCATTATTTCTTTTTAGAGGATTAATCTTCAAGATCTCTAAGTTATTTGGTGTAGGCCTAGGCATAATTTAAAGTAAGTAGAGGTCCTACAAAACAATTTAATCCACACCCACACCTAAATAAGTAATGAAAAAACTCACTATGCATAGGAAAAAAACTTAAAGACTAACACAGACCAAATATGATGCATATCATCTCCAATAAACATTAAGAATCTAATTTCAAATAATGGACACACCCATTTAGTAGATGTTTTATGTATACCCTACAACCTTGGCACTCCAAGAGATGACATATATAATTTGTATCAAGAAGCATTTTAAAATGCACTACCTTACAAACCTGGCCTTCTATAGTAATACCATTGAGCTTGTGATATTTTCAAGTAATTTTTCTGCATAATAAATTATGTGTCTTCTTGCCCTTTTAAATATTTGTTGCCAATCCTCAAAAGGATTATGAGGAGCTTTTAAATCGGGTCTAATGTGATACCAAATGTAGTGAGTCAACATGTCTACGTAAAAAGGGGACAACTTTCCAATGTAGATATAAAGCCACATTGCCATGAAAACCAACCTCAATCATACTGATCAACAATGAAGGATGTAAACCTTAACTCGCAACACATAATGATGAAAGAGTCAACATACATAACGCAAGTGGAGTCATATAAAATGTCACTTGAGTGTAATGAGTGTCAATTGAGACCACCCATCCCTAGCTTAACCCTAAACCTATTTTAAGGCCTCTTTCAAACCTTATCCAAATTTTATGTGGGCATTACACATCCCTAGACATCCCAAAATCAGTCCCATACCTTCCCCCAAGGATCCAAGCCCCTAGTACCCTAGGTAATACCACCTAGAAACTAGCATAATGCACTAGTGACCAAGGGACCACATCAGTGTCTCTTGCCTAATTTCAACTCCAATATATATATTTTCAATTCCTAAACACCTAGGGTCAGCCTAAATCTATTTTACACTCTACACAAGCACCAAATCAATATAAATACATGATTTTTAGCCCTTTATCCACTAGATGGAAATCAGATGCAAATACACACAAATAAACTCAAAATAAGTGGTGCACAATCAAGGTTATTGATTATTGGGCTCTTTTCCTTTAGTCTAGCATGACTTTTCCTAGTCATGCACCTAAGAGAATAAAAGGTCCAGTGAGTTAGCACACTGACATATCACATGAGAAAGGTTCTCACATGCTCACCTAAATCATGTAGCTTGATATTGGTTCTTATTGGGTTCATCACGTGATGGTGTATCCAATCAGTTTCTTATGCTAGGGTGCTCGAATAGGCTCTTAGTTTTAAACACATACTTAATTCCATGACTATCTATTGACTATTCATTCATTCCCTACTTAACTAATCACAAAAAATATAGATGGAAATTGAGAATAAAAGAGTAATGATTCCATTGTATTCATAACTATATTCTATATGGTAGTTCACGAACATGGGTTTTCTCTTATTATATACATAAGTCACATCAAGAATTATGATGGGTCAAGATTACAATTATCAACCAACCCACTAAGTAAAACTAGGGGGTATTTATACATTTCTCTACCTTGACCATTCAATTACATAAATAATTACATAGAAATGACTCACCAATGACCATTAACAATAATGAGTTGTGGAAAGTTGTTACATTGAATTACTAATGACCCAAATGTAATTGCCCCTATATAATCTCTCTATGCTAGATATTTATTGTCATGTACCTATCTTCTTACAGACTAGTGTTAAAATCACACTTGACTGTTCTTTTTTGACATTCAAGTGAACCATTCCCTAGTCACCTCTACTTCTTGTGCCCTTACTAAAGTCTTTTGTTATTGTCTAAGTCTTACATTCTCAGTTCATTCATGTTTCATGTATCCTTATTCTTTATTACTTTCCTCTTTCATGCCATGGTATTTCAGGTTGTGTCTCTTTTATACCTATGCTTCCTTCCACGCCGTTGTATTCAAAAAGTAATTATGATAAACAAATACAAAATTGAGGGCCCAACATCACCCCACATTAAGCCAATAGTATGTCCTAGACTATGCATTATCCTTAGGTCCCTTTGATATCAAAAATTTAGGTCTTCTATGCTCGACCTGGCACTTTACTTCCCCCCAATGATTCAATGTAGTTTGGAGCTTGGAAGTGATATCTTCTAATTCTTATTTGAGTTACTTGGTCTCCTCAAGTTATTCTAGAAAATCATCGGCTCGAGTTGTCAAATGTTCAAGTGATGTAGTAGTATCCTTGTGAACATCCTCAAGCAAGGTAACCTTTATCAAACTATCATCAAAGCACTACAAAACTAGTGCTTAACACTTGATGATGAGCACTTATTTTATTTTCAAGGGCTTCCATATCCTGAAATGATTTGGCATACTTAGCTCTATCGTTTATTTTAAGCATGTTCTCAACCAATTATCAACACTAAATTTCTTCTACCTGAAGCCTTATTTATAAAATTTTATCAATCCATGTTAATTTGACAAAACCCCCATCAAGGATGGGAACCATAGCACCAACTCTATTCAAAAAGGTTTTACAAACTTCAACTACCTCAATGAACTACTTTGTTGCCCAAGTCTAATCAAGTTGAGGACTTACATGGTCTTTACATTTTTTCAATAAAAGTTTTACTAGGGTCCCCAGTTTATCAACAACTTCTCCTTCAAGGAGAACTCCATCAACAAGGGTTGGATCCTGTTATAAAATTGTCTTGTGGAGTGTTAGAGTCTTCACTCTATATGTCATTACTGCTTCTAGTTGGTGCTTGAGCTCTTCTAACTCCACTTCAAGATTTATTCATTATGCACACTCAGGGATATATTGAGAAAGGACCTCTTGATTCTTATGCTTAAGCTGATTCACATAAAAATCTTATAAGGAATTCTACCTTGTCACTCCATGAGCACACTTAAGAAGGTTCATGATTGCTTGAGCTAATGTATACTACCAGGGATCCACCCAGAGTGTATCAGGAAGCTTTGTCCCTCTTGTTTCTAAAACAATACTATCCAAATGAAGTTCAAAGTGGTGTTCTTCATTAAATACATCCATTTAAAAGGAAATATCTCATTGTGTCTGATTAGTCGAGTCTTCTTGGGGAAAATAATTCCACATATATAGGTCCTTTTCTAGGATATTTTGTTAGAACTGGGCATGAACATAAGGGGTTGTATTAGTATTTGGTAGCCTCTACTATATAGATTCATCAATAGATTCTTTCCCTATATTGGGATCCCACTTAATTACTTCTATATCCAACTCATCTTGTTGGTGACTTGTGCTAGCATCTAGGTCACCAGTGCTCAAGGTTGTGCCTATGTCATCCCCCTCTTCACCAAAGGGATTCCTAACATCCACTTATGTGTCATCAAGCACAAAATATTCTTGATGTGCTAGAGAGGGTTCTTTATCTATCTTTGGTGTGGATTCCTTTTATTCCTTAGGGTAAGGTCACTGCTCTCCATCTAAATTTCTTAACTTTTGGAATAGAAATATCTTGTTATGAAGGAACAAATGTCTATGTGGTGAAATTAAGGCCGTCATATTTTTGACCTACAAGCACTCCTCAATCTTGTGGTGGTTAAAGGGTATTCCTTTACCACTTTGGTTGTTCATGTTGAGTGCTTGAACTGATATCGTGCCCCAACCTCTTTTCCTTCCAATGTCTTCAAATTTCTGGTTGGGAGGAATGGTTTTTTTCCTAACCTCGCTACTCCCTAACGTCTTCTTATTTGGCTTCAACATATAATATAACAAATGAAATTTATCCCTAACCAAGATATGAATTGATTTGATATCGATGTTATCTGATTCATGCTTCTCTCGATAAGATTTCTTCCTTAGATATACATATAATTGACAAAGAGTGTAAGACTAAATTTTAATCTTATCAAAATATATTTTCATTTGGTGCATATCATACATCCTATTTATAGAATTCATGAAATCCTTGGCCATAAAAGCATAAGATAGCTTGATCTATCCAGAAAAATCATCTGTATGGTCCATCTAGATGAGATCTAATGAATAGTGTTATTTCATCGTAACTAAGCTTGATCCTACATCTATGTAGGCAATTCCTTAGAAATGCACCAATCATTTCCAAAAGTTTCCTTCATCCCATCAAACCAACCCTTCATTCTTAAATTATGGGAGGGGGTAGTGTGCCAGGGTAGGTGAATAGTTTGAACCGCTTAGTTAGAGACTTATTGTTAGGTGGGTAGGCCCACTTAAATTCATCATTGACATATTTTGACACACCAATCTCATTAAATACCAATAATAAAATAGTTATGACCCAAAAAAACTTTTGATTTGGTAAGTGTTGGGCCTTTTCTGGATCTATAATGATCCAATCAATAAAGTACTAATAATAATTATACTTAATCCCCTAGGCTATTTGGTTGGCTATGTAAAGGTGTGCCATATCAACTTCCCTCCATCTATTAACTCCTCCAAACTTGATCATGACCAATCATGTAGCTACTTAAATGGTAAAATCGTAGAGACTAGATGTGTGCATGGCATGGCCCTACTTCTTGTACTCTAGAACCATAACCATTTTCTCAATTTCATCTTGTTCCTTCAAGTCCTTATTAAGGTTAGTGCCCATGAATTTTTAAACCTATGACCTTTTTTGATTCTTTGTGTAGTGATCCATATTCTATGCCTTACGAAGTAAAAGTAGTCCTCATAGATGCATGAGATAAGAAATCTCACAACCTCCACAGACTTCCCAAAATAAGGTAAGTTGAATAACTGGAACACTCTGACATCATTGAGAAGATTGAAAACCATGAGATCATAAATGATATTCCTAGTGTTATGGCACTCAACCCTATAATTGTGTAATAATTCTATCTCATTCTTGTTAGCCAAAATTTGGCCACCATGAATGGGAGTCATTAAAAACTTTGATGTATTTGACCTTAACTTTTTTGATAGTCATTATGAAGGTCATATATTAGTTATTAGTGATCCAATATGATAAGTAGTGTGTCTTACTTAGTAGATTTCATGGTCATTTAGCATGGTTTAGTTGGTAGTTGAGTCAATTCATGTTGTCTTATCATCAAATGGTCATTCTTTTCAATCTTCATTTTGTGTTTAACATTGTTTAAGGTAGTTTTGATAGGGTTAAGGTTAAGTATGAAATTAATTTGATGGAGAATTATGCTCAAGGAGATAAGGTGATGACCCTTCCAAGATAATCATGGTCTAAAGCTAACCAAATTGACCAAAGAACCAAGATAGTAAGTTGATCATATTATTTATCAAGCAATTTGGAAATATTAAGGTAGTTTTGACAAGTTTAAGGTGTTTCACTACTTTAGTCTTATTGTATATTCAAATATTATGATGATACTAGTTATAAGCTAATGTAAAGGTTGTCAAGGGTAATGGTATGTACATAAAAATGTGTCAAAACATATGAGAAGGTTTATAATGTGCAAGAAGTAGAAAGTAAGTCAGAGAATATAGTTTGAATTAGAACATGCAATCATTGCTCTTCCAAATAATTATAAATGAAAGTTCTTGGCTAAAAAGAGAGATAAAATGCATTTCAAGGAGAAAAAAATACCAAACACATTGGAATGACTTCAACTAGGTTCAATCATGCTTGAACAGGCTTGAAAAAGTCTTTTTAGACCAAAAAATGCACTAGATACTCCATCGAGCTCTTGGTATGCTCAAAATGGTCATCTTTAGTTACTTGGTATGAATAGGAGAGAGAAAGTTAGCACCTAAATATTGATAGAATATGGGGGCCATAATGCCCTCAAATTTCCATAAATTAGTATTGAGTTCAAGTAGATATGCTTTATGAATGAATGCTAACAAGTAGATATAAAACCCTTACTAAACCCTACAGGCTCAGTTTTGGGAATTTTCAGTGAAATTATGAGTTCATTGCTGATGGAAAAAGGTTTTGTAAGTCTATAAATGTCATATCCAGTCCTCTCAATCCATCTCCAATCATATTCTCATTCCATCATCTCATGTCCCCTAGTAAATTTGAACACATACACTTCATTTATCTCCTTGCGAGCTTCATATCTTTAACTCTTTAATGTTCTCTGTTGATCTTCGATCCTTGCTTCTGAAATTGACTATGTTATCCTTGAATTTAGTAGGCTCAATTCATGGAATAACCCCTATGAAATTTATCCATTTCGTATCCCATGGGCTCTAAGAACACAAAACAAGGCTGATCATTACCTTATTACGTTATTCTCTTCTCAAAAAGTTAGACTTTTTAAGGGAGTTTTTCTACCTTGTGCAGTTCAGAGAATTTTCTCCGAACTACACCAAGTTCATTTTGGTACAAATTGAAGAATTTTCTTTGAACTACACCATTGCATGCAGGAGTAGAGAATTTCTCTGACATTACAGTGCAAGGTTAGAGAAATTCTTTGACCCTATACCGAGGGCCCACCACCCACCCTAGTAATTAATGGGCTTTAATTATTGAGTTTATATATAATCAACCCCATAATATTTATTTTTCACCTTTGCTCCACCATTTTGATGCTTGTTTGCTCCTCCTCTATTGTTTTTGAGCTCTCATGCATTTCTCATCATCATTTCATGTACTCGTGTGCATTCATCATTGCCTTTACATTTGATCTCCTCCTCCATTTGAAAACTTTATCTTCATTACATGTAATTTTTGTTTGTTTTTCCTTCCTTTTTTCCTTTTCCTCAAGCTTGCCCTAATTTATTTTATTTTTGTTATTTTTGTTGTTGTTGTTGTCATTGTCATCGTCTTTTGATCGATTCTATTCATGTTTCATGATTATTTTTGCTTGGAAATAACCTATAAATTCTCCATGTTTCATGTTTAACATGTTCAAAACCCTCCTGCATGCTTCGAAGCATGTTATGAAAATTTCTCAAAACCCTTAGGTGCATGTCAGAGAAAATTCTCCAATTTGTATCATAACCAACCTACCATACCATGGTGCACATCAGAGAATTTTCATTAAAGTGCACGCTTCTTCTAAACCCACGGTGCAAGTCAAAGATTTTTCTCTGACCTACAACAATCTTGGTGCACTATCTTACCACAATATACATCAAATAATTTTCTCTGATGTGCACAACCTACCCTTCGGTACATGTCAAAGAATTTTCTCTAATGTACACAATGAAATCAAAACCAAGGGTGTAATTCAAATAAAATTCTTCGACCTACACTAATGAGATACAAGGTGCAAGTTAGAGAATCTCTGACTTACACCAAAACTTGCATGATTTAAAAGCCAAGCAAGGTGCAAGTCAAAGAAAATTATCTAACCTATACCTAAAACATACCCAACTAAGGTGAAAGTCAGATAATTTTCTTCAACTTAAACCTTACCCCAAAATTTTACCAACTCCTATGCAATTCAAAAAAATTCTCTGGATTACACCAAAGACTAGTTTCATTCATATCCCATGCAGGAACACAATTTTTTTTTGCTCTTGCATTTTCTCCAAGATGAATGAAAATACTAACTCTAAAACAATAAAAAATTCTTGCAGTTACTTAATCAATGTCAGATGATTCACTTGCCAAGAAAATAATGAAGTACAAGTTCCAAGGGGTGTTTCTAGCATTTACAGTTGAGTCTAATATGGACCAAATCAGAGACACTGAGATTGGCCATGTTGACATGGTAGAGTTCTTGCATAAATTAGGGAGGGACCCCATTGCTTCACACATGTAGGTTATTTTAAATAGTGAAATTCATTTAGCAGTTGCATTTCTTGTCTCAGCACAAGATCCAAAATTTATTCTAGCAATTGATGCCCACTTCGACAAGGAAACTAGATTAGTTAGGGATGCTAGTGGGAAGGTGGTCATTCAACTAGATGATAAGTACTTCAATAAAATATTTCATCTCTCAGACATTGAAGAGTACTCAAATATAAGTATAAAATTAGCTTAGGAATACTTGACAGGAATTTTAACAAGTGTAAAAGGCACATCAATACTCATTGGCTTAGGACTCCTAGACATTCAATTGAAAGATGGCCTAAGTACTTATATCATAGTGAATTATTGGAAGAAGTAGGAGATTTTATTACTCTCCTGAGTAGAGTCAAAGATCTTCCAACATCAAATGTCTTCCAAGAATGGATGTATCATTACATCTTCATAATCAAGAAGGACAAATAAAGAATTTACTAGGGAAGCCAAATCAGTGATGCCATATGTCACCAACTCTCAGAGGTGACCTCTTCCTTGAAATTTTATATGACTTCTTATCTAGTTTATGCTATAGCTAGCATGAGAGCCTTCCTAAGATTGACCAGTAATGGTGAGAGGAAAAAGGTTCATGTTCAAGAATACTATCCACAGCTAACTCTTAAGGAAAGCATCAAACATTATAGGAGAGTTAATGATGCTTTCTTGTACAAATTCATTTGCATCTTTGAGCAAGACCTTGAGAAGAAGAGAGTTTCAAATCAAGCATGGGCAGTAGTAAATAAGATTGGTTGCATCTTTCTATAGTTGCCAAACTTCACCTATATCAGGGTAGTGTTATAGCTTGGAATTGCACCCACTGTGGGAGAGTTTTTTAGGCTCTCCCACTTCTGGCTATAATCATGGGAACAACCTCAGGATGTGGGTGTCTTATGGTGAGGTTGAGCCTCTAGGATTTTTAAAGAGGCTAGTTCCTCTTGGTGGATCACCTAAAACTACTGATAAACTAATGCTTCAAGGGAAAAAGGGTTAGAAGGGATATAAAGGCTCCTAAGAAGGCTAACCAAACAATGCACCAAATTTAAATGACCACTCATCTATACTTGAACCCACACTAGTTCAGTCATGAGATAATTTAGACTTGTACTATCTCAAGATCAAGTAAACACATGCTGGAAGAGGTTCAGGTAGAACACTAATCCAAACCAACAAAAGCTTGAAAAAAACTTCAAAGAGGCAAGTAAAAGGCTAACGGACTAGGAATACACCCATTTACGAATCCACCAAGCAAAAGCATACTAAAGCACTAATCGAAGACAAGAAATAGGCAAAGAAATCATCTCATTACATTCAAGAGGTAGTTATTACAATATCTCAATAGGGTTTAGCCTAGTCGAAGGAGCATGTTTTTACAAATGTCTCAATGAGAAATCATCTCCCAGTAAGATGACAACATTCTAAAAAACTAGGGGCCATTACAATGGCAAATCGTGAGATATTTATAGAGAAAGGGGGAGAGAGAGAAAGGGCCACATGAGAAGATGAGAAGAGGGAAAAAGTCATTGAGTCATTGATGACTATTGACTACTGTCATCACCACTACCTTGACCATGAAATGCATCACCCAAGATCACCACTAAATCTCCTTGAGCCATTCCCACATTCAAGTTATCCCTTTAGGAACTGACAGAGCCATACTAGAGGTAGTTGTATGTTCCTACCAAGTGTGAGTAATTTGTCCTTGCATTTAAAACTCAACATGTTCTTTTCTATAATATGGACTATCCTTGATGGTCTTTGCATGTTCGTTGCTCCACTTGGATGCATCCAATCTTTATTTAACCACTTTGCATGTTGTAGATGAAAGGAGAAGTCCTTGTTATCTTTTGATCTACTGAGCTTGTTGGATGTGCTTGTGCCACTTGTCCTTGACTGATTGGCCCTTTGGATTCATTGAACATTAAATTTGATTTTCTTGGGCCTTTCTACTTTCCTTGGTCTATTTTGCCCTAGACTATTTTATATAATTTTCCTTTCAAAACTTTCCATTGTTCACAACTTACTTCAGACTTTTGCTTTCAGACAATATTCCTAGGTCTCTTTTGTTCTTTGCCCTGACTGCTTGCTAGTGCCCTTTCAATTTATTGCATTTGACCCCTTCAAAATTTATGTAAATCCCTTTAGATTTCTTAACTATCCCCTTTTAGCTAAGAAAAGGCCCTTCAACCTTATGAATTGGTACTTTCAAATTTTCCTAAAAAGTTCCTTTGGTATTGTGAGTGCCCTTTAGAGAAAAGTACTGACCCTTTAGAAATGTGCAAAAGGTCCTTCAAGTTTTTTGAAGAGGACCAATTCTATTTATGAAAGATTCCTTCGATATTTGTGCATGGACCTCCTTCTTTTGGAAATGACCCTTGGAGAAGACTTATCCCTTTGAGAACCTGAGAAGCACTTCTAAGACCAAATTGGGCTCTTGATGTCTCACTACTTATTTTAGGTTTCTGAATGTTCACAACTTATGAAGTAATTAAGCAGTGTACCCCCAGAAACCTAAAATACATTGCCCAGATCAAATCGGGCTTTCCAAACCTTCCTACTTGCTTTGGGGTTTTGATTGCCAATTACTTATAAGGTTTTTTAAGTAGTGCTCCTCTAGAAACCTGAAGTTGTTTGAAATTGCCACTTTTGCTTGAAATTATACCTTCTCACACCTGGGAAAAATTTGGTATGTGGGCCAAAAATGGCCAATAGGACCAATGTGTTAGTTCTACTAGGTGAACCTTTTTGGGTTTATGATTATAAAAACTATTTTGGACAGATCTTGATTGGCACTTGGTTGGTGAGGGCCAATGGATGAATCCTTATTAAAAAGGTTTGCTCAGTACCAATTACACATGTAGTTAGATTCATTCTGTGCAAACTCAACCCAATGAAAATATTTATTGCTAAATAGAAACTTCTACCATAGAAATCATAAGATCAATTGAGCAAACAATTGAGCTTTAGTAAATTAGATTTTTACTTGTATAGAAATTTGATTACCTCATAGTTGCTATTGAGTTGTGCATGAGAAAATATTATGAGGGTAAGATAGACTGGAACCTCCATTTGCAACATTCTTTTGAAACATTTAGATGGAAATTTTCAAAGTGAAAGTTAATGAGCTCCTTTTTATTTTGAGCATTTAAATGGGCCAACCATTTTGGACACCCAAATTTCTAAAATGAAGTGAAAAAGTTCAAAGCCATTTGTACATTTGCATGCATAGTGGGTGGGCAAAACTATCTATGGTGGCGGCTTTCTTTATCCAATGAACACATAATTTGCCTTACTCAATTGCTTGTCTTGAATTTTCAATTGGATGAGAGAAGATGGATAATAAGTTTGATCATGCTACCCTTTTCTTTATGAGATGTTTAGATGGTATTCATGCTCATTAAAATTATCCTTTTTTGTTTTTAATTTAAATCAATAGTTATAGTTGAATAATGAGAAAGAGTGGCCAACAAGTTTCTTGCTTGAGCACTGGAGCTTCATGTGAAAAAGTCAATGTAACATAGTGTATTATGAAGGGAAAACATGGAAAACTCATCAATACAAGTTTCTTAATATGGAAATGGATTTATAATTTAGGTGTGTCCAGATTACAACCAAGAGAATCAACAAACACTACTAGGACTCTATAAGGTAGGTTGGAGGAAATCACTAATAACCATGGCTAAACTAGGGTTAGAATAAATATTTGAGCATATTTTTGGAAACAACTTTATATAATTTCTCGGTTGATCAACAGAGTCCTAAAATAGAAATTTGGATGTGTCAGAATAGGTGGGAATTAATTTCTTGTAGAGATATCCCAATTTGAGTGCCTCTAATCCACATCAAGCTCTCACTACTTCTTCAAATCCTATAAAATTCATGCATATACATATAATAAAGCTCTTATTAACATATGGTTTTTCATAATGACCAAAGGCATTATTGACATTGAAGATGGCCATAACAAGTATTTGCACATGATTCCTATATGTTTTACTAGAGAAAGATGTCAACTACACTATCTACACCATATTTAGCAAGATTTTGAATAACTTTAGAAATGAGGTTATCAGTATCACTGTACATGATGATGCCTAGAAGCATCTCAGCTCTTCAATGGTGACTTGGAATTTTGTGTTATAACTGACTGAAGCCCAGTCAGGGAGGTCCCATCTATACAGAAGGGGGCTCACTACCTCCTCCATTCCTAGTCATAAGGCCCCATCTATACTAGGTGCACACAGGCTTTACCATTCAGACATCTCTATATAGATAGAGGGTGACATGGTTCACTTGATATGGCTGGTACACTCACTTACTGACCACATGTGAGGCCAAGGGCACTTAGCTATAAATGATAAATTATCAACCTATTCAAATTTGATCAAACTGATACCCCAACTATTACTAAGGGCTATTTATGGAGTTAATACATAGATGCATCATTTACAGCTCTTCATGGTTGCATTGTTTCCATCTCTTCATGACTGCAACTTGATCCATGGATTCGGATGGTGATATCTATGTTATGTGAACACTGTGTAGGCAATGTTGTTACCGATGAGTGATTGATCACTTTAAGATAAGGTAGAAGGGTGGGAGTCGTCTCAAGCCAACCAGGGGATAGCTTCCAATCTTGTGCACTATCCAACCAATCCCAATGTGATGGATAAAGTTTGGGCCCTTCTATATATGGGGGAGATGAAGAAATCCTACTAGATCTAAGATTCTTGGGATCCTGATTGAAATCATATTATATGTCTATTTTAATTTTTAAAACAAGGTACAAATGCCATTTAGCCAAAATTTTAAAAAATGATGAGCTGAGATGCCGATACCTTAACCAAGCTGGCTACTAAATTTTTAAGCTTACATAATTTTAAATTAAATCAGGATGAAAGGATGGGAACTTGAAAATAATACTCTAAAATTCATTGGCGGCCTCACCAATCAGAGATATGGCTCCCTGTGTAGTATTAGATGCACTTGGCAGCTCTAATATTATTTTCAAACAGACTTGAGGGTAACTTTATGTAAAACACACAGACATCATTATTTAGTATAATATTACCACAACTGATCATATGAAAACTTTTAGAACCATATGTATTCTACATGAATTAAATTCCCCATTAAATGTATGCTCTCTAAAAGAATGGTATATTTTTGTTGTACTTCAAAAATAGCTCCATTCAGGGTGTCATGTCCAGTTTCTACCAATGCAAATCCAACACTGGCTACCTATGTCACAAGGTTCAAATTCGATTTCGAGTTCGAGGAGGATAAAGTTCGGTTCAAGTTCGACACATGATAAAGTTAAAAAAAAATCGCCACCATAAAATTAAAAACATAAATAAATATAAATTTTAATTTATAGATAAGAAATTAAAAAATATATAATACTTAACCCAAAAAAAAAAGTCATAAAATATTTTCAAAATAAACTGGATATAAAATAAAAATTTACAAACATTAAATATAACAAAATATAAATATAAATTAAAAATATAAGAATGAACAAACTAAAAAACTTATTATTTTTAAAATATAAAATAAAATACAACAAAATATATAATATAAAATAAATTTTAAAAAATAAAAGTAAACATAAAAAAATAACAATAAAAACAAAGCTAATTGATTTTTTGACTTACTTGTTCCCCTTGTCTAGGTCTTTTGTTGAGAGGAGAGGTCGTTTTACAAACAGCATTGTTTTAGCTGACTTTGCATTTTTTCACCTTGCTACTGCATTTTTTTGAACTTTATTAAAAAAATTGCTGAACATTTTTGTCACGTTACAAATTCAAAGAATTTCAAATTTTATTCAAAAAAATTGCCGAACCTTGTGACATAGTTGGCT
This sequence comes from Torreya grandis, assembly GCA_037957365.1. Classification (NCBI taxonomy): domain Eukaryota; kingdom Viridiplantae; phylum Streptophyta; class Pinopsida; order Cupressales; family Taxaceae; genus Torreya; species Torreya grandis. The sequence continues at coordinate 3,265,433 of JARHVA010000854.1, read as the reverse complement.
ACTATGCCTTCATGTCTAAAATGAGGATATAAATATGCAATAATTTTTTGTTGAGATGCTCTCTTGTCTGCCATAACACTTAAACATAAGGCTGGAGGTGCTATATTTGATCTATTACTGGAATTTCAAAATTTGGATTTTTTTTCCCTCCCAAACAATTCTGGATTTCTGAACTCGGTAACTCGGACTACCATTCAATATTAAACATGGGTATGAGTCCTCTATCACTCATGGGAAGAAATTTGTAGAAGTTTTTCAAGTATGGAAAAAATACCTTATTTACTGTGTCTCCCCATGAGAACTTAATTTCCTCACCACCATGGAAACTTCTACGATTGAATCTTGTCACCATTGAATATGGAAGGCATATATTTTAATTGAACTGGGAGATCATGTTTATGGAACAAAATTTATACAGCATTCATGGTTGAAGAAAATTTCATTCACAAGGCTATTGCTCCCAAAATTAGTAAAAACTAAAAATTATTTTGGAAGCATTAAGAGAAAGGGATCTTGCTATAGCTATGGATCTCAATTCTATGCTGACAACTCTAACAATATGTTATATTTGAAATACCAACTAAAAGATGAAAAAGAAGAAAGAAAAAAGAAAGACTCAAGAATTTTAGTTGTATAAGGTGCATTCACACAAACCTCAAAACTGAGAAGGTTGTCAAGGTAAATGCCTTAAAAAAAGACCCCAGTTAACTGACTTTTCAGCCTAGAGACAATTTTTCTCTCTTTCAGCTTGAATTTGTCACTGAGTTCAGTTATGGATAAGATCACCTCTCATAAATTTTAACTACAATTGAGAGTCAAATGATTCCAATCCCAAACATTATATTCATGAGCTTTATAGTGTTAGTGTTACAGAGTTCTTGTTGAAAAGCAATGAGAGCATGTGTTCAAAATGTTGAAACTAATTTTTCTCAAAGACAACCCGTTGCTACTTGACCACTTTTTTATTTTTATATTTCTTGCATGGTGTTTTGGCTTGAGTTTTACCAGATTGCATTTGAAAATGTGTTCAAATAATAAGGGCTAGGACATAAACTAGAGAGAGATTTACTAACATATATATATATTGGGAAAATTTCTTCACTATAGTCATGGTAGAAATTTAACTCTACCTTGAAATTGAAACTTCACCTTTTACATAGTACCAAATAAAGGGATCCTTATGTACCTCAATTTTAGAGGTGTCATACCTTCAATTAGACAATACAAAGGCTTTTAGTGAATTATTTGAATTTTTAAGGAAGCTTTCCTATTTTAAAATTTGAATTCTATTTCCCCAATCATTGTTTGCTTTGTAAAATCTTTATTCTAATGAATAAAAAAAGGGATAAAAGCCATATTCTAAAAATCCTTGAATGGTTTTCCTTCATACTTGATTGAATAGGAGTCAAGCAAAAATCTACAAAAGGAAAACATGATGAGTATGATATGCTATTAATGGAGATTTGAAATAGAACACTGAGAAGAAAAGACATTAAATTAAGAAATATGTACAGTTTAAAACCCTACTTTTCAAGATGTGGCACAACTAAAAATTACTTATCTAATGTAATGTGATTTTTTTCTAAATGAAGTTCACTAATATTTACAACTGAAGCTTGCTTCCTATTCCTAGGAGTACTCCCACATCTGCCCAATAGACCATTCCAAACAAAGCAAGAACACATATCACTTTATATTAAGGGGAACCAAAAATAACAATTCTAGCATGTAAACATGTCAAAATCAATAGTGTGCTAGCTAACTTTGATCTGAGTTGTGCCAGGGATAATATGAGTAGCCCTACATGGCTAGAAATTATTTTCATTTTTTTGTCACAACAAACATATCCCCATGACACTGATTTCTTACTTCCTGCAAAATGTAGTTTAAAGGATTGAATCATTTTATTATATCATCATCCTTGATTAAACTTTTCATTTAATTAAAATATTGAAACAATCATAGGAAATGGCTTGGTATTTTTCTTCCAGCTCATTGTTATCATTGTAACAAGCAAGAATGTTGTTGCTCTCAGCCATAAAGAGCTGAAAATCAAAGTCTGGTGTGTCCTCTTTGTTACCGAGAATTTGATCAATCAGATGACTAAGCCCAACAGGTGATGGAACAATATCTCACATGGAAGACATGTTTCAACTACTTGAGATGGAGTAGGATGAAATCAAGAACCTAAAAGCATTGTCCACCAAGGCACAAATCCTTGAAGACATCAAAATAGAAAAAGGATGGGTTGGCTTCTTCAATAAAAAAAATATAAGGACGATTACTAGGTTTGAGATGTTGAATTTCAGCTACAATATATTAGAAAAGTTGGTGATATTTAGTAGTAGTAGGTATGAAGTTCCTTTGTATATATTTTTAATCAAAATTTTATAAGATTCAATGGACTTTTTACACTCCATGTCATTGTAAGTGTCCAATATGGGTTAGTGACGAGGTTCCTCTATTTCAAAAGGGTCATCTTTCTTTGGTAGAGTGATGAGTCTATTAATATATATTTTTTCATTCTCAATTTCATTACAATTATTTCATCTTATTTGCCACCAAGCTTGTATTTTGACGCAGGAGATGAATGCAACCCATATATCAGGCCACTGGCCTAATCTACTAGACTAATTAATCAAGAAAATAAAAAATATGTTTACTATGAAGTTTGATACAATGGCACTCTCCTTAAGCATTTGGAGTATGTTGGCTTCAAGAAAAATAAAATAATCAAAAACTCATGAATTTATGAATGACTTGCTGTCATGCACACCTGAAATTAAATAGTTAGTACCCTTACATTAAATGACTTTGACGAGTTTAACACCCACTAACAAGCAAAATGCAGAAGTGTTAATCAACTATTTAATGTCAATCAATCTGAATGCACATATTGTTTAAAGCTTTGTCCCTATAAACTTATTGATTGTAATTGGACAAAATAAACACATTTAGGGAGTTATATGAATTTTTAAGGAAGCATACATGTTTTACAATTTGATTTATGTTTTCTCAATAATTGTTTGCTTTGGCAAATTTTTATTCTAATGAATCAAAAAGGGCCAAAAACCATAACCTACAAATCCTTGAGAGATTTTTATTCATACTTGATTAAATAGGTCTTGAGCAAAGAACTGCAATAGGAAAACATGAATATAAGTATGATATGCAATTAATGAAGATTTGAAATAAAATGTTGAGAAGAAAATACTTCAAATTCAGAAACATATATAGTTCAAAACTTTATTTTTCAAAATGGGGCACAAATGCAAACTTGCTAATCTGATTTAACATGATTGTTTGCTAAATAAAGCTTCACTAATATTTGCAACTAAGGCTTGTTCCCCATTCTTAGTTATTGGGAACAAATATCTGCATTTGGCTCCACCCAACCTGTGATAGTTGAATTGCTCTGAAGGAACTGAGGATAAATAGTAGATATCAATAATTTGAAAAGTCCTAATCATTATGCCTTAAATTGACAACTGACACTAGCTCACTCAAGCAATGGAGGCCCAATTTTCCCAACACTGGATTCCACTATATTGACACTCATTCCATGGGGCCATAAAATTGGTGTGTCTAAAGAACATGATAATTTGGACACTTTAGTTTGTGAAAATTTACTTTTGATACTGCACTGACAAAATGTACAATTACAGAAAGTAGGAACAAAAACCAATGAAGAGGATAGAGGATGGCTTTAACTGATATTAGAGATGAAATCTAGTTTATAACATTCCAAACTTACATCTTTTAAAGCAGTGTTTTTTTCCCATGACCTAGGTTCTTCATTACTCTTAGTAATTTGCTATTGAAATTAAATGTACTTTTTGAATGTCATTTGCTCTTGGTCATTTGAGGACATTAATATAATTTATTTTTTATTAATTTTTTTCTTCTTCATGAAATATGAAATGAGAAACACTTTCATCAGGGATAAAAAGAGAAGTACTACAAAAGAAACCATTTGGATTATTAAAACAAGGTATAGTTTTGAAGAGGGCCCGAAGCATCATTGCCCATATCATGATTTCACAAGCATTTACAAACATGAATATTATCAACAAAAAGAGAAGAATAGACATCAATTTTTTTGAACAAAAAATGCCACTACAAATTCTGACTGGTAAACATAAATTAAATGCTTTTGTGAAACAAATGAATCTGTTTCAAGCACTCCCATGATTTGCTAGACCTTCACAATATCAAATCCTATTCACCATTCTTCATTGCTTATGAAATTAGTAAAATTTCTTATTTTCTTATAATACTAAAGGTTAGAATTAACTTTGATTCATAAGCCACTTAGTAGGATTTAATAACACCCAATTGGTCTACACAAGGCCATCTATTTGCTAACCAAATTTTTGATGTAAGTATTTTTAACCCATCAAAGAGTCAACATAAATTAGGGATATAATTCAACCCATTCTTGTAAGGACTAACACTTTTTTGGAGTCTAAAGGTATTAAGTTGAAATATTTCAAAATTGGTTCTTAGGAGGAATATGCTGAAGACACTACTAAGAAATGAGAGGAGTTGAGGAAAAAGAATAAGGAAGATGCCTTCACTTCCAAACAGAAACCAAAGTTTGTGTTTGTGAGTAAAGGCAAGAGAAAATATAAAGAGTATAGTGCAAAGGAAAGTGCTCAAATAGAAAAGGAAGAAAACCCAGTCATGAGTGAGGCACCACCTCAACCAACAATGTCACAATTACCTCAACCAATGATTCAACAATCTTCACAGTCAGGAGCTACACAATTAGAGGCTCCTTTGGTTAAAACTTAAACTATAGTTTCATAGGTAACATTTTCCATAGTTCCCCTTATAAATACAATTATACCAATTGATTCTATTCCTCCTCAAGTTGTTCTTTCATCTCCACCTTCACCTTATAGTGCCACACTCTTTCAAGTTCCCTCACAAGGCATACTAGATCAAGTTTTTGATTCATTATCAAATTTGCCCAGTCTTTCAAAGTCATTGGGATCTCCAACTAATTTGTATTTCACTCAATAGGGTATAGATAAATTTATGTCCACATCTCCCTCTAAAATAACAACTCAAGCCCTTGTTGCCTTAGTGTCCAAATTGCCAATAGAAACTAAAGTATCATTCATGCTAACCCAAACCCCACCAATTATAACCACTATCCCATTGGTGTCAGCTCCACTACTAAATACCCCCACCATTTCAATTTTCATTCCACCTACTTCACAAACCATTGGTCCTCCCCAAACATCACAATCTTTGGCTTCTTCTACCCCCAAAGACTCATCTCCTCTTCCTTTGTGGTTGATGACTTAGACTCCTAAGAAGAAGAAGCAAGTTGTTTCACTTGATGATTTTTATTTTGGTCAGCTTGCACCGATAAATCCTAAAGCAACAAAGAAGGCCAAAACTATGTCAAGGGTAATTTTTGAATCTAGACATAAGTATGCCAAGGTTGTAGTTCCTCCCCAAGATAAAAATATTGAAGATGTCCAAGTGTTTGACTATGCAGTTACAAAAATAAACTTGGGGAAACAAACACACAAAGAGGCAACAAAAGATTTACAAGAAGCTATGGCATCTTTGTTGGAAAGATATGATAGGGATAAGAAAATCAAAGATAAACTCAAGATATAAGAACAATTGAACTCTGTTCTACTAAAAATCACACAATATTTCAAGTTAGTTGAACCTATTGAGCATGAAAACACTGAAAAGGCAATTCAGTAGGCTAAGAAAATTGGATCTCAAGGTTAGGTGGGGAATGCTTGGATTGAGAGATTGATGACACAAGGTACTCAATAGTTGTCTTCTACCATTGAATTTTTGAAGAACTTGAGTGAAGTGAAAGTGGAAATTTATCAAACACTTAAAACGCTCACTCAAGATTTAGAATTGACTGAGAAGGATATTGATACATGGACTCAATTATACTAATTCGAGCTGGATTTCTTGGTTGAGTAGAAGGTCATTCTAAAAAAAAGAATATTCATTGAGTATAGGGAAGCAATGAAGAATAAAAGAGAAATTCTTGAGAATCTAATTAAAGATCTTAAATAAGATGAAGACATGTGCAATGATAAAATGTTATATCTTGTAGATAAAATTGGAGAGCTTCTTTGTCAGGTTAGAGATGACTCCCAAGAAATTCTTCCTATGGAGACTGTGATTCAAGAGTTTACATCTTTGCTCTAAATAGAGATTGAAACATTAATGTTCACGTTGGATTCCATTGAAAAATTGGTTGAATTTCAATTCATAATGGATAATCTACAAAGAATCTTGGGTAAGAGTAAATACATGCCAATTAATCTAGCAGACTCCATCACCAGAGTCCATGCCATTTCTAAAAATACATCAGGACCAAACAGTGATGAATTCTAGGCAATATTGAAGAGATAAGAGGAATATCTAAAGAAGAATAAAAAGGAAGAAGTTCCTGTATCCAAGGACACTTAGTTTATTTTTGTAAAATTTTTATGTAATTTTGTTTAGTGTAAATTACACATAGGAGAAGAACACAGTCCGAAGTCAAATTAGACTCTGTCTTAGAATAAGTCAATGTATTTATGTATTTCCTTTTTTTTGCTTATATCTTCTCTCTATAAATATGAGGATGCTCTTTGTAAAATGGATCACCAAAAGATATAAAAGCGGAATTTTACTGAATTTAGAAATAATTTTGAAACTTTGTATTCATATTGTAAATCTTAAATTCCAATCAATATAAGAAAATCAAGTGATCTTTCCATCTTTGTGTTGAGATAAACTTGTGGTGTGTTGGATATGTTCTATGTCTTTTCCGATACATTTTTTTGTGCTTTGATTAGATTGTGGTGTGAAATTTATATAAAATAGAAGGTGCCAAGAAGCTGATTTTGGAGTCTTTGAGCTACATTTTAGTTACTAGGTTTGCGTTCATCATTAAAAGTGGCTTACCATGCAGACTTTGGGTGGTAAGTTATTCTTCTTTGGTGATTTTAATATTTATTAGAAATAAGGTGAAGACTTTAGGTTGCACTTTATTCCATCTATTCATGTTACTTTTTTGGTATCATTCTAGTTACTCTTTCAGCTAACTAATCTGAATATCGGTTATCCTTGTTTCATCAAGTAGTTTTACATTTTCACAATACACTGTAAGAAATGAAAGAAAGTTTGTAAGAAAACATCCATTTTGAAAAAATAGGATAATATGATATGACAACACCCACTTTGATAAAATTAGTGTAAATAATAACTTGTTTTAGTTAGCCATAAGAAGTAAGCCTTCCCTTTCCTTGAGGAGAGATTTTATCTCATCACACTATCGCTGAAATAACCATTTTGATACCATTTTGGTAGTAACAAAATATTCATATAAAAAACTATTTAAATCAAACCGTACCATCGATATTGGTCTGCACAAACACCCACGTGTCATTGATCTTCTATCAAATCATCATGATTGAGACACATGTCACTAGCACATGCAATATTAGAAACCTTTGACATATTGACTTCACATGCACCATTGATCTTTATCTGCATGATCATACATTCACTATTAGATCTTCATCTATCAGATTAGATGATTTCCATTAGATATTTTTAATTCTCATCATTAGATCTCCTTGACTGTTTGACCCTAGACTTCAATGTAGTTAAACTTGACAGTCTCTAGTCCATCATAGTCTACTAAAGCAACTTTGAAGGTTTATATCTTGAACTAGAAAACAATTCAAGACTCCAAATATTTAGAGTACCTTCCTGGCATTGTAGATAACATCTCCATGAAAATATTTGACCAATGTTGAATTTTTAATTACCTACACAAAAATGCATAAACTTTATAGATCACTCATATCTGCATGATGTGCAGTGACGGTCTAGCTTCTCTTAAGCTAGAATATGCTTGTTTCTCTTTCCAATGATCAAATGAAACATAAAAATTTCACCAAGACATTTATGGATGCCTCACAACTTCTTTGTCCTTACAAACCTGCACATGTGCCATATCTCTCTAAGCTATCAAACACAACTTCTTTATCATTCATGCACTAATACTACATGCTCTTTTTGACATCAATGACAACCTAAAACATCAATGGCCATGCTAAACAATCTCCCCCTTTATTATCAATGGAAAAACACCCTCATAATGAATTCTTTCTCATTTGAAATTCTTCATTCTGATCTTTCTCCCCCTTAAGCATTAATGACAAAGGGTCTCTTCCTCAACATGCCAATAGTCATTCCTTAACATCATGTATGTAATCAAATACTATTTAAGATGCTCAAGATACTTACATATTTTTAAGCATATGAATCAATTGTTCCCCCTTTGACATGCACCAATCTAAACTTGGACTTATTTGATCCTTAGACCTAACAAACTACTAACAAAGCTTAGAAATCTCCCCTTAACATCATGCTTCATTTCATTTCATCTATTCTGAAACCATAACATACAAGTTTTTTTAAAAATTGAAACATCTCACACATTCTCCCCCTTAGTCAATGCATACCTTGCATATTATCAAATTGAAGAGAACATACCTTTGTATTGATTTGCATTTTGATCATTACCTAGAGCACACAAACTTGCTTCCACACATGAAAGATGTCTCCTAAGAAGCATAGGTAGAGAAACCCACTTGTCATAGAGAAACTAAAAATCCCAAAAATTATGAGACTTCCATATCTCCATGCTCTTCCTTGAATTGTAGTCCTTCCTCATCTTTAGATTGACTTTGAATGAGTTCTCAACCTTATTCTTTTCTTTTATCTCAGGGTCCTGCTTGATTTCCTTGTCCATTTAGGTAGATAAGTCTTGTTCCTCGATAATTTAACTTGTTCCCTATTCTGTCATGATAAATAGTCCACTTTGATCCTATTTTTCATTTACTTTCTTAAGCCTCCATTCATTATGACTCCTTTTCATGATAGGATTGAAATTTTTTGAAGTAGAATACTGATTAATCTTGCAGAACCTTGCTATGTGACCTCTCTCATGAAATTTAAAACAAATGAGGTTTATTAGATTGTACATACCTTGTGATTGAGATATGATATGAGTCCTTGAATTTTTATGAATTAGTTCATATACCTGATCATTTGGTCTCCCGATGAAGATATTACAAAACTTTGTAAAATGACCAAATCCTTGACACTTGTAGCAAAAGATGTCATTCTTTCCTTGTGAACCTGTTGACTATCTTGAGTGATGATGTTATTCATGCTTTCCATTACCTTTCTCATAATTCCATGAAAATTCATTTATTGAGGGTCTTTTATGATCTTTTAACCTATGACCAAACTGATTGCAAGAGTAACAATGACCATTGAAATTTGTAAACCTCATAGAATTTGGTTGTTTGATCTGATTTGTCTTCATTTTGTCAATACCTTCATTCTTTGAATAATGATTTATCTTCAAATATTTTATCTTGTCTTGAGTTACATGCTTTTGTTCTTATTTATATCCAAGACCAGATCTATCACTAGCATGCTTTTGACTACTCAAAATATTGTCAAGATCATTTGAGCTCTTTTCATACTTCACAAATGAGTTCACCTTAAAAGATGTCTTGTCTAACTCAACTTTTAATGACTCAATTTCAATCACACACCTTAAGCACTCATATTATTTGGATTTTAGGCTTGTAGACATAGTTTCTAATTGACTATTGAGATGCTTGACAATATATTCATGTTCCCTGATGTCATCATTCATTCTTACTTCAAACACACTAAATTTCTCTTCATAGTCCTTGATTTGTGACATCATCTTTTTTTTCTTCTCAATATTCAAATCTTCAAGAGCATTCATTAATTCATCCTTATTATCTAAATCATCAGCTATATCTTTGTTCATAGCATGATTTAGTTTCATCTGTAAAGACTCTATCTCTGATTGATACATGATACACTCTTCATCATTACTCTTTACTTCTTCATTAAGAGTACACACCTGAGTTTAAAGATATTGTGTGATCTCATCATGATCCTTGAATTCATTAATCAACCTTCCTTCAAAAATTCCAATTTGCTCCTCATAGGATTTGATCAAAAAATATTATTTTTTGTTCTTTCTTTGTAGTATATTCATTTCTTCCACAGTATCTAGATATTTATCTTCAAGAGTGACTTTCTCATCTTCTTCCTTTAAGATATCTCTACCAAAGAAATATCTTCTTAAATAATATTCACCTTCATCATCACTAAAATCCATGAACAATGTCTCCTTGTTCTCATTATGAAAAGAATCATCATTGTTAGATGTGTTTACTTCTTCTACAGATGAGTTACTATCTTCTTCATGGTAAAGGCTCTTACTGCCTTTATATGATTCCTTTTTTCTATTTTTCTTATTGAATAACTTTTTGTACTTGCCAAGACCCATCATATTTCTTATGTTTATCCTCATGGGATTCTTTACAAACTTCTTTGTGTTCAAACTTGTCTCTACCTAGACATCTAGCTGCAAAATGACCAAATTTACCACATGAAAAACATTTAAAAGGAAGTTTTCCTTCATACTTACCTGATCCTACATTTAATTTTCTTGTAATCATGGTTTTAAGTTGAGCTTCATTAAGATCAAAATCTTCAAGACTTAACTTGTTCTTCTTGGCTTTGTCTCGTTGATCACCTTGAAGGTTATTTCCTTCTTAGGAGGTTTATCCTCATCAAATCCTATCTCATAGGTAGTAAGGATGCAATGTAGTTCCTCCATCTTCAATTGAGTGAGATCATGACTTTCTTCTAAAATAAAAACTTTTGAATCAAACTTGAGTGTAAGAATCCTTTATACCTTCTGTACTATAATAGCTTCATCAATCACCTCTCCAAGACCTTTGATCATGTTTACTACCTCATCAATCCTTAGAAGATAGGATGCCACATTATCTTCTTCCTTCATTTTGAGCCCTTCAAATTTCCTTTGGTAGGTCTGCAATTTAGCTAGTTTTACCTTTGTGTCTCCTTCATAGACAATCTGTAATTTGTCCCAAATTTTCTTGGCAAACTTGTAATAGATCAATTTGGTAAACTCAACTTCAGATAGACAAAAAATGATAACATTCATAGATTTATAATTACTCACTCAACTTCTTGTTAGCAACACTAGTTGGAGGAGTAATTGGTGTAATATAACCATCTATGATATATTGCCAAGTATCAAACCCTAGGGACATGATGTATGTCCTCATCCTTACACTCTAGAAAGCATAATATGACCCATTTAACAATGGTGCTTGCTTTGTAGATAAACCCTACTTTTGTTGACTTGTCATATTATACCTTATATAACCTTTAAGTGGTTAAACTTATAATGAAGGTCCTGATATGATACCAATTATTGGATGTACAATCACTGAGAGGGGGGGTGAATCAATGATGTAAGATATTTCAAAATTTAATTGTCATCCTTTCAAACTCTTAATCAATGATCACAAACATATAAGATGTTCATAACAATGAATAATAAAGATGATGTAAGATCACACACATAACACAAGATCAATGTAGAAAACCCTCTTAGGGAATAAAACTCAATGTCAAGCCTACAAACACATGGACTACTTGTCTTATAAGATGATAAAAAACATGAGACATTTTAGTGAAACACCCACTTCATAAGGAGAAACCACCCTTAAGTATAAATAAACATCCACTTGTTCTAGATGTTGAGCACCCACACAATACCTATGAAATTAAAAACTCTATAACTCTGATTGCATTTCAATCTGATTAGAGAAAAAATGTATAACACCTCTCTTTCAACTCTTCACACACACTAAAACTTGCTTATATAAGTAATGTATCCAAACAACCCTTTTGGATCACTCTAAGCTTATTTGTTCATCCTCAATCTGCTTTTTACTTTAGTCCATGAATTGATTACACTCCCTCTAATCTCTTTCCTTTGTTTCTATCTTTTGCTCTCTCAACACATTCACATCTAAGTCTAGAAACCATTTCCTTAGCTTTCACCCTTTTTGGAGTCTTCATTAATATAAACTTATAAGTCATATATAATAGTTGCATTAACCCTTCAGAATTCTATCATGCTAACACATAGCTCAATACCATCCTCACAGATCGGCCATAGCATCCATGGGTCACACTTAAGCATCTACACCTTTCAATTAGGCCTTAATAGCCCTTATAGGTCTCATAGAGACTTATTACCCCTTTAAAACTTTATCAAGAAAATTAATAACATAATATCACTTTTAAATACATGGGTCCACTCCATATAACCTCTATTACAATTTAAAGTGATTATTCCCAGTAAAACACTCTTCTGCTAAAGCACAAATTGCTTAAACAATATTTTGTACATAAAAACACCATGAATGAACAAATAGTCATATTATAACTAAAATAAATTCATTTGTATGGATATTCAAACCTCCAAACCAATTTTTATGGATATCCCTTAAAATTCTCTACAACTTTTCCTTTTACACCATTATCAAATTCTGCATATATCAAAAGTTATAGCTCAAACAATATAGATTGGTTTTTCCTTTATTAATTTGAATATTCAAATTCTAACGGTCACTGTGTAAATAGAAAACATCTAAAAATTTTCATCATCTCTTGTCCCCTAGTAATTGAATAAATATGCTCCATTGATCTCCTCATGAGCTTCTTATCTTTAACTCTTTAACACTCCCTGTTGATCTTTGATCCTTAATTTCAAGATCATGCCACTTGGTAGCTCTGTGTGCCTTCTAAGAATTGACTATTTGACTCAAACCACACCATCAATATCCATATACACAAACACCCACATGCCATTGATCTTCTATCAAATCATCATGATTGAGACACATGTCACTAAATCATACAATCTTAGGAACCTTTGACATATTAACTTCATGCACACCATTGTTCTCTATCTATAAGATCATACACTCACCATTGGATCTTTATTTGTCATATTGAATGCTTGCAATTAGATATTTTAAATGCTCACAATTAGATCTCCTTGATTATTTGACCTTAGACTTTAATGCAGTTAAACTTGATGGTCTTTGTTCCATCACAGTCTACTAGAATAACTCTGAATGTTTATATCTTGAACTAGAAAACACTTCAAGACTCTAAATATTTAGAGTACCTTCCTGGCACTATAGACAACATCTCCATGAAAATATTTGACCAATGTTTACTTTTTAATTACCTACATAAACTTGTTGGATCAATCATATCTACATGATGTGTAGTGATGGTCTGGCTTCTCTTAAGCTAGAATATATATGTTTCTCTTGCCAAATATTCAAATGACATAGCATAACTTCACCAAAACATCTATGGATTCATCACAACTTCTTCTTTGTCCTTACAGACCTGCAAATGTGCCACATATCTCCAAGCTATCAAACACAACTTCTATGTCATTCATGTAATATTACCACATTCTCTTTTTGACATTAATGACAACCTAAGACATCAATGACCATGCTCAACAAGGTAAAACAAGGGATGGTGCTTTGAGAAAGAACATAAGAACACATAATATTGATGTTAAAGAAAGTTATAGTATTTTAAATCTTAAAATAACTAAAAGTAAATGACTAAAAAGGAAATAATTGAAAAGTAAATGTATGCATACCTTGACTTACCTTTATTTCTATATGGTTGTTTACTGTGTTATTAGTTTTGATTATGTAAGGTGCAAAGACTACTTTTGACAAACCTAGGAATACAAAAGTAAAGAGCAAAAACAAACAAACACAAGAAATCCAAGATAACTGGTGTTATGTGGATGAGATATACTTGGGAATTTGGCAAGTTATGGTGAGACATGCTATGTTAGACAAAATGACCAAGTCAAAAATAAGAGTAAATCAGGTAATCAAAAATCCAAGGTTACTAAAGACCGAAAAACTCAAACAAGTAAACCTTAAGTAAGAAAGGTAAACTCACCAAGTCAAACCAAGGATACATGTTAAAAAGGATGGTAATCAAACATAAATGTAAAAACAAAAATAAAATGATAAAATAATATTGATGAGTGAGCAGTAACAATCCTTATCTCACTGAACAATGAAAAAAGGTGCATGAAAGGGAAAAATAGACTCAGGTGTCCACAAAAAAATGGTAGTGAAATTATGACAAATAGTAAAAAGAGAGCAAAACAAGTCTAGGAATATAATTCTATGGTGTGAAAAAAGTAATCCTTCGTTTCTCAAGCATGTGTTTTCACTCTAAGGATAGATAAAACTAAAACAAAGTAGTGCTAGCATGTTTTTAAGAGGTGAAGAATAAGGGAATATAAAAGAAGGGAAAATAAATTTAGAATCATAATTTTCCTATCAAGGGGGAAATGAAATGTGTGGAGGGGAGAATGAAGGAAAAACCAAGGTAGAGGAACTCTTTATCAAAGTCAAGATAGTCAAATTAGTTTTGTCAAAACAAGAGGAATTTCAACCTTAAGGACTCTGAAGAACTTCTCTTAGCCACACAAGTATTAGTTTAACAAATGAAGTATAGAGATCATCCCATGAAGTCTATATACATGAAAATTAAAATGGACCTACCTTCCCACAATGTGTTACCTATTCTTCAAGACCTCGTATAGAGCTGTCAACCTACTATGAAGATTGGGTACTTGCATGAGAAAGTAGGTAGCACTATAGACTTTGCTGAATTCTCATATTCCAATCTACTGGCCTACCACATCCCAATGGACCTCAGCTCTATCTGAGGCCAACTGTGGAGTTTGATATTTGATTAGCGATAGGAGATGTGCTTGTAATCACATATTTTGATGTGATATTGACTTTTGAGATTTGTATGTTGCCTTTTGTATATCATTGCCTTTTGTTTCAAATGATTTTGGTTTTAACTTTCTTAATGGATTTATATATTCCTCTTCATACAGATTTAGAAAATCAAACATGGGTGCTAAAGATGACTTTCATTTGAATACTTGGGACTTGGTTTCTAGAAAAGAGAATTTCAAAGAGTATGGGGTCTAAGAGTCTCATAAATCTAGGTGAATAAAAGTGCTATCTTAACTTTGACCTTGTTTTATCCAATGTGGAGTGAAAGGAAAGGAAATCAAGAGGAATGACACATGGAACAAATTTGAATGACTTAAAATTGAAAAAAATGTGATGAAGGGTAAAAAGGGATAAAATGACAGTAAAGTATCATTCCTTATCAAAAGAATAAGGGAAATGGAGGAAAACATGCTAACATAGATTGTTGTGTAAATTTCATCTATCAAAAGAAGCAAAACCTAAAATTGATAACAAAGATAAAAAACTTGTAAATATTGTAAAACACATTCTAGAAAAAGAATGACAGGATGGTAATTTTATGAGGAAGGCTAGGTCCTATCCATGGTCTTACACTGTAACTCATAAAAGAGAAAGCCATGAGGGTGCCAAAAAGCATGTGAAAAATGACTAGGATAAGAAATATGGTATTTTGTGATGAAGGCCAAGTCCTGTCCATGATCTTAAAATGCAACTCACAAAAGAGAAATCCAAGGAATGTAAAAAGTGTGTAAAAAGAGTATAAAAATAAAGAAGACTATGGTACATCATGAGGAAGATCGAGTCCTATCTATGGTTTTACAATGCAACTCATGAGAGAAAGGGGGAAACCAAGAGACCTAAAAGGAAGGACTAAAGTTTGTGAAAATGGAGAACTATTGTAGAGGGAGAGATTCGTGTAACTAACCTACAAAAAATATTATATAGATAGCATATATAAAGCATGAAAAGAAAGGAAGGATCCTATACTAAAATCTATATAAAGGATAAACACGTGAAAGACAAGCTTGAGTCTCAGAAGTTTTCTTGAAGTTGAATTAGTTTGGTAGCATGTAATGGAGAGTAAGAGTGGGCATCACAAGATGCCCCAAAGGGTAATTGGATGTAGAGATGGGCATCGTAAGATGCCCCAAAGTTTGAAATGATATGTGGGTGGGCATCACAAAATGCCCCAAAGGCTAGAGAAATGTGTGGATGGACATTGTAAGATGCCCCACAATCTAAAAAGAGGAAGAAAATATAGAAAAAGATAATAAGCAAAGAAAACCCCATGTAGTGTCTAAATGGATTCATGTTTTCCAAGAAGATTTTGATAGGGGATACGATGCTTGAAGAAATGAAAAAAAATACTAAGAAATAGAAATAGATAACTAGGTTGGTAGATAAGGAAATCAAAAAAAGATATAGAGTCGACTGGGTTGACCTAATACAAAAAATAGGGTTTGGAAACTATATAGAGTCAATTGGGTCAAACTAGTATAGAAAATAGGGGTTAAAAATTATACAAAATTGATAGGGTCGACCTAGTACAGTAAGTATGGGAAAAGTAAAATAGTTTATAAGATACTGTGTTGATAGGAATGACCGTGTATTGAAACAAGAAATTTTTTTATAAGTAATTATGAAAGCTAGAAATGAAGGGAAACACATAATAAATTAGGTCAATAACATTGATCCAATCGAGGCACACAACACAAAACCTTGCACCAATATTGACTAATGCAAGTTTTTATAATACAACATACAATTCAGCAAAGAAGAAGCAATTAACTTGGAAAGTAAAAGCTAACTAAGTGGTCAACCTAAATGTTGTTAGATTATTAGAATATGATTTTAGATATGATAATAAGTTGGTTATAAATAAGGAAATAGAAAGCAATCTAAGGATGGTTTCAAGATGTTTGGGTTGAAATCGATCTGTATTGGTAATGATATTGGTTTAGTATTGGGGCATACCCCCTCACTTCACACACTACAACGATAAAGGTGTTAGGTGCTTAGATAAAATATACCATTAACCATGTATTTATACTTGGCTAAAAAACCAAGTTGGCTTCCCCCTTGGTGATGAAATCTAAGTAGGTAGACCTTGGATAGACAATTCTTAAAATGCTTTTTAAGATTTTGTGATTTGGTAGTGTGTATATAAAAAAGAAAATAGTGTAACTAAATGATATATTAAAAACTAACTAATTAGACTATGTGATCTATTCTAAGCATGTAAGCAATAAGAAATGAACGTGTGAGCTAATTAATAGTATATAAGGGCTAATTCTAATTTTAAAACACAATATAGTGTCGATTCAATCGATAGTGTATGTAGAGAATACAAAATAGAGTTGATAGTATCCCCTCTGTATTGTGAAAGCAAGGGTCTGAAAATTAACTACATCAACATTGTCAACCTAAATTTTTAGATAGAACACAGTGTACAAAACTACGTTGATAGGGTTGACCTAGTTGACTGTATAGGGGAAGTTTTAAAGATTGCAAACTATGAAAAATAGAACTGTAATAAATGCTAGAAATGATAAATAAGGATAAAAAGGAACCTTGGTGGGTTAGAAGATGATAGGAAAATAAGATTATTATTTAAGTACCCTACTTTATACTTGTAAATTCTACCAACTATGTCGACTAGGTCTACCTACCTTTTTAGATCCTATTTGCTAAAAACTTAAAAATGAACAGGGTTGATTGGGTCAACTTAGTAGTCTAAATTAGATTCCTAAAAATGTATAGGGTTGACTGGGTCAACCTAGTAGACTAAATTGAAGTCTGGAAAACCTATACAAATTTAATGAAGGTGTATTGATGCAAATGTGTTGTTAAACCTGCACATAGAAGTTAGAACTGTGTCGACATTATCGATCCAGTATCACAAATATATAAAAATGATAAAATAATAAAAAATGTGAATTAAAACCTGTAAGGGTTAGATTCACATTAGGTTCACCAAAATATATGTAATCATAAATGCATCATGTCTATAAATCAATCCTAACTCAAAGAAGATAGATTATACCATATACTTCTGATTGGGGACACATTTGTTAAGCGGGAACATGACCAATATGGGGATCCACTAGACTTGATTAGGGGATCTCTTATCGTAACACACCATACTAGGGAAGAGGGTTCCAAAGCCTTCAATTAAACACAATCATGTAATAACCCTAAGGGAGTCCTGTGTTTTGATGTCTCACAAAATTGATAACAAGAAAAGTAAATCTAATCTAGTGCTTACTAAAGCTTATGGCACAATATGAGGGTTAGTAAACGATCAAAACATGTACAGGATAATTTTAATTAAGCTTTGTATGAGCAAGACCCTAATGCATGGAATAAGAAAAGTAATATAATTTGAAGCCAATACTTATGCTACTTCTATCTACTAAAGAGAGGAGGAAAGTTAGAGAATACTTACCTGAATGATGAACCCATTGAGACTCAATCTCTCCCTTGGCCAAAGGGGCTTATCAAGAGGTTGTTATGGTTGTAAGGATTACTAATAAAGGCCAAAGCATCCAAGACTTCTCTATAATACTAGATTATCCAAGTAGAAATCCTAAGCTAAGACTCCTCAAGTATAATGGTGGAGAGAAGATTGTAAAGAAGTGCAAGTGAATAATAAATACTGATTGAATTTGAAATAATGATGAAATGATCTTGTATATATGGGCATATTTGACCCCAAACCCTTCACAAAATCTCACCCAACAGGGTCGACCTAGTCAATCTAGCCTAATTTTAGATAGTCATTCACTAGGTCATGAGCTAGGTCAGCCAAGAGCCAAACTAGTTCCTAAGTGAAAATCACCCAAAACTGTAAAGGGTTGACCCAGTCGACCTAGTACAACTGACTATCAAAAGGGATGTAAGCTGAGAAAAAGAGGGATGGAGAGTGGAAAAGATTGAAGGAGGGTACAAAAGAGGAGTAATAGCATAAGGAATGGTTTTTAGGAGTTGGTTGGATTGGTAATAAGTGGAAATAAGGGACAAAAATCTCATGAAGCACCAATGGTCTTCCCACCCATTTCCCAATGCACCCCTTAGGGTGTGCACTCAGAGAGATTGAGACTCAACGAGTTCTACAAGATGTAAAGTGTCAGTATTTAATAAAAGTTGAAAATATTATGTGTATATACATGGGATCTTAAGCTCATTGGGGAATATGGAAGGGATTGTATACTAAATATTCTTGGCATTTTTTGTGGGTTAGTTCTCTTAACTCTATGAATCATCCTTAAGACCTCAAGTGGTACTAAACCTTGCTTAAACCCCTAAAAAGGACTTGATGGAGAATAGTGACCTTGTAAGCACTCAAAATGGATTGGGATGAGCTCAAAATCACTTGTATAACTTTATTAACTCTCTTAGGCACCTAAAAAAGTTAGGTACTAGCATATGTGAGTTGGATTTGTACAGAACTAGCCTAAAAGCTTTTTTTAAAGCTAGTTTTCAAGGTTTTGAGCTAGATGAACTCTCCTAAATAGTTTCAAAGGTTACCTGAGCCAATAAAAATACATTTTAACCCTCTTAAAATAATTTAATAAGGTTTCATAGTGTTTATATAAGATACAAGTGGACAAACATGGTTGAGTGAAGAAAAGTGACCTATATGGCTTCAAGAAGATCAAATGTAGGTCTACTTCAAGGTCTAGGGAGCTATAAGTGTATCAAAATACCTTGAAAAAAATCTAAACATCATCCAAATAGAGCCTCAAGCCATGAAGTAGAGATAGAGCTTAGACTCAACCCTCAAGGCTACTTAGAACCTCCATGGCAAAGAGTCTCTCTCTCTACTCCACTAACTAACTAAAACATAAACCAGATACAAGATGGATTTCATTGAATGGTCAAACATCATGACTTGAAATGGCATCTTCATTGAGGTAATAAGGTATGATATAGGTCTCATATGACACAAAACTAGACCTTCTTTTAGAATTTATACCTTGATCACAAAGTGAAAATGAGTCATGAAGTTCAACACTAATCTCACAATGAAGAATAAGCTTTGCAAGAGGTGAAAGTTGATGTAGAACATCCTCAACATGCCAAGTGTCAATTGGAGGACTTATAACTACCTTCAAGAGGTATATGTGTATCTTTGGGAAGGGGTTAGATTCAATAAACGTAGGTCTACCAAAGTAACTTCCTATGCCACTCCTCATAAGGAATCACATCAACATTTGGTCAAGAAGTTCAAGGAACAAGATGACAACACACCTTTTGTAGACTTGGTGTCAATTCCCTTCTTCTTTGTAACTAATTTGATGATGAAAGTGCTATAATGAAATCCATCTATGCCCACCTTCTCTCTCTCTCTCTCTCTCTCTCTCTCTCTCTCTCTCTCTCTCTCTCTCTTTATTCTTACTATAAAGAAATCTTTGAATGGCATTTTGAAGCAGTGTCTGCTAGTTACGGTGAAAACCTACCAAAATCGTACTTGAAAACCTCTTGAAGAAATAAAGAAGACTGATTTCCATGCTTATATGTTGTGTTATATATGAATTTTGCAATTATGTTGATATTTTCTAATGAGTGCTTACTTTCCTAGATTGTTGTCCATGTTTGCTCACCATTTTTAGAAAAGACTACTATTATAGGTTATTGTTAATGTTCTCCTTTGTATATACAATGATATAGAAGTGGAATTTCATTATTTGTACCTTCAAAAAGTTAGGTGTTACCCTCCTAAGTACTACAATGCACTCTTGAACCTCTCAATGAAATATTTATGTGATAGTCATGTCAAAGTTGTAGGTTATGTGAAAGAGATGGCTTCCTCGCCTCAAATATTGTATAATAAATCAAGTAGAGGATTAATGTTATTGGTGAATCACCTCCTTTATGATTTATAAAAACACTCTTTTCACTTTTCTCAGTAATTGAATAGTTTAGTAATAGTTTGGGTGAGGAATCAAGGGAGTTATCCCAAATCTAGAGGTTCAATCCACTTAGTAGGTCACCCACAACCTAGGATTGTCCCCATTGTATATCTTAAGTGAGAGGATTTAAAACACCCTCTCAAGGGTGCTAATTTAAGCTATAATAATTCTCAAGTTATCAATGATTATAATAAAATACTTGCTAGGTTGACACCTTATATTCCTAGTTATTGGCACGTAACACCAACTCAAGGTATTGCATTTATTCAATCAACACAGAGGGTGGAAGAGGTGCTATAGTTTTCTTATTTGATTTGTACATCATATTTGATTCCTTATTAATGTATGTTCCTTCTACATGTTATGCCAGGTTTTCCACTTGCGCACTAGACTCATTAGGTACTTCCTCTCTAATCAAAATTGGTTGTCCTTCCATGCCCTCAAAATCTTCCTCTTCATAGATCACATGTATAGGCTCACTTATCTAGGATTTCTTATTTGGCCCCATTACCCTCTAAGGATATTGAAGGTTGAGGCATGGTCATCTAATCTTCCTAAAAAAATATGTGTTTACTCTTTCAAACTCTAACTTTCTTGCTTCAACATCTTCTAATGGCAGATACCAACACCTGCAACCTATAACTCTTTCAACCACATTCTTATAATCATAACTTCACCAGTCTCTCTATTCATGATAATATTATTACTTCACAACTATGAATTTATTGCTAAAATTTGATGAATACTCCTTTTGATAGCTTAAAAATGCTTCGATTGGATCTGTAAATTCAAGAATGTATGATATTAAAGTGTTAAAATGAATACTTTTTAAACTTTTATAGCTTTGAGGCTATCCCATTTTTAATTCTCCATGAATTCATCCATCATTTTACTCATGAATTCCTCTAATGGTATTTCCATGATATCTATTATTAGAGTATATTATTCTCATGTTTACTAGGTTATAGATAGTTTTTTGTCTTTCCTAGTTTTGTCCTTTGTCTGGAGTTATCCCACATTGGTTAGTTAGGCTTGTTTCTTATTTTTCCTTGCCTACTTATGCAAGGTCTCTCTATTATACTTACATGTCTTATTTTGAATATCACATGATTTGATTTATCTTTGGATTTCATTCTTGCAACCTCATGTGATACTTTTGTTGTGAATGCTTCAGATTCATGTATTCTTGGAATTGTCTTATTTTTCATTCCTTATATGGTACTAGAGCCTTGAAGGGTTACCACCATCTGTTTAATGATTTTTTTTTTAGATTATTCTATCTATTATTGCACCATTTTAGAGATTTGGCATCTTTCTTAGAGCAACTTCCATACAAGTGTATTTGCATAGGTGACATTCTCATTTATTTGGCATTTCTGCATAAATGCATTGAATTCCTTTTATGGCCTTTGCTTGGCATTAAAATTTTGTACTGGTGCATTGAAACATTGACATACTACATTAAAGTGTTGGAGTCTTTATTTCAGGTTTGCATTATTTTTTCCTAAATTTGGCATCCCATCTAGCAAAGCATCTTTGCTTACAGATCTGTGTTGTCTTTTTCTAGGAGGTGCATTGTAGTTGGGAGGTTCTAAACTTGTATCAATCCTTATATGTTGTCCTTGGCATCATTTTATCTTTGTGGATTACATTATTGATTCTTGGTACAATGTTATATTTTTAGTTGGTTTGCCAAAATAATCTGCTGAACATCACCCGAACATCACCCTCTCTACCTCCAATCTACATTCCATTTTAAAATAGTGTATTCTTTTCATCTTTAGAGAAGATCAGACAAAGATCCTCTTGATCTGAAAGTTAGTGTGGAAGTGTGTTGGAATAGTGCATTGGATTTTTTTTGTTTGCTATAGATCTTCCAGATGCCATCTTACCTTCATCAAATCTTGCATTATCCTTTTCTTAGTTTGTGACCTTTTTGGAGTACTACGTAGAGTGTACAATGTCTTTTGTTTGTGTGAAGGTGCATTGGAGGTGCTTGGAAGTGCATGGAGAAGTTTTTAATCAACTTTGACAACATTGAGATCCCTTCCTAGACTTGTTTCAACACTTAAAATTTTAATCCATCCTCTTATCTTCTTAACACAACGGTGTTATTCATGATTTATTTTTTACTAGTTATATTTTTGCCTTAAGAGAAGTTAATTTTACTTGCATGTGTATAGGGGTCAGTAGCAGATTATTTATTCCCTTCTATTGGCTTGAGGACATCCATGAAGAAATTACAATTCCAATATGTGGTTGTAAGGCTAGGTTCATTACCCATTCAGTCACAAAAATTAGCTTGTATGTAATTATTATTAATTTTGACCCATTACAGGAATTTATTAAGCCTATAACTTTTGAACCGTAAATAAAAATTGAGTTTAATTTTTTAAAAAAGTGTATGGTTTTCAATTATATATCCATTAGTGTCATATATTTGTAAAAATTCACTACTTTTATAAAGTGCCAAATTTGGGGGGCTCAATACAAATCTTCTGGGGGGTTGTCTTGGTACTAATTTTTGTACCCTTTTTGCATTCTTTTTGGTCAATTGATAACATGGATTATTATTATGGTTTAGATCAATGTGAGCCTTTGAATACACATAATTACCATACATGGAGATATATAATGGAAACAATCATTATACACAAAGGATTATGGTCCCTACTGAATGAAGTTCAACCACCGTTCACTAGAGAATATGAAAATTTTCAGCACCAATCTAAATTTTAAGAGTGTATGGGTTTGATTATGGGTTATGTGAATAAAAATATTTTATTTCATTTGGATGGATGTGATTCTCCATTTGAAATATGTGCTAAACTAAAGGGTTTATCTAGGAAATCAGATTACATAAGAGCCATGCAGATTGAAGTCAGGATTACTTCTCTCAATTCTGAAGTTTTTCTCTGTATTATAGACTATGCCACTAAGTTTAAAAACTTATTAACAAAATTTAAGGGGAGTGGATAATATAAGAAATATGAAGAGTGTGTGTACCTCATTCTATCTAAGTTGAAAGGTCCATTCCAAATCTTTACTTCTACCTTTTTCTTTAGCATAGATGCCTTAGGTGTCACATTTAAAATGCATGATTTTGAGTTATTTTGTGAAAGAATTACTAAGGAGGAATCCAAATTATCTCACCTTGAGTATTTTACCTCTCAAAAAGAATAGTAACATCTAATCCTAAGAGCAAGGGGAAATCAAAGATTAAATCCAAGAACACTCCTCCATCTCAAAGTACCCCTAAACCCAATAACTCTAAACCCAAGTCATCTTCCAAATCCAAGAATAAGTCTAGACTTTCATGCTATTTTTATGGGGGGACTAACCATGAAGAATTTAGGTGTTTTAAGAGATTGCAAGCCTTGGATGATGCAGTTAGAAAACACAAGATTTATATCTCCACTCCACCCAATGAACATGACAAAGAACTTAATGTTGTTGGGAGATCTTAGTCACCTATTTCAAATAGTTGGGTCATAGATTCTGGTGATTCTTACCACATGAATTCTTCTAAGGAGTCTTTTGTATCTCTTGGTTTGAGTTCAACTTCTAACAGTGATTAAATATTCTTCTTTTATTTCTATCAAAGGAAAGGGTGATATATAGCTTAAGGGTGGTCACATCAATGATTCACTATATGTCCCTAACATCACTATAAATTTGCTTTCTATTTATCAAATTTGTCATTCTAGTTAGGGTAAGATAGTGACTTTCACACCTCAGAGGGTTAAACTCAAAGTATTGATGAAGTATCACGCACTCATTGCACAGGGTGTTGTTGATCATAATTCTCACCTCTATTACTTTGAGGGTTTCTATGATACTCCTCTAGCGACATGCTTGGTCTCTCATGCAGATTCTGAGAGTAAGATTTGGAATGAGAGATTCAAAAATATAAACCCATACTTGAAGGAGTTGAGCACTCATATTATGGTTGATGGTCTTCCTACAGTTTCATGTCTTGATGGAGTTTGCCTTGGTTATGCATTAGGGAAATAACATAAAGATCCATTTCCTAAGGGTATGTCCAAGAGAGCTTCTTCACCACTTGAGCCTGTACACAGTGATTTGATGGTCTTTCCTATTCCTTCTTTCAATGTAATTAAGTATGCACTTACTTTTATTGATAATTTCTTGAGGCGTACTTGGGTTTATTTTCTCAAGTACAAGAGTGATGTTTTTTCACACTTCAAAGTCTTTAAGGCTTTGGTCGAGAAACAATATTTTAGTTGTATCAGGAAGATTTATATTAATAATGGAGGGGAGTACTTTAGTAGAGATATCTCTAATTTTTTAGTAGCTCATGGTATTGTTCACCAACATCCTATTCCACATACTCCATAATAGAATGGCTTAAAAAAATGGAAGAACCAAACTTTGAAGGAGATGACTAACTACATGATGCATTCACAGGATTTACCTCCCATATATTGGGTAAAAGTAATTAATTATGTGAATTACATTCATAATTTCACTACACATAGAACACTTGAGTATTTGACTCCAAAGGAGGCTTAGTCTGGAACCAAGCTTGATGTCTCATTTTTCAGTGTCTTTGGGATCCATGCGTGGGCATTTGCACCAAATAAGAAAAAGAAAACATTAGATAATAAGAGTAAACCCTTGATCTTTATAGTGTATTGTGAGGACATGAGAGATTATCACCTTTTGGATCTTGATAATCATGATGTTCTTTTTTGAACACATGCACATTTTGATGAGCGTTTCACTTCTCATGACTCTTCATATTCTTCTATGCCTTCTTCTTCCTTTTTTGATTCTTCACCTCCTCTTGAGGATAGATTATTTCAGAAGTGAGTTTAAGGAGGTCCCTGAAGAGGTTATGGATGATGGGGATCCTATTCTCACTGATGTTGTCACTATGCCATTGTGGGCTCGTACTGTAGTTTTTGAGGCAACACCTTTTATACAGGTCTTATACCCACTAGACATAATCATGCACATTTTATAGGTACTATACTTTTATGTTCGGCATTCTATAGGGATCCATATTATTTTTCACAAGATCATGTAATAAAGGAGTGGGTTGATGTGATGACAAATGAGTATTCTTCTTTGATGAAGAATCATACTTGGGATTTAGTATCTCTTCTTAAGAGAAGAAAGTTGGCTAGGTACAAGTGGATATACCAAACTAAGTATGTAGTTGATGGGTCCATTTATAAGTATAAGACACGTATTGTTACAAAAGGTTTCTCATAAGTCTAAGGTATTTATTGCTCTCAAACTTTTACACCCATTGTGAAGATGGATTATGTTCACCTTATACTTTATCTTATTGCATCATAGGGATGGTTAGTGTACTAGATGGATATTAAAAATGCCTTCTTACATAGAGATTTGTAGGAGAAAATATATATAGAACATCCTATTGGGTTTGTTCATGATTTTTCTCTATTTTGTCAACTTATGAGGTCTCTTTATAGTCTCAAACAGGCCCCTCAAGATTGGTATGAGAAGATGGATTCTTTTCTTCTCTTTATTGGATTTGTTCACTTCCATTTTGATCCCATAATATATATCCAACATGCTTGAGATGACATTTTTATACTGGTCTTGTATGTTAACAATATTCTTCTCACAAGTAGCTCCTCTTCTCAGATTTAAGATATTTAACATACATTTTTGGTGCAGTTTGATATGACAGATCTTAGTCTTTTGTACTTCTTCCTTAGTTTGTAGATTTCTCACTCGATCATTGGATTCATTTAAGTTATCATAAGTACATCCTTGATCTTTTTCATCATTTTGGCATGGTTGATTGTATGCCAAGTCCCTCTCTTTTTTAGTTTAGAGTCACTCTCACTTTTACCTACACTACTCTTTGTTATCCTACATTGTACAAGCAGATGGTTAGGAATCTTATGTATTTGACCCTAATCATTCTAAAATTTCATTTGTAGTTGGGCTTATATCTAGGTTTGTACATGCTCTTCATGATAGTCATTGATAGGATGCCAAGAGGATTTTATGATATCTATGAGGCACTACCCATTTTGGATTACACTACACCAGGGGTTCTACTCAGTTGGTTAGGTACACTGATTCAGATTGGATAGGTTCTCTTGATGATAGGCATTCAACTTATATCTATATTTTTTGTCTTGGTTCTTCTTCAGTTGCTTAGGCATGCAAGAAACAACAAGTTATTGCACTTTCATCTACGGAGGCTGAGTACAGGGTAATAGTTATAACAAGTCAATAGGTTCTTTAGTTTCATCAATTATTAACAAAGTTTGGCTTCACATAAGATTTACCCACTATACTTTGGTGTGACAACTAAATTGAAATTCTCATATCCTGTAACCCAATTGAGAAAAAATAGGCCAAACACATTGAGATACACATGAACTTCATTATACAACACATTTAGGATGGTTTTCTTTGCTTAGAGTACATTCTAACTCAACATCAGGTTGCTGACATCTTCATGAATCCTTTTGCATAACCTCATTTCTTTGATTTGTGTGGCATGCTTGGGGTTTTAGAAGTTATCCTTGGGGGGTGTTCATAAGGACATATTCCTTATTCATTTCATAGAAATATTGTACATGATTATCTCATCAGGCCTTCTTGTTGGGACTCATACTATAGATATGCCACTTTATCCTTTTTGGATATTGTTAGCCCCTAGCTTCACTTAAGGGAGGGTGTTAGACTATATTATTCTCATGTTTACTAAATTATAGATATTTTTTTGTCTTTTCCTAGTTTTCTCCTTTGTGTGGATTTATCCCACATTGGTTAGTTAGGCTTGTTTCTTATTTTTCCTTGCCTCATTATGCAAGATAATGTCTTATTCTGAATATCATATGATTTGATTTATCTTTGCATTTCATTCTTGTAGCTCTTGTGATGCTTTTGTTATGAATGCTTTAGATTTGTGGGTTCTTAGAATGGTCTTATTTCTGATTATTTATATCTATTTGGCACACTTTACATTACACTTATTACTTTATCACATTTAACACACCTGTCCCATCCCATAATTTTCTTGGAGTGTATGAAAAATATAAAAATAATTTAAAAGTTTCTATTTCTAAGGCAAGAACCTACTTTTTCCATCTTGATCCCTTCATAGTGGCTATGTACTAAATCTTGCATATCTTCTTGTCTTTATGTTCTTTCAATTTTACACCCCTTTTTTGCATGTATTTCCTTCCACCATTTCCTTTGCGCTCTCTAAATTTACTTCATTCATACTTATCCCACACTAAAAGATGTCCATGGTCCTCCATGACATAACAAATATAATACAAAATAACCAAGTGTTGATCTAAACCTAGGCAAAAGGTATGTAAACAAGGCCAAACTTTATTAAAAAACAAACCAAAATCCTAAACTAATATAGTGGCATAGGCCTTATTAACAAAAGGGAAGTATCACTCAGATTGGTAGGGTTGAAGCCAACTACCATTGAAATAGCCTAGAAGGAACTAGCCATCTAACCTTTTCAACTTGCATATGTTTGTGGGAAAAATGTTATGAATGATGAATGGACCATCCTAATGAACATAAAGTTTTCCTGAATGACATGTAAATTTGGAGTCATAGACCAACACATGCATACCAGGAGAAAAAGTCTTATCTTAAGATGTCTATCATGTAAGGCTTTATATGTTTGTTTCTCCACTCCTTGAATCTAATGAATGAGAATATGTATTTCATCCAATTTCAGTAAAGCATCCACATGCATTTTAAAATATTTCTCATTATGTAATTGACCAATGCATGCAATATGTAAATAAGGTACAAGGAACTCAATTGGGAGAATTGATTCAACACCAAAGACAAGTTTAAAAGGAGTACTCTTGTTCAACCATTTATATGTGGTATGATATGCCCATAATACCACAAAAATTGGATCATCTTAGTCAGTATGACCAATATTGCAAATCTTCATTAATATATGACCCAAGATTTTATTGAAAGTTTTAGTTATACCATTGGCTTGAGGGTGATATGGGGTAGTCATTTGGTTCCCAATCATGAACTCAAATAAAAGGATGTGTATTATCTCATTAAGGAAATGAGTTCCATGGTCACTAGTCAAACTTAAAGGACTATTATCCCAAAGAAACCTAGTGGCAGTTGTAGTAGTAAAATATTTGATGGGTATTGCTTTGGCCTAATGGGTAAGGTAGTAAGTGGTAGTAATGATATAGTGCATACTAGTATGCCTTTTTATATGAGTAATGGTCCCAATATAACCAAAAAAATATTTCTCAAAGGGTTCATCAGAAAGTATCAGATGAAGGGGCATAACATCCCTCCAATTCGGTTTACCCATGTACTAACATATATCATATTAGTGTGCATAAGCTTTGAAATCCTTAAATAAAGTGGGTCACTAAAACTTTGCTAAGAGAACCTTCTAGATTGTAACATCAACAACATAATGTCCTCCAATGACACTTTTATGAACCTCTTGAAGAAATTTATCACACTCATTTTGTAGCACACATATTCATAATACTTCATCCCATCCAAGTTTATAGAGGCCACCTCCAATTAACTAAAAAGGAGCAGTGTGGAAAACTAATTGCTTTTTATTTGGAGTGATGAGGTGGGCTAGTGTTGAACCTATGTTAAGAAAATATATGATATCTTATAATTCCTTAGGTACGTGCATGATATAAAAAAGCTATATATCAGGTAATTCATCCTCTACGGTGTGAGCCTATTCACCATATTTAACCTATGATAAGTGATCTAGTCCACAATTACTCTTACCCAGTTTCACCATCATAAAAAATTGAGACATCAGCTTATTCATGAAGTACTTAAGTTCTTCATGATCCATAAATAAAGTAAATGGGGTGTCCAACAAATATTGGTGAAACTTATAGAGCATGTATACCATAGACAAGGCTTCAAATTTTATAGTTGAATAATTCTATTCAATTAGAGTGAGCTTCCAACTGACAAAGTATATGGGATGATCAAGACTTCCCTCAACAGTTGTGAAAGGATGGTGTCCACCGCCATACCTAAAGCATCAACATGTACATGAAAGGACTTTATCTAGTTTAGAAACTGGAGAATGGGTGTAGTGATTAGTTTATCCTTGAGTGCTATGAATACCTTCTGATGAGAATTTATCCATAAGAATTGACCATTCTATTTAAGGATTTCCTCCAAAGATGCTATGATCTTAACATATCTCCAAAATGAATTTTTGATAGTAACTCATGTGTCCTAAGAAGGTAAGGACCTTGTGTTGGGTAGTTGGTGCTGGAAGATGAATAATGACTGCAATCTTAGTCAAATTTACCAGTAGTCCATCATGATAATTAATGTGACCTAAAAAATTCTAGGAGTAATGAAGACACACTTCTTTAGATTCAAATAAATTTGAAGGTGATGACAGTACTCAAGCATGAGGCAAATATTAACACAATTATCACACACTAACCATATACAATCTAGTCATCCAAGTATAATTGAAGGAAATTGGAAATAAAATCCTTAAAAGATTCTATTTTAATATGTGAAAACATTGCCAAAGCATTCTTCAAATTTAAAGGCATCACATTATAGGTGAATGAATCCCATTCAATTGTAAAGGTGGTATTCTATTTTTCTTCTTCTACAATCTCGACCTAATGATAGCTAAAAAAACCATCGATGAAGGTGTAAATATTGCACCCAATAAATCCTAAAATTTCATCTATGAAAGGCATTAGAGAAGGGTTAGTTACACAAGCAAAATTGAGTACCCTATAGTCTACACAAATGTTATAATTACATAATCATAATTTAAATCCTAAAAGCCAAATGTTCCTAATCAAGACTCAAAAAAGACTAAATATTATAGATTGTTTACAGACTCATAATTTAAACATAATATTAGCTTGATTCCAAACATGGATTAGTTGATAAAAATTGATAAAGACGACTAATGGTTTGGTCATGACATTGGCATGGAAGCTTATGGATTTCATAATTAGTTTGTAAATAGGACTGTGACTAATTTAAATAGAGGAAATATGGAGAATTAAAATAAATTAAAAATTCCTTAGAAGCCTCTAGAATTAAAGGATTCTAGAGAGGAGGGTTAAGATAGAGAGTATTCTAAAATTGAAGGATTATAGAATCCATTAGGAGCGGTTAATGATGATTAGAGGGAGGTTATGTTAGTGATTAGACAAGGGTTGTGATGGCTAATTAGGGGGTAGGCTTGTAGGAAAGCCTAGGAGTAGGTAGGTAGTTGGGTTGTGAATTAAAATTCAAAATATAATAGATAAGTGGGGTTATGTGATAGTCAAGATAGATTAAAATAATTAATGAAGACATTGAAGGGGTAAGGTTGATGTATGATAAAATGAATGAAGGGGATGTTTGGAAAATTATTAGGAGTTAGTAAGGAGGAATTAGATGAAGTTGGGCAAGATTAGTGATTATTAGATGAATTTAGTGATGTTAGTGTTGACTAATAATAATATTAGTGATGATAAATGAATAAATCAAATTTAGATGCATACATTCCCCCCTATTTGAAAGGGCATTATGAATGAATGAAGTGGAAGGAGTAATGGTATTTGAAAGAAGAAAGACACTCATGGATGAATGTTAGTAAATGATGTTAGTGGACAAATAATGCCCCCTTGAGGGGACATGTGGGGAGGAAAGAGGTAGATGGCTACTCGAAAATAAGAAACAAGGGATAGGATGGATGAATTGATAATGGGATGGGATGTGAGATGGAGAACAGACTATGAAGAAGATGAAATTGATATGAGTAGTGAGCTATAAATTGATGATACCCATGGTAAAGACATATGTATAGGGAACAAAAAATATATTATCACCATTATTGACACATCCTAAGGGGAGTCAACTATAACATCATGATGATAAGGCAAAAGGTCATAAGCTTTTGACATATCCCAAGAAAAGACAAATGGTAGGGAGAGTTAGAGACCAAGATGATAAAGGCCACAAGCTTTTAGCATATCCCAAGTAAGGATGCATGTTGGGAGAGCATCGGGCCAAAATAAGATAATGATTTGATAAGATTAATGATGAGTGTAGCTCAGAGCTAAAGTTAAGTGATATGATGAAGGAGATAAGAGAGAATAAATGATA
The DNA here is from genome assembly GCA_037957365.1 of Torreya grandis. Lineage (NCBI taxonomy): Eukaryota > Viridiplantae > Streptophyta > Pinopsida > Cupressales > Taxaceae > Torreya > Torreya grandis. Next base: position 3,233,641 of record JARHVA010000854.1, on the reverse strand, counting down.
TGAAAGGATGAAGGGGAAGAATTTGACTATAATGAAATCAAATAAATGAGCCATATGGTTAATAGTGACAATGCCCTTAGCAAGGACACATGCAAAGGAGTGAGAGATGGTAATAAACTATAGTCTTAGTCATGCCCCAATTGAAAGAAGAAACCATAAATTTTAATTGATGAATTGACCAATTAGTGACAATGGATGACTGATGAAAGAAATGATAGATCTTGTGATTTTTTGGGCATGATTGATAGGTACAGGTGATTGACAAAAAGATTAGGGAGATGATTGTAGGGATGGTGAATGATAAATAGACTGATTGATATCATAGCTTAAAGATTTAATTGATAAAATATGTGAGGATGATGAAGGACAAGATAGGTATAAAAATGAATTAGGAAAAGAGGAAAGAGTGGTTGAGCTAACCTTAGACACTTTATGTGACTAAGCACTACCTACATAGTCTAAAAATACCTCAGGGAAATGTAGTTTAAACTAGGTGATAGATGACAAAATATACTAGAGGAGGAGGATGACAATGATTGTTAGACATGTTAGTTTTTTGATAGAAGATGCAACTAAGATGTTAGACATAAAGATAGAGGACTAGTAGAAATGATGGGAGATGAGATATTAGATATTGATGACTAGAGAGGTGATATATGATTAACTAAAGGATATAGATAGGATGATAAATGGTTTGGAGGATTGATTGGATATTAGACAAATTAACTAGGATGATCAGCTTGATGATGGGATGAAAATGATTAGACACATGTGAGAGGATAGGAGAAATGATGAGTGCAATCCATTATCAAGCCATCATTGCGGTAACATGTCTCTTCATAGTCTAAGCAATCTAATGTGAATATAACACTAGGAAGTATGCCCTATGATATAAGTATGACCAAGAGGGATTTTTCCTAAAGTGTCTAAGGATAAAATGGGAAGATGAAATGATGAACTCTGCATAGGGCACCCAAAAGCATTATTATGGCATTTTTGGCTCCATCATAGCATCCTCATCCATTTCACCCTTGATGTAATACTAATTGAAAGACTTACAAAAGAAGAGAAATATATACAATATAACAAACATATGTAGATATATACATCATAATAAACATGAAAACAAGTCAAAAAACACAAAGCATGTAAGTAACACACACAAGTATCTACATAGAGATGCATTGTGATTAGTGTCTTAACTATTGTCTTAATGAAAGTTGACGTGATGATTAATTAGGTGATAAATTAGAATAATTTGGTTGTTATGATGTGAATTTGGATTAAGGTTATAGACTCAAACAAGAGTATGTAGTTGGATTAGACTAGTGACTTGGATTAGGATAATGTTAAGGATAAGGACTTGGATGCCAAGATTAAGACATATGATAAGGCAAGATGAAAAAATGATTAAGACCACTAGGATATAAGATAAGGAAAGATGATAAGATGGATAAGACATTAGATAGGATGATTGGGATATTTAAGACATAGGATAAGATGACTGAGACATTTTGGGATTTTGTGGATTTTATAATTTTTAGGGGTTTTAGAATATTTCAAATTTTAGGGCTTTTTGGAATATATATGTACACTATACAAAGGGGTTACTAGTAAAGAGAATACTAATATAATCAAATAGGATAAGGATGGATGAAATGTTGGATGGGATGACAAAAGGATGAGCGTGAGACTAAAAAGGGGATGTATAAAGGGGTTACTAGCAAAGAGAATACTAAGCCAATAAACTAGGATAAGGATGGATGAAATGTTGGATGGGATGACAAAGGGATGAGGGTGAGACTAAAAAGGGGATGAGGAGAAAGGAAGAATGGAATAGGGATTACCAATTACCACATTGTGAAGGAACCAAATGTCTATTTCCCTAAGGGTCAAATGAAGGATATGCCAAGATGATTTTAGAATAGTTCTCAAGACATCTTTCACTCCCTTAAAAAGTTCAAGAGTGGAGGAAATTATGGACACAATATGATGCATGATTTGATGGCATATGATGGGTAAAAAGAATGGATAGAGGGATAATAAAGATAAGTATGACATGGATGAAATGGATTTTTCCCCAAGTGTTATGGTATAATGCAGATGATATATTATTTTACCATGATGACAAAAACTAGTTTTCACCATGGTACTTACCCAAGGTCCCAGAAGACTAGTTTTCACCATTGGATAAATGATTTTTTAAATTTTTATTAGCATCTCTTTTTATTAGATATGGGTACAAAATGCAAGATGTAGACACATTTCATGATCTTTAGCCAAAACCTATTATGGAGATATGCAATACTAGGATCATGCTGTCAATGTTGTATGTACTAATGTCCTTGTGACCTTCATTGACTCTTGATTGAGACCCCTCCAAATATCTAGACCAAGTGTCTTCATCACCCCTATAAGAAATAACATTGCTCAAGTTTGTGAGGTGTGGAATGGATGGATTTAGGGTTTGGATTTGATGGTGGCATATAGGACTTGAATGGATGATAGGATCATGATATGGAGGTGTGGTGGGTCATTAGGATGTGGGAGTAGTAATCACACACATGTTGGACATGTTAGATGTTCTATATTTTATTGGTTTCATATGAAAAAAGACTTTAAAATATCGAAGACACTGTGACTTTATGGTTTATTTTTGATCTAATTATTTAAAGGATTATTGACCATGTTGATACTACTTTTGACATTATTTTGATTTTCATACTTAATTATATTTTGACTATCCCCTGGTGCTTGACATTAGGAGTTACTAGAGGAGATTGATCTTTGACTTGTAAGATGATGATTATTTTGACTTTGATGGTCCCTTAGTGCCTTATAAAAGGAAGATTTTGATTTTTCACTTGGTTGAGTATTTGACTTATCTAGATTTAAAATTGTTGGATCAAAGGTGATTTGATCATCATGAATGACTTTTTGAATATGATCTTGGAAAATTATATTTTTGACACATGTAATGTTAATTAGGGAAGATTCCAATGATGTATGTTCATATTCATCCCTATGGATGGAGGTGATTAAATGATCATTGATAGGAAGAAAAGGATCTATGATGGATGAAGGTGGGGAAGATGGTATGCTGAGATTAATGAGTGGTGGTGGGGTGACATGGTCCCCAAAGGGGTTCCTAGGAGACCCTCTTTAGACATCTAATAAAATATACTCAAGATCAACAAAAGGATTACTAAGACTATTTGTTGGACATGCATCGAATGAGGGATTAGATCCACTATGACTATATTTGGTAGATAAAGCTTGTAAGAACTATGTTATGACTTCATCATCCCAATTGGGATCAAAAGATATGCTTTGTGATTGATTGATATCTAGTTTAGAGGTACTCTTAAATAAGTAAATGTTATCATGAGTTGAAATATCTATGAGGGATGATGTTTTTTATGAGGAATTTGATTTAGATACTAATGTTGAACATGATCTTGATGCAGATAACATTGGTGTCAATTCAAATATTAACTTTGATGTATCAAATGTAATGCTTCTAGTAGAGGATTCTTTATCAGTAAGTGACCTCTAAAAATGAGGTCTTTGATGTGATGATGGGGAGATAATGGATTTGATAAAGATAGGCCCATAGAAGAAGGAATCATGAGATAATAGAGGACTAGGTTTATGAGAAATAGACTCATCATCAATGAAGGATTTGTCAAAGATGGGGAGACCATGGAAGATGGACTTGGTGTCTTGATCTTGGCTCAAAAAGGGAAGGGCATGATTATGATCAAGAATGAAATCTTTGCATACCTCTTCTTATTTACCCTCTCAAGTAGATTCATTTGATTCATCTTCAATTTTTAGGTCACCATGGTTGATGAGGTTTTACACATAGTTTTGAAAATTATGACATTGATTAATGATATGCCCCCAAGTTTGATGATAGATGTAGTAGTGGTTTGGTTTATACCAATAGGGTTTAGGCTTTATGGGATTAATATGTTGTATGGGTGGATGGATCATCTTCTTGGTGGTAATAAGCTGGTATAAGAGGGATTCTAAGGATATAGGAAGAGCAGTATATGGCCTCTCTTCACTTCTTGACTTGGGTGATAAAGCATTAAACTTTAGATCATATGGTTGTTGTCATAATTAGGTGGCCATGGCTAGGATTGGATTCCCTTTGCTAGTGTAGGAAGGGGTATATGATTGGCTATGTCCAATGGATAGAGGGTTTGAATGAGACTGAGTGGTATAGAGGCTAGGAATAGACTGATGTAGATGGGTTTAGACTAGAGGTAATGTTGGTTGGATAAGGTCAAAGTTTGTAGGATGTGGAGTGATCATCTCAAGGAGGTAGGATAGGAGTACATCCCTGTTGGCCATGAGGCATTTCTCAATCAAGGTATCAACCAAATCTATTTTAGATGCCATGAATCAAGATGAGATAAAGTAAGAATGATGTGGTTTGTCAGCCCTAATCGATAGGTATAGGGGATTGAATGGAAGATTGTTAGACCCCATATTTTGTCTAAGTGTTTTGTTATTTTGGTGTGGGACTAACATGATGCATAAGGAACATAAAACATAAATAATTTTTCATGGAAATTGAATGGAACAAAAGCACCATGGTGTAGAACCTATAGGGTGTGAAAGGACAAGGTCACAAAAACACCAATGTGAGAGGAATCAATAAAAAAGGAGAATTTACCATGAGGAAACTGAGAGCATAAGACTCAAAACAACAAAAAAAAACTTCAGGAGCACATGGGAAGTGGCAGACAATTAAGGATAAATTATTAAGGGTCACCCAGACCTTATCCACCAGAGTTTTGCATTGGCCCATAAGGAGATAGACACATGGTAGTAAGGATCTAGCATAGAGTGAGTATATAAGGGGCACAAAGGCCCATGTCCTTAGGAGAATTTAGTAAATAGACCACCATGAATCTTAGTTTGTAGAGAGTTTGTTGGACATTTACTCTTATCATTTATGTTGTAAATACTTGGTCAGGGACAAATAAGTATAAATACTCCTGTACAAAAGCATTATGGTGATATATTTTTGGATATAATTTTTTGAAGCATAATATATGAGTTGAAAGTATTATATTCATTCTAAATTTCATGCTCTATTTAAGTTAGTAGTTGTGTATCTTTGGTAGGTTTGAGTTGAGCACTTGTGGTTGAAACGTAATATGATTTCTATTCACCTTTTTAATTTTTTTGAGTAACAATCTCTAAAATTTATGGCACTTCTTTGCATGATTATTGTTGTCAAGCATAATGATACTAGGATTAAATTATTATATGTCTTTGTATTTATAATTTATAGTAAAATATAAGATTTAACCAAAATAATATGATTGATATGTTATTGTGCAACATAACCCATGGGAATCGGTCTCTAGCTATGCGCTTCAGGTGAGTGTGCAAGACCACAGTCTTACATGAAGGGAAAATATGCTATTTCATTGGGGCTACACTTCAACACATAAATAAATATTAAAAAACAAAAACCTAACATTTTGGTTCTATTGTCAGGAGCTGTAGCACTTGATGTATAGTAATGGAAGATGTTTGAGTGTATCACCCTAGAGATTATTGAGCAACAGATTACTGGAGTTGAGCATAATTTTATGGTTCCTTACCTTGAAATAGGGATTTATACACGTTAGTGGGTAGAACAAATTCTTTACAGTGCTTTATAAGAAACTTTCTTTGTTGAAATCTCAGTTCATTTGCACACTTGACTATCTGCATATGCTCAAGGATGATCATGAAACCTTGGGAGAAGACAATCTTGGATGTTAGAATGATAAAGAGCTTTAGCACAACTTAGAATACCATGGACATGAGCTTTTAACATCTAATGGAGAGGAGTATTGAATAGCTACATTATAGATTATGTTGTAACTACCTATTCTTGTCCTGAAGAAGCCAAGTTTTAGTTCCTCATAGAACCACGTGGCCATTATATTAGACATTTTTCATTAGAAATCAAGAACTTATTTATTTATTGTGGGCTTAAAACTATACTAATGGAGAGTTAAATCCCTCTTTACATGAGCCACACATTTGGGAGGGGAATAGAGAAGAGTTGGTAAAGGATTCTAAGTTTGGAATGGTATCCAGTCAGTGGGCATTATGGAAGTAGAAATATGATGAAGCTTGATAGAGGATCATAGGAGTAAGTAGTGTGAGAAGGTACCAAGAGAACTTAGGAAGTGCTGTTAGGATCCACAAGGAAATGAAAACACACAAAGAGGACCCCATCACTTTCAAACTATGCCCCATGCCACTTTTATCATATAAAGGAAAAATTAGCTAGAAAACACAAAATGAAGAACTAAGTTTTTACCAACCAAGTTCCCCAATTATAGTGTGTGCTCATGTTATTAACTTAGATGAATTATGTATACATAATTAGGATATAGATAACATGGAATTAGAGATTGATCCTCTAAGGGATATTATAACTGAATCGATTATAATTCATATCAACTTAACACTTTCTTTCACTCTTCAAAGAAACTTCATGGCTTAACATGGAAAGCCTAGAGGATTTGGCATTCAAAGTGGATAAATTATGGGCCCAAATCTAATTAATCAACCAACTACAATGCCTCATGGCATGGGTGCTACTACTAGAGGCACTAAAGGCAGATTAAGAGGTGGCATGGGAGGAAGTGGTGGACTTTCCCCTCAAGGGATAGGATCTAAAGGTTCTCAACAACCACTAGTGTAAACATCTTAGTAATTTATGGTATATTATGAAATAAAACTTCACCTACTTGAATATCGAGGCATGGAAAATGATGCAAAACACATCCATAAGTACAAACTTATGTGGGGGGCATGAGGCATCACTTCTTTCGAGTGAAAGACCACCCAATTTGTGACTAAAATTTTGGAATGAGTGAAAAAATGGTATAAAAATTTAGACCCTCAACAAGTGGTGGTTGATTATGATCAGCTCAAAATGACATTCTTTTAGGAATTTGACATTCCTGAATTTGAACAACAAAGTATAGCCGCTCTAAAGGATATAAAGCAAGAACTTACTAAAAGTGTATGAGAATATGATGTAAGGTTTAAAACACTTTTATCAAAGTGTTGGAGAGTTTTAAATGAAGTCATGGTGATGTCATGGAGGCGTCCTAAAGAGTGAATGAAGTGCTTTGATGAACCTAAGTGACAATGACAAGGTGTGTAATGTGCTTGTCATAGTGTGATTGAAGTTGGCTTGGTTGGTATTTATTTTTGGCATGGTTAGAGATGTTTAGGGATGAATTTAAAGTATTAATAATGTGCAAGGGGTCTTATTGATGGTTAAGGATAATTGGAGAGTTTGTGTATATGATTGGAATTCACTCGGTTCATCATTGTTATCATCTAGACATTTTGGGTCCAATAGCAAAAAATGTGAGCAGGCAGTTTGATGACATCATAATTACCACATGTGGATGAGTCAAGGGGATTTGGTCATATGGTTGTGATCAAATTAGTCCCTAGTTACTATGTAATAAATCTTAGGTCATGTACCTAAGCACAGTGAAAGATATGTGGGTTTAAAGTTGGGCTCTCAAGCATTTTGATAGTGTTTTCTATGTTCAAATAGATATGAGTAAGCATGTTGATGATGTTAGCATTCACACACATAGAGGTTTTAGGAGGAAATGGTCACATGGGTTTGTTATTATTATGCCTAGTTTTCATGCATTGAATCTTAGGTCATGCACCTAAGCATGATAAAACATATGCAAGTGCAAATTTGGGCTCCCAGGCAATTTGACATTGTTTTCTCATACTTAGCCAAATTTGCATGAGGCAAGAAAGAGCCAAGTAATAAATTTGGATGGAATATCTCACACATGTGGACATTTAAAAACAAGATGACCATATGGGTTTATTTAGTTATGAGCATAGTTTATTTGTGTTAAATTTTAGATCATGTGCCAAAGTGCGTTAAAAGATATGCATGTGCAAAGTTGGCCTTCAAGGCAATCCTTGAAATTGTTGGCTCTATGGCAAAAAAATCTAAGTGAGAATATTAATGGAATTATATATCAAACATGTGAAGGTTTCAAGAGAATTTTGACACATGGTTGGATTATCCTATGTGAGGAGATTGTATGGTTTAAACTTGAAAACATGCGAGTGAGCAAAGCAAAATATGTGACTATGCAAAGTTAGCCTTCCAGGAAGATAAGCAAGGCTCCCATACTTAGTCAAATTTGCACAAGGTAAAGTTCAAGTAACATCGATGGAGTGCATATACTCTAATATGTTAGGGTGATGTGATATGGTGCCAAGTGTTATATTCTTAACATTGAGTAGAGATAAAGATTGAGCTTCTTCTAAGGATCAACGGTTCATGGGAGTTCATACATCTAGATTTACGATTTACAGTAAGTAAAATAGGTCAAAGTGTTTGATGATTAAAATGAGTAAAGATCAAGTTCTTTATAAAAGGATTAAAGTAATATGTTCATTCCAAGATCTCTAAAAGCAACAAGATGAGGATAAGTGTTCGATGTTTAACGTCAAGTAGAGATAAAGATTTAGCTACATACAAGAGATCGACGAAGCACATTAAGTCAAATAGTTAAGATAAAGATCCAAAATGAGTGATAAAAGGTAAAGGTCAAGTTATTTATAATAATATTGATGGTGTGTGATTTATCTAAGCAGTGAAGATATGAAATGCAAGTATAGTGTTCAAAGTTTAACTGTGATAGTTTGCATTTGAATATTTGAATTTATAAAGGAAAGACCAATGTTTGGTTTTTGGGCCACATCCTCCAATCTAGATAGAATTTGGTCATAGTGTAAAATGATAATTTTTAGAGAAATCCAAGATGAATCTATAAATATATATTTGAATATATTAAAGTGTGTAAAATCATAGTTATGAAGGTTTAAATTTGACTGTGTATTCATGTGTATTTTGCAAGTAACCAGAGAAGATTGTTTGAGCTTGTTTTGATATTGTTTCAATATATCTTGATGAATTAGCTATTATAAGTGTTTTAAACTCCATGAGGATGATCTATGTGCATTATTAATGTTTGATCAATCTTATGGAGTATGAAAAAAGGTTTATAAGTCGATTGTGTATTTGTTCATGATGACTATATGCATAAAATGTTGTTTGAGCAAATTGTGCTTAAGCAAAAGGGTAACATGATGGTTGTTGGAACTTAAAAAGGACATATAGATCATGTGGAATGGGTCCATGTATTTTAAAAGTTTTTCTATGTTTTTGAATATGCTCGAATAAGTGTCAAAGAGATGAATGGGTCTCCATAGGACCTAAAAGTGACTTAGGCCTATTTGAAAGTGGATTGTGCTTAAATATGACCCATGTAAGATGCCTTAAGGGTTAAGGCATGTGTTGTGGATGATAAGGAGATATTATGGAATTGATACTTAATGAGTTCTCTATATATAGTGAAAGCAAATGTGTTGGTTTCTAAACTTTGGAAGAGACTTGTGAGTAGGTGCTCGAAGTAAAGGCTTATGCTAATGTAGAGCCAAATGAAGGAGAGAACATTTGAAAGAGAAGGTGCAAGTTAATGAGGACCAAAAAAGAGTGAAGAGGACCATACATGATTTTATAATTAAGGTAATGAAGGTGATCACATAGGTCATTGGACCTAATAATCCTAGAAGAGGCAAAATGAGTGAGTATGCTCAAGAGGCTATTTTGAGAGAGTGTGTATGGTGAGCGAAGGCAATATGAAGGCTGTGTGTGCCCATTGAATGAATTCAAGGTTAGAGTAGGTTGATGATGGTGTGTATGAATTGTAGGTAATATTTTTGATGTAATAACAATTATTTTTTAGGTTTGATTGTGTATGAGTAGAGGTAGAGTGTCAAATTGATGAATTGATGAGCAGAGTAGAATGATGACTATGTGTATGACCTGTAGGTCATATTTCTCATGTTAGAAAAGTGATCTTGAAAATTGAGGATATGCAAAGATGTCTAAGTGTAAATATGAGGATAATTTTAATGAAGAAGGAGAGAGTTTGTGGCATGCCTATGTGAGAGGTTAGTATGAGATAGAGAAGGAGTTTGTGCAGGTGTTATAAAATAGAGATCCATCATTAGGTGTTGAAGACATCAATTCTAAGGTGGAGGTGTTCACATAAAAGGAGGGTATAAAGGAGTTGATATTCCTTAGGGGCAATTTCTACTTGTGAAACAAGTGTTTCATCAAAGGCCTTTGGTCAAGGGGACATGATCAAGGTTTGATGGTCTAAAAGAGTTGACCAGTCTCTTGTTTATAATTTATTATAGGATAGTAGTCCATGTGTTTCAAACTTGAGAGTGATTTTTATTCCCCATGAGGGTTTCCAACAAGAAATATGTGTTGTGTGTTTGATCTTGTGTATGCATTAAATGAATGTGCTCTCTCTTGTTAATATTTCTTGATCAAGTTGATATATGTTGATTGTCTAATAGTTTGAAAGGATTGGATTTGAAAATGATATATCTAGGCTCACTAATTCACCCCCCTCTCAGTGATTGTACCTCTAACAATTGGTATCAGAGTGGTTCCTTTAGAGGAATCTTAATAACTTGAAGGAGATCATGAGTTGGTACAAATATGGTTAAACAGTTAAAGAAAGAGAATCAATAGTGGAAAGTTGTGATCAAGGCACTTGAAGAGCAAATATGTACTTTAAAGAAAGATGCCAAAGAGGATGAGAATGTTATAAATGATCTCAAGGTTAAACTAGTAGATGCCAAGACAAGTTTGTGTTCAAAATAAAAGGACATTATGTTTTATAAATAAAATTAACATAACAATAGAGAATATGACAAGAAGGAAGAAGAAGTTGTTCTTAAAGATGAGATTATGAGTGCTATTAGTGAATTAAAGGAGTAAAAGAAGAGGAATCATAAAATGAGGAATATGATCAAAGGCATTGAAGCATAAGTCATTTCTCTTGAGGAAAGTTTGTTAGGAATGTCCAAGAAAGAAGAAAATAAGTATCAAGAATAGATCAAGTTTATTGAAGTGCAAGCATATTGATTGAAAGACATGGCCAACAAGGCCAAAGAGGATGAATAGAAGATCAATATTATTGAGGATCAGTTAAGGATTACAAATGCAAATATGATAGAAAGAGAAGATGAGTACACTCTACTAAAGATTGAGATGGAGTCATTGAAAAATGAGCATGAGCTTATTATAGTCAAGTTATATAAGCTAGAAAAGAAGTATGAGAACTTTGAGTATGATAAGGAGAATACAAGCTTTGAAAGCAATACACAAAGGTAGACAACCAAATGCTTCAATGTATGATAGCTTATTTCATGGTCATAGAGTTAAGAACTATAGAAAGAAGTTAGTTAAGTATGGATATTCATGGAGCTATGATAGGAGTTTTTTGTTGAAGATTAATCATAGTCCAAATCTGTCAAAAGGTACAAATGATGTTATTTGTTTTAGTTGTTATAAGAGTGGACATATTACTAGATTCTATCCAAATGGTGTTAAGAGGTCTTTAAGGTATGTCAAAAGATATAGAGCTCCTAGAAGGTACAAGAAAGGACAAACTTAGATATGGAAACCAAAGGTAATAATGGCCATTCCTTCTATTCATAAGGATGATAATAAAGTTAATCTAGAAGGATATCTTTCAAATCAAGATAAGCTCAAGGATCAAGTAGGTAAGATGGTTGTAGAAGACAAGAAGAGTCAAATTATGGTATAGAGACTTGAGATAGTAAATACTAAGGATACTAACCCTATCAAGCCTAAGAGTGTTGATGGATTAGAAATGAAGAAAAGTCAAGAGTTTATGCTATCAACATTTATTGACAAATTTGAAACAAAGAATAAAGTCAAGCATCCATTCAAAATCAATTGGATGATGAGGTAGGACTATAAGTCAAAGAAAGATATGGAGATTTGGGTGTTTCCTGAGTTTTGGGAGTTTTATTCTCACTATGTCAAAGGGGTGTCTCTATCTAGACTTCAAGGAGACACTTATCATTTAGAGGAAGTGTGGTGGCTATCAGATATTATTTGATGATATAATATAAAAACCAAGGTATGTTTTTGAATTCTTTTTATATATCTTTTATTGGAAAAAAAAGCTTGTGAAGAATCTCAGTGGTCCTATCTTGAGAAGGAGTGAGCTTGTTGATCATGGTTTAGATGCTCTGGTATAAATTTGTGTATGCCATAAAAGTTCACAGTGTTCTGAAGATGAGGTATCTCTATATAAGTATTGACTATGATTGGACAATATTTGAAGAATTTTGAAGATGTCATGTTCCAAGTGAAGCATGAAGTTACGGGGAGATTTGTAATTGGTCAAGTTCTAGGATTAGAAGATTGAGTAGTTGAATATGAGAAAGAAGGTATGAAGATATGTTGAAGTCAAATTGGATATTTTTGTTTGCTCTTAGGTTTCTTAATTTATGCTTAAGAGTATGCAAGTCATAAAATGGGTTATACGATGTATGGGTTCCCAAATATTTGGAAGCTCAAAAATTGGTCCAAAAGTGTGTAATGGTTGTCTCCAGGTGTTTAAGAAGTTTTAGAGGTGGACGTTGACCAAAAAGAGGTTTGTTGACTCTATTTGTTTTAAGATTCTAGAGTTTTGGGCTTTACTACAAAAGTGGTATGATTCATGAGTTGAGGTCTGAGACTTATTAATAAGTTGAATGGGCCAAATGGATTTTCAAATCATGCTTCATAGAGATTTGAAGGTCTATTTTTTCAAGTTATTCAAGTTTTTATCAAGATGGAGGCTTAATTAGTAAGTTGGTTTCTAAAATAGGTATATTGTAGAGGATGAGATAGTTTTTAAAATTTGGCATGCTTAAGGGGGTATATGAGAGTGCTATAGATATGAAGTTTCAATTCTTATAGATGTGTTTATTGAAAATTATGGGCTTTACAAGTTTTAGGTAGGGCCACAAGGAGTTTAGATAGGCCTAGTCTTGAAGATGTGCTTTTTGTTCAGTTTATCCAAAAGATCAAGGTATGATTATTTAAAGGTGAGTTCTCAAGTTTTTTAAGAGCATGTTTTCTATTTGGGTGTTTGGCATGTAGTTCTAATGGTAGTCCTTGAGGTGGTTTGAGAGAGAAGGCTTGTAAGCATGTATGGTGGTTCTTCATGGTGTGTGAAGATCTAAAGATGATCAAGATGTGTAATGGCTCAGATACCTTAGGGGAGTCCCTCTAAAATGTTTCTTAGTGATATCCATCAGATGTTAGTGTTTTGTGTGTTCTATCTTCATTGGTTGCAGTGCTTGGTTGAATAAGAATGTTGGCATGTAGCAAGAAGGATGTTCTCAAGACAAGAAGAGGTAGGCTCAAGGTAAGGGGGAGTTTGTATCATCTTTTTAAGATGGTCCTTTCTTATTGATAATATTTTTAGGTCCTTAAGATTTGTTGGTGCCCACTTTGTCATTGTGTCATAGGGGGAGAAAGTTCCTATTATGGGAGTGCTTAAAGAGAGAGAATGAAGGTGAACTGTATATTACTATATGATGGTTGTTGACATCAATGACAAAGGGGGATATTTTTGGAGAGTTGTCAATGATGTCATGTGGATGTCATGGAGGTGTCTTGGTGAGTGGATGAAGTGATTTAATATCCTAAGTGACAATGACAAATTGTGCAATATGCTTATCCTAGTGTGTGTGAAGCTAGCTTGGTTGATCTTCAGTTTTGGCATGGTTAGAGATGTTCAAGGATGAGTTTGAAGTATTGAGAATGTGAAAGGTGTCCTATCAGTGGTCAAGGATAATTGGAGATCTTATGTGCATGAGTGGAATTCAATTGATTCGTCATTGTTATTATCTAGACATTTTAGGTCCAATGGCAAAAAATATGAGTAAGAAGTTTGATGACATCATCATTACCATGTGTGGATGAGTCAAGGGGAGTTGATCATATGTTTGTGATAAAATTAGTCCCTATTTTCTATGTACTAATATAAGGTCATGAACCTAAGTGAAATCAAAGATATGTGGGTCCAAAGTTGGGCTCTCAGGCATTTTGATAGTGTTTTCTATGGTCAAATAGAGTTGAGTAAGCATGTTGATGATGTTAGCATTTGAACACATGGAGGTTTCAAGAAGAAATGGTCACATGGGTTTGTTTACTATTAATCCTAGTTTTTATGTGATAAATATTAGGTCATGAACCTAAGCAAAAAAATATATATGCAAGTGAAAAGTTGGGATCCCAAGGAGTTTGACATTATTTTCTCATACTTAGACAAATTTGCATGAGGCAAGAAAGAGTCGACTAATTAATTTGGTGATGGCATATATTGTACATGTGGATGTTTGAGAATAAGATGATCATATGGGTTTGCTTAGTTTTTAGCCTAACTTATTTTCACTAAATTTTAGATCATGTGCCAAAGTGTGTCAAAATATATGCATGTGCAAAGTTGGTCTTTCATGCAATTCTTGACATTGTTAGCTATGTGGCAAAAAAATCAAGTGAACAGATTAATGGTGTTATATATCAAACATGCAAAGGTTGTAGGATTATTTTGACACATGGTTGTATTCTCCTATATGAAGAGATCATATGGTTCAAATTTTAGAACATGCGAGTGAGCGAAGTAAAAGATATGATTATGCAAAGTTGGCCTTCTAGGTAGATAAGTAAGGTTCCCCTATTTAGTAAAATTTACACAAGGTAAAGTTTGAAAAACATCAATGGAGTAAATTTACTCAAATATGTTAGTATGTTGTGAGATGCTGAAAAGTGTTTGATGCTTAACGTTGAGTAGAGATAAATATTGAGGTTCTTCCAAGGATCAATAGTTCGTGGGAGTTCATACATCTAGATTTACGGTGCGTAGTAAGTCAAATGGGTCAAAGTGTTCAATGTGTTGTCCCCAAAAATAGATTTCTCATTTTTGGGACAACATATGAACTATTTTGGTCCTGCAACACCAAAATTGTCTCTTCCCTTTTCAAAATTTATTCTGAGCATTCAATTTCCTCATTTTCCAAACTTTTTCGGTAAAGGGACTAGTTGGTTCAACGGGTTCAATGGCTTCTTCGAGCGAGTTAAATCAAAAGGGTGCAAGTTTCCAGCACTTAGGCATTTTTGGTATTAGTTTAATGAATTGGTTCAATAAAAAATGTCCATCAGCAAGCATCTAAGCAAGGATTGAACCATTGAACCATTGAACCTTGAACCATTTTGGTTCAACGAGTTCAATGGGTTCAAAGGTTCAACGTCATCAACAAGAGCTAAGCGCTTTGGCAGAGGTTCAAAGTTCAACCATTTCAAAGGTTCCATAGCTTCGAGCACTTAATGAGTTTCAAAGGATTGGGCTGTTGAACCATTGAACCTTGAACCATTTGGTTCATCGATTCAACGGGTTCAACATTCAAACGGCTCAACGCGCTTGGTTCAAAGATATCAAAGAGACTCGACTAAATCAAAAGAATGAATTGAACGAACCATTGAACCTTGAACTGCTTCACAGGTTCAATGAGTTCATGGGTTTAAAGGTTCAAAGGCAGCCTCAGTCAAGGAAAGGAGCGTGCAAAAGAAAGCTTGAGAGTAGAAAGTGCCAAGTGTCGATGGCAGAAGGTTTCAATATAGTGTAGTAGAAGACGCCACATGTCCTTGACAAGAATCAATGGAAGCTAACAAGTTTCATCATCCACGTGATTGCTAAAAGTGAGTCCTAACTATTTTTGAATGTGTTTCTAGAGATTGATGGAAGTTGCCATGTGTCTTCTTTTGTGAGACTCTCAAAATTTTCTAAGAGCTCCTATGAATTAGGTGGAGGCTTCCACGTGTCCTCACCTATTTTGGTGGAAGGCGCCACATGTCATTTGTTCAAAGTAGCGAAAGGCACCGTGTGTCAAAGAAGGATCACCCTCAAATGCAGAGGCACAGAGTTAAGGAAGGGTTTCCTTCAAACAAATTTTCTGAAGGAATTTCTTCAGACATTTTGTCTAAAGGAAATAAAAGAGACAACGACCTTCCAAAAGGATAAAAGCCTGAAGGCCACTTAGAGGATCTTGAAGGGTAGATACCCTTACAAGGGGACACTTGACATTCACAAATGGACCTTGTTCAAGACCTTGAAGGGCAAGCTCCCTTCAGGAAGGGTCGAGCCTCAAAGTGCAGTGTAAACTACCAAGTGTCACATGCCGAGACACAATTTCAAATGAAGCTTTAAAGCATGGAACTCACCACGTGTCCCATCCTAGTGCAACGGAAGTTGCCAAGTGTTTACATCCATGATTCTGAGTCTCTAATAAGTTTTAAAGCTTATTCTGATAAGCCTATTTCAAAGTTGTGGATGTTGCTACGTGTCCTCACCTGTCTCACAACAGGAAGTGGCCATAGCAAGCGAAAAAGATACGAGAGAGTTGCTAAAAAGAATGATGAGCCCAAAAACATCAAATTTGTTGCAATGGAGTGTCTGTTGATTTTTGCACACTTAAAGCGTAGACTCAATTAATTCCAGTAGGTGAAGCAGTTCATCAGGTAGATATTTGGGGCCTACAAACATTGAAAGCACAGCTTGTTTGTCCCCTTTGGAATAAAGGTAGAGTAGATAGTTGCATAGCTAGCAGGTGATGGAATGAGTGATTTAGGCTTGAAGTAGACACTAGAGATGAAAAAACATGCCACAATTAAGGTAGCCACCCTGCTCTAACATGGCCTTCCCTACCAGAATCAAAAATGCATTTAAGGCATTAATGTGCAGCATGGGTCACTCCATGGGATAAAGTGCCAAGCTTCCCCTGACCTCTATATAATGTAATCTCTCATTCAATGCAAAGGAGATCTTTTTGATCATAGAAGTAAAACTTTGCCCAAATTGAAAGGTGAATATTGAGACTTTGAGCTCAGAGTGTATTTCATATTATTTTATCTAAATGAGAAAACAAGTGATTCATAGACTTTGTGCTATATAGCTTGTATCATTTTAGGAGATTTTTCTTATGTCTATCTTCTGAATGTGTTATTTTTATTTAATTAGCAAGCAGATCTAGTGGAAGTGATAAGGAAGGTGTCCTGAAATTAGTTACTTTCAGACTTTGTGCTGATATAATTGTTTTTAGTGTGTGTTTTTAGTTTATATTTCTATGTAAAGGACCTTGGGATGACTTTGTGCCCACATTATTCTTCGTATCTCACTATTGGGCAGTCAAGGTGGAGACTTTGTGCTAAATCTTAGATTGTTGGTTACTCTATACCCGATTATAAATCACTTGTTACTAGAAAGATTCTTGTTGTTTGTAAGAACAAGCAATTCTGAAAGAAGAGAAGTGCCTTCTATGTTTTCACCAGGATTTCTACTATCCAAGAAGGGATCTGGCTCTTGGCTGAATGTTACTTCTGAAAGAAGAGAAGTACATTCACCAATCACCCAAGATTTCTCTTTTGATCTGTGAGCATCATCTCTGAAATAAGAGAGATGGATGGTATATCCTACCCCCGAGTGTTATTTTTAGATTATATTTATAGTATATACCCCCTTTATACTTATAGGGAACCTCCCCTTGATGAGAGGAGAGATTTGTCCCCTTTGGATGTGGTAAACCTACAACATTAGATGACCAATCTCCCTATGTTGTGGTGAAGAGACCTATTTGCTCACCAGTTAGTTGGTCGACAAAATATTCACCCAACAATTTTTTGGTGACTCCGCTGGGGATGAACGTGCAGTCTGAAGCCTCAAGTTTCAGATTGAAGCAATTCCTTCCCTTATCCATTATATAGACTCTGGCAATTCCATTTTGTGTCATATCCATTATCATTATAGCCTTAACATTTTCCTCCATCTCCATTATTTTATTTGGTCTGTAAAACCGAAGCCACTACGATAGAATGCACAGTTTGAAGCCTCAAGCTTCAGGCTAGAGTAAGGCCAATTCTTTCCCATTTTTATTCTCAATCTGGCAACTCCACACTATACAAGGAGCCAGAGAGCCCAAGGTAGAGCTTTCTTTCCTACTGTTAATAGAGCTTTACCCATCCACATGCCACCTAGATTTTTTATCCCTCTTTTTCATAATCCAATCATGGATTAAGGCCCTTGGGGTAACTCTTTTGGTCCACTAAATTTAAATCCACCTCTGCATGAACTTCCACGTAGTTTAAGAAAGAATTTCCCCAAAATCTTTAGTGATGGAAAAGTTCATCCTGATGAACACATTGCAGCTTCCAGCATAGCTTGTCGCATAATAGGGGTGAAATTTGAAGACATACCAGTTAGAATATTCATGGAGACACTATAAGGCGCTGCTAAAAACTAGTTCTACCATCTGTAAGCTCGATCAGTGATTGATTGGGACACTTTGAAAGACAAATTTGAAGCAAGTTCAAGCCTGTAGAAGATGCACATGCCTTACTGGCCCAACTCACATAGATGAAGAAGGATCCCCATGAACCTATGAGGGATTTTATTGCCAGGTTTGACAAGCTGAGGCACAAGATTCCCATGGTCACCCAACTGACACCTCAGAATCTCATGTGTTTTTTCATCAACTCACAGCTGCCTGAAGTGAGCTTCCTGCTGAGACGGGCTAGACACATAGACCTTGTTGCTACTCAAGACTTGGCTACTGAGGTAGAAGATGACCTTATCTTGGATAGAAAGATAAGAAGGGACCCTAATAAAGGTAAATCCCCTTCATATTTTGAATACTCACCTACAATCACCACTAACCCAATGGTACAAAAGCTAGCAAATGAAGTGCTAGCTCTTAAAAAGCAAATGGTACAAGAGATGTCATCTACTCTTACATACAGAGATATGCCCAAGAGGACATTTCAGAATCAAGCATACCAAGGCAATGCTACCAGGAATTTGGGACAATGAAATCACCTTCCTCCTCCACAAAGGAACCTCGCCCTTGAAGCGCCTCCAACCAACTCAACACTTGGATATCTAAAAATAGAACATGTTTTATCTTTCCAACCTGAGTTTGAGCAAGAAAATGACACTAATCTCTTCATAGAGGATCAAGAAGAATCAGTTGGTGACTCCCACATTGGTTTCCTAAATTGCTAGGATGAACTCAGAAGTGAAGGTGAAGTAGTCGAAGGATCATATGCAGTATTCACCTAGTCTGAGAATTAGTCAGGCCAACAGGCTGACAAAGAAAAGATAGAGAAGCAACCCCAACTAACAATTTTAATTACTAAGCAGAGAACTCCTCTTCTTTTCTAGTCAAAGGACTCGGTGATTGCCAAAAAAGTAAGTACATCAAACATTTCTACACCTTCTACTTCAAATTTATAGACCAGTCCTCCCCTTCCCAAAAACCAAAAGGATGAACTCCCATCCTCTCTTCAAAGTCCATTTCAGTCATTTGACATAATTGATCATGTCAATAAATCCAAAATTCAAATGACTAAGTTTGAATCCCTGCAATGTAAGCCAATCCTGAGCAGTTAAACATTGGTGGAGAACTAGGTGTGGACCTATCTGAGGCAAAAATTGTGATCACCCAAACATCAACCCCTGCAGCTCAAATTTTGTTTGAGCCTTCAGGCAGGGGTAATTAATCCTTGACCATAGAGGATGCTCATGTCTCAGCTGATGAAAGTCCCATAGCTGACAATCTAGGATTTTATCCAAACAAGACATCAGAAGAATTGGTAGGGCATAGTATAAATGAAGAAGGATCTTCCATCTCCAATGAAGATAAATCTGATAGAAGATCAGCTTCTGATGATGCTTGGATCCTAGAATCTGATGGAAGCAATTCTTCCACTAATGTTGGAGCTAGGATTGTGTTGATATCTCCTCAAGGAGATATTCTTCCTCCATGCAAGTTGTAGTTCAGCAACACCAACAACATAGCTGGACGTGAATCTCTATTGCTCAGATTGAAGACTTCTCAGGATGAAGAGATCAAACTCCTTCACACCAAAGGAGATGTTGAGTTGATGGTTTGTCAAGAGTTTGATGTTGACAAACAAAGCATGTGCTGGACTGGACCAATAAAATAGTAAGCTATGATGGTGGAACATACTGCTATACTCCAAAGTCAGCAAAAGGAACCCTTCGCCAAGAGAGCAAGGAGTTATGGTTTTCAAATTGAAGACCACGTCCTACCATGGGGCAAGAAGAAGAAAGAGCCAAGAGGAAGATGCAAAAAATTGGTTTCTTGGTGGAGAGTTCCATTCACCCATCACCATTTTTGGGGACAAAATGGTTTCCTGCTAGTTTATCAAGATGACACTCTCTTTTCTTTGCCTCACAATGGGCAACATCTGAAGCACTTCAACTCTTGAAGTATTGGATGAGTTCCTCTGTACAAATGTATATTTTTATAGTCTTTTGTTTCTATTTTATGCTTTTCATTTTCATTTTATGGAGCCTTTTTTTTGGGTAGCATGACTCCATAGCCCAATGGCATACTTCAAGGCACTGGAGATTCTGGTTTCTACTGCCCTCAGCTGTTCCAAGTTTTAAACTAAAGGAAGTTCCCCAACTGGAGCTAGCTATTGTCCCCAAAAATAACTTTTTCATTTCTGGGACAACATATGAACTATTTTGGTCCTGCAAGACCAAAATTGTCTCTTCCCTTTTCAAAAATTGTTCTGAGCATTCAATTTCCTCATTTTCCAAACTTTTTCAGTAAAGGGACTAGTTGGTTCAACGGGTTCAATGGCTTCTTCGGGTGAGTTCAATCAAAAGGGGGCAAATTTCTAGCACTTAGGCATTTTTGGGATTGGTTCAATGACTTGGTTCAATCAAAAATGTCCATCGGCAAGCATCTAAGCAAGGATTGAACCATTGAACCTTGAACCATTTTGGTTCAATGGGTTCAATGGGTTCAAAGGTTCAACGTCATCAACAAGAGCTAAGCGCTTTAGCAGAGGTTCAAAGTTCAACCATTTCAAAGGTTCCACAGCTTCGAGCACTTAACAAGTTTCAAAGGCTTGAACCATTGAACCATTAAACCTTGAACCATTCTGGTTCATCTGTTCACAGGTTCAATGTTCAAACGGTTCAATGCGCTTGGTTCAAAGATATCAAAGAGACTTGGATAAATCAAAAGAATGAATCAACTGAACCGTTGAACCTTGAACCACTTCATAGGTTCAATGAGTTCACAAGTTCAAAGGTAGCCTCAGTCAAGGAAAGGAGCGTGCAAAATAAATCCCGAGAGCAGAAAGCGCCAAGTGTTGATGGTGGAAGGTTTCAATATAGTGCAATGGAAGATGCCACATGTCCTTGACAAGAATCGACTGGTGTCATCATCCATGAGATTGCTAAAAGTGAGTCCTGACTATTTTTGAATGTGTTTCTAGAGTTTGACAGAAGCCACCACGTGTCTTCTTCTAAGAGACACTCAAAATTTCCTAAGAGCTCCTATGAATTAGGTGGAGGCTTCCACATGTCCTCACCTGTTCCAGCAGAAGGTGTCACATGTCACTTGTTTAAAGTAGCGAAAGGTGCCACATGTCAAAGAAGGAGTGCCCTCAAACACAAAGGCACAGAGCCAAGGAAAGGTTTCCTTCGGATAAATTATCTGAAGGAATTTCTTCGAACATTTTTTTTGAAGGAAATAAAAGAGACAATAGCCTTCCAAAAGGATCAAAGCCCAAAGGCCACCTGGAGGATCCTGAAGGGAAGATAACCTTGTGGGGGGACACTCAACACTCAAAAATGGACCCTATTCAAGACCCAGAAGGGCAAGTTCCCTTCAGGAAGAGTCGAGCCTCAAAGTGCAGCATAAGCTACCAAGTGTCACATGTTGAGACACAGTTTCAAATGAAGCTTCAAAGCATGTAACTCGCCACGTGTCTCATCCTAGTGTAGTAAAAGATGCCAAGTGTCTGCATCTGTGCTTTTGAGTCTCTAATAAGTTAAAAAGCTTATTTCAATAAGCCTATTTCAGAGTTATGGATGCCACCATGTGTCCTCACCCACATCATAGTGGGAAGCGGCCATAGCAAGTGAGAAAGATACGAGAGAGTTGCTAAGAAGAATGATGGGCCTGTAAATGTCAAATTTGTTACAATGGAGTGTCTGTTGATTTTTGTAGACTTAAAGCATGGACCTAATGCATTCAAAAATCCTAAGGCCAGGTCCAAGAGAAAGAAGAGACAAAGAGGGAAACTTAGCAGAAGTTAATTCCAGTAGGTAAAGTAGTTCGTCAGGTAGATATTTGGGGCCTACAAATATTGAAACCACAGCCTGTTTGTCCCCTTTGGAATAAAGGCAGAGTAGGCAGTTACACAACTAGTAGGTGATGGAATGAGTGATTTAGGCTTAGAGTAGACACTAGAGATGAACAAACACACCATAGTTAAGGCAACCACCCTG
The DNA here is from genome assembly GCA_037957365.1 of Torreya grandis. Taxonomy (NCBI): domain Eukaryota; kingdom Viridiplantae; phylum Streptophyta; class Pinopsida; order Cupressales; family Taxaceae; genus Torreya; species Torreya grandis. The sequence goes on along the minus strand of JARHVA010000854.1, from coordinate 3,211,361 downwards.
CTCCAGCATGGCTCTCCCTGATAGAATCAAAAATGCATCCAATGCATTAATGCGCAGCATGGGTCACTCCATGGGACAAAGAGCCAAGTTTCCCCTGGCCTCTATATAATGTAATCTCTCATTTGATGCAAAACAGATCTTTTTGACCACAGAAGCAAAACTCTACCCAAATTGAAAGGTGAATACTGAGACTTTAAGCTCAGATTATATTTCATATTATTTTATCTGAATGAGAAAGCAAATGATTCGTAGACTTTGTGCTGTATAGCTTGTATCATTTTAGGAGATTGTTCGTATTTCTATCTTCTAAATGTGTTCTTTTTTATTCAATTTAACAAGTAGAGCTAGTGGAAGTGATAAGGAAGGTGTCCTGAAACTAGTTACTTTCAGACTTTGTGCTGATATAATTATTTTCAATGTGTGTTTTTAGTTTCTGTTTCTGTGTAAAGGACCCTGGGATGACTTTGTGCCCCCATTGTTCTTCGTATCTCACTCTTGGGCAGTCAAGGTGGAGACTTTGTGCTACATCTTAGATTGCTAGTTACTCTATACCTGGTTATTAGTCACTTGTTACCAGAAAGATTCCTATTGTTTGCAAGAACAAGCACTTTTGAAAGAAGAGAAGTGCCTTCTATGTTTTCACTAGGATTTCTACTATCCAAGAAAATATCTAGCTCTTGGCTAAATGTTACTTTTGAAAGAAGAGAAGTACCTTCACCAATCACCTAAGATTTCTCCTTTGATTTGTGAGCATCATCTCTGAAAGAAGAGAGATGGATAGTATATCCTACCCCTGAGTGTTATTTACAGCTTATATTTATAATATATAGCCCCCTTTATACTTATAGGGAACCTCCCCTTGATGAGAGGAGAGATTTATCCCCTTTGGATGTGGTAAACCTGCAACATTGGATGACCAATCTCCCTATGCTATGGTGAAGAGACCTATTTTGCTCACCAATTTAACTGGTTGACAAAATATTCACCCAACACAATGCATAAACTGAGTAAAGATTGAGTTAATTATAGAAATATAAATGGAGCATGTTCATTCTAAGATGTCTAAAATTAGTGAGATGAGGATAAGTGTTCAATGTTTAACACCAAGCAAAGATAAAGACTGACCTATGTACAGGAGTTCGATGGAGTGCATTAAGTCAAATAGTCAAGATGAAGATCCAATGAGGAGTGATGAATGGTAAAGGTTGAGTTACTTATAATAATATGGATGGTGTATGATTGATCTAAGTAGTGAGGACATGAGATGCAAGCATAGTGTTCAAAGTTTAATTGTGATAGTTTGCATTTGAATATTTGAATTTGTAAAGTAAATATGAGTGTCTAGTTTTTGGGCCATATCTTTTGATCCAGACAAAATTTGACCATGGTGTAAAAAGAGAATTTGTAGAGGGATCCAAGGTGCATATGAAAATATATATTTTAAGATATGAAGTGTGTATAGTCATAGTTATGAATGTTCAAAGTTGACTGTGTGTTTGTGTGTATTCTATAAGTAACTCGAAAAGATTGTTCGATTTCGTTTTGATATTGTTTAGATATATATTGATGAACTAGATATTAGGGAGTGTTTTAGACTTAATGAGGATGATTTTTGTGCATTATGAAAAAAGGTTTACAATTTTAATGTGTATTCATTCATGGTGAATGTGTGAATAGAATGTTGTTTGAGCAAATTATGCTTAAGCAAAAGGGTATTATGATGGTTGTTGTCACTTAAACAAGACATATAGATCATGTGTAATGGGTCCATGCATTTAGAAAGTGTTTATATGTTTCTTAGTATGCTCAGATAAGTGTCAAAGAGCTGAATGGGTCTCCATAGGACCTACAAGTGATTTAGGCCTATTTGAAAGTAGATTCTGCTTAAATGTGACCCATGTAAGATGCCTTAAGGGTGAAGGCATGTGTTTTGATGACAAGGAAATATTTTGGACTTAATAATTCATGAATTTTATATATATAATAAAACTAAATGTTTTAGTTTCTATACTTTGGAAGAGACTTGTGAGAAGGTGCTCGAAGTAAAGGCTTGTATGAATATGGATCTAAGTGAAGGAGAGAACTTTTGAAAGAGAAGGTATAGGTTAGTGAGGACCAGTAGAGAGTGAAGAGGATTAGACATGCTTGTTTGATCAAGGCAATGAAGGTGATCACATAGGTCATTGGACCTAATAATCTTAGAAGAGGTAGAATGAGTGAGTATGCTTACGAGGCTATTTTGAGAGAGTGTGTATGGTGAGTGAAGGCAAGGTGAAGGTTGTGTGTGAATAATGAATGAGTTGAAGGGTAGAATAAGTTGATGATGGTGTGTATGACTTTTAGGTCATATTTAAGATGTTATAATAATGCTTTTTTAGGTTTGATTATGTATGAGGAGAGGTAGAGTGCCTAATTAGTGAATTAATGAGCAAAGCAGATTGATGACTTTGTGTATGTCCTATAAGTCATATTTTAGATGTTATAAAAGTGATCTTATAGTTTTAGGATATGTGAAGAATTTTGAGTGTGCATATGAGGATATTTTGAGTGAAGGAGAGAGATTATGGCATGCATATGTGAGAGGCTAGTATGAGATAGAGAGGGTGTTTATGTAGGTGTTAGAAAACATAGATCCATCATCAGGTGTTGAAGACATTTGTTCTATGGTGGAGGTGTTCACATAAAAGGAGGATCTAAAGGAGTTGATATCCTTAGGGCAAATTATTCCTTGTGAAATAGGTGTTTCACTAAAGGCCTTTGGTCAGGAGGACATGATCAAGGTTTGTTGGTCTAAAAGAGTTAACCAGTCTCTTATTTATAATTTATTATAAGATAGTAGTCCATGTGTTACAGACTTGAGAGTGGGTTTTATTCCCCATGAGGGTTTCCCAAAGGAACTATGTGTTGTGTGTTTGATCTTGTGTATGCATTGAATGAATGAGATCTCTCTTGTTAATGTTACTTGATCAAGTTGATATATGTTGATTATCTAATATTTTGAAAGGATTGGATTTGAAATTGATATATCTAGGCTCACTAATTCACCCCCCTCTTAGTGATTTTACATATAACACAAATATTTCATTGAAAATCAATGCTTCTTAGTATGCATAGTGATTCATGGGAGGATTTTTACTTCCTTTTTAATACACACTATCCCAGAAGGTGTTTAATAGCTTATACAAAGCTTTGGAAGTTACCATTGATAGTATTGAAAATAGGATTAGTCACTTTATGGAACCCCAAATAGATTTAATGGCATCACAACTTGAAAAACTAACTACAAATAATGCACATGATACTCTTAGTGGTCTTTAGTGAATTGATTATGATTTTGAAAGACATACCCAAAGCACTTACTTGTACAAGAACATTTGCATTATTTTAATGTAGTCATATGAAATCTACCATGAGGACCATAATGTACATTCTTGTCCTCTCTTATAGTGAGATACACATTTGAAGGTGTCTAACTATTGTAAAATATGTGATGCTTACACCCATGAGACTAATGATTACCAACTAATTAGTGATATCCATAAAGTATGTACACATGGCACATATCAAACCTCTATGGCTAACAATCAGGATAATGGTGGTTATCATGGTTTAGGTAGAGGATGAGTATGAGTAGGTGGTAATTTCCCACCAAGAACACGTTACAAGTGTGGATACCTGAACTACTATCAAAGAGATTTCCCAATTTACCCAACGTGCACTAATTGTGAAAAGGACCATCAGTTGGAAGAATATCCTGACCTATGCATGGCCATCAATAAAGAGAGAAATGAAAAGGGTGAAAGTTTGATTAATATTCATAAATCACATTGGGCACGTGTTCATTAACCCTAACATCTCAATAAGTGAATATCACTACGTGTAGCATAGGATAATCTTAGTCTACCTCTACTCCCATTGAAAAGGTATAGTGTGAAGAGTCTCAGGGAATGAAGTACCCTGATGCTCAACAATGAAAGGTTGTGCTCCAGGACACTATGATGATGGTATTAGAACTCTAAGGAGAAATTCAATTTCTCAAGGAAAAAGAAGCAATGTAATGTGATGATATTCATGAGTTAGTAGAACCTTAAAATGTGGCATGAGATGATTTCCAAGAGCTTTACAAGCATATGTTGCATGAAGACATTGTCCCATAACTAAGCATTTGGCTTTAAAATAAATTATAAGCACTAATTGATGCTCAAACTCAAATGAATTGATAAATTAAGGATCATCATTTAAATCATGTTTGTCAGTAAGATACACCTATTCTTTCTACCCCCCATAAGATAAAAGATACTAGTAAATGATGTCATTGATGGTTGGGTAATTCAGGACATCCTAGTTGATAGTAGCACTAAATTTAACATCCTCACCAAGGATGCATGGTGAAAAATGGTTAGTCTATAATTTCAACCTTCACCACATGTATTATTCATGGCTAATAAAACTCATGATCTATTGATTGGTGTCCTCAATAATGCAATCGTTGATATACTTGGAGTACCTTTCAAAGCTGATTTTGAGGTTCTCAAATTAGTAGAGGTTGATGAATCTTAGCTCTATTAGGGTGACCCTGGTGTTATGAAAATAACATAGATTTAAGTTTCAAAAAGTGCTACATCAATTTTGAGAATGTTGAATAGTGCATTGTTATTCCCCTCGATCAAACACATGGATCCCTACATAGAACATGTTAATGTGGAAGAAGATATTAACCACATCTATAATGTCAATGCCAAAGATGATGAGCATTGTGATTCTACTCCTGATGGCATGCTCTAATGGATGAACACTTAGTCCCTTTCTAATATTACAAGTAATGCTTGTAATTTTTGGGCACATGATGACTATGACCTCACTAACAGAGTGTGTAGTGCCATTGGTAGTTGGGAGAATGCTCCATGCCAATATCATAATCACCACAAGTTTGTTAGCCTTATTACTAGCTAAGTCATGAGAGGACCAATGATAGATGCACCACTTGAAATAATCAATGCAGCCCCACACTTCCATATCTAGATTGAGGTCCACATCTTTATCTAGTGCCTTAAAGAATTTTATCACACTGATAATGATTATATTCACTCCTTAGTTCACCTCATTGATGGTATAAATACAAGATGGTGGTGAACCCATCATGAGCAACTTCTCCAATGGGATCAAGTACATTCTAACTTGTATCAAAAGTTCCATCATGATAACAAAGTTAGGGGAACAATCAAATATAATGAAGTACAAGCACCTGAACCCCATATAGAGGCTTGTGAGTCAATGTGGAGAGCTGAGGAGTCTTACTTAGTAGAGTACTTATGGGTATATGATTTATATGGAACTTTATGAACCTAGGTATGAGCATGGTATGTTCATGAAGAGTGACATATGGGTACCCAATTTTGGCATCTATTGAAGGAAAACATGAAATCAACACAATCTTATTCTTTTCCAAGAATGGATTTGATCTCACTCTCCAAGCCATATGCAAAGTAGTTGTTGGTGACTTGAGTCCCATTGAAGATCACCTAAGATATATCCATCATGTCTCTAAGTAATGTCTCAGTCTCTTTAATGAACCATCAGCATAACTTATTTTTTCACTAAAACCAGTCCTTGATCAGGCTCGACATGAAGAGATACACTTAGGAAAATAAAAGCTAGTGTTTCAGGTAAAAGAAGGTGAAGGATCCAATCTGCTTGACCCTTTGTCAAATAATTTGGATGTTCCTACAGACTATGGCACATGAGTTATTTGTGATACTGGTGTTGATACAAATTTTCCCTACTCTAGGCCAATTTAAACTATCTAGTGCAACATCAGTACGAAGTAAGAACCAAAAATGGCTAGTGTAGGGAAATTACTCCATTAACACTAAAATTTCAAAGATATTTGAGTTATTCAAGGAGTATCAAGATGTCTTTCCAAGAAGCTATAATGAGATGAAAAGAGTTCATTCATCCCTTGGTAAAATGCATTTCAAATTCATTGATAGTGCTCGACTAGTTTGAAAAAGGCTATATAGGATGAATCTCAATCTATAGGCACACGTAAAGGAAGAAATCAACAATATGCTATGCTCTAGAGTGATCACCCCCGTTGATGAATTTGAATGGCTCAACACCATGGTGATCAATATAAATAAACATGGATGCATTTAAATTTGTGCTGATTACTAGGTATTTAATGTGTCTTACATCACTAATGCTTTCCCAACACCATTCACAGAGGAAATACTTGAAGGCATTATTGGGTGTGAGATATATACTTTCATAAATGAATTTTTGGGATACCATTAGGTCTAGATTGTTGAGGAGGGTCAACTAGAGACAACATTCACTACTAAATGGGGATATTTCACATATATTGTCATGCCTTTTGGGTTGAAGAACACACCAATCATGTTCTCACAAATAGTTGTTAAAGCCTTTAAGGATTTCATCTATAAGTTTCTTCAAATCTACTTGAATGATTGGATGGTCTATGGCTTGGTCAAGGACCATTGTTCTAATATATGGCTCATGTTTGAATGCTTTAGAGTCTTGAAAATATCATTAAACCTTAATAAGTGCCTATTTGCTACACCTTCTAGTATTATTATAGGACACATTATTTGTAAAGATGGAATTTTGGTAAACCTGATAAAGGTATATGTTATTCTTCACCTCCCAGCCCACAAGTCTCGGTGTGAGGTTCACACCTTTTTTGGACATATAGGTTACTATTGGAAATTCTTTTGTGGATATGCAAAGATTGCCACACCTCTAGAGGAACTCTTAAAACATCATGGGCACTTCATCTGGACTTTAAAAGACAATCTAGTTACCACTCAAATCCTCCAATTTCCTAATTGGACAAGACCATTCCATGTCCATGTTGATGCATCTAGAATGGTTCTTGCACAACTAGGTGAAGGTCACCTTGATCACCTAATATACTTTGATAGTAGGAAACTCATTCCAACTGAGTAAAATTACACGACCACAAAGTGCAAAAAATTGTCAATGGTTTATGCTCTATAAAAATCTCAATAATACTTATTGGTAACTCCCTTTGTATTCTATACAGATCATGAAGCTTTAAAGTACCTAGTAAATAAACCTGTACTACATGGATGAATTTGATATTGGATAGTGTTGTTTTAAGAGTTTTAATTCTTTGTCATGAAAAATTGGGAAAAGCCAATTATGGTCCTAATCACCTTTCATAGAATGATTCCAGAGAACCACCATGCACCATTGAAGATGACTTACCTAACGTTTAACTCTTCTATGTTACATGTGTACTTGAGGAGTTGGAAGATATTGTAACCTTTCTAACTACTAGTTTATCACCTGACTGTCTCACTCTGTAGGCCAAGAAACAACTCATAGTCTGTGATTCATCCTTTCAACTCATAAGAGGAGACTTTTACAAACTTAGCCACGATGAAATTCTTTAGAGCTATGTCATGAAACATGAGCATTCCAAAGTACTTCAAGAAGTTCATGAAGGCATTGGAGGTGGACTCTATGCTAGAGAGGCTACTATGTGTAAAGTTCTACTAGCTAGATTATGGTGGCCTACTATTTTTTAAGATGATAAGATATATGTTAGGAAGTGTGACATATTCTAGTGTGTAGGAAAACCAAATTGATGAGATGCCATGCATCTATGACCATTTCTCAAGAACCATTTGAAAAGTGGGCCATAGATTTTTTTGGTCCCATCAATCTGGTTGGATGATGAATAGGTTCTTGATATATCATCATAAAATTTATTATCTCATGTACTAGGTTGAAGCAATGTCAATGAGGGATTTTACTGTTGCTACTACTACACACTTCATTTTGGAGCATATCATAACTCAGTTTAGGTGCCCACTAAGTTTTAATAGTGATCATGACACCCATTTTTTAAATTAATTAATTCACATCCTACTGGTTGAGTTCATGATTGCTTATCATAAAACCATAACATATCATCCACAAGCTAATAAAACTGCCAAATCCTTCAATAAAATCCTAGGCATAACATTGATGAAAAATTGTAATATTGGTTGAACTAATTGGGATGATAGAGTTTTTATGATACTATGGGATTACCGAATAACCTATAAGCACCTGAACAAGAGCACACCATTCAATTTAGTATATGGAAAAGAGGTAGTCCTACTAGTTAATTTTTTGGTACCATCTCTTTATATAACATGCATTGGATAAATGGATGAAGAATCATACTTGAAGGAATGCCTAAATACTTTGTTATAGTTAGATGAGGCATGTTTCATTACTCATTAGAGTTAGGATGTGGAAAAACACAAACAAAAAGCATGGCATGATCGACACATTAAACATAAAACCTTTACTCCTAGAATTAAGGTCTTACTTTAGGAATTTAAGTTCACACGCCATTATAGAAAACTTCAAATACATTGGGCTGGTTCTTTTATAATTCATAACATTCAACCTACCAGTGCTTGTCGATTACAGTGGTTAGATAACCAATTCCTTTCAGGGCATTACAACGGAATCCAACTCTAGTCTTATTTCAACCTCTGAATAGATAATCTTTTGTAAATAATAAGGCTTATGCCATTAGTCTAAGATTTATTATTTTTAATAAAAGTGTTACTTTTATTATGCATATCATCTCTTATATATATATTAAGTATTGTAATTGTATTTTCATGGAGGACCATGACTTGGTTTTAGTGTGGGGTAAAAGATATCTAAATTCTTAATTAAAGAAAGGCACATAAGTTACCTTAGGTGCACAAGGTACTTAGGGTGCACAAATGCTTAAGGCACACAAGTTACTTAAGGTGCACAAGTTATTTAAGTCATGCAAACTACATAGCCATGTTCCCATAAAATAGTTTGAAACTGGAGAAATAAATAGAACTATCTTCTACTTCAAGGAAAGGTACGAGATGGGATGTGTTATTAATGTAAAAAAAATAATGGTTGTGAGAAATGTACTAATGGTGTGGCAAGATAATACCATTAAATGCATTAATGATAAGAAGTGACGATCAAAGAATGACAATCATAAAAAAAATGTATTAATTATTGTTCCCAAAGTCTGTCACTCATTTTTGGGACAACACATGAACTATTTTTGGTCCTACAAGCCAAAAAATTCTCTCTTCCCTTTGTAGAGTAAAATAATCTACATTTTATTTTGAGTTTTAATTGTGCACTCCAAGTTTTGTTCCTGCGCATTTTAGTTTCGAGGCAGTAAGGGTTATGACACAGGGCGTAGGTTTTTCATTTTGCATAGGTTTTTCATTTTGCCTAAAGTTTTGTCTAAGTCTCAAAGTCAAGTAGAAGCTACCAAGTGTCATCTATCGGGACACATTATAATTTGTTTCTAAAAGTAGCAGAATGTGCCATGTGTCATGTTATAACTCAGCGGAGCGTGACAAGTGTCTGCATCCACGTTTCAAGTTTCTTATGAGTTTCAAAGCTTCTTTCAATAAGATTCTCTCAGAGTCCCATAGAGGGTGCCAAGTGGCAACTGGGGAAGGTTTTAATATGTTTTTCTAAAATGTAGTGGAAGTCACCACGTGTCCCTTGTAAAGCTCGATAGAAGCTGCCAAGTGTCAACATCTGTAGTTTCTTCCTTTTGTTTCGTTATTGAGTAAGGACTATGGTGGGCCTCAGGTGAGTTGTTAAAGTAAGTGGAGCATGCCAAGTGTCATCATCTGTGTGAATCCAAATGAGTTCCAAATGTTTCTATAATGTTTTTAAAGCTTAGCAGAAGTTGCCATGTGTCATCTTCCATAAGACTCTCAAAAGGTATTTAAAGCTTCTATAAGTTAAGCAGATGCTGCCAAGTGTCCTCACCTATTTCACAGTGGGAAATGCCACGTGTCACTTGTTAAGATTAGTAGAAAGTGCCACCTGTCCACATTCCCCTTTTGAAGCTGCTCAAGTAAAAAGTGTTGTGGGTCCCATTTTTTGTAAGTTGATAAAGTTTCAAAGTAGTGGACTGTGACAGATGTCAAAGACGGAGCACTCCCAATACAAAGACACAGTAAAAAAGATGAATCTCGATGAAAATTGGCCAAGGCAAGTGGGAAATACATGAAGGAATTAGTACTTGAAGACCGCTCAAAGCCAAAGGAATTATCGAAGAAGATGATAGGCCCACAGATGTCAAAGTTGAGCATCGTGAACTAATCATTGGGATCTAGATGTTTGATGACATCCCCACAGCCATCAAATTCAGGGCAACCAACTAGCCATTGGCTTTCAAATGATGACGGACCTGAAGATGTCAAATTTGTGGCAATAAAGTATCTATTGATCTTTGCAAGCTTAAATGTAGAACCAAAGGCATTCAAAGACCTTCAGGCCAAAAGGAAGAACCACCGAGAGGAGGAACCAAAAGAACCAGAAAGGGGAAAAGATAGCCTGAGGGCTCAAATCATAGCAGAAAGAGGGAAAGACCAAAAATATCTATGCAGTAGTTATTCTAGTAGGTAAAATAGTTACAAGGTAGATTTTTGAGCCCTTAAACATTGAAGACACAGCCTATTTGTCTCCCTTGGAGTAAAGGCAAGATGGGCAGCTGTGTAGACATCAGAGGGGACAGACAAGATAATCTAGACCCAGGAGAAGACATTTGAGATGAAATGACATGCCATAGTTAAGGTAGCCACCCTATTCCAGCATGGTCCTTGGACAAAACTAAAGATGTAGTCAAAGCATTGAATGCAACATGGGCCACCCCATAGAACAAAGTGCCAAACCTTTCTTGGCTACTATATAATGTAATCTCTTATTTGATGTAAGGGAGATCTTTTGGATAAAAGAAGCAAAACTCTACCAAAATTGAGAGGCTATCACTAAGACTTTAAACTTAGGTTGTTACTCATATTTTTTGTTTGAATGAGAAAGCAAGTTACTTTTAGACTTTGTGCTGTCATGGCTTGTGTCATTTAGGAGATGTTCTTATGTCTGTCTTCTAAATGTGTTCTTGTACATTGAATGAAATAAGTAGAACTAGTGGAGATAATCAAGAAGGTGTCCTAAAGTTGACTGTGGGAAGACTTTGTTCTGCCTACAACTGCCTTTAGTGTGTTTAACTATTTTCTATGTAAAAGACCTTGGGATGACTTTGTGCCCTCATTATCTTTCGTATTTCACTCTTTAGGTAGCTGAAGTGGAGACTTTGTGCTACACTTCATTCTACTGGTTACTATATCTTGTTACCAATCACTTATCACTACCTGAAAAAACTCTTGTTATTTCCTATAAAATCACTTCTGAAAGAAGAGAAGTGCTTTCAGTGTCTTCACCAAGAGTTCTCCTTTGTCTGTGAGCATCATCTCTAAAAAAAGAGAGATGGATGGTGTTACCCTACCCCTGAGTGTTATTTTTTGCATATATTTATAGTATATAGCTCCTCATATTTAACAGGGAACCTCCCCTTGATGAGAGGAGAGATTTGTCCCCTTTGGATGTGGTAAACCTGCAACTTTGGATGACCAATCTCCCTTGTTGTGCTTGATCAGACCTATTTTGCTCATTAGTTAGTTGACTGACAAACTATTCACCCAACATTAATGATGAGAAGTGATGGATGAGCTGAAAGGTATTAGTAAATGTGGTTAACCCCCTTGAGCCTATAAAAATACAAGTTAGCTCATTTTAAAATTTTACCTTTACTTCTATTTGAGACTACAGAGCTAAGAGTGAATAAATACTAGAGTCAAGAGAAGAGGTCAATTTTAATTTTGGGTGATATATATGAAGCATTAAAAGTTTATACACAGGTATGGAGTTGAACATTAATCTACCTAAGTAAAGCACATGGTTAATTCTAAGACACACACATGACAAGACTTTTAGGTTACAGGTTGTAGGGAAAGTCCACTATTAGAGGGAAGTGAATCTTGAAAAGTCAAAGTCATTGATGACAATCATGTATTCTTTTGGGAATGTTGGACAATCATGCATCAACCTTTGGGCTCCTTGGAGGGTGATGTGGCCTAAGAAGGCCTTAAGGACTGATCCATTATTGGTGATATTAGAGGAAGAGGAGGTACTTGGAGGAGAAGTGGTACTCATTAGATAAGAGACACCATAAGATTAGGCACAATGCATGGAAAGAGGAGAAGCTAGTATGGCACGTCAGGCCAAAAAGACATAATCATCTCTACACCCAACACTAATGATTGAATAAATGTAGTACTTTGAGATGGTGATGACACAAATAAATGGGTCTCAAAGTTACCCAATTTTACTATTTTTGATTACAACCATAGTCAACCTTGGAATGAGGTTGAATTATAGAATGACTATCGAATTGAGCACCAGAACACCAAGAACCAATTGGTGTATGACCTCAAGATCTTCAATGCCTTAAACACTATGGCTTTTTTCTAATTGTTTAATTTATTTTACTTTGGAAAACCCTTAGAGGTCATCAATTTACTACTCTCACATGTATATGAGGACTACCTGTACTTCATTGGGCATAACATGAAAATCACACCCAAGAGGATAAGCAAAGTATCAAGGTTACAATGTTCAGGGTTGGATGTGGCATATGATTTGAGAGACATCAAGGAGGTCTAAAAGATAATAGGACATTGATATATCAAAACAAAAACCATGCCATGTCTATTAAGAACCTATAGGATCCTACCCTCTAGGTTGTGGCACATATTATCATGACCAAGATTGGTGGCATCGATTATTGGAAGGAGGTAGACATGGCTCACCTATACATCACCCACCAAGTTACTTAGGGCTTAAAATATAATTGGGATATGTATTTTAGTCATAAAATCATTAAGTATGTAGATAAGACCCATTGGATACCCGGTCATAGGTTTCCATGGAGATTATTTTTGCTTTTGATGGTGTTTGATGATATCAGTGTGCCAGATTACACCACTAAAGCACTGAAGTGGGAATACCTAGCCATGAAAAACTCCCCTAATGAGTGTTATAAGGTGTTCACATGCCCAAGGCATATCACCCCCTCCTAAAAAATAAAAATGAAGTCTTGGTTTGATGGGATGGAGGAGGCATTTAGAAATGAATGGTGCATCCTGAAGGATTTGCCCACCTTGGCTATCGATAAAGTGCAGTTTGTTGTGAAGCAACACTTTTCTCTAGGGTGCATAGGGATTATCCCTTCTAGATAAATTTTTGTGTGGCTAAAAATATTTTATGCCTTTTTGGTGTGGTACTTCATCGACTCAGTGAACCAAATTTATGATGTAGAACCTATTGCCTTGGAGGTAGACAAAATCAAATTGGAGATTCATACTCTTCAAAATATGTATGTCTATCTAGGCAAGAAGGCCTAGAGGGAGAAGAAGGAGATGGACCAAATAAACATAAATGTCAAACCAATATTGGTGGGAACACAATTACATAATCTATTCTACATGTTTTGGCCCAAGCATAAGAATTCAAAGGGCATAAAACATACACAAGAAAAGCTCCCATCAATACCTCCCTTAAAGAAGAAGTGAGTTGGGAATGATGTTGATACAAGCTCACAACATGTTCCTCAAAAATGGTATAGGACTACCCAAGAGCTGTAACCTATTCCCTCACTACCAATACCTTCACCTTCCCAACCTTCTCTTTCTCAACCTTCTCCACCTTGCCCTTCTCCTCCTTGACCTTCTCCACTACGTCCTTATCCACCTCACCTTTATCCTCCCAAACCTTATCCACCTAAATTTTCACCTCCATAGGTCCTTCCACCCCTACCTTCTTCTTCACACATTCTTCCACCTCTGCCTTTTACCCCCAAGATAACTCCATGAGCATCTCCCCTAAAAGTTTCATTATCAAGGGCTGTACCTTAAAGATTACCAACACAAGAGCTCGAGTAGGAATAAGCAACAACCTAAAAGGGAAAATTGGATTCCAAATTTGAGAAGATACCCTTCCTAGTGTACAAGGAGGAGGCCACCTTCGAAGACTTGCCATTGGACATTAGGGGTCTATGTGGCAAAGAGGGGGCTGGTGAAGAGTATCAGATGAGTAGAATGGCTAGTGGTAGCACTTCATTAGATATAAAATCAGAGGTCAAAATATTAGAATGCAAACCAAATAAAGGGAAGGAGCCGACTGGGTCTAAATAAAAACCTACCATTGATGCATCTACTAATATGTACATCTAACATCAAATGGGAATCTTGGATAGGATGTTGTATTTATGGCCCTACTTCCTTCCTTGAGATGCAACCCTAGACACAAGGAAACATATGTCATTATTATACATGTATGATTAGGAACATCACTTTGAGTTCCCTCAAGACAACATTCTCTTAGGTATTAATGCTCTATTGTTTCCCAAACCACTATGGGTTTATCCCAAAAATATCACCCATTTTAAAGAAAGCACAACATTATTAAAGATGGATTTTGAAGTCACACTTTAGAACATATTATTAGACTCTGATATATATGATGCATAGAAAAAACATGCCCAGGTGGTGGGTATGTATGAGAAGGAAGTTGTTGCCAAGAAGGAACTCATGGAAGTGGCTGATTTGAAGCAACAAGTAAAGGAAGCCATGAAGGCCAAAGTTAAAATGTTAAATTATGCAAGACAATTTTAGGCTAGGAACTAACACTAGAATATGGTGTTCCTCTCTATGGGGATGTCATAGATAAATTGGATACCTTGGTGAACCTCCTTTTGAAGCACTAAAAAGATTAACCTGTGTAGAGGAATGAGGGATTGATAATAATAGAATAATTAACTAAGGCATTTGAAGTATGCAAGTGTACCCTTGAAAGAGTTTGGGAAGTCATCCTCATCTTGGGCAAGATTTTTGAATGATTAACATGCCTGAATAAGATCTTGGAGGCTCATATCCAAGTAAAAGAAGCCTAGAGGTAGAAAATGGTTGATATTTCCCTCTTAATAAGGGATTGCATCAAGCACACTAAAGCATTTAAATATGTGGAAATAATGGAAGATAAGATCAATGCACATCACCAGTAATTGAATGCCAGGTTTTCAGCCCTTAGAGGATAAGTTGTTGATGACGTCTCAACATTAGAAGATGTCTATAAGGATTCCAACACATCCCTAGATGATTTGGTCGAGAAGGCCAATGAGAATTCCAACCAAATCAAGGAGATGAATAAGTCCAAAGAGGCCATTGAAGTAATAACTACTAAGATGTTCAATGCATTATCACATTGGGATAATGTCAAAAAGCAGAATGAGCAAATTGGGCCTAAATTTTTGCTAGAGGCCATTAGTAAGACTTAGTCTAGGATGAATTAAGAGTTTAGTGTGGGGTGATGTTAGACCCCAAATTTTAGATAAGTGTTTTTATATTTTGGCACAGGACCAACATGGTGAGAAAGGAGCTTAGTGTAGAAATACTATGGCATGGAACTTGAATGGTAAAAAAGCACTATGGCATGGAACCTATAGGGCACAAAAGGACAAACATGAGAGGACCTAGTTAAAAAGGAGAATTAACCAATATGAACCCAAGAAGATATGTCTCAGAACAATAATAGAAGACTTGGGGAACATATGGGAAGTGGGAGACAGTTAAGGAGTGATTCTCAAGGGTCACCCAAACCTTATCTATTAGAGTTTTGCATCGACTTGTAAGGAGATAGACACATGCTAGCAAGGATATAACATAAAATGAGTATATAGGGGGCACAAAGGCCTAGGTACTTAGGAGAAATTAGTAAATAGACTGCCACAAATCTCAATTCATAGAGATTTCATGGGCCATTTACTCCTATCATTTATGTTGTAAATACTTGGTCAAGGATAAATAAGTATAAATACCCCTGTATGAAAACATTGTGGAGATGGATTTTTGGATATCATTTCTTGAAGCATAATATATGAGTTATAGATATTATAATCATTCTAACGTTCATATTCTTGTTAAGTTAGTAGTTGTGTATCTTTGGTAGGTTTGAGTTGAACACTTGTGGTTGAAACATAATATGAGTTCTATTCACATTTTTACCTTTTTTGAGTAACAATCTATGAACTTTATGGAACTTCTTTGCGTGATTATGGTTTTCGAGTGTAATGATACTAGGATTAAATTAGTATATCTGTTTGTATGTGTAATTTATAGTCAAATATAATATTTAACCCAAAGAATATGATTTATATGTTACTGCACAACATAACCCATGCGAATAGGTCTCTAGCTATGTGCTTCAAGTGAGCATGCAAGACCACAATATTGCATGAAGGGCCATCATGCTAGATAATTGGGGATATACTTCAGCACCCAAAGCAATATTAATAAATAAAAAATCAAAAAATATTGAGATATAAAGATGGGATGTGTGTAAAAAATCTAGACAAAGGCTTACTTGAGTTTGATCTCAATTTTAGTTGGATGTTAGATGTGATGTGATGTTCGATGAGGTAAGATAAGATTAAGTAAACCAAATTATGATATGAGTTAGACTTCAAAAATTAAGTCTTGATTTGATTGGGTGAGCTATGATAAGTTATACGACATGATAGGGTCTAGACTAGCCTAAGAGATTAATTTTGATTAGGAGTTGATTGGATTAAGACTAGCTCTAGACTAAGATGATCGACTCAATTTGAATGAGATGATTTGGTTGACAGGATAGGATGATAGGATTAGATGGTGTGTATGACTCAAACTCAATTAGATAAAAGGAAGCTTAAAATTGATACCCTGATGTGGAAATATTTATTTACTAATGTAGATGACTACAAACTTGATGGGATGACTAGTATTGACAATAGGATGATAAGGTAAAGATGGGTTAGACTATGATTAGGAATAGGTTTTATAGATAAAGAATATGGTGATGGACAAGGTGATTAGGCTAGATAAGGTCAAGATGAGAGATGTGGTTTTGATTAGGGTGACCTAAGGCTATATTTTGATAGAGTGACAAGTTATGATTAGGTTTCAAGAGAAAATGGATGATGAGAGTAGATTTGGGGGATGGAATTGATTAGGTGACAAGAGGGAATGTCTTGATGTTCTTAGATAAGTCTAAACAAGATGAAGACAAAATGGAAAGGTTGGACTAGGATGGAGTGAAGACCAAGACAAGACCAAGATGAGTGATGAGGTGTGACAATGGTACAAAGGTAGGATAAGATGGGATTAAACCTAAGAGAAAGGTGTGAAAAGTACTATGGTAAGACTAGGGATAATAGGGTATGACTCAGGATGAGGTCGTAGAGGGATATAATAGTGAATGACTAGGTCAAAGGGATATGATCAATGAAGAGAAAGGTCAAGATGAGGTTATGACTTATGACAAAGGAGTGACTAGATGAAGTGCATTTCAACTAAGGAGGACCAGGCTAAGAGATGAAGACTAGGATGTTGTATATATGAATGGATAAGGTCAAGTCAAAATATTAAGATAGGGACATGAGATGATGATGGAGAATAAGGTGATGTGTAAATAAGGGATTATATTTGACCTAGGGACTATGTTTGATTAGGGGGATAATATTTTATGTGTTTGGTTTTAATGGGTGCAAACAACATAGGCATCCATAACACACAAAAAAAGTAAGTAAGCCATATTACCTATAATTAGTGACTGACTCAGTTACACTATATAATGGCTTTATAGGTGAGGTTGTAGGCTAATAACCCATCCTGAAATATATAAAATCCTCTCAAGACCATTTTCACTTAATAGTCACTTAGGAGCTGATACTAACTATGACAACAAGTCGCTTGTTATGATTGATGGTCCTATTATAGGCTATACAAGCTTACTAGAGGCTTCCCCAAAATACACTAGATTTGTGGGCCCTGACTATGTGTAAGGTGATGTATAATGTTTGGGTCAGAGAGTTAAATCTTTCATTTTATAGAAGACTTATATGGGGTCAACTTCTTGGCCTAATGACAAATGTCCCTAATTTTCATACTCTACCAGAACACAAAGAGTGGTTGAATGTGTTGTGATGAAATATACATCATCAACCACTAAGACAATGGAAAGTGTGTGAGAATCACTTACACATTATGTTTCCACCTAAAAATAAAAATATAAGGGCTTGTTAGTTGTTTTTGATCCTCTGAGACTCACCACTAAGACGTAGGGAGGAGAGCATACAACATTGTAGCCCTCAAGGAAAGATGAGCAAACCAAAAGTTGATTAACTGATTAAGTATGATATATACAAATATATATACAAGATGGTTTTTAAAATGCCAAAATATTTGATAGGAAGCCTATAAAGCAAGTGATTTGGCAATCTCAAGGGGCAACTTACAAGATAAGATGTTAAACAAAAATATAACTTATAATATAAGATGTTAGTTTAAACTAATAAGTAAAATCAAGCGAGACAAAATTATAATCCATTTTTCCCCAAATAAAATGTTAATCTAATAATCCTCAATAAAAATACTGACAAAAATCATAAATTTTTTACTATAAATTTTTGAATGAGGGGGTAGGATGTCGGGGTTTGGGGGTGGTATCCCCTAATGAGGTCAAGGGGCAGTGCCCCTTGTAGGGTTAAGGGGCAGTACCCCTTATGATGTCAAGGGGCAACACCCATTCTAGCATCCAAGGGTAACACCCCCAATGTCAAACATAATTTGAGATTTATGGGACCTATTTGCCAAAATTTTCCTACATACAAAAATTTCCCTAAGTGGACTTTACTATTCTTCGAATCCATTTAGTGACTCCTTTTGCCTTAATGATTAATCTCTTTCTAGTCATGACTTGATGATGTAGTGTACTATCTTGGAGGGTCTTGTAATGGTGTTGTGAACTCTCTCAGGATCCTATTGTAGTGGGTGATCTAATGATGGAGAAAGACTAACATTTTATTGGCATACATCAGTGTCCTTGCACTCTTTTGAAAGCTTTAACAAGGTTTAAGGTAAATTTGGAAACTTTAAGATAAAGGGCTACAAATGGGTTTTTGGGCTATAAGTGAAGGATTTAACTAGTTTCCACTGTGTTTGAGCATCTAATACCATGCATGAGAGATAACACAAGGTGATCACCCAATAAAAGCTTTTATAAAGTCAAAAATAGAGTCTTATGGAGCCAAATTGCCCAAAATACACCAAAAGTGCATTGGATGACTTTAAGATCCTTCAAATAGAAAATTTTAAGTGAAAGTTGGGATTTTTGAAGAATTCAAATGGGTTTTGTCTTATTACACCTCTTTTTGGTGAATTTAACCCCTTCAAACATGTTTGAGACCATTTCAAGTCATTTGGAGTGGAGGAGAGATGTTTGGGTGAAGAAGGATGCAATTTTGGCCTTCTTGGAGGCATGGTTAAATAGGTTTTTGTGGGATTTGCTCAATAAAATATCTTGGTTATCTTTTTAAATAATATAATTTGTCTCAAATGGCCTCCCCAAGGCCTTTAAAATCAGTTTTAGGTGTGAAGATCATCAAAAATACAAATTCAGGCCCTTAGCCTATGATGCACAACCCTGAAAGAGGGCCTTCAATGAGGTTTCTACATAGTTATACTCCCTTGCAAGTATATGGGAGGTTTATATGGTTTTTTCAAGTCCCATAAATTATCACTCATGACAAAAACTTGTTTGGGTGCTCAAAATGGCCTAGAAAAGCTCATAGTGGCAACTAGTGAAGAAGGGTTTGAACTTAAAGACCTCCATTAATGGAGTCAAAAAGAGATTTAGGTATTTTGGTGTGTTTTAATGTTTTTAGGAGACCATAAATGGTCAAGAAATAATTAAATACTTTCAATTAACCCTCAATATCTCCAAGCATTAAATGTTAAAGTGACAAGCCTTCACAAAGTGTCTAGAGTCTTCTAGAAGACCAAATGGGAGGTGTGAAGAATTTGGCAAGTGGAAAAGGTTAATTGGAAATAAGATGAAACTCAAAGAATTTAATAAGACTTATATAATAATTAATACTTTATCCTTGTAGTGGAGGATGACATCACTCAAATCATCATCCATTTTCTCCTCTTCTCTCTTCTTATTTATTCTATATATCTCTCATTTTTTCTCATTGTAAGATATTTAATATTGTGGTATGGTGTAAAATACCCATTTTATAATGAAAACACATTTTGATATCAATATAAGAGTTCATTTACCATTATCGATTCTTTCATCTTCTGTTTAGTTGAGTTTGTGCATGAATACTTTGTGAAGGATCTCTTCTTCTTGGTCTTTGTCCTCTCTCTCTTGACTTTATGCAAGATAGTTTTATGTTTGCATGTATTAGGATGTGCTATATTAGTCATGAGGTGAAGATATACTATGGATATGATCATCCCTTCTTCATTTTTCTTATTTCCTTGACCCTTCTTAAGAAACACTTATGCAACTAGTTAGTTATGGAGTTTGTGTGAGTGTATGAGTTCTTGGCTATCATCTATTTGTGTCTTATAGCAAGGAGGAGTTTAAAAGCTTGGTGTATCACCCTTTTTTGTTTTAATTCATCCTTTTATCCTCTTTATAATTCTTTTCTTTGGTAATCAATAATTTAAAGTAGTTTTCTAAGAGCCTAATTGATACACCTAGAGAGTTGGCCCATAACCTAGAGGTTCACCTCCATTACAAGATACCCACATCTTGGAAATGTACCCATTGTGTGGATAGGTTGGAGAGAGCCTGAATAACCCTCTCCAAGGGTGCAAATCTATGTCATAATAGGACCTTTGTAAATGACTCAAAATTCACCAAATTTTTCCAAAAAGGAACATACTTAAAGAGAAGAATTTGAAGGCAAATTGATGGTTAGTAGTATAAAAATATTACTCAATAGCTTAAAATTAATTATACTCCTTAATCTTAAAATATTTACAACATGATTACTTTAAATGCTCTGGTATTAGAAAAAAATATAAAATCCAATATTTAAAAATGTTTAAATTTAACCATTTCTATTTGAATCTTTTTAATGTATTGAAAACTTTCACCTTCAATTTTTATTCAAAATCTTTTTAATGTATTTAGAAGAACCATGATTGATTTTGATTATAGTAAAAATAAATAACTTTATTGACATCCATTATAAACTACCATACAGCCTAGTAGCTTGCACCAAAATAAGAGCTTTGGAATAGGGCATCAACATCCACCAAAGCATAATGAAGAGGGGATTTTTATTATACATTATAACTACAAAGTACCATAATAGACATGTACGTGAAATGTAAAAACATACACAAGACACTTATGAACTGTTTGACATTATGTTTTAAATAAATATAGTGTGGTGATTACAAGATATATGTAAAATGAGTTTTTTAACAAGGCTTTGAGACTTTTCAACAAATTATTTGTTCGAAACATGATCTCCCAAATTGTAATTATTACTAGGATTTGAAGAAAAGGCCTTGGAAATTTCAAACAAATGTATTTAGCAGATGTAATCAGGTAGGTGCTATATCAATCCAAAATAAAGGTCTTATAATAGGGTACATCCATCTATTTAATCATAATTGGAAAAGTATTTATATTAGATGTTCTGATTACTAGTGCCTTGACAAACGTGATATGTAAAAATGTGGAAGAACACACAAAACACATAGATAAAATGTTTCCAAGAAAGGCGGTTATAGGGTATGTGATAGGTGTGAAGCCATATTCTATAATATTTACTAAGCATCAAAATAAGGTATGGATAATTTATCAAAAGCATGATAAAAGCATATTTAGACATAAAGAGTTTGAATCCTAACAATTAGCTTAACAACTTTACTTTTTTTAGTGCCTATGTGGGACATGAATTGTTTAAAAAAATGCCTCAAAGTAATGATTGCAACCTACATTATGCCTGTGTTAGAAGACACAAATATGTTTATTTGTGCAAAAACATGAAATTACTGCAAAATCACAAAATAATATCACATTAGATATTATTATTTTTGTGTCTAAAAATAATGATATCATGTTTATCCAAGCAAAAAATTATATTGTTCATATTTAAAATGTAAAACAAAATAGGTACTGAACAAATTAATAGATTTTATGACCCGTACTAATCTAATAGTGTAAATTAGTATACCTAATGTCTATTTTTGATTGATTTTACCCTAGTCTAAATATTATTTTGGATCTTTAATGAGTATTAAGTGTATGATAACTTATAACTAATCTAGAATACAAAATAGTAACAAAAATATAACCAGGTTGAAAAAAAGAATAAAACTATGATAATATGTGCTAATAGAGAAAAAAACTATGATAACTGACATTTTCATGTTTGATTAAGGCAATTTCCTACCTTAATAAACAATACAATAGCTCTAAAGACATGAATTTGCAAAAAATTAGAAACTCTTGACATTAGATACAAAATAGAATATCTAGCTATCCGTTAAAAATTTATTAATCTCTTCTAAATGTCTGAGAATGGATTCAAAATATTTACAAAAAGATAGATTTATAGTTTATTGTTATTATTTGTTTTTTTACAAATTTCAGCAAATTCAAGTTAGTTTGAAAAAAAGGCACCTATAAGGACACAAAATTGTAAACAACAAAATAGCTCGAAATAAATTTCAAATATGAGGAGGAAAATTCAAATCTATAAAATTTATTGGTTAAATGAGACAATTTTGCACTTGTTTGCAACAAAAACATGTCTACATAGAGAAAAATCATGTTTTGTTCTGAGTACATAAAATTCATATTGTGCGAACACATTTCCTTCTTCTGATTGTCATGTAAGTTCACTACGCACACTTAAAACACAAACATGTCATAAATAGAAGGAAGGCTCCCACTATGGTTGCCAAATGTAAGATGATAATTTTGAACAATGGATTCTAACTATGCAATTATACACTAAAATCAACTCAAATTACCAATCTAATTTAAAATCGTAAACTATTAGATCAAAATGCAATAAATTACATTTAAAACAACATTCTAATCTAAAGCCAAATGTTCCCAATCAAGACTAAAAAAATACTAAAGATTATAAATTGCTTACAAACTTAGAATTTCAGCATGATATTAACTTGATTCAAGACATAGATTAGTTGATAACTTGATAAAAAGGACTAATAGATTTGATCAAGAGATTTGTATGGAAGCTCCTGGATTTCATAATTAGTTTGGAAATAGAGGGGTGGATGATTTGAATAGAGGAAGGAGGGAGAATTAAAAGGAATTAAAAATTCATTGAAAGCCTCTAAAATTAAAGGATTCTAGAGAGGAGGGCTAATATAGAGAGGATTTTAGAATTGGAGAATTATAGAATGCATTAAGAGGGGTTAATAATGATTAGAAGGAGATTAGGTTAATGATCAGACAAGGGTTAGGATGGGTGATTAGGGAGTAGGATTGTAAGAAAGCCTAGGAGTAGATGGGTAGGTGGCTTGTGGGTTAAAAATTCACAATATAATAAATAAATGGGGTTAGGTGATAGTCAATATAGACTAAAAGAATTAATGAAGACATAGGAAGGGGTAAGGTTGATGTATGATAAGATGAATGAAGGGGATGTTAGGAAAATTATTAGATGTTAGAATTACCCTTTATTTAGGATAATTTATTTTATCCTAAGTTCTCTTTTCATGTGTGAAGAATTTGTATTTATGTGAATTATTGAATCACACAAATTTGGATTCTACGAGGTGTTACTCACCTCTGTGTGCTCTTTTAGTATTTGAGAGTTAATTATATGAGTAACTCCTTCTCCTACATGGCACACACCTCCTTTCACTTTTAAGGAACTAGGACACATTATAAGGTAATAATGGGATTCCTTGTAACTCCCATTCTCCTCCTCTAACTCTATAAAAGATCCCTTCCTCTCCTCTTTTCCTCACCAGAATGTCATAGCTCTTTCTATTCTTCTCTCATTCTCTTGATTAAATCTTATACTTGTATAGATTTTGGTTTCAAGCCTTCTAATAAGATCACGTAGGTTTTTATCTGATACATTTGATTTCCCACTTTAAAATTCATGTCTTATTTATGGTTTGCACTTGAGAGGTAACTTAGTATTGTGAATTATTTATTTCTCACACTTTCATGCTATGTTATTGATGATTATTCTTGGGATAAATCCTTCATGGTATTATAACTAAGATAATCTTATTGACATTTTTTTTGAAGAGTGTGAAAATTTTTAGAGAGATATTATAGATTATTTTTGCAAGGGGTCCACCTTGTTTTTGATAAAGTAAGGTGGCAAACCAGGGGCCAAACCCTATATAGTCAAAAAAGACAAGAAGGCAAACAAACAAAAAATGCCTTTAGAGAGATGACGGTACAGTCGAGAAAAATAGACAGAAATAAAACACAAGCCACGGGAAGACCAGAGTCAGAGAGGTCTCCCCTTACATAAATTTTGATTTGATAAGATCATTGAGTTTCTCATTCTCCGTGTTGTCAGCATACCCAGTATTACCCACCACTTCCAGCATAGACATGTTCAATAGAATTGTATTATGAAGCCCTTTGGTGAAGACCTTATCCAGCTTCTGAATGCGGTCCTTCAGGGCCCCAATTTAAGTTTTCCAATCAGTCTCATTCTCAGTGCCCTCACCAGCTTCCTCGCCATACATTTTCCCCTTATTGTCAGCAGTTCCCATAGTGTCAACACCCTACTCCTCAGTAACCTCAAAATCCCTAGTAGCCTACTTCCCTCCAGTGTCCTCCAAAATTTCTTGGATTTCCAGCTCCTCAGACTCTTCCTCCTAGGTTGCTTCTTCCAAGGCACTTTCCTAATAATCAATTAGTCTAGCCTTCAGGTTTGGTTTACCAGCAATCTGCCCTAACCTTCGCACTCTAGAGGGGAATCCTTATTAATTTTGGAAGGCTTGTGAGATTTGCCACCTTGGCCCCCCATGGCCCTGCCCGGATTCCTGTGGGTCCCTTCTGTAGTCTCTTAATATTTTCTTCCTCTTCATCAACCTTTCTCTTCTTGCCCTTCTTGCTCTCAAAGGAGCCGGGGGTATCAACAGGGATCTTTTCAGGGTCATCAATACGCCTCATTCCTGACAAGTCATCTCCTTTTGAATGGTCTCCCTAATGTTTAAGGGAATATGAACACTTTGTCGCCACACCCTCCAACCTAAAAATTTCTGCCCAAGGTTGGCACAAGCATCAATGACCCTGTTGCCTTCTCTATAGGTATGGGAAATCTCAACTTCAAAAAACATTTGTAAAAGAAATTGGATATTAGTAATGATGTCTTTTAGCTTGATTCCCACATTTGAAACTTAATTAATGGCATCTATGACCATCTTAGAGTCTCCTTGTATATTCAAGTTCCTTATTCCTAGGGATTAGCTAACTTTAATCCCCATACTAAAGCCATTGATTCAACATAGTTATTGCTCTGGCATCCAATTCCACTAGCATAGACAGTAGACATACATCCTTTATCATTCCTTATAATTCTTCCTCCACTAGCTTTACCATCCAACTTGGATTCCCCATCAAAGTTGAGTTTCATCCAGTTAGGTTTAAGGGGGATCCATTTGGTATTAAGTCTTTGTAGTATCATGGAGTTATTATACCCAGGGATCTGGTTTAAAACCTTCCATTTTGCTGTAATTTGGATTTCAATTTGAGATAGAGGTTTCTCCACAACATGAATATGAGCTGTTGTAACACTTTCCATAATGGTCTTAGCAAATGAGTTAAACACCTGAGAAGCATTTCTAGCAGTGTCCTTGAAAATTTTGTGATTGCGCTCTTTCCATAAAGTCCAACTCAAACATGGCAAAGCTTACTTCCATAATTCCAAAAGCTAGGGATGTGTGAAGGTTGGGTTCCAGCTGAGAATTACTTCTTTATGGTTAGAATTGTAGGCCCATTCAATACCAAAGTTGTTAAGTATTGTGCCCCCATAATTCTCAAGCAAACTCATAGTGGATAAAGAGGTTTGAAACTGATTCCTCTTTTGAACCACATAGGAAACATCTGTTAACCAAAGTAAACCCTCTCTTTTGAAGGTTATCCTGAGTAAAGATTTTGTTAAGAGCAGCAGCCCACCAAAACATGTTAATTTTTGGAATAAGTTTATGATTCCAAACTTTTTTCCATACATCTTATTCTAAGCTTCAAGAATAAGTAGATAGTAAGCAGATTTGATAGAGAATGATCCATTCTTATCTGGCCACCAGTATTGTTCATCCTCCTAGGGAAAGAGAGGAATTCTGATCTCCTGAACACACTGCTGGATCTCCCAAACTCTTGAGTAAAGCTTAGGTTGGTGCACATAACAATCCAAAAGATTTTTCCTTCTCCTCATCCCATTGTTATTTTCCATATAATCACTGACCCTATCTCCAAAAAATTAGGTACTCAAGTCAGAAATCTCTCCATAGTTTCCCTATGTGATGAGAGCCTTGTCCTTTAACTAGATATCATCCCAAAATTTAATATGTTAGCCATTTCCAAGTTTCCATCTAACTCCTTGTTTGAGAAGGCTTCTACTTTTTTAGCATTTTATTCCATATCACAGATCCTTAGGGTAATCCTATCTGTGGAAGAAAGTTGGAATCATCAACGCTATGCATGTATTTGGCATACATTATTTCCCCCCAATCATTGTTTTTATGGATCAAGTTCCAACTAAATTTTGAGAGAAGGGCTTTGTTCATGTTCCCGATGGACCTAATATTAAGTCCACCATGAGATTTTGGAAGACACACTTTTTCCCATCTAACTAAAGACATTCTATGTTTGTCTTCCACTCCCATCCATAAAAATTTCCTTTGGATCTATTCCAGTTTCTTAGTAACGTAGGAATTTTAAAAAGAGACAGGAAGTATGTAGGAATGCCTTGCAGTGAAGCCCGAAGAAGTTGTAGTTTACCAACACTGCTGAGTAGTTTCCCCTTCCAATCAAGAAGTTTCCTCTATGTTCTTTCCACAATTCCATTCCAAAATCTAGGAGATATGTCTTTGACTGAGAGTGGGAGACCCAGGTAGGTAGCTGGTAGGCCAGCTTCAACACATTCTAATATATCAATGATTATATGTCTAAGTTCATTAGGGGTGTTGAAGAAATACACATTGCTTTTCTGGAAATTTATCCTTTGTCCCGACTCTCTGGCATAATTATTTAAGATATTCTTCTATCTTCTAGCTTCAATCACCGATGAGATGCCAAAGAAGATGGTATCATCCACAAACTGTTGTACCACCATAGGATGAAGGGATAAGGCATGTTTGATGCCCACTAGCTTTTTTGAGGCTATCTCTGCTTGTATGTATCTTCCCAGTGCCTCAGCCATAATGATGAATAAGTATGGGGAGAGAGGGTCTTCCTAACAAATTCCTCTTGAGGATGAGAAAAATGCTCTAGGAACACCATTAACCAGCACTGAAAATTTTACAGAAGAGACCGTGTTCCATAACAAGCAAGACATTTTATCATTAAACCCAAATTTTTTGATCACTTGGAACAGAAAAGTCCATGAGACTCTATCATAAGCTTTAGAAATATCAAGCTTGAGAGCCATCCTAGGGATTTTGCTCTTATCCATGGAGTGAATAGTCTCATGTGTGGTGGTCACAGCATCAAGAATCTGCCTGCCTGGGACGAAACCTTTTTGAGCAGGAGAAATAATTTTGTCTAGTAAAGGTTGAATCCTCATGACCAACATTTTAGTACATAACTTATACACAGTGTTGCATAGACTAATGGGCCTGAAATCAGTGAAGTGTGAAGGTTGTGATTTTTTAGGAATAATTACTATGAAGGTATTATTAACTTGTTTCAAAAGTTTACCTGATCTAAAAAAATCACGCACAACAGCTATGAGGTCCGCTCCTACTATCTCCCAATATTCTTGAAAGAATATAGGAGGAAAGCCATCAGGAACTGGGGCTTTAAAAGCACCCAAGGAGAATAAAATAGCATGGACTTCTTCCTTGGATATAGGCTTTAACATCTCCAAATTATCTTCTTTTGTTATCAAACAGGGGATTTTATCAATAAATTGATTCATAGGTCTATCGATTCTATCATTATTATTTTCTTCGGTAAGCATATTCTAAAAGAAAGCCCTGGCTTGTTCCCCTATTTCATTATCCTTGGTAATAATGTCACCATTATCTAGGACAAGCTTAGTTATTGAGTTGGCTTTCCTATGTTTCATAGCTGAGAGATGAAAAAAGGCAGTATTCCTATCCCCCTCTTTAAGCCACTGAACAAGGGATTTCTATTTCCAGAAAACCTCGTCTCTTTCCATAAGATTCTTCCATTCTGAAGATAGGATATTTTGTTCTTCTAAAGTGTCCTTAGAGTCATCCCCTTGATCTATTAGTTGCTATATATCCTTGAGTTTTCCCACTATATTTTTCTTCTGCTGGAAGAACTGCCCAAAGTTGTATCTATTCCATCCGTAAACGTCTTGTTTAATGTGTTGGAGTTCCTTGACTATTATAAACATAGGAGTACCTTAAATAAGAACTTTCCACCATTTCTCTAAAGTCTTTGTGTTTGATCCACATAGCTTCAAAATGGAATGGGGAAGGTCTAGAATGTTCCTGTTCTCTCCAACTAAGGAAGATCGGGCATTGGTCAGACATGGTTCTAGGGAAAGCCTGTGCCTGCATATTATGATAATCCTTCTAGTTACTTGATATAAGAAATCTATCTAATTTAACCTAAATCATTTGATCTCCTCTTCTTCTATTGGTCTAGGTAAAATTTTGGTTTTGCAGCTCTATGTCCAATAATCCCCAATCATTGATGAATTCAGCAAAGTCGAACATGTTGTTCGAGTAATCCATAATTCCACCCTATTTTTCAAAAGGGTATAGAGAAGTGTTAAAATCTCTGACTAACATCCATCTAATGTTTTGGGGATTATTCCTAAAACTGCTCAGGTCTATCCATAATTTTTGTCTCAAAGCTCTGTTATTGGGTCCATAGACATTGATCAACAACTAGTTCAAAGATTTCATAGAAAATTTGGTAATCAAGAAGTGCTTATTATAAGCCATAAGAGACCCCTAGATTTTAGCACTATTCCACATAGTGACAATCCCCCCTGAAGCCCCTTTAGTAGGACTAATGCAAAAAGCCACCTTAGGCCATATATAACCAGCAATTTTCATAAAATTCTCCTCATTCATCTTGACTTCTTGGAGTAATAAAATATCTAATTTATTATCTAAAATGCAATTTTTAACCTCAAACTACTTTGAGTGACTGTTAAAGGCCCTTAGGTTCTAAGATAATATTCTCATTTAGAGGGTTTGGGGGGTTGGATCTCTAGTGTATTATGTTTACCACTGGCAATCTCCCTAGCAATCTCTCTTTGTCTTGTTTCTCTTAGGGTTAGCCTCCCTTGTTTGGGCTCAGTGCCAACATCTGCAGATTTTTTACCTTTTCGGTTCTTTTTCTTTGGGGTAACCCATTCCTCCTATTCATTACTGCCACTTTGTCCTATTACACCTATTGCTAAGTAGTTTCCTACTTGGTCTCTGACGTTCAGAGCATGGAAAATGTCTGTATTTAGTTGTGGGTCTGCTTCTCCTTTAGTGGGACTTTCTGGAGTTACTTCTTCCTATCCAACTCTTAGAACTTTGTCTTCTTCATTGACTTACTCTATGAAAAGTTTACCTCTTTCTCCTTCCTTAGACATATTAGTCTATTTTTCTAAAGGGTTGGTTGTGTTAAATATAGCCTTTTGACTATCATTTGATACTATATTTTCCTTTGGGATAGCTTTTTCCTCACTACTAGTGATATCATCCTTTCCCATCTCCTCCTCTCCCTTTTCTGTGTTGTCAGGATTTTCCACATTACTCTCTATTTCCTACTTGCTGTTCTTTCTATAATTGAGAGCGTGATCCTCCCCTTCAATCTGGGAATCATCTTTCCTCCCTTTTTGCTTTGTCATGCATTGTGTCATTAAATGTCCCTTTCTCTTACATATTTGACAAAAAGTGGTAGCATTTTCATAAGTGATTGGCTGAGTCCAGGTCCCATATTTAGAGTTTAGCTCTATGGTCATTGGGAGAGTCCTATTTGTTTCAACATTGACACAAAGTCTAGCATACACACATTTGGACTTTGTTCTAGTTGTATGATCTGTAGTGACATATTGGCCAATAGAATTGCCAATAGCTGTGATAATTTTTTCATCCCAAAATTCCAAAGGAACCCTGGTAGTCTTACCCAAGCAAGAGCAGACTTATTAAGGTCTGAGTTAGGATCAAATCCTAGTTTCCATGAGCATAGGGCAAGAGAATTTGGGCCATACAGACATGGTCCTCCAGCAAGAGTAGCGATCATGTCCTCCCTATTCGTAAAACTAAAAAGGAATAGGCCTCTTGCCATGGTAGTGATCAAAACACTACCCTTAACTTTCCACCTAGACAGAACCCATTTCATAATCATTTCGATACTAGGATGAAAATAAAAAAACTTACCTACAAATGTAAGGTCCATGGATGCCACAATTTCTTCCACCAGATCATCTAGGATATGCAGGGCCATGCCCTCTGAGACAATAGGTAGGCTCGTCATGCTTTTTGAGGGGCACGTCTTTTCACCTATAAGTGCCTTCTTCCATCCATTAGATGGACTATCCACTACCAGATTTTTGACCAGATCCCCAGAGGCATTGCCACCAGTAGTGTCCTCCATTGGATCCGTGATCCTACCGGTCACACTCAGGGGGCCCAACTTGGCGGGAAAAAACTAGTTTCAAATGTTGTCCACATGCAACATAGGTCTTATTCACAAACTTATGGTCAAACTATCCGGGTCCACCCTTGTTACACATTTAGATCTATCTCTATTTTTTATTGTATTTAGTGGTATCTAACTCAATATTATAGGTTTCTTGAAAATCCTGGTTTCCTTTTTTGACCTAGTTAAGAGGCACTCCAAGTATTTTTTTTGTTGTATGAATAATTACCAACAAAAAAAAATATTACATTCTTTTTAGCTCTCTAGTTTTTTTTAAAATCATTTTTTTGTTATTAGTCCTATAACACTAATATTTTAGAGATTCTTATTTAATTCTGAGCATTTAACTTTTTTTAATATCACTAGTTTTTGTCAGGGGATCTGTAGCTCTACCAATTAGAGCACAATTGATTACTATCTTATATGCAATTAAACATGAAATTATACCAGAATGATAAAGTAGCTAGAAACATGAGACAACAAAGAATTTGAGAGACAATACACACTCTTTGTATTAGATATTACTAGAAGAAAATACAATAAGGAAGATGCCACTTCTTCCTCCACCTCAAAGGCTTGCCACACCTCAAGACCTTCTTCTCTCTCTCTCTTGCTCAACACAAACCAACTCTAAACCCTGAGTTGCTATCCCTCCTTGAATGCTTCCACTGATCTCCTTGACCTTACACCTGTAGATCTCCTTGACCTTGCTAGCTTCAATGCTTTTACTTGCCTTAGAATTAAATTTAAAATACATGCCTTATGGGTCTATAAATAAGATCCCATGCTTACAAAAATAGAACACTAACTACTAAAATTAGACACACAACCCGCGACTTAAATTAGCCCCTTAGCATGCAAACACTCGGTTCAACTAACTGACTATTCGTCAATAGCAGTTCTGAAAATACACAGGCGACCGACGTCGGTCCCTGCTAGTCTGGTGCTGCCGACATCGGCCGACTTCCTGCCATCGCCGGTCTCCTCCTCCACTGCACATGACTGACGTCAGTCATACTACCGACGTCGGTGGCTCTGGTTCTTCAGCATCCTTCCTTCTAGTGTCTGCAAACAGTTGAAGCTTTTAGCTCCACACCACAACAATCTCCCACTTGGAGATAAACAGCTACAACTTGTACCTATACCTGTACACCATCTATTTTGTTCCTTAGGCTTTGTATCCCTCTTCAATGTCACTCTTGAAGACCAACCACCAGGCAAACCTGTGATGCAATACCTGTATCTTATGCCAAAAGAATTTTGCTACTCCCAAATTCTCCATGACACACTTCTGAACCAACTCTACCCTTAGCTCAGAAAACTCCCTGTCTATGAAACCCTGCAACAAGTAACACAATATAGTAATAGGATAATGTAGCTAATATTATCCAACTTGGTAAAGATTAAAATACAATGGTCAAACCTCCATTGTTCTACAGCATAATCAAGACCATATACCATAGCCTTCTGTCTCATGTATCCATCCACTCTCTTCTCTAAAAAATGGGAATCCATCCCTCTATCTAGTGCTTCTTTCTAGCTGACAACACTACCAACAAATACCTATTTGGTTCTCCAAGGACTCACACTCCTCATCCATGCCAAGCTCCCACTGTTTCTGGATTCTACCTGCATTGCTTCTTCCATCTTCCTAGTTCGTGACCATCAGTAAGCAATATAAAGAAGGTGAACAACGAATATGAGGTTCTCATACCTTTCCTGACCTCCACATGGGTGTTTGAGACTTAGTAATTCACCCAACATCCGTTCCAGTGACCAATCTAGGCCATCTCCCAGTCTGCTCCCGACCGATGTCAGTTCCCTGCACTGATCCTGACTATCGACGTCGTTTCCCTGGCCGACGCCGGTGTCTCTCTTGCTGACGTCGGTCCTTATGACCGACGTCAGACTTCTCCTATCCGACCTACCGACCCTATTGGTCTGCACAAGACCGATGCCGGTATCTGGATGACTGACGTCGGTGCCAAGCTACCGACATCGGTGTCTGTGTGTTCCTGTAAGTGATGAAATTTTCATCCGTGAGCTCTTCTTGGATCAAACCTCTATCCATGCTGCCCTGCTCAGATTTATTCAGCCCCTGTGACTGATCTCTGTCCTTCAACTTCTCCAAAAACACCAAGGCTTCTTTGTTCCTGTCAAAGGCATCAAATTTCCTCTTTCTGCAATGAACTGTATTTATGCTTTCCAAATTTGAATGCATACCTTTTGAATCAAGAACTTCCATTCCCTTCCTGTTCTTGTGACCAAGCCTATTAGGCCACATCTTCGAATCTACACCAGAAGTGGAATCAGTAATACAAGTAGACAGATAAAGAGTATCTACTTTCTTACCTCTTGCTAGAACAAGTGCTCCCTTGGTAACCTTCCAAGAATCTGCTGTGAGGGTTATTGTGCATCCCTCATCTCCCAACCTTCTTACAGAAATCAGACTCTACTTCAGAATCGAAACATGCATGACCTCTTTCAACACCCACGTGTTGTCAATCTGCAATCTCAGCTGCACTTTCCCTTTGCCAACTATCTGACAAGGCGTACCATCCCCTAAATAAAGAACTCCAAAGTCTCCCTGTTCATACTCGTAAAACAAATCTCTGTTTGGGGATGCATGAAAAGATGAACCAGAATCTAAAATCCATGATCCTACCTGACTATCTGAAGAAAGTATGAAAGCATCTTGCATCACAATATTTGCATCCTTTGCTTCTCCCATACCTGCATGTTGATTCTCTTTATCTCTCAACCAACACTCCTTTGTATGTCCTTTCTTTCCACAAAACTAGCAGGTGATACCTTTGGACTCGGATCTCCTTCCCGACCTTGATTTCCCTTGCTCAACCTTCTCCCTTTGCCTTTCCCTACTTTCTGCACTTAGAGCATTCCCTGATGATTCACTTGTGCTTCTCCTGCGTATTTCTTCATTCAAGAACACACTCACAACATCATCAACTTTTAAGATTTTAGAAGCAGATGCAGAATTACTTACTGCCATAACCATACCATCCCAACTTTTAGGAAAAGAACATAAAATCAAGAGAGCCTTTACCTCATCATCAAAAACAATATTGACTGAAGCTAATTGGTTTACCAAACCATGGAAATCACTGAGATGAGTATGTACCGATCCACCTTCCTACATTTGCAAAGTAAATAGCTGCTTCATAAGAAATACCTTATTAGAAGTAGAGGGCTTTTCATATAAATTGGCCAAGGACTTTATCAACTCTTTCGTTGTCTTTCACTGTGATAAGCTGGAAATCACAGATGATGCAAGGCTCAACCTTATGGAACCTAGAGCCTTCCGATCAAGAATGTTCCATTCTTCATCCTTCATATCTATGGGCTCGCATGCAACCCCACCCAACGGTAAGTATAGATCCTTCTGATACAGATAGTCCTCAATCTACATCCTCCAGTGTTGATAATTCTTTCCGTTAAACTTCTCCATTTGTAGCCTGCTTTCTTCTGCCATTGCTGAACTCCCACTCAATCAGAAAACCCTGTGAATGACCTGTAATCAAAAAACAATACCCTGCTTCCTGCAAACCATAGCTCTGATGCCACTTGTCAGGGGATCTGTAGCTCTACCAATTAGAGCACAATTGATTACTATCTTATATGCAATTAAACACGGAATTATACCAGAATGATAAAGTAGCTAGAAACATGAGACAACAAAGAATTTGAGAGACAGTACACACTCTTTGTATTAGATATTACTAGAAGAAAATACAATAAGGAAGATGCCACTTCTTCCTCCACCTCAAAGGCTTGCCACACCTCAAGACCTTCTTCTCTCTCTCTCTTGCTCAACACAAACCAACTCTAAACCCTGAGTTGCTATCCCTCCTTGAATGCTTCCGCTGACCTCCTTGACCTTACACCTGTAGATCTCCTTGACCTTGCTAGCTTCAATGCTTTTACTTGCCTTAGAATTAAATTTACAATACATGCCTTATGGGTCTATAAATAAGATCCCATGCTTACAAAAATAGAACACTAACTACTAAAATTAGACACACAGTCCGCGACTTAAATTAGCCCCTTAGCATGCAACACTCGGTTCAACTAACTGACTGTTCATCAATAGCAGTTCTAAAAATACACAAGCGACCGACGCCGGTCCTTGCTGGTCTGGTGCTGCCGACGTCGGCCGACTTCCTGCCGTCGCCGGTCTCCTCCTCCACTGCACATGACCGACGTCGGTCATACTGCCGATGCCGGTGGCTCTAGTTCTTCAGCATCCTTCCTTCTAGTGTCTGCAAACAGTTGAAGCTTTTAGCTCCACACCACAACAGTTTTTTGTAGACTTTTTTTTTTGCTCATTAAAATAACCATTTTTGCATGCTTCTTTAAAATAGATATTTCTAAAGCATTCATTTTTTTGACTAATTTCTTAGAGAAGAATTTTGGTCAGATTATTTTTGTGTAGAGATGGTCATCACCCCTTCAAAGAATCCTATTTGTAGGCCTCTCCCAAGACATCAACCTCATCTCTTTACCCTTCATCCTTTTCCATCTAATCAACATTTTGTTCTCAAAAGCACTGCATAATTTTTTTGATGCTCTTATTTCTGCCTGAGCCCTCATGTCCTTCCTTTTTATCTATTTTGGCACTTCTATTGGTCATATTTTATCATTATCTTCAATTTTTATTATTCCTTAGATATTTAATATTGGTCAGACTATTCTCAATTTTTTTTAGCAAAAGCGTTCCACTCTAAGTGTATTGAAGATACACCAGATAACCAATATTCTTTTACCAAATGCACCCTTTCTCCTTCTACATGTCTGCAAGATAACCAACACTCATTTACCAATGACAAATTCTAGGCGAGTCATCATTTTTTTGTCATCTTACGTCTCTTTCAATGATGGCATCGTTGTTTTATCTAAACTAATTATTTTTTTCCTCTTTAAAGCTCTACATTATTCTCCATTTAAGGATAATTGTGCCTATGATTTTTTTATCACATAATATTTTTTGGTTCTTTCTAGAGTAATGATCATTTCTATATATTAATTTGACTTGGTATTTTTTTAAAAACACAACAAATTAATGCTAAACCACTTATTTTTTACTTCCATTTAGTAATGATTTGCTTTAGCTATACATTTTCTTATTTCCATGGAAGTGTTCTCTTTCTAAACTTGCAAAAAAAATTCATTTGGTAAATTCTTTTTATGTAATTTAAAAAAAAATAAAAAATACAAGTGATATATATATATATATATATATAGTTCAAATATCACATCTATCTAATTCTAAAAATTGAGTTTTTAAGGAGTTAGTAAGGAAGAATTAGTGAAGTTGGGCAAGGTTAGTGATTATTAGATGAAATTAGTGAAGTTAGTGTTGAATAATAATATTAGTGACAATAAACAAAATGAGAAAATTTATATGCATACAATGGTCTTTTCTTACTTATCAAGCCCCTTCAAATAAATTGATGTGCATCTTATCCAATGAAGTATGCACTACCTTTATCTCTATGTAATTATGTGGGAAAATGTCTTGATACTGTTGTAATAGTTTAAAAGACTTGGTGACCTCAGTATCAGACCAATTATTCCCCATAGTGGCCATCTTAGGCACGTCCTCCATTCCAATATTATGTTAAACCATCTAAACTGGCTCAGAATATGGCTACTAGTCAATTAGTATGGTGTCTCTGACATTGCATGATCCATATTTAATATGTAAATCTAAGTGGTCAAGAGACTGATCTTGTGGGTCAGGACTAGCACCTTCCTTAACTTGGTACATAACCTTCTACTTGCCCTTCCATATCTATTCGATCAGTGCACATTCTGATTGTGAGTCAATCTATAATGATGGTGGGGTAGGAATATCAGGTTCTTAAAAATTGGATAAGTTATCCTCATGTGCACCATGTATATGTTTTATGTGTTCTTCAATTAACACTAGATTGATTACAATATCTTGATGGATTCCTTGTAGGGATAGGCATAAATCCATATGAGGGGATGAATAAGATAGTGTTAAAATCATATTACTTCTAAAATTACTCTAGAAATCCATGTTTAAATGTCATTCCTGATAAATATACCAAACTCTAGCCTAGGTGCATGGAATACTATAAAGCACATGAACCCACAAATATTTAGGCAAATACGTCTCCTTATCATTCTAAAATTTTTTAGAGGCCTTGATATGAGCTTCTAGATCATTAAACACCATCATAACTTAAAGTGGTGTGAACACAATTATCATGATGGAATGATAATGCATGGCAATGTGCACTCAATCCCAAGTGAGTAAATTATGGTGGTGAGTTGCCCACTTTGAGTAATTATCCCTTAAAGAACATGAATAAATGAGTGTATTCATTCATTTTCAAGCACATAATTTTTTCCAAGTACTGTACATACTCTCAGACCTCCATTTGACCATGAAACCTAGGTGTTTGATCTATCTGTAGGGCTGGTCCAACCACTAAACATACACTAATGAGGTAAACAAACTTATGGCATTTAAGTAGATTGCACAAAACATACTCTCGATTACCAACAACATTATAGATTCATCTAGTAAGATCATATTCTTTGTGAGTCCAATGTTTACAAGCATGGTTGGTAGTGTCATAAATGGATTGTGTGTCTGCCCATTATAATATACCATCTAGAATAAGATCAAGACAGTGAGTTCCCTAAGCTATGACATTATAGATATGATTGAAATCCTCTTTGATGTTAACTAGTTCAACAAAATGAGGTCCCTGAACATTTTATAGGGGAATCATGATGTGCTGATCAACATTTTTTAAAATTAATATAGCGATTTTTAAAGTTTAAGTTAGCATTGTTTGCATAGCATAATAAATTAACCATGAGAGCAAAAAAATCATTAGCTTTAGCTAGCTCAATCACTTCAAAGTCAGCCTTGAAAATGACACCCAAAATTTTGATGATGTCATTCTTTAGAACTCCTTTGGGTAGTGCATGAGTCTTATTAGCCATGAATAATACATGTGGAGAAGGCTACAGAAGAGGGATTGCCATCTTTCTCTAATCATCCTTGGTTAGTGAATTTACCTATATGCTAGTATCTAATAGTATATCCTATATGATCTAACCATTACTAACTCCATTTACTAGGATTTCTTTATCACATTCTATACTAGGTTGGACATGAGCCTCTTATCATTGTGCATGGATCAATTGATGATCCTCCATAGCATTTGGTACTTGATGAATCAACTAGTTATTTAAAATGGGAATGATGTCTTCATCAAAAATCCATTTGAAAAATTAACAAAACTCATCATGTGCTAAGTTTGGATAATTGAGACTTTTTGCATTT
This sequence comes from Torreya grandis, assembly GCA_037957365.1. Taxonomy (NCBI): domain Eukaryota; kingdom Viridiplantae; phylum Streptophyta; class Pinopsida; order Cupressales; family Taxaceae; genus Torreya; species Torreya grandis. The sequence goes on along the minus strand of JARHVA010000854.1, from coordinate 3,173,440 downwards.
TAAAACACATAGTAACATCTCTATCTTTAAGGAACTCAATTTCACCTTATAATTCCCACACCAAAGTCATTGTGTCCTACAATACTTCTTTTTGTTGTTGAGCATATAGTTAGTGATTTGAACAAGGTTCTTCCCATTAAATATTGTCAGTGGGTGGATTTGAAACTAATTGGGAAGGAGTATCAATTCGTGTAGTAATATTTACCTTAGGATTAGTCGAAGTGGTAGGGCATCTCCATTATGTAGTTAGAGTTTTTTCAATTTGTATCATCCTAGCACCCTTCTCATTATGCTCTTTGGTGATGGTAGCATACAAGTTTAAGAATTCTTCCAGATGATGTTCATTCTTAAAAAAGGCATAGTTTGGATAAATTGTGGTCACGTTGGTAATGCTTTAGAGAAATACACTTATACCAAGTTCTAGGTAGAAAATGACCACCTTTGCATCCATGATTGTGACCTCTATAAGACCAACCTCAAACATTTTATTGGTTTTTAAATACATAGGTATTCCAAGTGTGATCATAGGAATCCAAGAAGGGAGGTTAGTAACATGTTAGTTTAAGCAAAAAAACTCAAAAAAACATACTAACACTAACACTCGCAAGCCTATATCTTAGAGGTGAGCTTAGTTAATAAAAGAAAAATGAAAGCACAACTAAAATGAAAAATATAATGAATCATTTACCTTCTTTGAGATCTCTAAATGCATTATTGAGTGGCTTGATTAGCTTGTGCTTCAAAGAGTCTTTGACAATGGAGGTTGTGTAGTTCCTTCTCTCCTTGACACCATGGTTTGTGTTGGCTTGATGTATCTTGGCTTCAAGATTTTTGAATTATAACTTGCTTGTAACAAAATGGACATTATAAAATTATATCAAAAGATATTTAAAATCATTTTTGCATGATAACTTTGCACAAAAATAGCTTAAAATTTAATAGGCAAGGCATTGTATTTATAGAAAATGGATTTAACCCCAACCCAAGGTGAGTTAAGGTGAAGTTTTAACATGGAATGAGTTCAAACCTAACTTAAGTGATTCAAGACTAACCCTAGTAAATTTAATAGTTGTCTATTAATCATGATTTTTAATGAATATGCATGGGTATCCAAAATGAGATATTTTAGGATATTTCCAAAGAGCTTCACAACTCACAAAGGTCATGATGAAAGGCTAGGATATTTGCATTTTTTAATTTCTTTTTTTAGCTATTCATTAATTGCACATGGATGATTCAACCAGGCTCTTAATTTTGTTTAAATTGTTAATTAATTCTGATTAGCCATTTAGCTATTTCAAGATTTGATATTTGTTCATGTGCCCCACTTAATAGGTCCATAGGCCAAATTGATTATTGTAATACCATAATGAGCTTAGGGATGAATCTGTAAGAGGTTATGGTTGCATACAATATGGTAACCTAATTAGGGATGCCTCAACATGATCTTGAGCTTTGATAAATGATTCACAAGAAAATTTGGGACATTTAGGGAATTGGTCTAAAGTCTAATCAAAAGCTAGTTGTGGCCAGTTTTAGGTGTCTACACCAAGTAACACATGTGCATGCCTCATGAATCTCACTAATAAGTTGGTAATCATATGTATCATGTGTATATACATTGCATATTTTATAGTATAGTGATACTTTAGCTTGAGTGGCATGTTGAATCAAGGGGCAATATCTCACATCATGGTCTTCTTGGCAGATCTCATGGGATTGCTTTATGACTATGTGAATACTCCTCCTAGGATAATTACTTATATTATGACCTTCCACCTCATAAGTCAACACACCATAAACCATTGTGAGTATCTTGAGTATTGTTCATAGTGAGATTCTTCAACTGAGATGCCATAGTAGTAATTTAGGCTTCCATACAGAGACTAATCCCTGTATTTATACTTTCACTAGCTTTAGTGTAAAGGGAAATGTAACATACCTAGGAGGGGTAGAATACTAGCATACAAAGTATATTAGTGAATAGTAACGAATAATTATCCATAAAAAATGTAGTGGATAAAAATGTAGTGGTTAAAAATGTAGCATAAAAAACATAACAAGGATAAAATGTAGCGAGGACAAAATGTAGCAAGGACAAAACATCGTAGAAATAAAACATATCAAAGGATGTGCTCACATAGAATATGACACAACTTTTAACTAAAGGTCAAAACTCATGAAATCACATTTTCCTCTATTATTTTGCTTGTAAATTTGGTGCATTACTTTTACACCATGAAATGTTAACTACTATCAACAAAATGAATTAGACAACAAATAAACAATGTGATAATCACTAGAATGTCCCAATTATGCTCCTCACTATATTTTCATGACATTACCAATACTGATACATTTTTTTCTTGCTATGTTTTATCCTCATGATGTTTTTTCATACTACATTTTTATCACTACATTTTTTCTCACTATGTTTTTGGTCGCTATGTTATCACATAGCTACAAAGAATATTAGTTTAGTACCAAATGTATAAGTAAAAATTGGATAGATTAAAAATAGTATAAATAAAGGGGAACATGCTATTATAAATCATCCAAGAAAAATATATCAATCAAAAGCTAAATAATATGATAAGGAGGTATCCCCCTCAAAGTGATAAGTGATTGTGAAGTTATTTCTTCCTACCAAAAAGAAATATTATATTTAAATATCAATATATTTAGAATTTTAGTTATATGAGTATAGGGTTATTAATATCTAGTATCAGAGCCCTTTCCAGGGCCATTTCTATATAATTATTTCTTTGTAACAGGTTGTGTAAGTAGGTTAAAAGATATATTTTGAATTGGAGATTCTAATTATAAAAGTGTATGTCTTGTGTTATTGTGAAGTTAGTTGGGTTTGTCATTTAATTGTAGTTTCAAAGTGCAGATTTACATTTTTGCCCTCAGAATCATGACTATTCTTCTACATGTTCTCAAATGAAAAATAATTGCATTAAAAAAATTCTATATTTTGTGTGCCTTATTTATATCTTCCAAGAATAGTTTAAAGTTTTGAATTTCATTAAGTATTGTTAAAGTTATTGCAATTTTACTAACTACTACTATGTAAAAAAAACTGGCTGTTCTTCTTCATGCTTCTCTCAAACAAGAAATAATTAAACCAAACATTTTTTGGGTTTTGTGCACCTTATTTCTAGATTTTTGAAATAATTTAAATTTTTGAATTTAATGAAGTATTTTAGAAGTTATCATAGTTTTAAAAACTACTACTATTGTAAAAAAATGTCATGTAATTTCTCACTTGCTACAATGGAGAATGCATTTTCCACTTTAGCTAATATTTTTTAGAAAGTCAATAAACTCACGCATGATATGCATGTTGGTTTTGATAAAATTGAGATTCACTCACATATCATAGAAAAATATAATGAGAAAATAGTTACATGGCTCCATTGGGAAACTAACTACAGAGAATGGAACTAGGATTTATTGCCACTTGTCAAGGAATCTGAAGTAGAAATCACTACATGGCTAGATTTCAAGGATACTTACAGAATATGGTGTATTTATTTTCATCATTTAGCGATAACTAATTTATTTGGTCTTATCTTCACTAACTCTTCCATATAGACAACAAAATTACCAAGCCAAGACTTAAAGATTCAATGCCCTTGCATTCAAATGCCACTCCAAACATAATGTGTGTACAAAATAATACTAAGTGGGATGGCATGTATCCTCAATTGATTCACTAGGGTCAACTATTTTGAGCATCCTTGTTCTATATTTGAGAATATGATCAACATGTTTTAAATTTTACTTCAACCTTCAATAATAGTGCTCATGTTAGCCTTGTTGATGCCCATGGTCATATCTTATCTCATGCAAAAGAAGTGGAAGCGAAAAAGGACACATGGACATGCCTCTATCATCTCTTCTACATATTTTTTATATGTAATTCTTTGCATGTTTCAAGGGTGAAACATGTCAAGGAGGATGGAATTTAATATACCTACAAGGGGTAGAATAATAACACAAATAGTAGATTAGTGAATAGTAATGAATAATAAGGAATAATAGTTTAGTACCACATGTATAAAAATTAAGAGTTGGATAGATTATAAGTAGTATAAATAAAGGGGCACAAGATATTATAAATCATCCAAGAAAAATATATCAATCAAGAGCTAAATACTATGATAAGTAGGTAGTCCCCTCAAAGTGGCAAGCAATTGTGGAGTTATTTCTTCTTATCAAAAATGAATATTGTATTTATATATCAATATATTTAGTATTTTAGTTATATGAATGTATAGGTTCTTAACATGTAGCTTTTAATGCCTTGCATGGGTAAGTGAAGTTCTTATAGGTAATGTGCATTGAAAAGGAAGTAACAAGCCTCCTACAAACCATTGGGCATGTTATGTGGCATTTATCTCAAATGATAACCTGGAAAGAAGTGTTTTAAAATGTGCATCATTATCATGCACACTCTCACTAAGTTATTTTTTCATATCCTCCAGGGCAGTAATAGTCTATTGTTTAAACTTTGAAATGTCAAATTCATGAAGAAAAGTTGCCTTCAACTATTCATAGTTTACCACTGCTTTTTGTGGATCAAACTTCTCATACTATTTATGCATGAAAACTAAGAGGGTAGTGGCAAACTAGGTTACCTTATGTTCAATAGAAGTAATGCCTCATTCTTGCTAAATGAGTTTGCACTTATGAACATGTTTTATTGCATTCTCAACACCATAATATTCAAGCAGATGAAGCATCATCTCATAGTAGAATGTAGGCAGACTAAGCTTTGGAAATGGAGCCTATTACAATGTGCCTCTAGTTCCTCTTGAACCCTATTGGAGACATCCACCAATGCCTCCTACACCACCTCTAGATATTATAACCAAACCACCATTGGTACCACCTCCTACACCTCCTGTGGTAATAGAAACCCCTGATACATTGGGTGTAGAAGTGGGTTGATTAACTGTTGATGGGCTTGTACTCTACCCACTAGATATATTTAGTCTACCAGGTATTCCAAAATGATCCATAGGGTTGAATTGTAGTCGAAAATAAATTAATAACAAACTATTATCTTGATTCTATACTTCAAAATTTTCTACTACAGGTTAAGACTCTGACTTGACGCTATTTATATCCCAATTTCTTACAAGAACATTATCTAACTCAAATGCATGAGCATGCGCTATGGGTGGGTAATTGAACCTATCTAGATTGCATCATACAGTCACCAATGTTTGATTTATTTCTTTTGCATGTATCTATGCTAAGGTAGGGTGTGGTCCTATGGTTGGGGAGTCCTCATTATGCCTTGATACCCCATTATATATCCTCATAACACTTATAGAGTCCTCCCATTCCTTCCTAGATTACTTCCAACCATAATCCTTCACCTATCCTCATCATGCCTGTGCTTACACAACTCATGCTGACTAGTTGCCATGTTGAACCAATAATTTCATGTTAATATGTGCCCCTTCATTTCCCCACCAATTATGATACTCACATGAGAGAGAGTTTAGCCATCCATGTGGAAGTTTTCAAGTCTCGAGTCAATTATAATCTTCTTAATTTCTAACAAAAGTGCCTGAGATACCTTTTGCATGGATCCCAAAGGAAGTTAAACTAGGCTTCCTCTGGACAAGAGTACATAGAGATCCCATATTTTTAAATATAGTTATTAAGTGTTCCTCACAACCATATGTCCACTGTGCACATCTAGGGCACTCACAATCATGCCAAGGTCAATTAATGCTCTACTAAACAAGAGACCTTCCATTTGTATTTCCTTGAATGGTCTTGTGCATATGCTAAAAGTTAAGCATGTAAGTGAATGAGCACCTTTACAAAGAAAGATTCATAGAGTGAGTCATAAAGGTGTTTTTATACCCATGTACACATAGAGACTCCTAATTCAAGGTACTAAAGTGCAAAATTATCTTCTATGATAGTAACACAATGCTCAACATTTTCCATAGATAACTATTTGAGCATTTCCCACCATCATGTGAACAAGCATAACGGGTCCTGACAATGGTAAAATGTTGGGCTCTTTTCCTTTAGTCTAGCATGACTTTTCCTAGTTGTGCACCTAAGAGAATAATAGGTCTAGAGAGTTAGTGTGTCAACCTATTATGAGAGAAAGGTTTTTACACGCTCACCTGAATTTATATCCTAAGACCAATTCCCATTGGTTTCATCATGTGGTAGTGTATTCATTCAGTTTCTTATGCTAAGGTGTTCAAATAGGCACTTAGTTATAAATACATACTTGGTTCCATGACTAACTCTTGACTATTAATTCTTTCCCTACTTAATCATAGAAAATGATGGACACAAATTGAGAATAAAAGAGTAATGATTCCATTATATTCATAATCATATTACATAAGGTAGTTCATCAACATAGGTTTTCTCTCATTACATACATAAGTCACATCCAAAATTAAGATGGTTCCAGATTAAAATTATCAACCAACCCACTAAGTAAAACTAGGGGTATTTATATATGGCTCTACCTGACCATTTAGTTACAAAAATAATTACATAGAAATGACTTTCCAATGACCATTAACAATAATGAGTCATGAGAAGTTATTATATTGAATTCCTAATAACCCAAGCCTAACTACCCCTATATACTCTCTCTATGCTATATTTTTGTTGTTTTTCACCTGTTTTCTTGTAGATTAGTGCTAGATTCACGATCGACTATTCTTATCTGACATTTGACCAAACCATTCCTTAATCACCTTTGCTTCATATGCCCTTGCCCAAATCTTTTGTTATTAATAGATTCCTACATTCTTGGTTCCCTATATTTCATTTATCATTGTTCAAGGACTTGCTCATACTCCTTGAGGAGTTAAAAATAGCCTCTTTTTTAGCCTTGAGGTTATGACCTTGTGCATGAAGTTGTTATAGCTTATGCACAACAAAACAATATTTTGTTAACTGTGACAAGAGGGTTATGAACTACTTATACTCATACATGATTTGGCCACCCAAAACTTGAGTGACCAAGGCAAGGAAGGTGGCATCTATTAATTTCTTAGTTTTGGTGAGGTAGAGGTGGAGCTCTATATTTTCCTCCCTTAGGTTTGATTCTTCTTTCTCTAGTGTGGAAGCCTTATGCAAGATAGACTCCTAGAAAGTAGTTGTTCCCTTAATTTTTTTAAAAGGGTAGCTAAGAAACACCAAGTGATTCTTCTTGTACTATTGTGGTTAAATCTAAATTAGAATCTACAGTCATTACATGTGCCTTTTTTATTTATTCCACTGGGAAATAAAAGGTTGTGTAATGTGTTGAGGGTGCAGGGATATCCCACTTACATAGGCTAGATATTTTAGACTTGTACTAGGACACGACCTCCTATGCACCTCCTTGAGTGGATTACAAGCCTTAAGATGTGAAATATAACTATTAGGCCCCAAGTATCCCACCTTCTTGGTAGACTCTAATTCCTTATTTATTATGACTTCTTGTTTCATATTGCGCTTTGCTTCTTCTTGGAGTTTATGCCTACCTCTACCTTATCCTTGGTATCTTGTTATTGGGATTACTTCTTTGCTTACTCTTATTATCTACACAAAGATTATTTTCCTTTCTCCTCTTTTTCCTTAATTGCTTCTTTAGCCTTGACCTTCTTCTTATGCATTTCTTGCACCTCTTGAGTTACCCATTTGGATTCTTTCTTCGCATTTTATTCTTTTGTATACTAATTATTTTATTTCTTCTCTTGTGTTGTTTGTTACATTTGATACTTAGCCTCTAATTCATCCTTCTTATTCTTCACATCAGATTCTTCATGATTTTTTGTTGTGCTTCCACTTCCTCAGCCTTTTTATTTTTCTTTTTTTATTGCTTCCTTTACTCCTAATATTCAGCAGCTTTGTGTTTCACATCTTCCTTTATCTTCATCCTCTCTACCTTGTGAGCCTTTTTCATACCCACCTTTTTTGACTTTTCTTCCTCAAATTGTTCTTCAATAGTTTTCTCTTGGGTTATAATATCTTCCTACTTAGTCAGTTGCTCAGGCTCAACTTGTTCTTGAGTTACGATGTTTACTTATTCTTGGGAAGGGCAAGATGAAGAAGATGAATCCACTACCATGTGCTTACTTATTTAAGACTGATGTTTTAGAGGTGGCACTAGTACCTTGTTCAACCTCTTTTAGGTTTGATTTGTCTCTTCTTGTTATGGTGCTAGATTTTGAGCTTGTTGTGGTTCTTCTTCCTCAAATGTTAGAGGACCGATAAAGAAAACCTTACACTTTTTTATTAATGGTGAAAATATAATCATAGCATGAGTCCTTCGAGTCAACACCAAAGATATTTTTGGGCTATCTTGTTATGGTGAGGTTGTCTTTACTCTTAAATATCCTACGCTAGATCTAATTGAAAGAGTTTAGTGTATTGATGTTTTCACTTTACCTCCTACCTAATAGTGTCTACTATTATGGATGGAGGAGGTGTGAATACGTCAACCCAAAAGTTTTATCATACATTTTTTTTCACTTTTCAAGTGTGTATTTCATTCTATAAGAAAAATAATTTTTCTTCCTCTTGATCATAAACTTCTTGCCTATGTTTGTGAGCATAGACTATAAGACTTCTTCCTCTTCTATGCTTAGCTACATAAGATCTCATTCTGATACAATTTTTTGTACACGCTTATGATCCATCCATGATTTGGTGATGTGTTCCTCTTTTTTGATGGATGTGGTGAGGATCTATGTAGTGTTGCCTTCATTTTTCCCACATTAGTCTACAATAGGGTTGCTTTTGTTTGAGGTGATGTATGTGACTTTATTTGTTATTGTACTAGTGTTTATTGTAGTGACAGTTGATGTACCCATGGAGGAATTTATCATAATGGTGGTATTGAGTAGGAAACCAAAGATTTTTGCCTTAGATCTTCTACCATGCATTGAGCATAGTGATGAAAAATGGAAAAGATGTGATGGGGGCATTTGGGAGCTCATGAACTCTAATTTGAATGCCATCATGGAGTTTGGTCACTACAATATATTATTCCATATATTAAATTACAGCTATGGGGACACAAGGATACAAAGGAATCATATGTAGAATTTCTAACCACCATTATTGAACCATCCCAATTATGCATAGTGTTGTCCTTTTTTTGTCTAGGCAATGTTAGAAAACTCAATCACATGATATAAGTCTACATCAAGATTGAACGGTCCCTCAGGTAACTTCCACTATGTGAAGTAAAGGAGAAGTACCAATAATTGGTACTGAAAGGTTAGTGATTTCCTACTAATGATCTTCTCAATATTCATGATGAGTTTAAAGACCAAATTTTTTGGCCAATTAAAATATTAATTGAGCCTTATCATGTGGTAGGGAATGTTGATTACACTTTGGTGGCTTGGTTTTCAATTTTAGTGGTTTGACAAAACCACTTTGTAATATATTTTTTAAGGATTCACATTGAATAATCTTGTATAGAATCAATGATAATCCCCCTAGATGCTCTATTGTAGTTTTCACATGTGTTTGAGTGAATTGGTGGTGCCTTTGTATTGTAAGAGGCCAAAGATTTACCCCTCAAAAGTAACCCTATTTATAAGAGGCTAAATATTTACTACTCACAAGTAACCCTATTGCTTTCCACCCTTCTTATTTGGGACAACAACAATCATTATTAGATCCTCACATCTTATGTTGATGTGTTAGGGCTTATGGTTGTGCTTCTATTATTTTATCAAGAATGAATATATTAACTTTGGTAGCATATATGAATTCAAATGGGTTTGGATCATGATATTTGCTTTGTTATAGGGAAAGACTAATGCCAGTGTCCTCTTTTTATATGTCTATGAATGGGAAGAGAAGATGTGATGTATCCATGACATTTGGTATGATAACTAGAAATCACTGGCTTTATCTGTACTTAGCACTAATGAAATCTTTGCATGCAAGAGAATGAAATAATATTGAAACTCAGATCACTCTTATTCTCAAAGGTATGTAATGGCATAGGGTTATGCATGTACTTGTATATATATAATTTCCCATGTGATTTTTCCTAACACCTTGATAGGAATTTATTGAGTTATCTATGCACTGTTATGCATTAAAAAATAAATACAATCAATCATTGGATGACATGACATTGTTTATTTGTTGTCTAGATGCACTATTTTGAGTGATAGGAGTCACTGTTATGATGCATCATATTTTCCATGGTGGTGTTTACTTTATTATTCATCAATTAAATATGGACCTTGATTTGTTCTTAGGAAAGATGAAATATTTCAAGTGTGTCATCATTAACAGATTTTGAATGACTATTATTTGTTTTTGCCTCATACTTTATGTATCATCCCCTCATTCCCATACTTATTTGGTGATGTGACTTTCTGTATACTTGTATGGAATTTTTCTTATGTGTTAAATTACTAACTTTGTCACACTTCTACTATTGAAATTTTTTATTTTAGTTCTATTGACCTGTGATATAGATATCACACTCTACTACTATACCACAAACCTAAAAATAAAATAATAAACAATAGATTAAACATAAACCCTAAACTATATGGTGATACTCAACACCCACTCTTGATATTTATACAAGATCAAATAGAGATTACTGGCAATAAGGATTAAGCCTAAAACCATTTACATGCCAAGAAAGAATGGTTCCCTATAGATCCCTTAATAACATTGTTCCTTGTTGTGATAGTTCATGAATAATGTAGGGTCCTTTCCATATAATGTGTAGTTTTCTTGGAAATACTCTAAATCTGCTATCATATAATAACACTACATGTTTTGGTTAAAACTCTTTGATTCATAGGTTGTGATTATGTCATGCCTTTTGACTTTGCTTACAAACCTCTTATGTCTATTGTGATATATGTCTAGTTTCTTCCATCCATGTTAGATCCATCAGTCTTACCTATAAAGAGTTTTGATATCCTAGTTGCATGATCATTGCAATTCTTAGACAAGGAACTATGTATTCCATGGGAATTATTGATTTAAGCCTATAGACTGGTTAAAATATGGTGAAACCTATCACACATTTGTATTTTATCATGTACTCCCATAGGATCATAGGAATTTTATCCTCCCAATCATCTCTTTAGACATTGTATATCTTTGTGAGCATCTTTCCAAGGACTCTGTTTGAGGCTTCCACTTGTCCATTTGATTATGGATGATATGTCATGTTTTTATGGTATAAGATCATAAAATATTTTGTAAGAGTCTTTATGGTATTATTAAGGAAATGTGTTCCTATATCACTAACCAACTTGATTGGATACCAAAATATAGTTATAATATTTTCATAGAGAAACTTGGTTGCATCCTTAACATTGTAGCTTAGTGTCATAATAGCTTCAATGTATTTAGTAAAATAGTCAGTCATAATGATTATGTATATTACATGAATGAATTTATTGGGTGAATTTATTGGTCTCACAAAATAAATACCCCATTGTTTGAATGGTTTCTCAGTTATCATAAGGTTTAGTGGCATCTCATCTATCTAATTTGGTTTTCCCATTCTCTAACATATATCATAGTATTTAGTTACCTGATGTGCATCTTAAAAAAGGGTAGGCCACCAAAAACCTCTTTGTAGGATCTTTCTTAGAGTCGATTCTCCTATCAAATATCCACCTATGATTCCTTGATGTGCCTCTTCAAAAATTTGAGGCCGTTCATGTTCTAGAGATACTCTACCTAGTACTTCATATTTCCCATTTTGTCCAGAAATCTATTGATAATATTGAAAGGAATATCTCATGTGATCAACTTATTTTTATCCATTTCTACATAATGTGTAGGAAAGATTCATTTTTCCAATAAATTCACTGTCTTTCATATTTTTAGGAATTAAATTGGCCTGAACATATGTGCATTGGGTGATTCATCTTAAATATTCCGAGGTTATTCTCCATTACTTATCCAACTTAAGTGGTTTGGTCCTATATTCTCCCTCCCAGGATTCAGATTGATTCTAAACCATAAATCTTAAAATAACATCAACCATCAAGATATCTTACCTCCCAACATGGGCTTATTTACCAAGTATCACAAATCCTGGTGATCAATGAAGAATACAAATGGAGTTGTTATAAGGTAGTACCTAAACTTATGTAATGCTAACACCATTGATATAGTTTCCATCTTTTAGTCATATAATCCTTCTTTGTGGTTGATATTTTATGACTTATAAAGTTAATGGTATGGTCTAATCCTCTATCTCTTGGTCGTGCAAGAACAACTCTTACCTTAGTTCATGAGGCATCAACATGAATGTGAAAATCTTTGATCCAGTCGAGAAAGACCAAAGTTAAAGTTGGTAGCAGTCTCTACTTGAGATCTAAAGACATTGATTGGCACTTCTTAGTCAATTTAAACATGGTATCTTTGTGTAGTAGTTTTCCATAGGGGCAGATATAACTGTGTAGCCTTTTATGACTTTTTTAAGTATCTTGTATGTCCTAAAAAATATCACACCCTTGTAGAACTTTTAAGAGGTGGCACACTGATAATTATTATGATTTTGTCTTGGTCCACTAAAATACCATCATTTCATACTATACACCCTAAAATATCACCAAATTGTGTAAATAAAAAGCAATCTCAATAATGTTCCAACATGAGTCAAAGCTTAGACAAGTGCTCCTTGAACAAGGAAAAGATATCCCAATCACTTAAGTAGACTTTGAGAAAATCATGGATGAAATATTTAAAGGCAGTTACCATAACCCTAGAGAACACATCTAGAGAATTCTTCAACCCAAATAACATTACTTTATATGAAAAATATACCCATTTTGTTGCAAATTTTATTTTGGCTTGATCCTTTGTTGTGATTGGAATTTTATGATAACCACTAAACCCATCCATAAAAGAATATATTCCATGTCTTGCATCTAACTCCAATACTTTATCTATGAATGGAATTAGAAAAGCATCATTAATATAGGAATCATTTAGTGTGAATTACTCCCCACATACCTTAATTTATCCTAAATTTTTAGGTTATATTACCATTAAACTAACCCACTCTACCTTTTCCATTGGATAGATAATACTTGCTTCTTACACTTGGTCTAACTCAAGCTTTACCTTTTCTATATGGGCACTTTTTAATAAGTCATTCACACTCATTTAGCTCAATGCGCATCCACAATAAAGGATCTATACCCTTTACTTATGTGAACTTTGTTAGGAATACATCTTGCTAATCTCACAAAAGTTACAATGTTTTTGAAACCTCATTCTGCATCCAGTAGTCTCTTAGATTCATAATATTGTGTTCAAAATCTTGCTTAATGTTCCCAATAAATTTCTTTAATGGATCCTAATAGGTTTTGTTAGACCCACTTAGAATCGGTTCTCACAGAGTTATCTACCCTTCTTATTCTTGAATATTTAGATTTTGCAGCTTTGCAACTTCATTTTTTTGTGATGTTATCTTTGGGTGGCTTTACTTCTCATTCAGTTTCAAATAATCCCTTCAAATCTAAGTCCTTATCACTATCATTATAATCTATCAGTTATACATCATCTATGATACTATTACAAGGTTTGACAAAAATTTACTCCTTTTGTTTGTTGGCCTTTTAATTTTGGATAGTTACATTCAAATCACTAGTTACTTCTTATTGTGAAGATGATTCTGTTGCATTAATTAAATATTATACTCACCCATAACATAAAAATATTTTCATATTCTTCATAACATTATGCAAAAGAGGATTCTAATCCTCAAATATAAAAGTCTGAATAAAATCATGCCATACTGAGGCCAATTTTCCATCTCTCATCTGCATTCCTAGTGCACATACCAAGATTTTAGGAGTGCTTCCAGAGTATATATAAACACATGCACCCAATATTTGGGTTTGACACCCTACATAGACCACACATCCACACACTTATGAACATGCATTTTTGGGGCACTATCCTTCCTATGAAAAGGGAAATTATTCCCTGATAGTAGCTGGTATTTGGAATCAAGTGAGCAATAGTTTGTAAGCCTCATCCCATTCTAGCTAGTTTATTTTATACTATTCCCATCAAGTTATAGAAATTTTATTTAATGCTTAGTTTAATTCCCTCACTCTCTAATCTATGGTGGGCACTTGATGTTCTAATATATAGATGAACTAGTTCAAATATTTAGTTACAACACTAATTTTATCCCCTTGGTGTGCCTCCAACTAATTATGCACTGTATTAACAATCATCTGACCATCGTAATCCAATTTCTTACCAATAAATGTAGGGTGATGCATCTCCTAAATATTTTTGTCAATTACTTCAAAATATCCTCACAAGCTTAGGTCTATAACTTTGATCTCCGCATCTTCAAGATGATCAATAGGTTCTACCCTACCATATTTTATGAGGCTTAGCATTACTACACTATAGTTGAGTATTGGTCATCCAATAGCTTCCCATATAGATCAAGGGATCATATTAACTATGATTCCAAAGTCAAACATATAATTTGGTACTTTATACCTTGCCAACTCAATATCCATACTAGACTCAACATCCTGGGGTTTCTTAGTTTTCACATACCATACTACCTTGTCAAGGTATTGTTGACCCCTTTGTGCACACTTCAAAAGTCATACAAGAGGTTTGTAATATTATATGAAATTTATTCATTTTAAAGATAACTTAGGAGTTTGAGAATATTGTTCAAGGTAGTAACTACTCCATCTTATCTCATGATGCACACAATTTTCCCACATATATGCACATCAATAGTTATAGTACGATCTTCCAACGTATCATGTTGTTAGATGTATTGTAAAAATTGAGCTATTTGGTACAAAAAAAACCCTTTATATTATAGGGTTAATATATTTTTCCAGTTGGACATTTATGATTCTCTATTCCTATGGCATATCTAATGGAGGTGACCCTTGATCTACATGGTGTTGTCATGTGATTGCTTGTATAAATGCATGATCCTTAGGGTGTGAATTGATCAAATTCACATTTTGTAAAAGATTTTATCTTCTCTAATTTTCCAATGTTGGACAATTCTCAGTGTGGTGTTGTTCTAAAACTCTATAATAAACATAATACACTTTCTTCTTTGGATTAGTAGGTAAATTATGTGTGAAGGGGTTATATACCCACACAATTAGCAAATAATTGGTTGATATGCCTATCATTTACCCTAGATATGATTACCACCTTAGTATCCACCTTGGTAGCATCCTCTATATCCACCTTTTCTTTTTTGGAAGCCCCATCCTAATTACCATTCTCCTTCATATACTCCTTGTCTTTAGGGAGAGCCCCAACCTTGTTTTTTAAATCCATCATCCCCAATAAATGCCTTGGGGAGAAGATGAAGTCCATGTTATTTTTTGTTATTTTAGATACATAATGTTCTAAGGCTAATGATACTAAGGAGATTGAGGGGTCCATCCACTAGTATTGAGGAGACTATAGATCCTGTGGTGTCTAACCTACAAGAGCATGAGGTTGATACTTTGGTGAGGTTGACACCCATATAGGAATAGTTTACATTGTAGTAGTTATGTCTACATCCGGGTTTGGAATTTTTAGATTTACAAAGGGAATCTATTATTTAGTAACTGCAAATACATTACTAGTGATGTCTTCCTTCAATTCCTAGAGTGTTTAGCAATTATTTTCATCTTGATTGTGCAAATTTCAAAGTATACAATACATATTCTGAGGTTTTTTAATTTATTATTGTAAAAAATGACATTTTATAGTCACATTCCCTACTACAAGGCATATTTATCATAATTTAATTTTAACTTTCAAGAAATTATTTTGATGGTGTTCCTCTTTTTCACATTCCAAGCACCATAAGCATATCTTTGGCCCGTTACTTTCATGTAGCTCCTCATCTTATGTAACATAACATTAATCTTTGTATTTGAGTTCATAGTGGGTTATGGGAAACCTCCATAATCTCTATTTATTCCACATGGAGTGCAACTACCTAAGAATCCACCTTATTATCAAACTATTTCTAAAGAATTCCAAGCCTAATTCATGGTCATAGGCCTTTTACAAACCATGCATCCTTATATTTATCCTAAAAAAAAAAGTGTACCCTATTCATTACATCAAAAAAATTGTGATCATAATCCCACATTGATTCACCTAATTTTTGTTGAATGTCTTTCATCTCTTGAATTTTTTGACTCACACATTTATTTAATTTTAATTCACCTATCAATTGTTCTTTAACATCCTAAAAACTTAGTTTGGAATTGTCACTTTTGTAGATGAACTCTAAAGCTCTTCTTATTAAAATTATTACAATCTCGCACTTCTTTATATCATTTATAGTTATATGTTTAATCTACCACTTCATTTTATAAGTTAACATATACAGCTCTTGGGGTCAGTATACCCATCATATGGTGTTAGAATGATAAACACTTGCATTTATATCCATGCCTCCTGTGGTTATACTTGATACTGATAGTGGTGGTGGATTTGACTTGGGTAATGCCTTAAGACTGGGGGAAGCCTAAAATTTTGCCTCAATCAGTTTCTTCCTATCTAGCACTTTCTTGGTATCTACATTATACTTCCCAAATTTATCTATAAAAAATCAAACTACGTACTATCTCAACTAATTTTTGAACTGTTTCTTCTTTCTAAAGATAAATTAGGTAAAGGGTATGCATACCCTTAAAGTGATTGATCCATGTCTATGACTTTTGTTGTATAGGATTTGTGCCTTCTCTTTTTTTGGACCATGTCATTTCCTTATCCTTATCTTCTCCAACTTTTCTTGCTCCCCTATGAGCTCCCATTTCTTCACTATCTACTCTACTTCTACATACAAATATATTAGGATTATTATTTTTATTCCATATTATTTATTATTTTAGGCCTCGCTCTAACCCCATAATTTAATTTTCACTTTACTTCTCTACATCATCCATCTTCTAAGTATAGATTCAAGATTCCCTTCTTAGTTACTCATCATTCATTCCATCTTCACACACATCTATCTAAATCCCAAAGTGACTATTCCATGTTGGTAGGAGTAGGCACCATGGCATTTTCTACAACCTATATTTTGAGAAGAGTAGGTAGTCATTGCAGAAACATTCCCCTAATTCCTCTCAAAATAAGTCATGTGCAACCTCAAATTCAAGATAGCCTTGTATCAGAATGTATTGATGTATCTATCAATGGTAGTTTTTACCCAATGATCTATTGCATGACTCAAGTTAGTATCCAACTTCCATAGATTTTTTGATCTCTCTTCCATCCAAATTAAGAATTCTATTTCTATTGGCTGAAAATAGTAGTATTCAAGTCTTGATAACCACATAGCTAGTAATCTAAGAAATTTGCACTAGAAAATGACCTATATTTCATCGCATATATTCTCATGAATAAATTCTTGTGCAAAACTTCCAATTATTTTTTATTATTCTTCTATGAAATTTTGAATTCATTCATCAATCTATTTTTCCAAGTCTCTTTGTCCTGGTAGCCATCACAACATGTTTTAATCTTCCAATCTCACAACACCATTGTTAGCAAAGGTTCCTAGAAAACCCATCAAAACATGCTAATATGGGATAGTTGTGTGAAACATAATAGAAAAACATAAAAGGAGATTTTTCATAGAAATTTTACATTAATTCAAGCATGACATAGAAAAAATTATCATGATTCATAGATATAATCAACTCAAAATAGTAAGTGTTTACATAACAAACAAATTAAAATAACACATAACAGATCAATGCAAGGAAACATAAATGAAAACCATTTATTAATCTCTATATTGATCTCAATATTTCAAAACCCTTTTTCAATACAAATGAGTAGTATTATAGAGCTTTACAAAGACTCTGTCGCTTCACATTCTAGCCTTTCACTATAGCCTATAAGAATATTATTTACATTCTCAAGAATTTTAATATACAATGAGATTTGAATACATAAAATAATAATATACTATGTAAAAAATGTTATAAAATACATAATTATCATATGACTATAGACTATAATTTTTCAGCCCTGTTCTACTACCAACAATTATAAGATAAAGTGTTAGAATTTTTAGGTGCATGTGCAAGCAAGTTGACCTTGATAGAATAAAGTAATATATTATATGAGGATACAAAATAAGTATATTTTTGGGGAATGTTGACCCTATAATTTTACTTAAGGAAATTATATAAAGTCTAACTGTGAGTTGATGTGTGAGTGAGATGCACCATAGACTCTTGGATAATAGCAAAAGTGCATCTTCAAATATCATATGTGCATAAATAATTTTGTGCATGAACCATGATGCACAATATGTGGGTTAAAATAAACACATATTTTATGAGGAAACATAATGAATGGTAAGTTAACATGTGGCATTCATCTAGTTAAGGAAGATGTAGATTATGTATGATTGATCTGAGTTGAGAAAGAAAATGCCAAGTGGGAAAAGGATTATGCCAGTATGTAGACATGTGGAAGGAACTAAAATTCTAAGATGCATAAATACATAGATAGTTTGCATGATAGTTGGTCAAAGCACTGAGTTGGAAACACCTGTCATGGTTCCAAGGGGTCTAGGAAAATATATTAATAAGAATCTTGGCCTCTCATTTGAGAGGTATTATCTTGAAAAGTCACACACGTTGTATATTTAAGGTGAATTTGATATCAAACTTGGGGTTTGAATGATAGGGAAGTTTAACCCTTGAATTTCATATGTAAGATCAACCTTTCATGGTAATCATTGTGAATTGTATGATGCATGATTTACAATGGATGTATATTGATCTTAACATAAGATGGAGTTTGTAATTTTGATAATTACTTTTATATTGTTTTTTATTCACTATGATGAAGTTTATTTTGTTTATTTACCATGTAAGATGATGCATATGATTGTGTATTTATGATTTTTTCTCATAATGAGGTTCTCATTATTATCTTGTTGTGCCTTAAGTGAGAACTTAAGTCTTCAAGGTTAAGTGATATTCCAATGTTATATGTGTGAGTGTCTTCTTATATTTGTGTATTATCAGGTCTATGCAGGTGCTTAGATGATTTATAAAAATCACAATGTACGCTAACTCATAAATATTAATTCTGAGACTATAAATAAAGTGTTTAGTGCATATGTTCAATATTGAGCCATTATTAACCATTATGCCATATTTATGCTTACCATATATGAATGATTTTATGACTAAAGGTCCATCATATGAACTATCAAGTGAAGTATCATACTCATCAAATACAATTTGGATAAATGTCTTCTTTTTCCTAATTGAATCAATTGTTCCAATAAAAATGTCAAGTGGGTACATTGCATAGTTCAATGACAAATTTTCATACTTTGGATTGTATGCCCTATGGAAATTGTCATTGCCATTTAATTTGTATTTTTGACTCAGTTATTCTATTGATGCACTTGAATTGTTACTTGTTCTAATCAACTGGATTTGATTATTTTCAATGAGATCTTGGATTTAATGCTTCAAATTTATAAAAGCATGTTGTAAATTATGATAGTAAAAAAATGTACTAAATTCATAATATTGAGACAAGGTCCTTAAAATATCCAACTCCCTTATTGGAGGTAAAGTAATCATATTACTCTCAATTAGTTTCTCCAATATTTTTTGTAGATGCTCATTAATCTTAATAATCTATGTATGCCCCTTTTTTTAGTGAATTCGAGTATCTAAGATGGTTTCTCTATGACATGACTTCATTTATAAGATAATTAACAGTTGTAAACCCATAATTATGACTTCTAGTCTTAAATTTTGGCTTGTTTTTAAATTTAGAACCACTGAGATAATATTTAATTATATTTTCATCTGAGAGCTTGATTTCAAAATCTCTAACAACATGGAAAATCTCCTTGAAATAATAATAAATATTGAACATGACCTTTTCTCTAATAATTGGAAGCAAACATCAAAAAATATGCTTTGAATCTCATTATCAGGTGGCCCATAACTCATCTCACTAATAATAGTCTAAAACCTAAGCATATTGTTTTGAAAATGAATCAATAAATTATCAACTAGAATTTTGAATGAATGTATGGATACACTTGGAAGAATATAAAACCAATCAAGAGTATATTCCTTCAATATTATTACAAATATTTTATTCAAAAAATTATCATCATGAGTAACATCTAAACAAGAGGCGTAGATAACCCTAATGTGATGTGAATGATCCTTTCCGTTGAATAATTAAAATTTTGTAGCAATAAATCCTATTAGAAATAGATATGAAAGAACTACATAAGCTAATGGGTTTAATATAATATTTTTATAAGAGGGCATGCTTTTGGATTTTAATACCATTGAGAAATAAATTTGATTTTATTTTACAAGTTACATAATGGATGCATCATAATATTTATTTCTAGGTTTGGTATAGAAGTAGAAGTAAAATAGGTTGGAATAAATGAAAATTACAAAATATAAGGGTTAAAAACATGTGAATATATTGGAGGAAAATAATGAGAAAGTGATTATTTATAAATATGAGTAACTTATGCAAGATCATCCGAGCTCACAAGCAAACTTGCATCAACCAAAAATACTTAGTATAGAGAATAAATAGTTTGTTGTAGCTTGCACAATAATTTATTTGTGTGAATATTTTGAGTTATTTTTCATGTAAAAATTGTTATATCCCATCACAACGTTGTATATGCATGCAATTTATGTATATCAATATATTTATACTCAAGTTTAGGAGTTATATGTATATGAGGAGAGTAGAAGCCTTACAATGTCATAATAATTATGCACAACTTTGTCTTGAAAAGTTTGTGATATCTTATAAGGAATCCTTTGAATGCAATAAAATATTATGAATGCCTTACATAAAATCATTTAAATGGATTCATTCACACAAAATAATTTTTCATACTATTACAGCTTGGTTTCATGAGTGGTAATCCTCGTGTATTGGCTTTATAGAGCACATTAGTTCTTATGATGTGTTACGAGAACAATGTGTTATAATGCATTGGGATTGCATTATGATCATATAAGTTTTGAGGCATTAATGGTTAGATTAAATAATTAATGTAATTAAGTGGATTGTGTGCCTATATAAACAAACCCATGCATTTTTGAAAAGGAAATTCAGAGAAAACATATGAGTTGAGAGTCCAAAGAGTAGCCATTAGAGTGCTAACAAATATAGATCTATACATAGATATAAGGAAGTGGATTAAGTTTTGAATCATGTCCCTACATAGACAAGGGGTAACACTACCATATTCATAAACCTACAGGTTGTGTGTGTGAGATAGTGAGTGAGGTTATTTCTATAATCTCTCATTTTATGAAATAAAGAGTTTTTCTTGTTATTTTATTCCATTATTGTTTTTGGGTTACCCAAAATAAGGAATCTCTTCATTGATACCCATCACCATGACTAAACCATTTGGTATTATAGAAAATAAACAAATATGGGTTGAGAGAGTGAGTTTTAAAGTTCTCCATTCTTGGTAGGGTGGGTGAAGAACATAAAGGTGATAAAATGGTACGATCTATGTATATTTTTAAATATTGGTGCAATAGTAAATATAGAGTTATAAAGAGAGTATAAAATACCAAAAAGAGTGGTGAGACCAAGCATAGGAATATAAAATGTATCCAAAAGCCTTGATATCGTGTAAATGTTGTGAGTGATGTAAAAAATTGACTACTATGGATGAAGATAGACGAAGAGGATTTATCTGGAGGGATCATTTACATGATATAGAGGTTGAAAGGAAAGAAGAATATGAGGAAGAAACAATACTAATGAAAGATTAGTTGGATAGGGGACAAGAGTGCCTTATCAAAGTTATTGCCAAGATTGGAAGTGCAGAATGAATGGAGGTTTCATGTTTTTTGGGATCATTAAACATAGAGGATTTAATAGATTAGATCACAAATATGGAGGAGTATTTCAAGTTTTAAGAAGTATAAAATGAGCACAAGGTGAAATTTTTGTAGAATAAGTTGAAGGAGTACACAGCTTCATGGTGAAATGAGGTATAGTTTAAGAGGAATCACAATGGAAAAGATAATATTTTCTGCTAAAATAAAATATTTATGAAGTTGAAAGGAAAGTTTCCACTTGGAGATTATCAAATAGAGATATTCAAGAGGTTGGAAATTTTTTGACAAAATGAGTTGAGTATGAAGGAGTACACAAAATTGTTCAATAAGATCACTATTTGGGTTAGTCATAGCGAGATGGACCAAGGGAAGGTGGCACAGTACATTAACAGACTATGATAGGTCATTCAATATGAAATCAACATAGTGAGATTGTAGATGGTGGAGGAAGCATGATAATATGCACTGAGAGTAGAGGAGATGTTGATGTGAACACAAAGTATTGTGAGAGTCAGAGGTAAGCTCGGTAGTGGTAAATAATAATTGATGAATGAGCAAGGAATTGAATAATATGTGAGCACTACACAAGTGTAATAGGCTAGATTAAAAGACACTTTTATACAAGGAAGAACTATATTTAGGAAATGAAGAGGAGGAAGGTTCAAAAGAGCATGCTTTAAGTATGGGGAAATGTAATATCCCCAGTAAAATCTACATAGAAATAAATAATTTTTTTAATTTAAACATATATACTTTAAATAGATTACACCACGAGAATCTAATCAAAGATCATACAAAATACTCTAAGTGTGATAATAATAAATGAATCATATTACATCATATATCACTGATCTCTTTTATCATGAGAACATATCATAATATGAATATAGAAAGTAATTACAATTAATCAGTCATAGTTGATGCATGCCAACAACAACTATTGTTAATATACAATAAATAAGTAATTACAACTCGTTATGATATTGTCCCAATAATAAATACAAAACAATATAATGTACATATATAAGATACATGGCTCGCATAGCATAGTTCCTTGAACTCTACTATCTACAATAATCTCAAGTGTCATCTCAAAATATAGTACTATTGTGGGGAGGAAGAGCATCATTCGAGCACTATTCCACACCAACCATAGACCAATGATCCCCCATATTAATCCCATCATGGAATGGCCCTCCATTCATTGATGAGTAGATAATGATGGTGTGAGAATCTAGAGAGACAAGTTAGTTACTGTGTGCTATATGATTTCTAAAACTAAACATGCGGTGTATCATAGAAAACCCATTATATTTTAATATATCACACAAATATATAAACCATACTCATGAAATGAAAATATCTCACTAAACATTAATTTAACCAAAAATTTTAAATAATAGTTATCTATAGATCAGTCAAAATTCATACACACCATTTGATCGGATTGCCTTCATCTGTCATTGTGATGCTAGTAAGCCAATGAAGTACATATCACTACTTACTCAGTATCAACAATGTGAAATTGGTTAACATAATATAACCAAAAGATTCATACAATTTACATCCTGATATCAATCATATCACATAACAAACTAAACATAGGATAATCTAATAACATACATTTATTCCATCAAACGTATGAATGAATCTCACATTATTATCTATCCCATAATAAAAATAATGACTATAGTTTATATCATCTAGGAAAAACACACATTTAACAACAGTTTTTAATTACTATAAGTATAATTCAAATATACTACACCCTATGATAACCCATATTATCATAGTCTAGTGTTTTTAACCATAATTACTAAGTACCACAACCAATCAAATAAAGTATTCATAAATCCATGGAAACATAAGCTTTTATTCAAAGAAATAGACATAACAAAGAGCATATAATATTCCATTCAAGCATTTTATATACTCTCAGGGGGGTTGTATGCACACATCAAAAGGTTATATTATACAAAATTCTATACTATAGTTTATAACCACCCATGGAATTTTAATCATAAGTAGACATCCCTATGTATGTGTATATGTTAATAGACTCATGTACACCTATATTCATGTTTAACATACCCTTATTCATAAATCCGTAACTTATTATTGCATTATATCCACTCAACGGTTCTTGTTTCACTTACTAAATATAATAAGTAATCCTCATGCATTTCATAAAGCTATCATAAAATAATGAAAGATTAAAATGAGCTATTTATACTCCATATGCCTTATTAAATGCTATTTTTTAGGATTTTGGTATATTATAACTACAATATTTTATATTCCATATAAGGTTTTTAACAATCCCTTGTTAGAATAAATCAACTATCAATTTCAATATTGGAATATTAATAAACAAACCATCTATCTCAAGTTGAGGTTATGAATTTTCATTGTCAAATCGTTATTCGGTTATAACTCCCTAACATTTGTAGTTTCTTATAACTAGTTAAGTTTATTACTCTACGTCTTACTATAAGATCTATTTACGTTGATCCCTTTTGCATGAACTCTATTTATATTTAAATATATACTCATGTATAAGTCATTCATATTGACCCACATCCCCAAAGTGCATTTATGCAAATTCTTGTAAGCATTCTTAACTCCTTAATACATAGTCAAAGATAGGCATTCATTCACCCTAATATTTATACTCTTCAAGTTTTATATGATAAGATAAAAGAGTGTGTGTGTGTGTGTGTGTGTCTAACCCACAAGGAAATAATGATCTAAATAATTCCATGATATATAATTATGCCACGATTTGAAACGCCTTAACAGCAACAATAGTGAAACATTAAGTATGTTTATATATATATATATATATATATATATATATATAATAAAGGGTTATGGTAAATATAATAAATAAGATTATATAATAGTGAAATCAAAGGGAATGTAAGTTTTTGTTCTTATTATCCAACCCCATGATATCTTAGATCATTATTATGCTACGGTTTTCATGACTGGACTGGAAGCTAGAATAATTCAATTCCTTTCTAAGGAAATGACCTAGCCAGTGGATCACTGCCTATAATATCATGGAAAATATATGAGACATCAAGTTTCTAAAACTATAATTTAATGAATAACTCTTATGGTGAATCAAAAAATAATGGGGCACTAATCTTCCACTATTGTTTTTCTTTTTATTATAATTTTTTACTCAAATCGCCTAGTTTTATTCACCATAAGAAACTTATTCTTTAATGGTGGGTCAATGCCTAACATGTAGTCCAAAACTTTTGTGCATAAAATATCTAAGTTGTTGCCCTTTCCACTTCCTTTGACTACTCAAGAATAAGTTATTTTGTTGTGTTTTAATTCTCTGAACAGATTTATACAAGTCGTCTGCTATCCTTACATGTTCATAATGATAATGATAATCAGATAAAGCTAAGTCTATAAAACATATAGAAAGCATATCAAGAATTATGTAACATATATATAACTCTGATAATCATATATAAACATATTCATATGTTTTTATATGTATACACAGTATAACAAACTATTTCAGATATAGTAAAATATAGCTTTGACAGTCATAATATATATGGTAAATCATATTGTATGTAACCGTGTAACATATGTGACTTGTACCATGTACACTACAAATAAGGATATTTATGTACATATAAATGGACATAATCATATTATTATAATCATATAAATTAAAATATATACTCTACTATGTGAATTGCCTCACTCTCAAGGTGTTTAAATGAATATACTTTTGTTTTATATGGATTCAAATTTAATATGTCATCTCTATGTTCCATATGTAACCATTATGGGTTTATACTTTCTATTATATGTGAAAACCAGTCCTCTAAAAGTATACAATCTAAAACATATAAATTACTAAATATCAATTTTTTATTATAACACAATTTTAAAGCTTTGCCTACCTGGAATTTCTTGCTATTCCTCTGTTAGATTACTTATCTTTCTTCTTTTTTCCTCACTACATCCTTTTCCTTCCTTCTCCTCTATCTATATGCACCTCCCTTCTTTTCTTCAATATTTTCTTTCTTATGCTCTATGAAAAGGGTGAATAGTTTTTAAGATTTTTCATTTTTAGATTCTTTTCTTTGTTTTTTTGTTTTTCTCATTATTTTAATGATTGTCTTTCTTTTTGTTTTTATTAATTTTAGACCATTCTATTTATTTTTATTTTTATTTTTATATTTTATTTTTATTTTTTTTTCCATTTTTTTCCCTCTCAGTCAGAAAGTGCTAAAATTTATTTATTTTAACATTAATTATGAAAATCAGTAAATTCACTAATTTAATTAGCATCTCCAAATGCCATAACAACTTAATGATAAATTCATAAATCAATAACCCATATTTAATTTAACTATGTAAATCATGTTTATACCAGCATTTAATGATCACACATGCTAATTATGCAAAATGAGTTCCATAAAACCATTAAACTTTACTAAAAAATCATGAGCAAACAACTATCTAATGCAAGCAGTAATAAACACACTATGCTAACCATTTTATTATGTATTTTAACATGTGTTAGCTAATGTGGCATGTGCAAGTTTTGAGCTATTTTCATTGTCATCCTCTGACATCTCCATCTACATCACCCTCTACAATGATGTTTTCCCTCCATCATGCTTTGAGGGATGAGTTCTCCTATGTCAACCTCATAACAAGCAGGTAGTTAGACCATATTAAAATGATATACATACATCAAAAAATATAGTTGAAATAACAAATTAACATGTTCATAATTGATGCAGAGCATTTGACTGAAGTCTTCTAGTGTCATTCTTCATTTATGCAATAAAATTCAACATTCAAACACTCATTTACCTCTAATGGCAACTATTACAAGTTCATTTCTTTCTTTATATCTTCATGAATGACCTCTATGTTCCCTTGGGTGACCTTATTTTTTTGGTACACCATCTCCTTGGTTTCGGTTACTATGCATGGCAATGCATCATAGAATTTCTCTTTTTCTTCATCTTCTACATGTGATATGCCTTCAACCTCCTTCACTTTGTCTTCTTCAAGAGATTCTTTATCTTTGTCATTTTCTTGCCACTTGATGGGTATTATTCTTGGCCCATTCTTCATCATCTTTGAGGCCTCATGTTTGTCCTTCACCAATTTCTTCTTCATGATTGCAAACACAAACTTAAAAACAATGTTAGCATATAAAATGAGAGACCACATAGTCTCTTTGAATGTCTTTGACATGGACATTATCCATCTTCTCTTCTTTTCTTCATTTCCATTCTTGTGTGCTCTCCTTGCCACTTATTTCTTCTTATTTTTCTCCTCAATGAAAACTTTCTTAATTACCTCTCTTTCTTTTTGCTCACTTGGAAATATTTTCTTTCTCATGCCTCTTTGGGTTGCCTTCTCTCTCTTCTTCTCATCTTTCAAGACACCTTTCTTGTGCCTTATTCTCACAAGTGACTCTATGGACCACTTTACTTTATTATTCATTTTATATCATATCCATTGGATTTATTGACCCTCCATGAGCTTCACCATGATCTCAATCCTCTCATATCTTTTCCCCATGTCTCTTCTTATGTTTTCCACTTCTCTTTCTATATCCATCTTCCCTATTCTTCTTTGTTTTCTTGGTCTATTTAGACCTTCCTCTTAGCAAGCCTATAAATCTTGCCTCTTAGACCTATTTTGGGCCTTTACTCTTCTTTGAGTCCTCTCTCTATGATCTCTTCTTAACCCTTTTGACTCTCTTTCAGAGTCTTCCTTCTTCTCTCTTCTTTCTTGGAGCTTCAATATTCTCTTTTCTTCTATCTCTTCTAGCCTTCTCTTGACTCGCTTCTTGTCCTTATCAAAGGACTTTGGGGATTTCTCAATTTCCCCTATCAATCTTATTCTCTTCTATTCTAACCTCAATGGATTAGACCTGAAACCTTGGCTTCTCCCTCAACACCATGCAAGTTACTTCTCACACACAACTCATAGCATGTTATCTTTATCTCAAATCAACAAATTTGCAAAGAAATCAAAACAATGTTTACCCAATCATACCTTGTCTTGCACTGATACCAAAATGATGTATATGCATTAGGTATAAGTCTCTTTATCATCATAATTTGTTTATATATCCTTGACTAAACAAAAACATTGATTAAACTAGATCTTGATTGTCTTTGCTTAGAATTAGTTACACTCTCTTATTACTCAATGGATTTGTTATCCACCATGGATGGAACCTGATCCTTGAGGTGTATTTAATGTTAATATATCCTTTTTTTACAATCACATTTCATTTCAACCTCATACTATGCTTCTCATTTGCAAACTTTGATAACAATCTTTCTCTAGTTATTGCTAGTCACCCTTCTCCTTAGGCCACAAGGGCTAAAACTTGATTTAGGTTTCAAAGGGTGAAAATTATTTATTTGATACTCCTAAAAGATCATATCTGATCTATCTTATCCCATTTCAAGTGTCCAAACAACCCTGAAACTCACTTTCACTCTTCTTGCTCTTAATGACCTTCTTAGCTAGTAGCCCTTTTCTAAGATTTTCCTTTAGTTTGACCAATTCAGTCACTTTTCCCAAGGTATAATGATATTTATAGGTTTAATTTCATCCCAATTATATATTTTTAAAGTTTCATGACTTATCTACTTCCCCAACTAGCACTTCCTTTGTTAAATAACCCTCTTTTAGACCTAATTAGGCTTATCTCTTGACACAATGGGAAAAATCCATACAATATTATCTATAAAAAACTAAATCCATGTTATTAACTTGAGTCATGATAAATCAAACATAATTACCAAGTTTCATAAAACACTAAGGGCTAAAACTCTTTTTATAAGCATAACCCTAATTTTAGGGTTTTTTAAGCCTACTCAGGCCAAGGCCATACAAAAATCCATAAATTTCATTGTACAGGGTTTCAAGGACCCAAAACACCTCTATTAGGTATATGTTAAGCTTTTTTCAACTCTTACAATAGGTAATAAACCTTATCTCAACCATTCCACATTATAACCTTCAACTTCTCAGTAAATTGTGAGCAAGAAATGATTGTGCACATTCCATAAAAGGACTAATTTCTATACAAGGGTCTCTTGAATTCATCAAGGGAATCAGTTAAATTTAATTTACTTTCCAAATAATTTATACCTTCACCAACATCACTTTCATATTCTTATCAAGTATAAATAACCTTCAATCTCTTATTGCCAATAGAAAGAAACATGGTTCACTATGTTAACAGAGTTTCTATGTTCAAAACTTACTAAAAAGGCTTCAAAACCTTTCTTTGAATATAAAATAAGCTTATATAACCTTTATATGTCATATAAATCACCTTCATTAAATTCCATCTATCCCCATTGGTGTTTTGCATGCTCTTTATTCTTAGACTGATTACATAAGGTAAATATGTGTATGATTGTTATCTTCCCAGAGTTGAATTATGGGTTAACACCAAACCATAATATGCATTAAACCCATTTTAATCCCATCATTATATACCCCATGAATCTTATACTCAACTCACCTTGCTTTGGGGTATTCTAAAATAAGATCACCTTAGTACACAAGGTTTTTGGTGTATACAATAGGGTCTGTTAATAACAACATAACATCTTTAAACAATTTAAAGATTATTCACCTATTAAGAGTTATAATGTCTCTTCCCTTGTTTGATACCATATTAAACAACCATATACAACAATAACCATCTTTTTAATACTTATAAATAGAATCTTAGATTACATAATACTAAGCTAATGCATTCCAAAATAGGGTTTTATGGAAAGCAAGCACAAGTGTAGAGATAAAGCACAAAAGACAAAGCACATCAAGTTTGAAATATAGATGTTAAAGACATGAAATACCATTTTTTATTTTTTTCAAATTGTATTTCAAACATGGGTTAAATCATGTAATATTAAGGTATGGATGAAAAGAACAAGGAATTTCTCTTGCCTAGTGAGCAAGATGAGAGGAAAAAGCATCCGAAAGTGAAGAAGTTTGAAGTATAGGTCGGAAAGGGAAATTTTATAAATAAAATGATGAAATTTTAGATGCATAATAGGCCATTAGATACCAAATAAGAAGATGTTAGCAGGAACAAGAAGCAAAATCCACTAGACAAGCAAGAATCAAGTGAAAATAATGAAGGAGAAGATCAAGAAAGAAGCATAAGCAAGAGGAATAAATATCATTTGAGTGTAACTGATTATGATGGAGAGATAAATGACTTTTAACAAGTGGAATATGCATCACACAAGGAGGTACATCAGTTGGAACACTTCCTAGAATTTGAAGATGCATAGACAAGAAGGTTAGACAAAGCCAAGAGGAAGAAAAACACGAGTTTGGCAAGGATAATGAAACCAGACAAGATGAACAATAGTCCAAAAATTATGAAAGACCCTCACAAGATAAATTGTATGGAAAATAAGATAGATGCAAGTTCAAGTTTTTTCTCCCTCCTGGGGAGTATGATGTAGAAGCATCAAGGCAAGAAAACATCATTTGTGTGTTTTAGTCTATAAGGTGGTCAATCTAGTCAAAAATAGTGTTTAAGGTTATAGTAAATTATAATAAGTCTAATTAAGGTCCTAAAGGTCTTAGGAAGACATGAGGTGGCTTAGAATTTGAATTGGAGGTTTTCCCTCCAAAAGCAAGAATTTAAAAATTCAAAATAGTGCAATAGAGACTAAGAGAGTTATTTTGTGTGTTTGGAGTGTTTAGGTGAGTAAGTTGGTTTAGGGGTATATACAATTCATAAATAAGTGATCATAATGTTTTTTCATGTATAATTCTTGAATCAAGTCATCTAGTTAATGAAAAGACCACCCTTTTACGTTGAGGTAGTTATGGCCAGGAAGTTGATGTAACTTCCAAGAAAGAAAATCTACGTTAAAAAAGAATAGAGAAGTCATTGTAAATAAAAGGAGATAGATGGTGTAGAAGATAGAGGGAGAGGAGGTCTCCAATAAGAAGGAGTAGGGGTTTTGAAAGTTGTATGTAATTACTCCTCATGGAAGTTGATAAAGTTCAAATTTTGTGTTGCAAAGGAATGTTGTTGAACTCCATGAATAAAGAAACATGTGTTTTGTAATATCTCTTTTCTCCTTGAATAGGAAACATTATTGTTTTGAGCGTTAAGAAACCATAATCTGATTCTTGAGATTATATACAGTTCTTGTGTCTATGTATGAAATGGCAGGTTGTTGAGAGATTACTTATCTCAACCAAATGAATGAAGAATGGAGTAGTTTCTGCAAGGTCAAGAAGTTTGATCTCGAGGACATAAATTTATGGAACATAATTATATCATTTATATACTCTTGGATGTTTGAACCAGTGATAGAAATGAGGAATACAGATATTAGAATAACTCAGCCCACAGACCCTGTTGTTTGTCAATATTCCTTGTAGCATGGTAAGATGGGTTCTTTGCATCAATTATTATAATATGGATTTTATATCATGTTTCTAATGTGGTTTACCTATAAGTTACATCAGATGGAGGTCTAATATTTAGGTTTAAAATTACAAATGTTTGATAAAATGACCATGCCCAGTAACATGAAAGAGACCCTGCTTTAAAATGCATTAGCTCAGTATTGTGTAATCTAAGATTCTATTTATAAGTGTTAACAAGATGTTTATTATTGCATATTTTTGTTTAAGATGATCTAAAACAAGGTAGGAGACATTATAAATCTTAAGATGTGAATAATCTTTAAATTTTTCAATGATGTTATGTTGTTGTTGGCAAACCCTGTTGTATACACCAAAAACCCTGTGTACTAAGGTG
This sequence comes from Torreya grandis, assembly GCA_037957365.1. Lineage (NCBI taxonomy): Eukaryota > Viridiplantae > Streptophyta > Pinopsida > Cupressales > Taxaceae > Torreya > Torreya grandis. Next base: position 3,141,739 of record JARHVA010000854.1, on the reverse strand, counting down.
ATCTTGTTTTAGAATACCCCAAATCAAGGTGAGTTGATTAGAAGTTTAAAAAAATATGTAATTATTGGATTAAAAGGGTTTCAATACATATTATGGTTTGGTGTTAACCCACAATTCAACTCAAGAAAGATAATAGTCATACACAAATTTACCCTATGTACTTAGTCTAAGAATAAAGAGAATGCAAAGCACCAATGGGGATAGATGGAATTAAATTAAGGTGATTTATAGAATATATAAATTTTATTTAATATTATTTTATAGTATAAGTAAGGCTTTGAAGCCTTTTGATTAAGTTTTGAACATAGAAACCCTGCTAACACAGTGAACCTTGTTTCTTGCTATTAGCAATAAGAGATTGAAGGTTATTTATACTTGATAAGAATATGTAAGTGATGTTGTTGAAAGTATAAATTATTTTTAAATTATATTAAATTTCACTTATTCCCTTTATGAATTCAATATACCCTTGGAAATAAATTAGTCCTTTTATGGACTGTGCACAATCATTTTTTTCTCACAGTTTCCTGAGAAGTTGAAGATTACAATGTGGAACGGTTGAGATAAGGTTTATTACATATTTTAATATTTTAAAAAGGTAAAAATAGACCTAATAGAGGTGGTTTGGGTCCTTTAAACCTTTTATAATGAAATTTATGGATTTTTGTATGGCCTCAGCTTGAGTAGGCTAAAAAAACCCTAGAATTAGGGTTATGCTAGTAAAAAGAGTTTTAACACTCAATTTTCTATGAGACTTAGAAATTATGTTTGATTTATAATGAATCAAGTGAATAACATGTATTTATTACTATACAGATAGTATTGTATGAATTTTTTCAATTGTGTCAAGAGATAGGACTAATTAGGTCTAAAAGACAGTTATTTAACAAAGGAAATGCTAGTTAGGGACAGAGATAAGTCATGAAATTTTACACACATATTAGTGGGATGAAATTAATCCTATAAATATCATTATACCTTGGTAAAAATCCCTTAATTGGTCAAACTAAATGAAAATCTTAGAAAAGGGCTACTAGCTAAGGTTATTGAGAGCAAGAAGAGTGAAAGTGAGTTTCAAGGTTGTTTGGACACTTAAATTGGGATAATATAGATAGGATATCATACTTTATGAGTAAAAAATAAATTATTTTCACCATTTTAAATCTAAATCAATTTTTATCCCTTGTCGCCTAAGGAGAAGGGTGACTAGCAATAACTAGGGAAAGATTGTAATCAAAGTTTGCAAATGAGAAGCATAGTATGAGGTTGAAATGAAATGTGAATGTCAAGAAAGGATATATTGACATCAAATACACCTCAAGGATTAATTTAAATCCATGTTTGATAACAAATCCATTGATTAACAAGAGAGTGCAACTAATTCTAAGCAAGGACAATCAAGATCGAGTTCAATCAATGATTGTGATCAGTCAAGGACAGAGAACTAGATTTTGATTATAAAGAGGACTTCTCCCTAATGCCTCTGCATCATTAATGTAAATATATAGACTAAAAATAAATCATAATAATGTAATTATGTAACCTGAACAATATCATACTATCTTATAACAATATATATCTCAAAACTAGTTATAAATAACTAAATCAAATTTATCAACCATAAATATCCATAGATAATCAAATAATTTGCTTAGCGAGGAATCAAGATGTAACAATAAATTTTGCATTACACATATGATTTCTCTTATGTGCATTTTTATGGTGAAAATAGATGGAGTGATGGTAGTGTTCAAGTCCTACAAGTGGACATAGAGTCTATGGAGTCACCTATCCATGTAGAGGAGCTTGAGCAAGGAGAGAATCTACTTACAATAAAAAGATATTAAAGGACATAGGAAAGAGTGAAGAATTATATAATAAAATACTTGTTTTCTATACTAAGTATAATTAAATAGGTAAATGATGTAAATCTTTGGTGGATAGTGGAAGCACAGAAAATATATTGTCTATGGAGATGGTGATGAAGTTGGGTGTGGAGCACAGTGTAGGCCACATCCACAACCTTTTATAGTATCCTAGTTGGCAAAGAGTTCGGACAATGTTGTGTAGGAGAAATTATATATGGATATGAAGATAGAAAGATACATGCACAAGGTATTGTGCAATGTAATATTGATGGATACATCATATTTCATTGGGCAGGTCATGAAAGTCTGATCATCAGATGTTGTATGATAGACAAGTAAATATTGTGGAAGTGAATAAGAATGGATTAATAATTATTATAAATTAATTAAAGGATAAATATTATGTACCAAATTAATTTGGTCACACACAAAGGCAAGGAATAATTATTGGTGAAAGATAAAATAATGTGCACGATAATGAAGAACGATGTCATGTAAAGGAAGGAAAGTAAGGGTGTGAACCATAGGAATCCTTAAGTGATCTCATTGGGTAGTATCATAATTAAGATTAAGATTGGAATTCCCAACACATTCAAATTAAGTCAACCTAAATAAAGTGAGATATAGTTTAGTAGTGATGAAAAGAGTATTTGGTGGATGAGAATAGTGTGTGATTTAGTTTACAACCAAATAGACTAGAAGGTGGAAAATATTTTGCATAACACAAGGGCATGCCAATTAATTTTACCCATATTTTATAGGGTAGTTTTTCCACCTTGTCATAGTGTTTGAGCACCATTCTGACATATTTTATTAACTCAAGTGTATGATGCAAGAACATTTGTATTACAAGTAATCTTGCATCAACCAAAATGACTTAGTATAGATAATAAGTAGTTTGTTGTAAATTATTGGTTTAAACTTATAATTACACCATTAGGACTTAAGTTTACTTAGTAATAAAATATCATAGGATTTCTTAGTTTCTTATTTATTAAATAATGTATTTAGAAATGCTCTATCATGTAGAGTTGTAGGTGGCTGACATCTTCACTGAACCCCTCACTAAGTCCAAGTATGTTCATCTTTGAGCAATGTAAGGGGTGAATAAATTTATCCTTGGTGGGGGGGGGGGGGGGTGTAGTTTGAGTCTTTCCTTATTTATAATATTGTACATTGGTACCTCATCAGATCTTGTTGAGACCCATATCAGAGGTTGATCCTCAAGTTTTTTGTGGCCTCCCTAATTTTCACTTAAGAAGATATTGGTGTAAATTTATAATTACCATTATAAAATGGATAAGATTTATACAAAGAAAGAGATGAACACACCTGGAGATTTATTTCACTACACTACTATTTTACTTCATATGTATTCATTCGAATCATTACACAAATATATAGGAAATTATTTTCTATATTCTAAGAATCCTACTAACTACTCAATCTCCTAGAATATCTCATTGACTAATTATAAGTTACTAATAATATATGATATATTGTTATAATAACAATATATCTAACTAACTAACAATAACCTTACCATATTAACCATATGGTAACTAACAATAAATTACACAAATGTAAACATTATTTACCATATAGTAAATCACTAACTACCATGTGAATATTAAATCTTCCTAACATTCTTCCCTTAGGTTTTACATGGTATAACACATCTCATTCTCAAACTAAAATCTGCTGCCAATGGAGTTTGCCTCATGATCTTAACTCACACATGTGATGCATCAATATTTCACATACAATTGTGTAACATCGAGTTTGCACAAAATACCAAACAAGTTGTATCTGAATAGATGGCTTTCATGGATGGATACAACAACCATCCAAGAATGAATAGGTACCCATGATTCTATTCATAATCCACATCTGTACACTGATGGTTTTGATTGACTTCAACCAACAACCTTACACAATTAGTTTTGTAGGTTCACCAATAACCTTTCCAATTGGTTTTACAGGTTTACCAATAACCTTACACAAATGGTTTTGTAGGTTCACCAATAACCTTTACAAATGGTTTTCCAAGATCAACAATAACTCTTAAAAGATCCATGATTGCTACAATAATTTTTTGATCAATATTGTACTATATTTTTATATCAGGGGACTACATTAGGAATATTGTCATGTCCCCTTTTTAGTTGACATGATCAGAGTTGATGGTTAGCCTATTATGCAACCCTCATAGGTTGATAGGATGGTTAGAGGGTCTTGATGGAGATTGGCTTGGCTTTGTTTAGCAGAATTTTTCCAGTTGGCTTTCGTTTGGGCTCGATTGGACATATATTGAGGGAGATATTATTATTTGATTGATTTAATCAAATATTAATTATTTGGCCTATTTTTTATTAAGAAACCTTAATTCTAATTTAAGAAACCCTAATTAGGATAAGCACATCTTTTGAGGGTATAAGGGTTTCTCATGGGGAGAGAATTGAATTATGCATTGATTTTGAAGAATTCTTTTGTGAAGACTGAGCCAAGGGTTCCAGGATTCCATTTGCATTGGAGAATGTCCACTCTTCAGTGTGTGTGATTCAAAGGCTGTGAAATATCAGCTGATCTATTGTTGAATTGAGAGATAGCTTCAAACAGAAGTTATCATAGAGGTTTACAGATTTGAGAGGTAACTTCATACAAAAGTTGTCACAGAGCTTTCCAGGTATTTATTTTATTAGGTTTTTGATTCAATAAGTTATACAGATAGAGATCTTCTATATTAGAGTCATATATCTTGAGATCAGGGGTCCAACAAATAGGGTGTGTTATATTGGTGATCGTATGAAGTCTGTACAGATCCGTACAGAGACTGACATCAGCAGGCAGAGGCTGACAGAGACCGACATCGGCTGACTATAGACTGACATTGGCAGAATAGCAGACTGACATTGATCGGCGTCAGCAAAATATTGACTGATGATGGCATAATAACCAACGTCGATGATTGTATGTTGACACAGCGACCCGAGCAGTTCCAGATTCAGGTTTGATTCCTAGTTTACAGAATACCCAAGTTTTTAAGACCGTATTTGAATATTCTTTTATATGCATGACAGAGGACATCTATTGTAATAGTCTGAGCAAATAAATAAGAGATTATACTGTAATTTATTTGTTATTGAATTTATTCTACAAAGTTATATCTTTGTTCAGAGCTTTTATCTTGCTATATTCCCTACTGGACAGGGGATATTACAGTGGTATCAGAGCTTTTGTATTGCTATATATCAGTGTTTTTGTTAAAAATAGGAGACCCTAAGAAAGGGACATTACAGTGGTATCAGAGCCAAATTCTTGCCATCCTGTTGGGTAGATCAGAGCTAAATCCTGCCATCCTGAGGGTTGGACAATCTTATGCAGCCACAAGAGTTGGGACCACACAGGTACAACACATGCAATAGAGCTTTGCTTGAAGGTACCCAAGTGTTAGAATAGCAGTGAATCACCATGAGTGATAGGCGTGAGGGTATCCCACCCCGAGGCCACATGCATAATGATGATCATGACACCAAAGAGTTCTTCTATGTTATGGTTACAGGCCAGCAACAAATGAATCAAGCAATACAGGCACTCACTACTATGGTAGAGAGGATGAACCCACCTGTTAGATAGAATGGGGAACAAACAGATAAAAAAAGTGCTACTGTTAATCAGATACCACAGTGGACCTATTCCAGAACCGCTGATAGACCTACACGTCCTACGTTTGTTCAAGAGGAACCAGAGGTTCCAACAGAGGAGGCGGCAGGAGATTTCGTATTTGTAGATACTTTCATGGCTGTGAATGATGAGTGGGAGTTATTATCACCTAAGGTTAGGGAGATGATGTCCTTTGACCATTTTGTTAATCTGAGGAGAGAGCACTACAAATCAGTCAGACAGGACAGGAGGCCTAGAGGTCAACTCAGTGAGCTAAAAAAGGCTACTAGCAAGCTTTCTTTGACTACTTTTGACGGTAGCGGCAAGATGATAGTGCAAGCTTGGATTCATAAGCTGGACACATTCTTGGTATTGAGGCCAATGACAGAGATAGATGCCATCAAATATGCCACTTTGCACTTGGATGGAGTAGCACATGATTGGTGGTACCATGGTATGGTAACACTTCAGCATAACTAGGTGATTGAGTACCAAGACTTTGTGGATAGGTTGATTGAGAGGTTTGACAGGAAAGATCCTAAAGTTTAGTTTCGAGATCTGGCATAGTTGAAACAAACAAGCAACTTGGAGTCCTTCATTAGTGAGTTTCAGCGATTGGCAGTCATGGTGCCAAACATTTCAGAGCGTAGATTGGTAGTTCTCTTCATGGAGGGATTGACAGAGCCATTGAGAGGTTGGATCAAAGCCTTTGATCCTCCTTCATTACAGGAAGCTATGAAGAAGGCATGAAGTATGGAGATGGCAGCCCCATCCAGTAAATATAACTCCAGAGGTACTTCTTCATCCAGGGATCATAAGTGCTCCAACGGAGATAGAGAGAGACCAAATTTTAACATAGATAAATCAGGTGTAAAGAATGATTCAAAGGCCAATCCAGTAGCACCACCTTTGGATCGTGAAGCACTTAACGATCTACGCAGGAAGAAGGTTTGCTTCTACTGCAAAGGTCCCTATGATGCCAATCATGATTGTCCTTTGAGGCCTAAGGGCAAGGCCAATCGTGTGATGTGGGATTATTATGAGGATTCAGATTCAGAGGTTTCTGAACAGTAGAATAGTTTGGAGGGGGCAGAGGTAGAGGCTTTAGAGCCTAAGGTAGCGGCAGAGTTAGAGCTTCACATACAGGAGGCACGCCTATCCAGCATTCAGTCGGATGAGTCATTCAGACTCTGTGGAGTTTTGGTAGGGCAGAAGGTCATCACCCTTCTTGATATAGGAGCCACACATAATTTCATAGATGCTAGATTTGTGGAGAAGCATGGACTCACTACCAAATATTTTGAGGGCATCAGAGTTAAGGTGGCCGACGGTCACACTCTTAGGTGTGAGCGTATGATTAGAGACCTCCCATTGTGCTTGAACAACTATGAGTTCAAGGTTGATTATTATGTAGTAGACATGGGGGATATAGACTTAGTCTTGGGTATGAAGTGGATTCATTCATTTGAGGAAGTTACTCTTCATCTCAAGGACATGGAGGTTCATTTTGATGTTGATGGGAAAACACATGTTCTTAAGGCAATACGAGGCAGCGGCTTCAAACATATGTTTTTTCATCGGATGGAGATGCTCATACGACATGACATGATAGAGTGCGATGATGAGTGCACATTGGCACCAACATAGGAGAGATATGAGGATGAGCTTGGTCTTGAGGTGAGTTTAGTTTAGGAGTTATCACATGTGGTAGGGACTCAGCTTTTTGTTACAGTCAGGTCATAAGTTGATGATGATATGACTATTTCTAGCCTTCAGAATCCAGATTTAGATATTATTCAGGTAAGGAGTTTGCTTGAGTTGCCTGCTGATTTTCATTTATGGATTGATTGTTGGGGTGCTTATCTTAGTATTAGGGATGATGTGACGCCATTAGATGAGATTTGGGATGGACATGGCATGGAGTTTGCATTGATTGACAGCAGAGTAGATCATGACTACATTTGGGATCCAGGTGGATTGATGGGTGTATCATTCAGCGATTGCTTGAGGGCAAGCAATTTTAGGAGGGGCAGATTGTCATGTCCCCTTTTTAGTTGACATGATCAGAGTTGATGGTTAGCCTATTATGTAACCCTCATAGGCTGATAGGATGGTCAGAGGGTCTTGATGGAGATTGGCTTGGCTTCGTTTAGCAAAATTTTTCCAGTTGGCTTTCGTTTGGGCTCAATTGGACATATTCTGAGGGAGATATTAATATTTGATTGATTTAATCAAATATTAATTATTTGGCCTATTTTTAATTAAGAAACCCTAATTCTAATTTAAGAAACCCTAATTAGGGTAAGCACATCTTTTGAGGGTATAAGGGTTTCTCATGGGGAGAGAATTAAATTATGCATTGATTATTGACTATTGATTTTGAAGAATTCTTCTGTGAAGACTGAGCCAAGGGTTCCAAGATTCCATTTGCATTGGAGAACATCCACTCTTTAGTGTGTGTGATTCAGAGGCTGTGAAATATCAGCTGATCTATTGCCGATTTGAGAGATAGCTTCAAACAGAAGTTATCACAGAGGTTTACAGATTTGAGAGGTAACTTCATACAAAAAATGTCACAAAGCTTTCCAGGTATTTATTTTATTAGGTTTTTGATTCAATAAGTTATACAGATAGAGATATTTTGTATTAGAGTCATATATCTTGAGATCAGGGGTCCAACAAATAGGGTGTGTTATATTGGCAGCCGTACGAAGTCCGTACAGATCCGTACAAATCCGTTCAAAGACCGACATCAGCAGGCAGAGGCCGACAGAGACTGACATTGGCTGACTATAGACCGACGTCGGCATAATAGCCAATCGACATCAATCGGCGTTGGCAGAATATCGATCGATGATGACATAATAACTGACGTCGGTGACTGTATGTTGACACAGCGACTTGAGCAGTTCCAGATTCAGGTTTTATTCCCAGTTTGTGGAATACCTAGGTTTTTAAGACCGTATTTGAATATTATTTTATATGCATGACAGAGGACATCTATTGTAATAGTCTGAGCAAATAAATAAGAGATTATACTGTAATTTATTTGTTATTGAATTTATTCTACAAAGTCATATCTTTGTTCAGAGCTTTTGTCTTGCTATATTCCCTATTGGACAGGGGATATTACAGTGGTATCAAAGCTTTTGTATTGCTATATATCAGTGTTTTTGTTAAAAATAGGAGACCCTAAGAAAGGGACATTACAAATACTCACATATATAAGTGAACAAGAATATACTACATATGTTCTTTTTTTGCACACCACACTAAAAAGAAATGCATCACTCCACACTATTGAAAAACAAATCACCATATCAAAAGTGTGGTCCATCATTGATGACTGATGAGAGGTCATTTTTTGACTTATTTCCTTCATTTCCTCTTACCTCCTTCATCTTGTTGCTTACTTAGTTGATTTGATTTTGAGGCTTAATAGTTTCCACATTGTATTTATTTTCATAACTTCCTCCCCACAATGTAAACTTGTTGGATGTCAGTTTTCATTAAAAATGCATCCATTAAAATAAATTATTTGACTCTTGAAAATATGACTCAATACACTTTATTAATGAAAAAATAACTCTAGACTCTGACATTCGATAATATCAACCCTCTATGAAATATTGACCTACTATTTGAATCAACATAGGACTCAATTAATTTACATGTCGTGACATATTAAGATGAAAATATAATAAGAATGATAATAAACAAAATTTAATTTCAATTTCTAATATATACTTATATATCGTGACAATCTAAAAATAAATAATTTAAACAAACAAACTATGACCTCATTTGACCTTAACTCAAATTATATCAATTATGGAGAATACCTAAAACTTTGAGCTTGAGGGAGGAATTCATAATGCATCCATTTTTGTTATGAATGCATAAATATTCCAAGTGACTCGAGTGCATGATGTCATACGTGTGAGAGACTAACATAAATAGCTAATGGTACACACAAGGAACAAAATTCTTATATAATTGAATAATTTCTATAAATCCACATATGATTCCCATGCACATTGTTAGAAGCAAAATTTGAATAGTTATGTATATGTGGAGCCATGAATCCTTAGAATGCACATATCAAAATAGAATCATGCTTGGAGATTTTGATATCCAGCTAGAATGATGGAACTTTGATTCAATTGTAATAGCTAGTACAAGCATAATAGGAAGGGTGAAATGCTCTTATGTGAGAAAATTTGTATAAACCAATCACAAGCTGTGGAAAAATTACACGCAACAAAATCAATGTAACTTCAAATCTATTGTTTAACGTGGAGGATAATCATCCATCATCATGGCACCACAGAGAACAATCCTAAATATTGAGGGAATTACTACTAATTCATATGGACTAAGGATCCAAAGAACTCTCAATAATCTACTAGGAGTTAAAACTATTAGTGTTGATATTAAAAACAAAAAAATTAAAGTGCAAAATAATACGATGTCAAAAATGCTAGGTATGTGTATGATTGGAAGCTCTGACTTTGAAACTACTTGGATCTGATTTGGAGATAGTTGCAGATATGGACTGGTTAATCTCACTATAAATAAATCAGGCAAAGCTTAAACATGCTCCCTCTAATATCTTAATCTACATAAACATAAAATCATAAAATAATAATGCTAACAACTATTCTAAAACATGGATCTCATGGGATATCATAGCTTGGGGCAAGCAAGGAATTACAAAATTACCCCTTCACATATTAACAGATCATATTCCACATGAATCCTCCTCCCTACTCTGATACCACTGTTATAAAATGGACACCCTTTATAAAAGGAGAGCACCAAACACAGAGAGATTTATTTCATTACATAATAATATTCTAGTTCATATGTATTTATTCGAACCATTAGACAAATATATAGGAAAGTATTTCCTATATTCTAGGAATCCCACTAACTACTCAATCTCCTAGAATATCTCACTGACTAACTATAAGTTATTAATAATATGTGATATATTGACATATTAATAATATATACAACTAACTAATAATAACCTTACCATATTAACCATATTGTAACTAACAATAAATTACACAATAATAAACATTATTTACCATAAGGTAAATCACCAACTACCATGTGAATACTAAATTTTCCTAACAATTACACCATTAGGACTTAATGTTAATTAGTTAGTAATAAAATATCTTAGGATTTCCTATTTTTTATTTTAGTAAATAATGTATTTGGAAATGCAACTTGCACTGAAGTCCAAGTTGCACACCCACATGTCAAATTACACTAAAGTCCTATTTGCACACTAAAGTGGACTTTAAGCCACCACTTGCAACTATTTTCATTTATGCAACCACTTGCACTAAGTTGATCTCTAGTTTTTTCGTATAGAGTTGTAGGTGACCAACATCTTCACTATACCCCTCACTGATTCCAAGTATGTTCAACTTTGAGAAATGATCAGGGTGAACAATGTTTTCCTTGGGGGGATTAGTTTGATTTTTTCCTTCTTGAGCATATTGTACATGGGTACCTCATCAAGCCTTGTTGTCAAGACCCATATCATAGGTTGAACCTCAAATTTGTTTTAGCCTCTCCAAGTTTCACTTAAGGGGGGATGTTAGTGTGAATTTATAATTATACTATTAGGACTTAAGTTTACTTAGTTAATAAGAAAATATCCTAGGATCTCCAATTTTATTATTTAGTAAATAATGTATTTATAAATTCAACTTGCCTTAAAGTCCAAGTTGCACACCGACATGTCAAAATACACTAAAGTCCAATTTGCACACCAAAGTGTGTCAGGAAACCCAAGGAAGCACAATTGATTACTTTTCTATAAGCAATTAAACACGGAATTGAACCAGAATGATTAAGTAACTAGAAACATGAAACAGCAAAGAATATGAGAGACAATACACAATCTTGTATTAAATACTCTTCAGAAAGAAATACAATAAAGAAGTGCCACAGTCTTCTTCCACCTCTAAGGCTTCCCACACCTCTAAGACTTTCAGTAATCTTCCCTCAAAGTTCTCTCTTTCTCTCTCAACCACAACTAACTGAATAACCTGAGTTGTTATCCCCTCCTTGATAGCTTTAGTTGATCTCCTTGACCTTGCACCTTGCAGATCTCCTTTGACCTTGCTTTCTTGCTTCAATGCTTTACTTGCCTTAATTACAATACATGCATCATGCATCTTTAAATAGGATCCCATGCATACAATAATTAGACCTCTAATTACAATAATTAGAAACACAGACTCAAGACTTAAATTAGTCTTCAACATGCAAACACTCTCGAACCTCTTAAAATTAGATGAGTCTAATTCTGGAAACGCATTCTAGAAACACATGCAACTGCATGCACACGCACAGGACACCAACATTGGTTGTTGTCAGTCTGCTCCTGACCGACATCGGCCGATCCCTAGTCCCTGCCTGACCGACGTTAGCAATACTATCGATGCCAGTTACTGGTTGAACTCAGCAACCTCCTAATTAGCATCCTAATGAAGATTTTAGCTCCACAACTTAACAATCTCCCACTTGGAGATAAACAACTGCACCTGTACCTGTACAGCAACCTCCACTAACCATCTCAGGCACCTCCATCTTCAAGCTCAATTTTGAAGACCAACCACCACACATTCTATGATGCTACACCTGTCATCCAAGTAACCTACCACATCTGAACCTACATACCATGTAGAGAAGTGCTTAACCCTGCATAAATACCTACTACTGGTCCCTCTCAAATACCTGAGAATCCACTAAACTGCTCTCTAGTACTCCTTTCCCAAATTGGCTCTAAAATTTCTGACAACTCCCACTGCTTGGGAAAACTCAGGTCTACACCAAACCTCATGTGATTTCAAACACTATTCTAAGCTCAGCTTGAACTATCCAATCCTTGGTGTGCATACCAGTTTTGCATCCTGCGTATTGAACCCTACCAACACCTTCTTCACATCAGCTCCCACTGAAGACAAAATCAACCTGTGATCTTCCATGTCTCTCATGCCAAAGAATTTCACTACTCCCAAATTCTTCATGACATACCTCTAAACTATCTTTACCTTTAGCTTAGAAACTCCCTGCATGTGTAACCCTGCAACAAGCACACAATACAGTAACAGGATAATATAGCTAATATTATCCAACTTGGTAAAAGTAAAACACAATGGTTAAACCTCCATTGTCCTGCAGCCTGCTCAAGACCATATACCCTGGCCTTCTATCTCTCGTGTCCATCCACTCTCTTCTCTAACCTGGGAATCCATTCCTCTATCAGTGCTTTTCTCTCGACTAACAACTCTACCAAATCTCCTGCTTGGTTCTCTTCTGAAGAATTCATGCCATGCTCCCACTGTTTCTTGGATTCTACTTGCATTGCCTCTTCACATCTTCCTGGTTCTTGACCATTAGTAAGCAACAAGTAATATAAAGAAGGTGAACAATGAATATGAGGTCCACTTACCCTTTCAATCCTCCATATGGGCGTTTGAGACTCCTTGACAGCTTGTTATCTGCCCAACATCCGTTCCAGTGACCGATCTCGACCATCTCTCAGTCTGCACTACACACGATCAACGTCAGTTCTATGCGACTGACCTATTGTCGATGTCGGTTCCTACCTGACCAATGTTGGTTCCACCTGCTTGACACTACCGACTCTGCTAGTCTGCACATAATCGACGTCGGTACCTGCCTGATCGACATCAGTTCCATGTGACCGACGTCGATAACTGTGTTTTCCTGTAAGTGATGACTTCTTTATCCGTGAGCTTATCTTGGATCAAAACCCTATCCATACTGCCCTGCTCAAAATTATTCAGCCCCTGTGACTAATCTATGTCCATCATCTCCTCCATAAACACCAAGGCTTCCCTATTATTGTCAAAAACATCAAATTTCCTTTTCCTGCAATGAACTCGATCTATGCCCTCTGAATCTAAACTCATACCCTTTGACTCAAGAACATACATTCCCTTCTTATTCATGTGACCAAGCCTACTAAGCCACATCTTTGAATCTACAGCTGAAGTAGATAAACCAGAAGTAAAATCAGTAATACAAATAGATAGATAAAAAGTACCTACTTTCTTACCTCTTGCTAAAATAAGTGCACCCTTGGTAACCTTCCAAGAATCCACTGTGAGGGTTACTGTGCATCCCTCATCACCCAACTTTTCTATAGAAACCAAACTCTACTTTAGAATTGGGGCATGCATAACCTCCTTCAACACCCATGTGTTGTCTGTCTGCAATTCCAACTGCACTTTCCCTTTGCCAACCATTTGACAAGGTGTACCATCCCCTAAATAAATCTCTCCAAAGTCTCCCTAGACATACTCATGGAACAAATCTCTATTTGGGGTTGCATGAAAAGAAGCACCAGAATCTAAAACCCATGATTCTAACTGACTATCCAAAGAAAGTATGAGAGCATCCTGTGCAACAATACCTGCATCCTTTGATTCTTCATTACCTTCATGTTGATTTTCTTTATCCTTCAACCAATAATCTTTCTTTGTGTGTCCTCTCTTTCCACAAAACCAGTAGGTGATACCTCCATTTTTGGATTTGGATCTCCTTCCCATCTTTGACCTTGATTTCCCTTGCTCGACCTTCTCTCTTTGCCTTCCCCTACTTTCAACACTTAGAGCATTCCCTGATGATTCACCTGTGTTTTTCCTGCATATTTCTTCATTCAAGATTACACTCACAACATCATCAACTTTTAAGATTTTAGAAGCAGACGCAGAATTACTTACTGCCATTACCAAACTATCTCAACTTTCAGGTAAAGAGCATAAAATTAAGAGAGCCTTTACTTCATCATCAAAAAAAATATTGACTGAAGCTAACTGGTTTACCAAACCATGGAAATAACTAAGATGAGTATATACCGATCCACCTTCCTGCATTTGCAAAGTAAATAACTGCTTCATAAGAAATACCTTATTTGAAGCTAAGGGCTTTTCATATAAATTTGCTAAAGATTCTATCAACTCTTCTGTTGTCTTACACTGTGATAAGTTAGAAATCACAGACGATGTAAGGCTCAACCTTATGGATCCCAGAGCCTTCCGATCAAGAACACTCCATTCTTCATCCTTCATATCTGTGGACTTGCATGCAACCCCACCCAATGGTAAGCACAAATCTTTCTGATACAGATAATCTTCTATCTGCATCCTCCAATGTTGATAATTCTTGCCGTTAAACTTCTCCATTCATAGCTTACTTTCTTCTGCCATTGTTGTACTCCCACTCAATCAAAAACCCCTGAGAATGACCTGTAATCAAACAATAACCTACTCCTTGCAACCTTGCTCTGATACCACTTTGTCAAGAACCCCAAGGAAGCACAATTGATTACTTTTCTATAAGCAATTAAACACAAAATTGAACCAGAATGATTAAGTAACTAGAAACTTGAAACAGCAAAGAATATGAGAGACAATACACAATCTTGTATTAAATACTCTTCAAAAGGAAATACAATAAAGAAGTGCCACAGTCTTCTTCCACCTCTAAGGCTTCCCACACCTCTAAGACTTTTAGTAATCTTCCCTCAAAGTTCTCTCTTTCTCTCTCAACCACAACTAACTCAATAACCTGAGTTGTTATCCCCTCCTTGATAGCTTCAGCTGATCTCCTTGACCTTGCACCTTGCAGATCTCCTTTGACCATGCTTTCTTGCTTCAATGCTTTACTTGCCTTAATTACAATACATGCCTCATGGGTCTTTAAATAGGATCCCATGCATACAATAATTAGACCTCTAATTGCAATAATTAGAAACACAGACTCAAGACTTAAATTAGTCTTCAACATGTAAACACTCTCGGACCTCTTAAAATTAGACGAGTCTAATTTTGGAAACACATGCAACTGCATGCACATGCACAGGTGACCGACGTCGGTTGCTGTCAGTCTGCTCCTGACCGACGTCAGTGGATCCCTGGTCCCTGCCTGACTGATGTCGGCAATACTGCCGATACCAGTTACTGGTTGAACTCAGCAACCTCCTGATTAGCATCCTGGTGAAGCTTTTAGCTCCACAACTTAACAAAGTGGACTTTAGGCCACCACTTGAAACTACTTGTATTTAGGCAACCACATGTATTTATGAGTCTCTTCAAGCTCTATATAAGCAAGCAAATCCTCATCCATTTTGGCAATGGGAAGTCTTATGTAAAATTCTTTCTGAGATTAACATAAAAGAAAATTTTGTTATTCTTTCAAATTTGCTTTGCAGAATATTGTGTGTGGAAAATAGTTTACGTGTTGTCAATATATCCTCTTCTTTGATACAATTTACATAATATTTAATTTTCACATGAGTTTTTTGAGTTTTTTTACATGAGTGCATTGTTATATTTCCACATAACCTTGTTGGTGCACATAATTTGGGGATCTCTATCTATTCACATATGAGTTTGGAAGTTATGTGCAGAGGGGAAGAGTATAAGCCTTATGTCACCTAAGTGATTATATGTAACTTTGTCTTGTGAAGTCTGTGACAACTTATAGGGAAATAATGGTGTGTAATAGTGTCTTTTAAAGGTCTTACACAAATCTTGCACATGGATTCATTTATGCAGAGTTAGTTTATGAATTGTTGTGACTTGTTCTCATGAGTCAAAATCCCCGTAAACTCTTTATGGAGAACATTAGTTCTTACGATGTGTTATGATGCATTGGGACTACATTGTGAGTATGTAATGATTGAGGCATTAGTGGGTAGGTAAGATAATTAATATAAGTAGGTGGATCATGTGCCTATATGAACAGACCCCCACACTTGTGAAAATGAAATTCAGATAAAACCTATGAGGTGAGATTTCAAAATGTGACCATTAGAGTGCTGAAAAAAGTGTGAAGATTTGGGGAAGGCCCTGAAGGGTTGAACCACATCCATGCATGGATAAGGGGTAACATTGTGGTGTTTTTAAGTTTGTGGGTTATTTTTATGTGAGTTTGTGAGTTTTTTGGTGTAATCTCTCAATTTATGAAACAAATAATTATTGTTGTTATTATGTTGCATTATTTTTTGATGTTTCAAGGTATAAGGTATCTCTTCATTGAGAACCCTAACATTGACTGCATTAGGAATGTTTTCCCTTAGAGGACTTTAAGACACATAAGAATGAATAAAAACATATTTGGAAAATGAAAGAACTTGAGAAGTAAATAGAAACATGTTGAGAAGGAGGAATTCCATGCTTAGAAGAAGAAAGATCAAAATAAACATCTTAAGAATTTAAAAACATGGTGTGTTGAGAATGAATAACATTTAAAATAATATATCCAAAAGTAGGTTTAGAAGGAATTCTCGAAATAACTTCATGAGAAGGTAAATTGTAAATAGCAACTTCTTTTAATGTATTCATAATTCTAGATATCTCAGCAAGATTATTTGTAGCATATTTATAAATATTATTGATGTTTTCATCCCTATGTTACAATTATAAGTTAGCCTCAAAATCAAAATATTTTTCATTTTCATTCCAATAATCATCTTGAGATGTTTTAACATTCACATTATTAGCATAATTAGTTTTAAAAGATAAACATTGATCTCTACATGATAACATGCATCTAAATCCACATTATATCTTATATTTTGAGAGAGGGTTTTATCATGCTTTATATATGAATAAGTTGGTTAGGAGAAACTAGTTTTTTGTGCACATCTAAGTCCAAATATATATTTGTCTAACTTATTTTTTGTGAGACTAAAACACTTTTTCCCTTACTATTTTTTTCTCTTCTATCAAAGTTTAACTTTCCATAATCATGGGGGATTATGTAAAATGGAACCAACATCAAATACACCCATGTCATTTTTATATCCGTTTGGACCTACTAGAGTAAAACTTATCTTTCCTAACTCTTCATCAATGTTATCCTCACTATCATAATCATCATAATCATTATATTTGTAAAATCAATCTAAAATGTGAGCCATTTCTTGCACGCTAGGGTTTAAACACTTTTTTAAAATTAAATTGACATAGGGATTTGGACCAAATTTAAACAAAAATAAGAAAGCTAGGGTCTTTGGATCTAAGAGCATGTAATAGAATTAACCCTATGAAATCGAATAAAATTCAAATTTGCCTCTATGTGAAACATGATTTAACCCTATGAGAGAAGCATAACAAATCAAGGTTTTATGAAACCCTACATGAACATGCCAAATAATTAAACCTAATAAAATTAGATCCATCACAAATGAATCAATATTTAACCCTATAAGGGATGTAAAAGAGCATGGGTTCACCAAAATATAATATGAATAAATGGATTTCAATCAAATTGCAATACTAATACCCACATACATTTAACTAGGCCTAGGACATATATACAATAGAATATTAGACCTAAATGATTTTCTAAAACTAGAGAAATAAAGTCAAAAGTAGGGTTTTTAAATGTATCTTGAATATAGGGAGGTCAGTCGATAGTCACCAACGTATGATAGTGAAAATCATGGTTTTATGGTAAGACAACGTGAACCCTAAAAACTCCTAACAAATGGAGGACCGTATCCAAACCATCAAGTTCATCTTCTGAGATGTCAAAACCACCAAATCCATGTTTCTAGGAAGTGTTAAGAAGGAAAAATAATTTTGACACCTATGTTCCTCTGAACTGGGGCTCCTAAGAGCTTGTCTTATTTTTCAAAACTTTGATCCAATCATTGGGAACATGCACTTCTTCTCCTTTCCCTAATTTCAATGTTTGATATGAAAACACTAAGGGAAACAACATATTTTTTTAGACCTACATTATACCAAGGAATATATGAGCTATCATGATATCTTTTAGGCCCCTCAATGGTGTATAATACAATCTAATAATTGGAGTAATTCATCAACCAAACAGATTAGTGGAATGCAATGTGTCATGAACATGATCTCAAAGCTACAATAAATGTTATAATGATTTATTGATTTCTCTAAATGTTTTAGATGCTCATTTCATTCTTATGAACAATAAATACTAGATGCTTTTCCCTGTGATGTCCAGATAGATCATAGATGCCTAAATTACTAGGGTGCTTATGTATTAATAGATAACTTGAATTCACATTAGGACCCATTTGGCATGCAAGCTAACATCTAACAGTGAAAAAAACAAAAAATGTGGGATAAGGGTTACATAGGGCAATGAGAGAAAAGGCCCAGAGAAAGCTTACTAGAACCATACACTTGATGCTTTTAGCATGCAAGAACCATCAAATCTTATTTTTGTTATGTAGTCACATTGCACATACATGATTAACAAGGTGTTTGAAACTATAACTTATGACAAATAACAAATTTTTAACATGTTTTGATACATGTTCATACCCTTATGTAGCATGGCCTTCTTGGTTGTGCTTCCAATACAAATTTTTCTCTTTTTTTTAATATGCTTTTGACGTCAAAATTTCAATGTATATGTTGTTATTGCATTCGACATCAAGGAAAAATTCAATGCACATTGTAATTATCATATAAGTCAAATTAAATGAAAACATATTGCAATTAATTCCTAGCAAACAAGAAAAAGTAGTTAAAATTTCAATGTATCAATGTTGAAATTTGACGTGTCTATTTACATCAAAATTTTGACGTGGATTGTACATTAAAATTTTGAATGAAGAGTTGTGATGTGCATTTCCATAACCCCTATATTCAACATCTGAACCTAAAAAAAATAGGCCAAATGTTTTAGTAGGGCGACTCATCATGGTGGACTACCTCTCAACTTCTCCTTTGCTCTTGCATCAATCATTGCACTTGCAATTAATCTTGAAAAAAATGATATTCATAAATGTTACACTTGAAAAAGACATGATCCCATATAAGATGAGGTTTGTGGCAAGTCTGAAAGAATGAATACCCCTTATCCCTTAGCATGAAGCCAAAATAAAATCGATTATCCATGCAATCGATAACAATAAGATGCTTACTTGCAATCAAAAAAATGTTTGCACTCTAGAAAATCACATTGTTTGATAAATAAATGAGACGAGTTGTAAAATGAATGGTTTTTAAATTGCAAATACTTGATAAAGATTTTGCAAATGGGGTAACAAGTCCAATGGGTTTAGTGGTAAAGAAATTTTAATTATTAAGGGTGATCAACTAGGTAGTCTGGCTATCAAGAGAAAGTTACAATGGTAACAATTAATAGTGATAGTTTATTTTTCTAGTTTCAATCCCATTGTGTCTATCATATGTACATTATCTATCCTACGTACATCATCTAACACAATGTGTGTAGTGTAGAACATTCAAACTCATGAAAATTAATCATATAAAAATGAGTATTATTCATGAAGAATTAGTCATAGAAGAATTGATTATTCATTGACTTCATAAGTATTAAATGTTGTGAGTTGTTAATCTTGAAAAGATGGCATCTAAAATATTACATTGCAAAAATGTAATTCCTTATAAAAATGAATAGATAAGGAGCTCTAAAATAAATCTTTGGTAGGCACAATACTTGCTTAAAGGTTTTGCAAATGGAGTAGTAAGCTAAACGTGTTTGATTGTGAAGAAAATTATATATTTAAGTGTATTTTTTCTAGTTCTGTAATAGGTGAAATATACTTGAGCTATAGGTTGAAATGGGTGACCTCACAAAAAGTCCCATCATGGGGTGTAAGCCCCGACAATGACGATTAAAGTTATGTTACAATTTGTTCTCTTAGTTTTAATTTCACTATTTCATCGCTATAATAATTATATATATAATGAGTGCCAACTTTGCCACTCAAGTTCGTGTAAGATCAATCAAAGAAGAAATAGCTACTTATAATAAAATGAAAAATTGACGGAATAATTTGAATAGTAAATAGTGCACAGTTAAAATTTTATAATAATATTCAAAAAATGTTGCGATGTAAAAAATAATAATTGCTGAAAAAATACTTTAACTAGAATACAACTAACTAAAAACAAGTATTTGCATTAAAGGTAAGGACTAGACCATCTTTGATGTATCCTCTCTTAAAACCACTCTAATAACATTTTGTGAGTGGCAACGTAAAAATACAAATAATATATAAATATTCATCTCAAATTTGTTAAATGCATCTATTAAAATTCCTTTATGATAAAATATATTGGTTGTCCAAAACAATGTGGCCCAACTAAGACCTAATTAAAGATAATTGTATATTAAATGAAATGTCTTCATCCTTTAACCGCCCCTCCTATAATAAACCAATAAAACCTCACCATTACAATATACCTTTTTAAATCCCATAACAACTCTCAGATCGATGGACAAGAACTTCTAGATCACTCTAAATTTTGTAACCTAAATAAAGAGAACATCTCTCCATACATAAACATGACTAAAGACTCAGATCCTCAAAACTAAACAAACATAACCTAAACCTTACAAGCAATCACCTAGATATCTCAAACTTGCAAGGAGTCTTAGTACTTGAAATTCACCATTCAAGGTAACAAAACAAAAACTAAGATTACAATTATAACAAGATAAATACTACCAAAATAATATTTATATCATTCCCATATAAGCTACACCACATTAAAAACCATTATCCATAGATAACTAGTTTTTCCAAAATTCATTGTTAACAAGTAATTTATCAAAATCAAAAATATAAACATATTCACATATACATCTTTATATACATGCATAATTTCTAATGGTATATATACAACCTTTTTAAACCTATATATTATATTTATCTCATTTAAATAAAATCATTCACAATTCAAATATGCATCATTATATATAGCTAGATTTATCATATTATATTCACAAACTAAACATACATAATTATATTTAATTGGATTTATCTCATTTATAAAAAAACATTCATAAACTAAACACATCAATAAAATAAAATGCATAGTAGTGCCATTGATTCATTCATAAGACAACCTACCAATTGCTCACTTTTAAACCATCAAATTTGTAAATTATTTATCTCTAAAATCAAATTTGTGACTTATTTATCTCTAAGATGTGGTGATGATGACAACAATGCAGCCAACATTTTCAAATCCACCAATATATAGTTTTTATGGCTTTAACATGAAAGGTAATGGGACTTTTGTTTTTTAATAAATAAGTAGTTTATTTATTGGTTCAATGTAACGATATGGATTGATCGGATGTGGGTCACATGCCAATAAATGGTTGATGTGGGAGACATTCATGGTTTCGATCAAAGAGAGAGTCAACTCACCTTTATACTCTTTCTTGACTAATAAATCATAAATGAATGTAGCCTTACATTATCAAATTTATAATTCAAGGACCCCTCTCAACCAAAGGTTGAAGTAGAGAAAACTTATGGGCTCAACCTTTATATAAAAGATCCACCTCACCTCTATCGTTTCTCAACCTATAACTCGTAAATGAATAAAGCCATACATTTTAACATATCCATCAAGAAGAAAGCTTTTCTAACATTGAAGGACACTTCAAATTCTTTCAAACCTAAACTTACAAGAAAGTTGAAATAATTTACACAATTACTGGAATCCTTAAGACAACTCAATCGCATTGCCCAAAGAAAGATGAGGCTAAACAAAAATTTACATCATTAATCATTCATAATACCATTAGTCTCACATAAGTAAAAGCCTAATCACAAACTTTAATAGTGTTAAAGAAAACATGTGATTATTATATAAGATACAAGAAATATGTTATTGACTCTTTTTCTTAGGTTGCATAAAAATGTTCAATCTTTGAATTTAATTGTCATCCTCAGTAGGCATGCAAGCAACAATCAAAATTTTAGTTAAGATCTCCAATTAATAATATGGAACTTGTACTTATCTCACATTCATAGATTCATTAAAATGTATAATATTCCACACAAGAAATCATACAATATATTATAACCTTTACATAAAATATCCACCAAACCTTTATATTGTTTAGCATTACATAAACTAACACAACTAAAGACACTTATAACCTCAAACTTTTATGTTGTTTAGCACTACAAAAACTCGCACAACTAAAGACATGTCCTCAATTTTTTGATAAAAAACCCACCTAACCTTTATTTAGCCAAACAAAATATACATTAAAAACCTAGTCACAACTTTTGTAAACAAAGGGTCTCGAACTTTTTATCAAATATAAATAATACATTATTCCCTCTTGCTTGTGATCATTATTTTTAATACTACAACATTTTGATGTTTGAAATAGCTTTTCAACTAAAATTTTCATATTTTGTATGCTCAAGTTTTAGTTAAAACCTCCCCTTTATAAGCTACTTTTATTGCAAGTCACATGAAACATGAAGAAAGAAGGCAATAATAATTTACTCTATAGAGAAGATTATGAGCTATTTTTCATCTACTAGATCTCACAAAATTTTATAAAAAAAATTGTTATTTCGAAAACAAAATAGCGTATTAAAAAATTGCTTAAATTTCCAAACTTACAAATCATACTTTCCTAAACTTACAAATCATACTAATACATTTAGATCGAATAACCTATCATGCTACTGCCTTTTTCAGATTGAAAATGTTTACTATTGTTCATTATAAATACAATATTTTCCATCCCTGAAAATCATCTCCTACCATGCTACTGCCTTTTTCCGATTGGAAATATTAACTGCCGTTCATTATAAATACAATATTTTCCATCCCTAAAAATCATCTTGCTTTGAAAGAATTTAAGTCTTTCTAGTACCTTGGTGGGAGAGAAATGTAAATATCTTACTTTTATATTAAAAAAAAAAGATTTACTTTCTATATAAAATTTTAATTATTTTTTATCTATTAACAAATTTCTCACATCATTGTTTTCATAAAATAACCCAAAAATTTATATAAATTTTCAGGGTTCGCCAAAATTTTAAAATCATAGTGGTACATTTCGTTCAAATAATAGCCCAAATTGCATGCGCTGCTTTTTTTAACAGATTGGGAGTATTAACTACATTACCATCTTTATACAATATTTTCCATCCCTAATAATTTCCCGTCGCTTTGTGGGAACTTAATTCTTCCTAGTACCTTGGTTGAGAGAGATGCAAGGACCTATTTATATAAACCAAAAACAGCCATGTAGTCAGGAGTTCAAATCCCGACCCTAATTGTTGAGGAGACAAAACATGACAGAAAGAATTAGTTTCGCCTCAAACTTCTCATCAACACCGTAGTATGAGAAAAAAAACCATAATAGAACAATAATTTAAGATGGACTGGTCTGAACATCTGAATCTTGTTCGATGGATCAAAAATGGTAAACATATATAAATGTCCAAAGATATAACATTAAATCTGTGATCTCAATAGACTATTGAATAGCAAATCCTCTTCTGCCGTTATCGCCTCCAATTTTGATTACAGTAGCGGCGGCGACCCACAATGGGTTCAACAGTTTGTATAAAGGAATCTCAGGTTGTATCAAAACATCGGGGTGCTATACACAGAAAAAGTTCCTCAAATTCTGATAGTTAAAAGTAGTTATTTCCACAGTTTAACAAACTTGTCATCACTTGCAGACGCAACCATCCCAGTTGTATCAAAACATCGGGGTGCTATACATAGAAAAAGTTCCTCAAATTCTGATAGTTAAAAATAGTTATTTCCAGAGTTTAACAAGCTTGTCATGACTTGCAGAAGCAATCATCCCAGTTGCTGCTGACGACGCTAATGAAGCAATGAGACCTTCATGTGCATCTTTAACTGTCATGGTCGTTTGCAATGCCATATTCCACAACTCCAAAGTCTGCCAAAAAAAACAGGACAAGGTAAAACCTTCAACAAAAGGAAATTTGATAGTTAAATTACCCTATCTATTGCCAGGCATAGATGTGCAACATTTTAGCAATCAGGGCAGATATTTTTCCCAAATATAACCAGGAAGAAAATACAAATAAGGATGGAATTGCAAAAAAGTACATGTTTCTTTTTGCAATTCCAAATATTATGTTCTGTAACACTGTAACACTAAAAATGCAGGAAGCTAGCATTTTCTAGAAAGCCCGTGGCAGTCAAAACTTGTTAGCAAAGGCATATTTGAAATATGAATCTCAATCATAGTAGCACGACACATACATGACAATGACTGAATTTCATTGTCATGCAAGTGTTTTTCAATTACCCGGGTTTAAAAGGAGAAAACTCTGTCAATTTAAAAAACCATGAATGATCGTTATATTAGGAAATAGCTACAACAGATTTTTTTTCGATTTTACAATCCCTTGCATTTGATTTGCCTTTTTTTTTCAAGTGCACGGGCACTTTCTTTATTGCACACAGGTTTGATAAAGTAATTATTATTTTTTGTTTTTGTTGCTGAGCTGGTGACAACTCGGGGCACAATGCTTGCACAATGTCTTAACATCCTCCTAGTTCTAACCTCGACCCCCGGAGGGGGGGGTTTGCTCCCTGCACTGTCACCGTAGTTTGGTATTTTCTGAAGTCAAGAAGATGTATTTGGAGAAGTGACATAACGTATCTTGTGAATACCTACTTCTGAGTCCCTGATTCTAGACTTCAAAGTTATATTTTTTATGTTAATCCAGATGGCAGGAGTCGGCCTAGTTCTGCTATTTTGTGCGTACTTTTATATAAGTAATATATATAATTCTATATCTTGCTCACTAAAATAAAGAAATGGGCATGATGTCATGAAGATCAGCGTACCTGATGGCAACCAATAACTAAAAGTGAGGGATAATTTGGATGGAAAACGCAAGTCTGGAACATGTTACCAGTGCACCTGACCTCTCGAATGCATCTCCCACCATCCATTATAGATGAAATTTTCACACAATCCTCACTCACAGATGCAACATATTCACCAGTTGCATTCCAGCATAAGGAACGGACTGGCTTATTGTGTTTCTGCACAAAAAATAATAGGTCAATCTTCAATATAAAGAAACAATGGAAGAATAATATATGACACTATAAAACATTTCTTCTCGTATAGCATTCTATGTTTTCTACTACAGCCCTTAATGACAAATGCAAGATGTCCCAATTAAATAATTATATTTTATGCATTATTGTGTCACCTTTATTCTAATAAAACTTTAAAATAGGAATCAACTTTATGCAGCTACCAAAGAAAGAGCGACTCAGAATCAGAAGCAAGGTCAGACAAAGACCATAAGAAAAATGCTTATAGGAGCCATAACATATAGCTTGTGAATGGAGGATGCTAAAAGACCAATGCTCTGAAATAGCATAGAGCCCAAAGATAAATATCATAATCAATTTTACATCTAACAATAAAATGGTCTAGAATCCACGAATGTGAAGAAAGGGCCAAGATCACAATTCATCTTGCTTTTTTAGTAGTACAAAATACAAATACAAGATATTCAAAGTTCTCTACTCAGCAAGAGCTAACAGAACTGATCAGAACTAAACTAAAAAAAATAAAGTATATGGATGGATGGTTAGTTTAAGTAGTTCAACTTTGAACTGTTACCATGATTGTACTAGCTACTGCAATGTCAGCATGTGGTACTAAGATGTCGCAGTTTTCGGCACAATTCAGCACTTAAGGTATGATGACAAAATTGGGTTCAGTTGGCCAATGCAAAATGTTGAAATTGATCAGACAAGTAGCCAACAGTGGTGCATGATGAATTCTCAACACAGACGTCGATGTTGGCACAAGGTGCACAGATATAAACATTGGCACAAGGTGCACAGTTATAAAGATTGGCACAAGGTAGTGCAGAAACAATCGCCACATTTGGCATGAATTGTGTTGCCAATGTGGGCTTAGTCTTTGCCGTGACCAATGAGTTGGCACAAAAATTATATCCAGAGTGAGAATGACTTAGGCCCAAATGTTAAATATGTGACTTTAAGCCATAAAAAGTTCCACTAAACTTGGACTCGAGAAAAATCCATCATAAAAAACCTTTTGGTTGGCCTGTGATTCAGAGTCACCACTCAAGTATTAAAATATAATTATTTGCATTGCTCGGAATTCAAGAATTTATCACAATCACCTAGTGCCCCTAATTTTTTAGATTAAGCTATTATTTAAAGCCATTACCTCAGGTTATTTACAAATAATAAATTTAGTCAATGCCCAGGGTGAAACTAAAAAAGTGTCACCCATAGATAAGTAATGACATGTTCGTTGAAAATATGAAACAAGTCATCAGCACTGCCAAATTCATCATCAGTACCAAAATCTTCCTCTACGTGTAATCTTAATTCTAGCACCAATAACTCAGGTGATTTGTTAACAAAATATTGGGCCGAGACCTATGTGAATACAAATAAAGTGTCACCAATAGATAAGTGACGTCCTGTTTGTTGAAAATGTGAAACAAGTCCTCAGCACTGCCAAGTTCATCATCAACACTAAAATCTTCTTCTACATGCTAATTGTAGGACCAATACCTCGCACTTGTGTGATAACCCTACATTCTCTAAATTCACATTTCTTACATAAATAGCCTTTGTTTTGTTCTCTTTGATTGAGCTCTTCATCTTTAGTTGCTTTTCATAATCTAGGGTTTGTTTGCCATCGTACATCAGACTGTAACTGACTGTACTCTTAAGTCCCATTGACATACATTTGGTCACTTGTAGACATTAATTTAAATTCTTTGTTTCTTCATTTCTCTATGCAGAATTATACAAAGTTCCACTAAACTTGACTAGAGAAAAAATCATCATAACAACCTTTTGGTTGTCCTCTGATTCAGAGTCACCCCTCAACTATTAAACATTGATTCTTTGTGATGCTGTGAATTCAAGAATTGATCACAATCACCTAGTGCCCCTACTTTATTTAGATTAATTCATTTTGAATTGGATTGTAACAGTTAAAATGAAATATCAAAAGGTGTTATGCAGATTATGAGCATTTGGAGTAATAAGCCTATACAAGAGCAAATAGAATGGATCCCAGGGAGCTATACCTGCTGAGTGGTGGCAGGCTTACACCTTTTACCCTTGGAACCATAACCTCCATAGTATACTAAAGTTTTTTTTGTAAGTCAACATACTAAAGCTTGTGTATTGAATACTTTGCTCCTTGAAGTTCATGAGTGCTAGTTCTTCCTTTTGGTTTGTTAAAGTTATTTGGATGTGCATATCGTGCAGATCATAATCACCTGATATACATATAGATGTATCATGTAGCAGTGCTTACAACAACGGATAAGCTTTGTTGGTTCATGAAGGTATTTGGATATACATATCATGTAGTTCATAATCACCTGATATACACATAGATGCAGTAGTATTTTACTATTTAGAACAATGAATCAGCTTTGTTGTCAGTATCCTTAAGATAATTCCACACATTGTATCTAACACTCTGGAATCTGATTGCATTTTGGTCAGATTGCTCCACATAATATGTTAAGATGTAAATGATCAATTTGATTCTTTTTATGGTTAAGGGTAAATGCTTTTGACCAGAAATATGA
The DNA here is from genome assembly GCA_037957365.1 of Torreya grandis. Taxonomy (NCBI): domain Eukaryota; kingdom Viridiplantae; phylum Streptophyta; class Pinopsida; order Cupressales; family Taxaceae; genus Torreya; species Torreya grandis. The sequence goes on along the minus strand of JARHVA010000854.1, from coordinate 3,113,776 downwards.
ACCGGCAATACAGTTAGTCACATATCCACATCCATGGCTAATAGTAAGTATTAAGGTAATTAGTTTTTTTTGGATATTTGATAATTTTCCATATTTAGTACCCATATTTCATTATATGAGTTCTACAGTTTTACATGTGCTCCTATATTATTGGACAGGTTTTTCTAACAAATGGTGCAGTAAAGAATCATTGTGCATTGTTTTTTCGATTCTATGTTTCACACAATCCCCTTTCCTAGGGGGGCAAGAAACACAATAATGCAAAAGGCAACACTTAGGAAGTTCCCCAAAAATCTTAGGGAAAAGGGGACGAGGGATGGTGGTACAAAAGTTAAAAATTACATAATAAAGCCTTTTTATGTTTTTTAATTTATTTTGAAGTTCTTAATTTTTAAAGTGTTTTTAAGCTTTAAGTTTTTCAATTTCTGTCCCCATCCTCATATTCTACAGGATATGTTCCCTACAGAACTAACCCCTAGGGACACGTTCTATGGACCTAACCCCTCCCCATGGAACACAGTTTTTCACTCAAATTGAAGATTTTTAAGTGTTAATTTCTATGGAATATCCATGCAATATTTATGTGATGGCTTAATTTTCTACAGCATGCAAGTCTTTGTGTGGTTATAACAGATTGAATGATGTCAAATTGTTGATATGATTTGCAAAGGATTAAAAATAATTTGAACATAATTTCGAGAGTAAAACCTGTAAAGAATGCACGCAAGTATCAGTGTCAACATCAAACACAACAACTGCATTCTCTGCAGCAGCGGCAAGGTATCGCCCAACTTGAGGTTGAAATCTCAGCTGAGTTGTGCCACCCTGATCCAACATATTAATCCAGGTAAACAACATTATGATTATGAATTTAAACAATACTAGCAAAAATATAACAAATAAAGGTACACACACAGCCAGACAAAACTTACCTTGGAAACTCTTGTGCAAGAACCTTGGCTAACACTCCAATAACGGATTTCAGAGTCTTCATCACAAGAGCAGAGAATGTCACCATTACTTGGATGAAAATCCACCGAGTTGACTGAGGTTGTATGCCCAGTAAAAGACCTTAGGGAGTAGTTAGTCTGCCCAAGAAATTATAAAATGGTTGGAAGAATTGAACTTCAAATGCAAAAATTATTCAACTTGAGATGGCAATTAGAATTATACTGGAAATTTGTAGAACGGAAAATCATTCAGCATTTTATCAAAAACAGAATAATGAATCATGCTACTGTACAACTTCCCCCTCTTGAGGTGTCTTAGAGCAACGAACAGCAATCTCCACTTTGAATTGACATGACTTCAATGTTAAAAGATAGAACATGCAAATCCTACCTTTGTACAGGTCAGGAACTGGGAATTGCATATCATTCCTTAATAATGAGATACTTGGACTGATGGTTACATATACTTGCTGAAACATGTTAATTAGTAACAGTAAGCTGTCACAAGTTGAAATATCAGGTGGCCAGTGAACCGGGAAGAAAAGGTGCCCCTTGGCCAGGGGTGCTGTCTCTGGGCACCACATAGAACATGACTTCAATGCTAAGAGTTAGAACATGCAAATCCTACCTAACTTCTAGTTTTGTACAGGTCAGGAACTGGGAGTTGCGTATCATTCTTAGACTGATGGCTACATATACTTTCTGAAACACGTTAATTTAGTAACAATAAGCTGTCACAAGTTGGAATATCACGTGGCCTGTGCACTGTGAAGAAAAGGTGCCCCCTGGCCAGGGGTGCTGTCCCTGGGCACCACATAACTATTTAAATATGAAGCAGTTATGACTAGATATAAAGCAATATGCCCAAGGGATTACTCAATACATTACATTCTAGCTTTCCCTGTATGGTATATAATTTGGCAAGGCACAGAAACAAAAAATATATAAATTTCAATACAGTATTTAATATAAAATCGGTAGAAAGTAAATGCCAGTAGTCCACTCATGTCATGAAAAGACAAAAACACAGAGCATACCCAGCACCTAATGCAGGATGAATTATTGTTCCGAAACACACCCACTAACAATATACCCAGGCACAAAGATCTATGTTAAGAAGATTTTAGGAAAAAATAAAAACTACTGGTTGCTCTAAATTGGAAAAGAAAGGTTGGATTCGTGAACTTGTTTCTCTATTGATAATTGATGCAACGATCATTGCAATCAAATATGATTTGGGATTTTTAAGTTTTTCTGTTTTTTGGGCCTTTTTTCTTTCCTTTCTTCTTTGGTTTTTTAAGCACTCGCTACTACACAACATATCTATAGGTTCAACACATCAGCTACACCTAAACTATATCAAATACAGCCTGGAATCTTATGTAAGTGGTACATGACCTGTGAAGCGCATTCTTTCCACACCCTGGCTACAATCAGATACCCATGAGAAACCGGAGACAAGGCTGCATTGATTAGCATGCGAAATCATTCAAAACCTTCCCCTTAGATGAGTTGGTTTAGCCTATAAAATCAAAAAATAATTTGAAACACGCAATATAATCCTTTTCCATATCAACTTGGAGATTGCTCACTCATCAGGATAAATTGAAGATTGGTCAGTAGCCCCTCCAAGCAGGCCAACCATCCACCATGACACCATATCATGCAATGCACAGAACTGCATCTAGCGTACAAACAATAACATCTTATTGGCTAAGAACACAACAGGATATAGGAGACCCATTAATATTCTTGTTGCTCTGCAAATCTTGGACTGCAATAGCCCTATTGGAGCTTCACTAGTCTAGAGGTGGAACGATAGACACGTTTTACAAAGAAAGAAATATGACATAGCATATCACTAGGGTGTGCAAATATGGGAATAGCTCAACTGGTGTTCTTCCTAACTATGTCATTCGATCTATATAAGTCAAAACTTGTGTCTCTATCATTCATTAATCAAGTTTGATACTGTTTCAATTTACAGACTAAGTCGAGAAAATCGATTATTCATTACAATGAAACTTTAAACCCCTTTTATCACTAAACGACTTAATGGAAAGGAGTGCTTACATTGTCAGCTTCCCATACTTTAACAGTCTTATCAAAGGATGATGAAGCCAGATGGGTAGAAGTCGGGCTGAACCTAATGTCAGTAAGAAAATGAGTGTGCTCCTGAAATGTGCTTTTAAGTTTCATGGTGTCCATATTCCACAGAACAGCCTGCAAGTGTTAAAGTACATACCATTATTCATGGAGACTTGTAACAAACATAATAATGATAATAGTTACAGTGACAGTTAAATACCATCAGCCAATGTCATCCATGCATTCCTAGAAACTAAAAATGACCAACGTATTACCTTCTTATCATGCCCGGCACTTGCCAGCAACTTGCCATCTGATGAGAAATGACATGAAACAACTTTACTTGTGCTTGCATGGAGGCTACCTACTTCACTGAAAGAAGACCCTGAAATAAATGGAAAATGAAGTTCAGCTCCTATGTCATTTGCATAGAACCTGCCAACTCATCAACAAACCAAGCCAGATGACAATTTGTACATTTTCACCAAGCAATACCAACACTACAAATTTAAAATATCTCCATATTTTATATTCACAATGAGATCATTCAAAGCGGGTCACATCAAGCTTTAGTTATGTCTACCCTTTGAGCTATCCATCCGATTTCCAGAACCACCCTTCATGGTATCCGAGAGGCCTTCCCTTTTTTCGCCGTCATCAGGTGAAAAATATGATTCTATGTTTTCATCCAGGGGACAGTCCTCAAAACGCATTTCCACCTGTAAGGCAAAATAAGATGTTAAAATTATTGAATCAATCTCTAATTAGAATATCATCCATAACAAACAGAAAACAAGAATCCTAATTACAATGTTAATTCTATTGGTAGTAGGCACCAACCAGGTGATCTGATGGTGAAGCGAGTCCACCTGTCGCATCAGATCCATGCATCATTAAATTCTTGGATGCACTGTTACTCCGCTGTAAGGTGCTAGCGATGGACATCATATCTCCAGGCGTGTGAGCTGATGGCGTTGAAGGCAATGAATTTGCAGAAGGAACAGGAGTATTACCCGTTCCAGTACTATTTGCTGCTCCTGAAGAAGATGCATGCTTCCGTTTTTTTCCACTCTGAGCATTTGATAGAAGTTCTTTGTTATCAGCAATTGATAAATATTTATTATTACATGACCTCGAAAAGAGAGAAAATAAGAAAAGCAACACTTGGGGCTCCTACTTGTTTATATCTACTATACTAAATGCAACATGCAGCAATTAAAAGACTCCAGCTGAACTACCTGAGAAGAAAAATCAAGGCTCATGTCTGTTGTAAAACAATCAACTAAAATGTTTCTATTCTGCTGTCAGGCTTTTCAAAAAAAATACCTGCTGTTGTTGTTCTTGTTGCTGTTGCTGTAGTAGTTGTTGTTGTTGATGCTGCTGCTGCTGTAAGTTATGCTGGGATAACAGCAATGGCTGCTGCTGCTGCATTATATGGGCCATCTTAATCTAATTTGAGCAAATGTTGACAAGGTTATATATACAAATAAAATAAAATAAAAAAAGCTCTAAAGATAGATGCATAAAAGGAATAACACCATAATTCCAAACAGAGATGGAACATCCCTGTCCAAAGCAACCTCCATTCTCAAGGAAAACAAGGAACCTACTCAGTAACATAGATAATTAATCCACCTCTTGGATTTAACTTTTATTTTCTAATAATTTGAAATCGGTTATAACAACTCAGATTCCTCAATCTGTGCTATTTCATCCATTTAATGTATTCATACAATAGTCATAATCTTTTCTTGTAATCTTGTTGGAAGTTTATGACATTTTTCTTATATGAAACACATACCAAGAAGAACAAAGTTTTTGTTATGCACACAAACAGCCATACTGTTCGAACTACAAAATATTTACCTTTGAGACAAGATCAGCTTGATCTTGTGAGGATGCCCTTGCCATAGAAGACATGTGCATTTGACGGCCCATGCCATGAGATCCGTCATTCTCTATCGCCAGACTATCCATCCCTGTCAATCCCTGTGACCTCAAAAACTTAAGCCTTAGTAAATCTGTATCCCCAAGATTATGAGCTTTTGCATGGAGAAGGATTTCCTGCTGCTGCTGAGGAGGTAAGAGCTTAAATTGCTGGTAGAACTGATGTCTTTGTTGTAACAAATTTGGCGGAAGCTGGTCCATGCTCTGAAGCACACCACCAAAAAAATTGTATTAATGCTAATTAAGATCTCAATTGAAAAATTAACCATGCGTACAGTTTCTAGAATTGGATTATTGAGACATGAAGACCTGATCCAATCTATCAAAGGTCCTGTGTGGTTTCACAATTCCCAGATCTCCTAGCACTTTTAAGGTACATAATTATTAGACAAAATTAATAATACTCACATTCAATGGCCACCCTTTTAATGGTATAGTATTATTAGCACCTGCCAAAATAACAGAGATCAAAATACATGAATAACATGCACATTCTTTCTTACTTCTTACTATTTGAAAAACGTTTCAGCCAAGTACAATATCAACAAACATGCAAATAGTGTGCAATGCCAGCAATGTTTCTTTCTTTCACAGAAATTATTGTAAAGGACTATGCAAGAAATCAAAGAAATAGTTCATATGTTTCCATTTATTAGTTACATGATAAGCATTCAAGCAGAAAATATCATCTGTATTGTTAGAAGTGCCTTGGAAACGGCTAGAAAGGCATTCAAAATGGCTAAGAATGCCCACAATAGCATGATAAGTATTTAAGCAGAAACAGAAACAAAAATGTATCATCCGTATTGCTCAAAACGCCTTGGAAACAACTAGAAATGCCTTGGAAATGGCTGAGAATGCCCTGGTGATGGTTTAGAAATGTCATAGTTTCCAGGGCATTCTGAATATGCCCCAACATTTCCAAGTGTTCCTAAAACACTTCCAGGGCATTTCTATTTCTGTTCAAAAACAGCAAAACAGGGACCCCTCCTATAAGGTTTCCTGCACCTTAGTTATACTGCCTAAAAGACTCTAAACAAAATTCACAAGATGCACAAGTTGGAGTTGCCAATCTCTTCCCATATTCACAATGTTCTCCATGGTTCCCACCTTAAGAAAGTTATTGGCCAACAAATCGCAGTTCAGACAAAGCTTATGGAAATGGACGAGCAAGGGAAGTTGATTCTCAAGCCAGATGTGTTGAATAGACAAGCTTGACATCTCCACAACACAGATCACAGAGTTGTCATCAAGTGGAAGCGTATGTCAGTAGAATATACTACATGTGAAGATTTAAAAAATTGTGCAACAACACCCGCAGTTCTCAACCTTTGAGAGCAAAGCCTTCTTGAAGGGGTGGGGCATGTTATGCCACTGCCCCTTATCCATGTTGTCGTCTTCATTATGTGTGTTTGGTTATTAAATAGCTGACATGTGATGCATATAACCCTAAATGAATTAGGGTTAGTGATAGAAGTAAGTTAGATTTGAGAACATTAGTGGAAGCTCTGTATAGGAGTCTTATTGTCATTAGTTAACACACAGTGTCTTCAGTTTGGGCCAATGTAATTGGAGTTGGCTTCTCCAACTGGATTGCAATCCAAGGATCTCTACCTTCTCCACATTTTTTGATGTCTTTCCTATGTGTGTTACTTGCATCTTTCTTTACTTCTGTATTTTGCTCAAATATCAATGATAAATTGATAATACAACAGAAATATCATTTCACTAAAACTCCTAGTTGTCAAACCTAACCCAAGAATATCACAACTTTAATAAGTACCCAATTAGCTCAATGATCTTTCATATTCATACGCCTATTTTGTTTGAATATAAACTAGTACATCTGATGTTCAAGCTCTATACAACCTAGTTCTATAACATCATTATAGGATATAATTAGATCCAGTCCTTTTAATAATTTCCACTGAATGTAATGGTTACATACATTTTGATGTCTAAACAAAACAAAGATTCAACCAGCCTGTCACCCCAAGTTTTTAGGACATGAGGACAAAGTGTGATGGGGACATGCTGAAAGATACTCACCAGATTTTTAGGAATGAAAATTAACACCACCCTGAATATACATAAGTAAGATAAAACATAGGAATATTAAAAGTTAGTTTTTTCTTTTTTTTACTTGGGGACATGCTTGGGAGTCTTCTCTAAAATTGAAAGCTCCCTCCCATCTGAGCGGCCTGGACTGGTGAGCTCATATCTTCACATCTACAGGGGCTAACACCCCCGCTCTCACTCATGGGAAAAGAATACAAAACAAACCAAAAAGAACTATTTTTGGAACAACTCTCCATAATCATAGCCTGGGGATTTAACACATTTTCATGATTGATGGGTTGGCAGCTAAGTTACCAGTACGGGTATGGTACGGATACAGGTACAAGAATCGGATACGGAGATACGGCGATTTTTTTTGGGGGGGTTTGGATACGGCTGGATATGGCCATACAAAAATATATATAAAAAATTGAAAAATATAAAAATATAGACATATAAACAAAATTAACCACATAATATGCATAGAAGAAACATAACAAGTAATAACTAATAAGTTAAATAACCACAAAAGATACTGATAATTCAATGCCAAAAATCATAATATTCAACTGTCAAACTAAATCAAATAATTTAAAACATATTATAATCTTGTTTTTGAAATTATAAATAAATATTAAAAAGGAGATAAAAAAATTAAATTACAAAATAAAAAATTATAAATTATAAAAAATAAATAAATAAATAAAAATTAAAAATAAAACATAAAATAAAATTGAAAAATTAAAAAATATATATATATAATCAAAATAAAACAAATAAATTAAAATAAAATAAAAAATAAAAATAAAATAAAAATATATAAATACAAAACTAATTTTATAATAAATCGTATTAAAAATAAATAAAAACTAAACATAAATTTATAAAATAAAGCGTATTAAATAAAATATTAAAAAAAAAAAACTAAAACAAAATGCAATTAAAAAAAACAAAACAAAGAAACTAAAATTTCTATATGGACGGCGAACAGCGGAGGGCGGACACTGGACGCTGGACGCATTCGTGCCTCTGTTCTACGTACTCTGCTCAGTGTCTCACGTTTTTTGGCTAGAGCTTGACGATTTTTTCCTCGCGCTACCATATCCGGGGAGCATTTCCCCACGCTCCCAAGGCCTTGGGGGGGGGCATATCCAGTAACGTAGGTTGGCAGTGTCCTTGCCATTTACTCCTAATGAAACCGTTCACAGCATGGGGAGAAGTGTGAATGTACTTTACACAGAGTTAATTGTTCGCTGATGCTGCTCACGCCTTCTCGCCGCTTTCTTATCTTCAATCAACCTCCCATTTCCACATTCTTTGTCGTTGTCTCTACTTAAAACATTGACTCTTCTGCACACTTACTCCAATGGCCGCTTCCAATGACAATCGCCTCTTTGGGGGGACCTGTAATTCAGGGACATTCCATAGGTGCTTCATTCTGGATGGCATGGGCAAGGATCTCATTCGTCAAATCCTAGGTGCGGACGTAAATGGCAACACAGCAGATGTAAAAAGATCGGTCAAATCCATCAGAGAAGATTTTCTCCACAAATGGGCCACCGTCACTCCTGCCATGTTTGTCTTCTGATTCATAGTGAAGACCCTGTTTCCTCCTGCTCTGCCCACACAGTCAGGCCTGCATTCCATCTAGGACACTTTCCACCCTTCTCATCCCTGTCCCCTCTAGTGACCCCTATTTGCTCTCTAAAAATGCCCTAGCCCAAGACATCCCAAACTGGCATTTAATGGAGAATCCCTCTCACAATAGTGTTCTGAAATCGTGGAAATGACTGGCTGCTCTCGAGCAGAAAATGACAAACTGTGAAGGGGTGTGCAAACTGTTCCATAAATTCGCAAACGCACTCGGTATCAATTCTTTTGGTTCCTCCCCGACCCTGGTCCACATAAAAGACTGAGATCCAGCAAGCCCACCCATGACTCCTCTCTTGTGGATCCTAAAACCACATGCCAAAGGCAGAATAGAAAAGGTAGAATGATTGCTAAGGAATGGGTTACTGATTCTAAAGATCCTTCTCTGAAGAGCCTGCTTTCTGGCCCAAAACTCACCATGGCACAACTTATGGATGGTGACATGTGTGCATACTTTGATAGAAGTAAGCTACGTCTCTGTGGCCAAGGATAATCCACTGCAAGGAATAGCTTCTCAATCATTTTCTGTAGGCCAAAGTGGAGCACTTCTACAGCCGGAATTGTAGCTGCTACAGCAGGGCTTTTTGCAGAGGCTTGGATGGTGGGGTGGAGCTATTAACACCAGGGATGGATGAGGAGACCCTCTTATCACTGTGGCTGGGGTAGCTCCCCACCCACTAATTGATACATTTTTTTAATTTTAAGCTATGGTTTTCTGCAGCATTGATTGGCATATGTAGATAGTCTTGTTGGCCTTGCCCCGCTCTGTGGTCTGAACTATGCTCTGTGGTTACTGCTGGCAATCCAAGCCAGCTTTCAAAATTTTAACTTCTTTGGTACTGTTTGGGCAACGCCTCATTGGCCCTGGTGGCGTTAAGTTTGCATGCTCTCTCTTTCATGCATGGCTACCTTTTTTGCTATATTGTAATTATGATACCATATACTATGCTACCGTGCAATGTAATTATGCTGTTTATCTCTCTCATAGGAGAGCCTTTTCTTAATTTCTCAAACCTCCTCCGTGTATGCTTTTCTTTTTTCAGAGGTGAGGACCCCAATAGAATCCCTCATTTTACAAAATAAAAAAAATTAATTTAAAAAATCATTGACTAATCATAAGTTTTAGACAATTTAATCATAATTCATTGAACAATGACAGCAAGACATCAATAATTTATAAATTTTCTGGCTAGTCATATATTTTAGTTGACGGTAATAGAGTGTTTCCATAACTTGTATTCATAATAAATGAATGAAGAGTTAAAAGCTTGGGCCTCGATGAACGCCAATATAGGTTAAATTTTATTTCATTTTTAAATATATATTTTCTTTGGTATCGCAGAGCTGGTTTTTCTTTCAGGGGCAGGAAACAATGGGGAACCAGGGGGTGGGGGCCATCATCCATGTCTATCTCTGTTTAAATTCTCATGTTTATGCTGTTGTGATGGTCTATACAAGTAGATTTTGAGTTGAATTCTTTTTGTTACCTGTTATTTTGATAGTACTCTGAGGGTGCATAGACTGAAACATGGAAATTTTGTCTCAAGTTTTGATCTGTATACATGTATATATTGGGCTTTTGAAACTGCTATATACTACTCCTATTGAACAATAGAAAGAATATCGGCAACAGCAATGCATAAGCATCATAGCTATTTTTCCTGAATGCATCATAGATACAAAAAAGTTGCATGCACCTTTTCTCATACATTACTATATAAGAATTTTTACTGCAGAAATTCACCATAAATTAAATTCCACCTGCACATTATGAATCCAAATATTCTTTGACATTTAGACTGCGATAATTAATCATTGTACCTAATCATAATAGTCACGTTTCTGGAAATATTTAATGATAGCCATATACATGCATGTAACTATGAGCATTTTTTATTGAAAATACATGTAATATAGAAATTCTCGGGCCCCTGCATATTGAGACACCTAGTGTATACTTGTTTTTAAGCAGCACTGCTAGTAATATATAAGGAATGGAATAAGGTATACAAACCATGATTTGAAAGATCACATTTTAACACTCCAGATACTCCCAACATGGATGGATCTATAACAAGGGGACCCTGGTTCAAAAAAACACTAAGCATCAATCTTGATATTTACTTGCACTCCAAATATTTAATAATTCATCCTTGACCCTAAAAGAAAGAAATGCAAGAACAACTTTATATTACCCCCAACACAAGTTGAGACTGTCAAACTAGCTATAACAAAGAAACCAAAATGTGCATCCAAATCGACAAACCTGAGCATTCCCAGGAATTGGTTGACGCCAAACTTGACCTTGCTGGACAGGTCCACTACCATTGGCAGCAGTATTCTGAAACAATGGCCTGTTCACATCCAAAGCAGCAAAATTTATCAACAGAACTGCACGAGGCTGAAACAAAGCATTTAAAAATACCATAACTAAATGTTCCAAGTTCCAGCTGTCGCAAAAAATTAAGCTTCAATGTCGTAATAAAATAATCCAACACACACTAGAATTTACCCAGAAGGTTGTCCAGCAATAGCTGCAGTTTTATGGAGAACTGTATTGCTGCAATCCAGGAAGTGTGTCGGAGATTCTCCAACTCTCTGCTCTCACAAACATGGACCCAACATCAAGTTTATGATAAAGTTAACATACAGACTTTCTGGTAAACATCTGAACAATGAAATCGAATTTTCATAGGCAAAAATGTGAAAATTGTATCTAAATAAGCAAAGTTTACAAAAGTTGCAGACATACAGAATCTTCCATTTTTACAACAGCAAAGAACAGAGACCATAACCTGAGAAAAACAATAACCCTCTCTATGATACAAGACTCTAGTTATTGTGACAGTTACATTCCCCAGTGGCTCTGGGTTGAACGCAAAAAAAATTGAACGTGGGCTTTTTTAGTCTTAAACTTGGCCACTGTGTTGCTGTTTTGGAAGATTTCTAAGAAAACCATGAAAGAAACTAGGGCTTCCTTGGAAAAAATGCATTTTCAAGCCTCCATCTAACAAAAACAAGCATCAAACAGTATCGACTTTTCATCTGGCTTATCATTATCTTTACTATGTGTAGCCGACGTGGAGACCTATCTTCCAAAGGCCATAACTTTTGACTCGTTAACCCGATTGAGCTCTTGTTTGCGCCAAAACAAAGATAAAAGAAAGAAGGATGCAGCCATAACCCGCTTCACCGGTTAAGGCCAATTCCAAAATGTTTGGAGAGCCATACGAGATAATCTAAGAGTCCGAAATTGCATTCTAATATTTTTCATTGTGCTAAAAATAGCGGAAATCGGATAACTTTGTAACCAAACATGAACTTCAGTTGAAACTCATCGAACATCGTGACTTAAGTATTTAGAGGATACATTTTAAATTTTAGGCCCATCTGAACTTGCATGAAAAATTTATTAAGAAAAACAAGTTATTTATGGCAAGGGCAATTAACTTTATGTAGTTTTTGGTTTTTGTTAGATTTTTAAATTTTGCATGTCGACTCCAATTTCGAATTAAAGTTTATTTAAAGCCTTTTATGTAATGCTTTAATTTTTCATGGTAAATCAATGACGATTATGGTTTTATGAAATTATGAGTATTATGCTTATTGATATTTTCATGCTTTGCTAGTCTATGAATTCATCATTTGGTATCACAGCAAATTTTGACTCTTGGAGGTAATATCTTTGTGAATTTGTTTTAGGTTTTGAAATTATATTTTTGAGAAGTATTTTGTGATTGAATAGCAGGTGTAAAGATGCCCAATGGACAAGGAAGAATTACTCAAATGAACAGAACTATGCAAGAGCTACAAAGGCAAATGGAAAAATTAACCGCAATTATTGCAAATCAAAGACAAAGGAAAGCAAAAAATTGAAACAGAGAAAGAAATATATCGTGAAAATGAAATTCAGCAAGAAGAGGAATGAGAACAACCACCATCAATGGAAGAGAGGATGATAAGGGCTTTGAAGGGAAGGAACAAATGAATCAAAATTGACGTTTTAGATTATGGAGGAAGTTTAAAACCAAAGGAGTTGCCAGATTGGATAAATAGCATGGAAAAGTTTTTCAAATGGAAAACTCTAACAGAAGATAAAGAAAGTAAAGTTTGCATACACGAAATTGCGAAGTCATGCAATGATTTGGTGGGATCACCTATAGAAAAAGAGACGGAGAAAGGGTAAAGAGAAAATCATGTGTAGCAAGATGGAGAAGAAGCTCAAGGAAAAATTTCTTCTTGGATTATACACAAACTCTATACAAAAGTTTCTAGAATTTAAGGCAAAAGGATCACAGCATACAAGAGTATACAAATATGTTTCACAAGCTTTCCATACAAGTGGAGCATGACAAAACAGAAAAACAGATGGTTGTAAGGTATGCGAATGGTTTGAAGTTTCTATTTAAGATGAATTGAGCATGCATAGAATACTTTGCATGGAGGAGTCTTTATCAATTAGCTTTGAAGGCAGAAGAAAAACAAAATAGTCAGACTTTCAAATGATCAACTGGGCCAAGAAAAGGACAATCACCTCCAGTAAAGACGAGGTGGGTTTAATTCCACTAGAAGAGGATCTCCCCGTGGTGCAAAATAGCAAGAAGATAATAGACAAGGGCTTTAATACCAACAAAGAGTAAGAGGATTTTAGAGAGGTTGAAGCTATGGAGGTGCTAGAGGGTGGTTTCCAAATCAATGCAGGTCTTATATTTGTTACAGATGTGGAGGACACAGAGTGTTTGAGTGTCTACACTATATGAACAAGAAAGGAGGCAAGAGGACCGTGAAAGACTTAATTTAGTTGACGCTGAGATAAAAGAACAAAATACAAAAGTTGCAACAACAGACATTAGAGAAAATCTCATAATGAAGAGAACAATGATTGCTCCAAGGAAAGAACAAATACAACATAAAGAAGGTGGTGATGCATGGTTGCAAACAGATATTTTTCAAACAAGTTGTACTTCTATTTTACTAAGTCGCCATTTGTTGTGCCCCAACATACCCCATTTTCAAAATTCAAATAGGGACCCATTATTGTGAAGAAATCTTGATTCATAGTCTATACCAACCTTAGGAATCCTAATATTGATTTAACGTGCACAAGCCTAAAGTCATTTTCAAAGTCCAATTTTATTGCAAAGTTTCAAAAAGAAAACGAAAAAATCAAAGCTTGGACATCATCCATGAATTATCTAACACCTTTGATTCTTTTTTCTATGCGTATTCAATATCAGGTTTTGATTTAATGGACTAACATGACTAATGATGTGCAACATCTAGTCTCTGAGTTGTAAATATTTCATCGAGCTCCCTAAATCGCAACAACTGTCTTCATCATGTTCACTCACAGTGGATTGCATTTATAACAGAATTATTCCAAGTCCATGCAAAGTAATTATAGATGATGGTAACTGTGAAAATATGGTTTCTAAATAAATGGTCGAGAAACTAGGTTTGCAATGTGAAAAACATCCTTATCTTTCTTGGATTTCACGGTTTAAGAATGAGAATGAAGTTACAATAGATAAAAGGTGTTTAATAAAGTTTTCTATAGAAAAAACTTACATAGATGAAATATAGTGTGATGTTATTCCAATGGGATGCATGCCATGTATTGTTGGGAAGACAAAAGCAATATGACAGAAAGACAATTCATAATGGAGCAAAGAATACATATATTTTTTGAAAAGGTGGTACAAAAGTAGTTTTACTACCCTTTTAAAGAAGATGGGCTAGTAGAAAGCATGTAGCCCACAAAAGAATTTATAAAAGACATGAAGATGATAGGTGGTTGTTATGCATTAATAGAAAAGAAAGAAAACACAGAAGTGATGCAAATACCAGCAAAAGCAACATAAGTGTTGAAAGAATATGCAAATATTATACTGGATGAGTTAGCAAATGGTTTACCGCCAAAGAGAGACATCTAACATCATATTGATTTGATTCCAGGATCAACTCTACTAAATCAAGCGGCTTATAAGATGAGTACAACAAAACATACAGAATTGAATAAACACGTTACTAAATTGGTGAAAAAAGGTGTAGTAAGGGAGAACATGAGTCCATGTGCAACACCAGCTTTGCTAACTCCAAAGAAAGATGAGACATGGAGAATGTGTGTGGATAGTATAGCAATTAATAAAATTATCATAAAATACAGATTTTTTATACCTCATTTAAATAATATAATAGATGTGCTTGCAGGCGCAAAATACTTTACTAAAATTGATCTAAGAAGTGAATACTATCAAATTTAGATTCATGAATGAGATAAATGGAAAACAACATTCAAGACTAGGGATGACTTATATGAATGGATGGTAATGCCATTCAAATTATCTAATGCACCCAACACATTTATGAAGGTGATGAACACAATGTTGTGAGATTACATTGGTAAGTTTGCAATGATTTATTTTGATGACATTTTGATATTCAGTAAGAGTAAAGAAGAGCACTTAAGGCATTTGAAAATAGTATTAGATTTGTTAAGAAAAGAGAAGTTTTATGCAAATTTGAAAAAGTGCAATTTATGTCGAATAGTTTGGTATTTTTGGGGTTTGTAGCTTATGTAGATGATGTTACAATAAATGAAGAAAAGAAGGCAATTGTTGAGTGGCATTTCCAAAGAGCATCACAAATGTAAGAAGTTTCCATAGTTTATCAACTTTTTACAAAAAGTTCATTAAAAATTTAGTATTATTGTTACACCAATAATAGATTGCATGAGAGGAAAATAATTTGTATGGACAAAATCAGCAACAAAAATCCTTCAATTGTTAAAGAAGATTACAAAAATATCCATTTTAGCATTACCAGATTTTAACAGTGTTTGAGGTGGATTGTAATGTTTCACATATGGTAATTGTTGTGTTGAGTCAAGAAGGCCAATTGCATATTTTAGTGAAAAATTGAATGAGGTAAGAAAGAAGTATTCTACATATGATGTTGAATTTTATGCCATTGTCTAAGCATTAGACATTGGAGGCATTATTTGGTGCCTAAGAAATTTATCTTATTTATAGATCGTGAGGCTTTGAAATATATGAACACTCAAAAAAAGTTAAATAGTAGGCATGCAAAGTGGGTGTTTTTATTGCAAAAATATACTTTCGTTTGAAAAATAAATTAAGAAAACATAATCAGGGAGTTGATCCTTTGAGCAAAAGAGTAATATTGTTAACTACTATGGTGAGTGAAGTAGTTGGATTTGAAATTGTTAAGGAATTATATGATACTGATCCAAATTTTGGCAAGATAGTTGAACAATGCAAGAATCCATTACTAAGTGAGATAAGTACTATTCATGATGAACATCTTATATAGGATGGTTATCTCTTCAAAGGAAAACAATTGTGTAGTCCAGTTGGGTCTCTAACAGACAATATTATAAAAGAATTACATCGTTGTAGTTTGGGTGGACGTTTTGATAAAAATAAAACAATATCTTTGGTGGAAGAGAAGTATTTTTGACCAAAAATGAAAAGAGATATGACAAGGTATGTTTTAAGATAGAATATGCCAAGTGGCAAAATGCCATGCACAAAATACAGAGTTATACATGTCATTACCAAATTCCAAGAGGACAAAGGACAAATTTGAGTATGGATTTTGTGTTGAGGTTGTCAAACACACAAAGAGGGATATTGATTCAATTTTTATTTTTGTAGACAGGTTTTCTAAGATGGTTCATTTTATTGCATGGAAAAAAACCAATGATGCCACTAGAGTTGCAGAACTATTTTTTAAGGATGTTGCAAGATTGCATGATGTCTCAAAAACCATTACATCATATAGGGACAAAATTTCTAAGTCATTTTTGGAGAATTGTGGAAGAAACTGAGAACTAAGCTATAATTTAGCAGTGCATACCACCCACAAACAGATGGACAAACAAAAATAGTAAACACAAACTTGAGAAATTTGTTAAGATGCATAGTTGGAGAGAAGACCAAGCAATGGGACTTGGCTTTACCACAAACTAAGTTTGCATATAATAGTTCTATGAATATATCGATAGAAAAAATATTGTGGGTATTTTAGATTTGGTGCTTATCAATTGCAGAACGAGTTAGTGATGATGTAGAAGCATTTGCAGAGAACATACAATAGTTGCAAGAAGTAAGAAGAAAGCTACATGAAAGTAATGTGAAGTATAAAGTAGCAGCAGATGTAACAAGGTGGTCAAAAATATTTGGAAGAAATTTGATGATAGTGTATTTGAGAAAAGAAAGATTTCCCAAAAGAACATACAACAAGTTAAAGTACAAAAAAATTGGTTTATGCAGAATTGTGAAGAATATCAATGGCAATACTTGTGAAGTGAGTTTACCACATAATTTTGATCTCTCCAATATTTAATGTTTCAGATTTATATGATTTTCATGGAGAAGATGTTGAAGGGGAAGAGATGAAGTGGATTGGAAGTGACAAGTACAAAAAAAAGAAAAAGAAAAGATGGTATAGGTTTTGGATAAGAAGACAATGAACACAAGACAAAGAAGTTATAGCAAGTATTTAGTACAGTGGGAAAGACTATAACAAAAAGACAACATTTGAATTTTAGAATAAAAGTTGAAAAATATTGACAAGAATAAATGGTAGGAATATAACCAAGGCAACTCGTAGGTGCTGAGTTGTTTTCAACCAAATGAGAATGATTGAGAGACCTATCTTCCAGAGGCCATAACTTTTGACTTATTAACCCGATTGAACTCTCGTTTGCGCCAAAACAAAATAGAAGAAAGAAGAATGCAGCCATAACTCACTTCACCCATTAGGGCCAATTCCAAGAAGTTTGGAGAGCCATACGAGATCATCTTAGGGTCCGAAATTGCATTGTAGTATTTTTAGTCATGCTAAAAATAACAGAAATCGGATAATTTCATAACCGGGCATGAACTTGAGTTGAAATTCGTCCAACATCATGACTTTAGTATTTAGAGGATATATTTAAAATTTTAGGCCCATTTGAACTTGCATGAAAAAGTTATTAAGAAAATCAAATTGCTAATTATAGTAGGGGCAGTTAACTCTAGATACTTTTTGGGTTTTTCTTTTAATTTAATTTTGCATGTCAACTCCAATTTCGAGTTGAGGTTTATTTAAAGAATTTTATGTAATGCTTTAATTCATTCAAGGTTAATCAATGAAAATTGTGGTTTCACGAAATTCTGAGTATTATGCCTATTGATATTCTCATCCTTTGCTAGTCTATGGATTCATCGGTAGCCACTCTACAGAAGGCATCTAGGAGAAACAAAGCAAGAATTAGGGTCCCTTTTGGTAAATAATTTTATATTCCTCCATCTTGAAACACAAAAACATGATAGCTCATGCAATTTTCGCAGCCAACCTAAGGGTAAAACATGAAATATATAGCAGCAAGTGCTGAAGACTTGGTATTTTCACCGGAGGTCTTCCAGCTATGGCAGATTGAACCTAGTCTATTACAGACTAAAAACACAGACACGAACAGGATACATAATTTCTAATGACAGAGATCTGAAACAGGAAATATATAGCAGCAAGTGCTGAAGACTTGGTATTTTCACTGGAGGTCTTCCAGCTATGGCAGATTGAACATAGTCTATTACAGACTAAAAACACAGACACGAGATCCAAACCTTGCAGTAAACAGGGGAATCAATCAAGGGAGGCCTGCTGAGATTTAGTCTTGCTCCGAGCAAAAATTCTGGATTTTAAAGATGTAGGTTGCTATTTGGCTAAGTCCAGGTTCCCTTCACTTCTAATTTCCTCTGACTAATGAACCTACCGTGTTGTTTAGGACCCAGATAATTGATCTTGCTAAAATAATACTCAAAAGGTGTCTCTCTTGAAAGTCAAACACAAACCGACAGACCAAGATCAGATTTCAATAACCTTCAAAGCAGGATCATCAAATCCATCTCTTTGGTGTGATTGTTTTAAGCGCTGTTCATAAAGTTTGGTCGTCATAGCATTGACTGTCGACTGTCCTATCCGATTTTCAGGATTGATTGAGTTAGCAGCACCGTTAATAGAAGGATGACTCATGTTCCTCCTTAGCTGAGCAAACATTTGCTGCTCTTGTTGTTGTGGGTTCTGTTGCTGTTGTTGTTGCTGTTGCCATTGCCTTTCCTGTTGCTCATGCTGTATCTGCAGCTCCCTAGCTTTTGTATGTTGTATCTGTAATATCACCACAAACGTGCACATTCACACCACTACAAATTGCAATCCAAGACATGTCTGGTAAAATTCACATTGAAGTCTAATTATTAATCAAATTATTAAATTAACAATCTCCTTTTAAGTGTCAGACATATAATGAAAACATAGGTAAACTATAAAAGACAAACACCTTCACCTCTATATATGAAGCTGCCTTCTCAGAGTGTTTCTCATTTGTTCGTGAGATGAAAATATCCCAAAACACAGACCACCACTCGAACAAAAAGCCTCCAGGTGCATCAATTGCTGCTATCCAGTTCAGTGAATTGTAAATAGAGCTATTTATTCCAATTTCAGAGACCACAAATACATTGAACTAGTGACATCCAAGCCAAACCAGATGGCAACATGTAAATTGAAAACTATGAAACAGGAAAAAAAGACCATGATGCTGCCACAAAAAAGCTTCCATGGCAAGGTTCAAATTCATCATCTTGCGAAAATTCTAGATCTTATTGTCAATCGTATCCAGTAGCAATCAATGAAATTAAAACAGAGAAAAGATTACATTTTATTTGGAAACTACACCATAAACAAACAGAGAACAAAAATACAAAAAAAAATACCAAAGCCAATAAGAGATATATATTTCAAAACAAGGACAACTAGCATGGATAAAGCCAAAAAAACATTAAATATTTATGAGCTGATTGAAAAGCATGCAATAGATTAGTATGTATATCAGAGGATGTAAAGAATTTATATTAATGTCCATGAATGACCGATGGGACTCAAGAATACAACCACTTACTATAGAAAGTGCTACAGTAAAAGGACCCTAGGAATAACCTTCTAACTAAACAAAAGAAGAACAAAAGCACATAAATAAAAGCAAACAAGGGGTAAACCCAACACATTAAAGAACCAACCTATGTCAGTTAGGGTACCAATATAAATAGCCGTGTGGGGGTAGCAAGAACAAGAAGAACAAGAACCCCTCAAAGAGCATGGGCCGATAAAAGTCAAAGAACTGGATGGTAACCTCATCAAGCATTTTTAATTGTGCCAGGGATAGAGAAATCACATGTGTCATCATCTATCATTGTGAAAGGACCAATGCAACATCAGAGAATACTCATCGAGGAGTGTCTGGGGCTAGGGGGGCTAGGTTGGGTAATCTTAAGAGGAAGCAAAGCACTCCCCCCAGAATCCCTCCTAACATCCAAAGCCAAAGAAACACCTGAGGTAGCAAAGGAACTTGTAATGGGTGCTTGTCCCTATGGTGCAAGAACCAGTCGCACATGAGCAGATCCACGATGCCGATGAGCGAGTCCATGATGTTGAGTAGGGACAGATCCTTGTTGCCGAGAACTAGTGTGTTGGAGCACCTTAGTAGTAGTGTTATGCCGAGATGAGCATCGCCTCACTAACCTACACCCTCAGTGTGAGACGCAACAACATCCAAGGGATGCTTAACACCACCAACCTTTGTGAGGCAATGAAAGAATGAAGGGGCTCCCTGTAAAGAAATGTGTCGAAGGGTGACAACCTCCAGAAGAAAAAGGGCCAAGCACTAGTGATCCAAGTAACAAAAACAAAGTGGATAGAGAGTTACCTGAGTCTTTGTAAAGGCAGTGGTATCTTCCTCAAATCTCATACTAAATAGGGCATCTAAAAATGAAGTGTTCCTTAGTCTCCACCTCTTGGAGGGGGTAAAGATAACAAATCTAATCTCCACATGGAATATGATGATCAATCTCAACCCACAACTAGTGTGAGCATACCCTCAATTGGTCGAGGGGGAACCTCAAGCTGTGTGACTAACAACATTGTAGATAGCTAGGGTGAAATGACACCATCCATCCCCTACAAAAATAAGTTTAGCGTAAATGGCAAGCTTGTTGTTGAGCAACTAAGGAGAGGAGCTCCAAATGACCTGGATGTACTCCCTGTAGATATCCTCTCTAACCACTTTGATGATTACCTCCTTTGAAGGAAGAAGCAGAGGGGTATCTAATGAGTACCTGAAAGGAGATAATCTATCAATAGAGATGCCAATAGATTGAAGGAGGGAGCTAGTCTCATAATACTAGCAACATCGACATCTATTGGGGTTGAATGTTGCTAGCTTCTCTGAAGAACATAGGACTAAGTACGGCTAGCTCCCACATCCTAACGTTTAATCTTCCATAGTTCTATGACTGTGAATGTGAAAATTAAGCCCAAACATTAGTCTCAAGGTGCAAAAGTTGGGCGGCAAACTCAACTTGGACGATGTAATGAGGAACAATCTAGTTGCAATGGATCATATGTTGAATCATGAGAATCTAGACCCTCTCAATACAAGCCCAATCAACCAACCCCAGACTAGGTCCCCAAACCTCAGAGCCATACAAAACTATAGACTTGAAAACTATTGAAGAGGTGCATCTTCAAAGGGATATCCTGGAAGTGGATTTGAAATCTGTGGCGCTCTAAGACAAAAAGGGAGGCTTATCCCTTGCAAATGCGTGACTAAGAAGCAAGCTTCATACTGAAAGATAATCCAAAAAACCGGACCCCCAAGCAAGTGTAGGTTGATGTGATGTCCAAAGGTTCTTTATAGAGGAACTGGAACCGAGGATGAGAACGTTTGGAGGTATTAAAATCATGACCTTAGTTTTGCTAAGGTTGATCACTAACTGACAAAGGTCGCAAAAACAAAAGACATAAAGTTGTCTTTGTAAATCGTTGACACATCATCACCTAAAAGAAGTATAGTTATCACCACATCATGTAAAATGCAACCATCATCAACATGGGTATGTTGTTGAAGAAAATCCTCTAACCTATCAATGTAAATGTTGAAGCGGGTCAATGAGAGAGGGCATCCTTGCTTGACCCCAATGGTACTCTTCACAAAGCTACAAAGACCGCGACAAGTACAAAATTCCCTGACAATTGTTTCATAGAGCCTCCAAGCAATTGTAATCTTGACATCGCGGAACTTCTAGAAAAGCAAGTGTTTGAAAACCGAGTCAAAGGCCTTCCAAAAGTCCACAAATCAACAAAAGACTTTGGAAGATCGATAACGAGCCTCCTCAATGATAGCTCGGAGTTTAAAGATGTGGTCAATGGTATGCTATTCTCTCCTAAAGCAAGCCTGCCCCCTCTCTAAGATTACCTCTCTTCAAGTGCTTTGAAAGCTGCATGCCTAACACAATGGCATAAAGTTTGGCAAATGTATGACCGGTCATAATGTTCCTATAGTTGCTAAAGTCGGAGCTATCCCTAGACTTATGAATAGGATGGATAATGTGTTGGAACCAAGAATGTGGAAAACTTTAGCAAACAACATCATTAAAAGCTTTGCCAATGGGGAGGCAAGAGAGTCTACATTGTATTTGAGGAACTCAACCAAAAGACCCTCACAATCTGCTGGTTTGCTAGTACATGACTTTTGAATAGCCCTCCCAACTAAACTCGCAAAGAAAATGGTAGGAGATGGTGGAGTTGAGACAATGACAGTTGGTACTCTGGGATGTTGTAAAGAGAGTTGGCATAAGAAACCCATGCCTAGGGGTCGATGTCAAAAGAGGAGTAGTGTGCCAAAAGGTCTTGGGGGAATGGCGAACAGCAACAAGGAGAGCAAGTCATCTGGATGTAAGAAACTCTAATTTCTTTTGTCAAAGAAGATAACAACAATCTCTATGAGTGGAGGGTATGGAGGGAGGGTCATATCCAAGGCAAAACGAAGTCTCCGGTGTAGGGATTTAAACTCATCATCATACCAACAATTCATAAAGCATGACCCACAGGGACAAGGTAAGCCAAAGTAATGTATAGTGTGGGGGAAGGAACCAAGAGCTGTGTCCCAAAAGGCATGGCATAAAGACTCATACATGGACTCTGCAGTGGGACGAGGAAGGGAATGGTATCTGGTCATAAGTAAAAAGGAATGCATATGCATTTTAACAAATAAATTCCAAAATTATAAGACACAAAGCACATACAAACAATATACCATAAAAGATGCAGCTATTTTATTGAAAATATATCAAATATGCATATATATAAGGGTTAATCCTAAGAACAAATATTTATGAGCTGGAATCAAAACCCTTCGAAACAATAAAAGATGCAGGCATTCCTGAGCAAACTCATCCATATTCAATACTTCTAATCATGAATGATTAACATTCAATGCAAATAAGATAAAGAGAGAAAAGAATGCATATCTCCTACAGAAAATTGAAATAAATATAAATTTTGCCTTGACATTGTTCTGATATATTATTAAAAAAATCTAAGCAAATTGGAAAATATAGTTTTAGATACACATTAGAAATGAAGTTCATAAAAAAAAAATTGATATCACTTTCCCTAAACAAAAGGAGCTATATTTTATTAGAACCAAGTATATTAAGTTTTGACAAAGAAAACAGAAAAAACATAAAATATACTCAGAACAGTTGAAATGAATGAAGGCATTTGTTCTTTGTTGAAACGAGATGCATGAAACATGATCAAAGTGCATACAAGTGCAATATATAAAGTAGCCATAAAAAGCTAGAAGTCGGATCAGGGAATTTCTTACCTACTGGATCTGTACAAACTTTACCCTCTGACATGAAAGTCTTGGCCGACAGTTGGAGACCTCTTTTGACAAGATAGTCATGAATGTACACATCCAGCCTAATCAGGGAAGAACGTTAACTAGAAATCAGAACATTAACCTGAAACTAAAATCTGAATTGACCTCCATAAGCTTTGATCTATAATACTTATATATATGTAATTCAATTTCAACAAAAAGAATCCTATTTAACAGCAACACTCCTTTATTTGCAATTATGCATTACAGAATGGGCATTGCCTAGAAAGGCCAATGCCCCACTTGACTCAATTTTCTTTCTCTACCCTTTCATAGATGTGCATTGAATGCACCCCATATGTAAAGACTTCTCAACTCCAGACATCATCTCTTGTGATGCCTACGATGCAACCTTATTGGAAGTTGGAATGTATAACTTTATTTTAATCCTTAATCTTTCAAAATATAAAACAAGCCCCCGAAACATAACATATAACTCTAATTTCTAGAGTGAGACTTTATCATCTATATAACAATTTTAAAACAGGTAATTTTGCCATGAATCAAGTGGGTTATGGTCCAATGGTGAGGATGATGATGTAAAAGGTGTTGCCTACCCATCCACCAAGGTACAAATCACAAGAGATATCAATTAAAAAGGGATGAGGTCGGGATCATGCCCCAGGCGAATTTGGCGGAATGGATATCCCAATCCTTGGCATTAAGCCGAAGTACACATTCTGTGCACCTAATCTGTGCAAAAAATGGATTCAATCAAAAAGTAAAAAGCAATGCCATTCAACAATGTACAATCCGGCAGTTGCAGTGAAGTACCTGCAATCATAACTTCTATTTGAGTTGACTTGTCCCATTCAAAATTCTCCACTCATGAGTTCATTGGGTACCTTACGAGTCAGGCCGGAATACATTTGAGGACTATATACATTACTAAAGATGTTAGTGAAGATATTACTTATTTCTTTATGTATATGATGACTGCATATAATTTGTAGTGGTACAGGGAATTTACATTATGGGTCTATAAAATAATTTTGTCATAGCTTGTTACTAGGTTCATTTGCGGTGAATGTTCTGTTAGTGATCAAGATACCTATATTTCTGATGCCATTGTTGTCTTGTTGCCTCACCAGCCATTCCAATATTAAAGAATAAACACAGTTGATATATCAAAAACTCTCCACATTGATGGCATTAAACCCCATTTTTGTCAATTCAATCTATATACTTATAAAACAGCCACTAAACCTCGACAACTTTCAGGAAGTCTCCCTAATTCCCAACATTAATGATATTTATCTGTTGATCTGGTAACCAAAAACCCATAATATTTACAGTATGTTGTGGTATTTTTATCTGTAGCTCTCCATGTTTCTTATTTTTCATTAATGTACCAGTAACTGCAAACATTAACCACTTATGTGCAGCAGTTGTAAGCATTAAGGAAGTGATTTATGATTGTTCTCCACTCTAATCAATTATCTCAGAAATATTTCAACATGGAGCAATAACTGGCTATAATCTTCAAAATGGAGCAGTAAAATCACAGCAGTTTTCAAAAATGAGCAATAAATATCAATATTTTTTGAAATCAAGTTGAAAAACTTCAATAACTTGCAACATTAAGCATTAAATATCAATAATCTTCAAAATAAAGTGATCAAAAACTTTAAAATAACTTACATTTTATCAGCTTCCCACTTAGATTGTCCCATTCTTCTTCCGTGAAAACTGCAACCAAAAAAGAAAAAGGAAACCCCTCATATTACTTAAATTAGCAATCAAACCTGGCTTAGCGACAGAGAAAACTAGACTGTGACCGAACATTTAGTATTCCCAATCATCCAGGCTAAGAAAACGCCTAAAAGCCTCCAAAATCAAAAAAAAACACAGACAAAATTCTAAAACCTCCAAAATTATCCCCAAAAAAACGCTGAAAAGTCTACAAATTCATTCAAACAATTGTAAAAACCCTGCAAATTCATCGTAATAAAGTTCAGACACCTACAAATTCAAACCAAGCTCAAACACTCACAAATTCGTCAAAATAAAGCTCCAAAACTTTCAAAATGGTCTAAACAAGGCTCCAAAACCTCCATCTTCAATTTCACCCAAACATGCCTCAGAAAACCCAGAAATTAAGAGGGTGGGGGTAGGCGGGGGGGGAAGAAGGCTTGAAAACATCTAAATTAGTCCAGAACGGCTCAAAAACCTTCACTACCAGCAAAATAGAGCTCATAACCCTTCATATTAATACAAACAAAGCTCAAGCCCTCCAAATTCATTAATATAATGTTTAAACGCATCCAAATTGATCAAAATGCAGCTCATTAAACTCCACATTCACCAAACAAACAACAAAAACATCCAAATTCTTCCAAACATGGCTCAAAAATCTCAAGATTCACTAAACCATTCTCAGAAGCCTCCCAAGTCCCAACCAATCAAAATGATTCTCAAAGCCTCTAAATCACCAAACAAAGCCAAAAAAATCCACATTCATCCAAACAAAACTCAATAACCTCCAAAAATAATCAAAGTAAAGCTCAAAAACCTCAACAGTCAACCCGAAAAAAAGGTCTAAAGCCTCCATAGTCATCCAAACTAAGCTCAAAAAACTCGACACTCAGCGCAAACTTCATAAACCTCCAAATTCATCAAAACATGGCCCAAAAAACTTCCAAACTATCCAAACAAATCTCAAAAGCCTCCAAAATTACCAAACAAAGCTCAAATACCTCAATATCCACCAAACAACCCTCAAAATCCTCCAAATTCTCCCAAACAGAGCTCGTCACGTTCAAACTAATCAAAATAAGCAAATAAAACCTTCCAATTTATCCAAACAAAACTCAAAATCCTTCAAACTCTTCAAAATAACTAAAATCCTTCAAAATCATCAAAATAAGCCAAAAATTGGACCAAACTCATCCAAAGAAAATTCAAAATCCTCCAAAATCTTCAAAACTATCAAAAATCCTTCAAATTCGTCAAAATAAGCACAAAAAATGCAGCCAAATCGTCGACATAAGCTCATAAAATACAGCAAATTCGTCAAAACAAAGCTCAAAATCCTCCAAATTCGTCAAAATGAGCTTAAACCCCTTCCAAAATCGTCAAAGCAAAGCTTAAAAACTTTCAAATTAAACCAAAGCTCGCTCAAACTAACCTTCTCGTAATTAAAATCTCGTACAACACTGGCCAAATCGTAAGCAGAACAACAAAAATAAAACAATGACGGGAATGTAACGATACGAATGTAAATAAATAAATTTACCTCGCAAATTTTACCGCATACGCAGACTTTTACGGCTGGCACGAAATACAGGTTAAAAATGAAAACCAATTCGTTTATATATACAGTGCCGAAAAAGTATATTTAGTCAATTTCAGGCTCGTGTCCGAGCTTCAGGCTCGGAAACCCAACCGACATCTCAACAGCTTTGCAGGTCATCGGACGGCCCAGATTTCCCGAGGGCCGCGCTTTCGACAGGCGGGATCCCTTCTCGTGCGTCGGGCGCCGGACCTGAGGCTCGGAGAAGACGCAGGACGAGACTCAGTCGTGATGTGGACGAACGGGGCCCCGCCGGCCGCGTGGGTCCCACAGCGACGTGGACCTGTCCGCGTTATTACACGTGGCCACGTTGCGCCCCCACGATACGGGCCATGTTTTCCTTTTTGGAAAGGTTGTTACAGATTTATTTAATGAGAAAATATTAAATAATGATGACTTACGGCTTACGAAAACAAAAAAGAATTATGGGTGTGGGAATCCGGTTAAAATTGTACTTAGGCTGTATCAAGTGACGTGAGAAGCAGATCCCAATTTTGTTTGTTGGTGTGCTTTTTGGACCCTTTTATTCATTTTGTAAAAGGGTGTCTGTGGGAACGTGGACTTTCCAGTCGGCTAATGATTGCCTTTTCTTGGCAACGGAGAAAAATGTTGGATCATTATAGTTGTAATGTTGGTTAATGGAGTTTTAATGGTGGACCGAGTGGGTACTTTTGATTAATGAAAAAGCTTAGTCTTAGTCTACATTTTATCAATGTGAGCTTGAATTTTGAGTTTAGTTTGATTGGTCAATTAATGATTGGGTTTGTTTTTTTTTACATAAGTGGAGGGAGAAGAATGTCGTCGAAAACAGGGTTTTGTGGATGTAATTTTTCTAAATATAGTGATTGATGTTTTTAATTATATCTAGAGGTTCATCATTTCGATTTTTTTATGATGAATCGTAAGATATGATTAGAAATATCAATTAATAGAATTATAAAAAGTTAATTTATAGGAAGAAAAATTTAACGACATTATTCTCCTTTCCCTTTAAAAAACTAATCATTAGGGGACTCAACAAAAAATAAAAATTCAAGAGCTCACTTCATATTGATATTAACATAGGACTTTTTCGTTAATCAACATATCCACTTGGTTTTCTATTAAATTTTCATAAATTAACATTAAAATTATGTAATAGATTAGGGGAAGTAATTTGGATCAATATAATTTAATTTTTTTAAAAACTTGTAATATACATTATGAAAGTCCGAGTGGCGCTCTATAATGACATCATCTAGATGGTGGTGCATTATAATGTTTGGGAAAGTATTAACTTTTAATTTCAATCTTAAATTTATTGTTTATTTGATTTTTTTTTAGTGAAAACAATTGAAAATTATACGGTACAATTTGGAACCCCTTTTTTTCCTAAAAGATTATTTGGAACTTGATATATTAATGTAGTTAGGTTGACATGATATATCATCAATCAATATAAAATTCAATGAAAAAAGTTGAAATTACTATCTCTAGATTTTTTTCAAATAAATATACTTATAGTAATTATAACTTAAATGTTTATTAGATAAATTTTTGAAGATGATGATGAAGAATTCTAATACTTTTTAAATTAATTTAATTTAAGATCTCTTATAATATGTCACTTTGTTATTTAATTTGTTTTGTTTTGTTATATTAAGTATCATTTTCTTATTTTATTTTATTGTGTAACATATTATTGGAGGTGTCCTTGTTATCATCTCCATCTTTCTAGTTTTTTTTGTATTGTTTGATTTTTTTGAGGCAAAAGTATCATTTTTGTATTTTTTATTTGGATTGCAATTGATTTTTTTATTAGTTTCTTTATATTGTTTGATTTTTTTGAGGTAAAAGTACCATTTTTGTATTTTTTATTTGGATTGCAATTATTTTCTTGTAATTTTGCTATATAATTGGAGTTGTTTTTCTTATTACTTCCATTTTTTTAGTTTTTATATCTTTTGACTTTTTAGAAGTTAAATTCTCAACCTTGTTATTGTTATCAAGATTGTGATACATATCTTTTGTCTCAATCTTTTGACCATACATGTTTATACTCTGTCCATGCCTTAAGCTCTTGAAAAGTATGTTTATGAAGTGTCATCTTTGAATTTCTCATCACAATTCCAATCATTTTACTTATTTGGGTTCTTTCAAAACCTCACGAGTATTAATGAACTGCCCTACAAAATAAAAAAGATAAATAAGGTGTCCCTGTGCATTTAGTAAATGTTAAATTGTATGCTTTTATGGTGCTTAGTGTTTGTCGATTATGAGTCCAAATTAGACATTGTCAACACTTTTATCAATTTTTGGTGGTCCTCACACTCTCTAAATGTACACTTCTCTATGTTGCTCCTTTTTCCCTCCACGGGTTGTGTGTCCATAATGTCCCAATATTTTATACCTTCTACAGAGCGTTGGAACATCTTTGCACTATAAAATTTTGTTTGTTTTAAGTCATAATTAAAGTTTCCTTTATATCACCAAACAATAAAATGTTGAAGGCCAAATTCCATCCTTAAAATTGGATTTAAATTTGTACAAGCATCTTTAATTCATCTTTGATGTCAACTTGGAATTATATCAATATAACATCGACTTAAAGACACCTTAATGTCACCCCAAAGTCACGTGTTAATGTCACATAGGCAACATTGGTAGGTGCCATTGGGGTGACTTTAGCAGTGATGTTAGAGTGACAATGCCAACGTCACCTTTGCCTGTGTTGTTAACATTACCTATTGACTTTAAAATGGTCTTTAAATACAATTTCAACTCCATCACTAAATGTGAATATAAATTGTTCACTAAATGTGACTTTAACTTTGTTATAAAATGTGACTTTATTGTGATCGTAGGTCTAACTTTAAGCATAATACTAGGTCCAATTATGCATTTATTTGTTGTTAGACTGTATGATTTTAGGGTGTTTATTTTCTTGTTGATTATTGGTCCAAATTAGACATTATCAACTTTTGGTGGTCCTCTAACTTCTTCCCAACACCCTTCAAATGTACCCTTCTCTCTCCTCCCTCTTTCCCCCTCTTCAAGTCGTGTGTTCCAATGTTTTATACATTATACGAAGCATTGAGACATTCTTGCACTACAATATTTTAATTATTTTAAGTCACAATTAAAGTCACCTTTAAGTCACCAATCAAGAAAATTTTGAAGGCCAAATTTCATCCTTAAAGTCAAATTTAAATTGAGACAAGCATCTTTAGTCCAACTTGAATGTTAACTTTAACTTACATAAATACAAAATTAACTTAAAGATGCCCTAACATCACCTCTAAAGTCAACCAACGTCCCATGCTAATGTCATATGGATGACATTGTTGGGTGACTTAGGGTGACCTTAGAGACGACATTAGGGTGGCATTGCCAACGTCACCTCTCCCACATTACTAATGTTATTTTGTGATTTTTAAATTATCTTTAAATGTGGCTTCAACTCTGTCACTGAATGTGACTCTAGATTTGTCATTGAATGCAACTTAAATTTTATCACTAAATATGACTTTAAGTACGGTAGTAGGTCAAAATTTAAGTGTGACACTAGATCCAAATTTAAATGCATCATTAGGTATGACTTAAAGAACAATTTAAGTACAACACTGATTCTGAGTTTAAGTGCAACACTTGGTTAGTTTAAAATGTGACTTGAGTCTAACTTTAATGTTAGGTTGTGGAGCTAAAAGCTTCACCAGGATGCAAACAGGAGAAGTTACGGAGGTTGCAGAGGTTGCAGAGAGTTGCAGAACGAGTTGCAGGGCAACTGACGTCGGTCTAATCAATCGACATCAGTCATATAGCAGTGCAGAAGCAACCGACGTCGGTTATGAGTCGACCGACATCGGTCAGGAAGGAGCCGACGTTGGCAACCTGTGTGAGCATGCAGTTTGCATGCGGATTTCAGAGAGTCTATTTTTGGACTATTAGTTTGCATGTTAAAGGCTAATTATAGTCTTGGAGTTGAGTGTCTAATTATTGTAATTAAGATAGTCTAATAATTGTATGCATGAGATCTATATAATAAACTCATGGGCTGTATTGTAAACTAGTGTTAGAGAGTAAGAGAGCAAAATAAGCTCCTTCAGAGAGAAGAGAGCAATGGTGTGTTCCTCCTAGTGCCACAGTACCAAGTGTGGGTGCTGGTTTGAAGAATCAAAAGGGTTCTTCGTGTATGTATGATCTTGGTCAGCAGGTGTGCAAGACCACATTTGGAGATCTATAATGGTGAGTAAGGTCTGATGATTTGTAGGTGGCAGCAGAGAGCAGGAGATCTACTTGGAGTACGGTTGTGTACTTAGTGTACTGGCAGCATGTTACTGACTGGTGGAGGTGAACAACAACTCTATATTTGAGTTGTGTGTTGGGACCGTGAGAGAGAGGGAAGAAGTCCTTGAGGTGTTGCAAGCCTTTGAGGTGGAAGAAGAAGTGGCATCTTCTCAATTGTGTTTTCTTCTGAGTGATTATTAATACAATTATGTATTATCTCTCATACCCTGTGTTGTTTCATATTTCTAGTTACTTATCATTATGGTTAAATTTCGTGTTTAGTTGCTAATACAAGAGGTAATCATATTGTGCTTTAATTGAGGAGCAAGATCCTGACAGTTGGTATCAGAGCCAGGTTGAGCAGGTGGACCAGGTTGATACCAATCTTGACAGTTGGTATCAGAGCTTTTGGCTGGGTTGACTAACAGGTGGTTCAGATCTGGTTAGTGTTTGTTGATTACAAGTCACTCTTAGGGGTTTCAGATTAAGTGGGAGTATAGCAATGGCAGAAGAAAGTAAGCTACGAATGGAGAAACTGAATAGCACGAATGGTCTGATTGATGGAAAGAAAGAGCAGGTAAAGGAAGATTGTTGGTTGGTAGAAGATCAGCGCGTAGAAGCAGATGTTGCAGGTATTGTTGCACAGGTTGCTCTGGATAAAATAGAATCTTGGTCTATAGATTCTGTTGCCTCTTTCCATGCAGCCCGAAATAGAGCATCTTTTCATGGGTATGTCTTTGGAGACTTTGGAGAGATTTATTTAGGGGTTGGTGAGCCTTGTCAGATTGTTGGCAAAGGGGAAGTGAAGCTAAAATTGCAGACAGATAACACACGACTGTTGAATGAGGTCATGCAGGGACCAGTCTTGGAGATGAGTCTAATTTCTTCAGAAAAGTTGGGTGATGGGAGATGCACAGTAACTCTCACAGCAGATACACTTGAATTGGACTGTGGTAAGAAAGTAGGTATCCTTTATCTATCTACTTATATTATTGATTCACCTTCTATTGCAGAGATGTGGCTTTATAGGCTTGGTCACATATGTAGGAGGGGAATGCATGTTCTTAAGCAGAAGACATATATCTTTGATAAACTTAAGAACTAAAAAGCCTTGGTGTTCATGGAGGAGATGACGGACAGAGATCAGCTGAGTGGACTGAATTATTCTGAGCAAGGCTGTGTTAATTTGAACAGGGTTTTGACCCAAAAGGAGCTCGTGGGTAAAAAGTCATCACTCATAGGTAGACACGGGTACCGACATCGGTCAGACAGTAACTGACGTCGATAACAGGAAGACCGATGTCGGTCAGACAGGAATTGACGTCGATAGAAGGGACACCGGTGTCGGCCAGGGAAATGACGTCGGCAGTCAGGGTCAGTGCAGGGAACCGACATCAATCAGGTGCAAACTGGGAGATGGCTGAGATCGGTCACTGGAACAGATGGTGGGCAGACAACAAGCTGTCAAAAAGGGTCTCAAATGCTCATATCGAGGACTGAAAGGGTAAGTGGACCTCATATTCGTTGTTCACCTTCTTACTAGTTGCTTACTGATGGTAGAAAACTAGGAAGATGTGAAGAGGCAATGCAGGTAGAATCCAGAAACAGTGGGAGCTTGGCATGGATGAGGAGTGTGAGTCCTTGGAGAAGAACCAAACAGGAGTTTGTTGGTGGAGTTGTCAGCTGGAAGAAAGCACTGAGAAAGGAATAGATTCCCAAGTTAAAGAAGAGAGTGGATGGATACGTGAGATGGAAGGTCAGAGTACATGGTCTTGAGGAAGCTGCAAGACAGTGGTACAGGTTTTGACAGGTGGATGACAAAGCAGGGCTTCAGTCAATGTCAGTGTAACCATTGTGTTTGACTTATCAAGTGGATGATGGTCGCAACATTATCCTGTTACTGTATGTGGGTGATATGCTAGCAGGTTCGTACATACAGGGATTTGCTGAGCTAAGGGTAAGGTTAGTTCAGAGGTATGTCATGAAGAATTCAGAGCAGCGAAATTCTTTGGCATAGGAGACATGGAAGATCACAAGTTGATCTCCAGTGGGAGCTGATGTGAAGAAGGTGTTGGCGAGGTTCAAGATGTAGGATGTAAAATCAGAAAGCACACCAAGGGCTGGACAGTTCAATCTTAGCTTAGAACAGGGTTCAAAATCACATAAGGTCTGGTGTAGACCTGAGTTTTCCCAAGCAGTGGGAGTTGTCAGAGAGTTTGGAGCCAATTCGGGGAAGGTGGATTCTCAGGTATCTGAGAGGGACCAGCAGCAGGGATTCATGTTATGCAGGGTCAAGGTCTTCACTACATGGGTTTGTAGGTTCAGATGTGGCAAGTTACTTGGATGACAGGTGTAGCATCACAGGTTGTGTGGTGGTTGGTCTTCAGGATTGATCTTGAAGAGGGATACAAGCCAGGAAATAAATTAGACGGTGTATAGGTACAGGTACAGGTGCAGCTGTTTATCTCCAAGTGGGAGATTGTTAGGTTGTGGAGCTAAAAGCTTCACCAGAATGCAAACAGGAGAAGTTACAGAGGTTGCAGAGGTTGCGAAGAGTTGCAGAATGAGTTGCAGGGCAACCAACATCGGTCTGATCAACCGACGTCAGTCATATAGCAGTGCAGAAGCAACTGACGTCAGTTATGAGTCGGCCGACATCGGTCAGGAAGGAGCCGACGTTGGCAACCTGTGTGAGCATGCAGTTTGCATGCGAATTTCGAAGAGTCTATTTTTGGACTGTTAGTTTGCATGTTAAAGGCTAATTATAGTCTTGGAGTTGTGTGTCTAATTATTGTAATTAAGATAGTCTAATTATTGTATGCATGAGATCTATATAATAGACTCATGGGTTGTATTGTAAACTAGTGCTAGAGAGTAAGAGAGCAAAATAAGCTCCTTCAGAGAGAAGAGAGCAATGGTGTGTTCCTCCTAGTGCCACAGTACCAAGTGTGGGCGCTGGTTTGGAGAATCAGAAGGGTTCTTCGTGTATGTATGATCTTGGTCAGCAGGTGTGTAGGACCACGTTTGGAGATCTACAATGGTGAGTAAGGTCTGGTGATTTGCAGGTGGCAGCAGAGAGTAGGAGATCTACTTGGAGTACGGTTGTGTACTTGGTGTACTGGCAGCATGTTACTGACTGGTGGAGGTGAACAACAACTCTATATTTGAGTTGTGTGTTGGGACCGTGAGAGAGAGGGAAGAAGTCCTTGAGGTGTGGCAAGCCTTTGAGGTGGAAGAAGAAGTGGCATCTTCTTTATTGTATTTTCTTCTGAGTGATTATGAATACAATTGTGTATTGTCTCTCATACCCTGTGTTGTTTCATATTTCTAGTTACTTATCATTATGGTTAAATTTCGTGTTTAGTTGCTAATACAAGAAGTAATCATATTGTGCTCTAATTGAGGAGCAAGATCCTGACATTTAATTCTTATAATTATATTAACAAAATTAATTTTTAGTTAATTAAAATTGAACTATATTATAAATATAATAATTTTTAGTCAATTAAAATTATTTAATATTAATTAATCTCCCTCATCCCATCACCCAAATCCTCAATGAAAAAGCTAAAAGATAATTACTTGTCCTCAGTGTTACTTGGTGCCCCCTTGTCTAAGTTACTCCAAACCTCTTTATAGGAAAGTTACTTACTCTAGTTGCACTTTCTGAGATGAGATGGAAAAAGCTTTGTATTTATTGGTCATAATGGTAATCTCTTTAGGTGGTTTATAGCTAGATATGAGTTATTCAGATCTAATCATTATTGTTATATTTCTCAATATTGGCTTATGTTGAACTCATGTGTATCCTCCCATTGTGATGAGCCCTTGGCTTGTTGTTGGTAATTATTATCCACATTGTGGGAGTGTTAATTGTAAAATTGATGTTTTTTCACATGAACAAAGGCAGTTTCTCCCCTCAACCTCATTTTTATTTATCCAAGCTGACCTTGTTTTTAATTATATTTGGGGATTCATTATTACGATTTTTTATGATGAATCATATTAAGTGATTAGAAATATTAATTAATAAATTTATGAAAAGTTAATTTAGAAAAAGAAAAAAATCTAATGACATTGTTCTCCTTTCCTTTAAAAAAACTAATTATTATAGGATTCAACAAATAAGAATTCGAGAGCAAAGTTTATATTGATACTAATATAAGACTTTTTCATTAATCAATGTACCCACTTGATCTTTGTAAAATTTTCATAAATCAACATTAAAATTATGTAACAGATTAGGGGATGCGATTTGGATCAATAAATTAATATAATTAATTCTAAAAAAAACATATTGTAATATACATTGTGAAAGTCTTAGATCTTTAACAATATTGGTAATTACATCTAGTGGCGCTCTACAATGACATCCAGATGGTGGTGCACTGTAATGTTTGGGAAAGTATTCATTTTTAATTCCTTTTTTTTTTAATTGGGTAAAGCACTTTTGACCAGAGTTATGAACTGACATGGGACACAATTGGGGGCCCAATCCCTAAAATAGAAGGAAGAAAGATGAAACAAAAATAACACCAAGACACCACCTTTTAAGAAACATCAAAGGAAGGGGGACACAAAGTCTGAAAAGAACCAAAAGTGTAGAGAAATAAAAGTAGAAAGGATAAATGGAATCTACTAATTATATACTGGAGACTGCAATAAATGGATAGACAAAAGAGTGTCGCCAAAACAACCCAGAAGAATGGAGCTAAATAGCATGACACCCAAGATTAATACCTGTTAACCATCTGCTAGAGGGGCCTATCCACAAGTCAGAACTGCCCCACATCCTCGCTTAGAAAAGAGGTTTTTTAAGGTCCATTGAGATTAGTGGTGCACTATAATATTTGGGAAAGTATTCACTTTTAATTCCAATCTTAAATTTGATGTCTATTTAACTTTTTTTTAGTGAAGACAATTTAAAAATCACAATATCTTAGCCATAGAGTAGAGTTTGGACCCCTTTTTTTAACTAAAAGATTATTTGGAACTTGACATATTGGTGTAGTTAGGTCAACATGATATATCATCAACAAGTAAAAATTCAATGAAAAGAGTTAAAATTACTATCTCTCGACTTTTTTCAAATAAATATATTTAATATATTTATAATTATAATTTAAACATTTATCAAATAAAATTTTGAAGATGATAATAAATTCTAATACTTTTTAAATTAATTTAATTTAAGATCTTATAATATGTCACTTTGTTATTGAGTTTAATTTAATCTATTTTATTATATTAATGTATCACTTTGTTATTTAATTTATTTTATTTTATTTTATTAATGTATCACTTTGTTATTTATTTTATTGTGTAACATGTTATTGGAGGTGTTCTTGTTATTATCTCCATCTTTCTATCTTTTTATATTATTTGATTTTTTTGAGGTGAAAGTATCATTTTTGTATTTCTTATTTGGATTGCAATTGATTTTCCTTTCTTGTTTCTTTATATTGTTTGATTTTTTTAGGGGAAAGTATCATTTTTGTATTTCTTATTTGGATTACATTTAATTTCTTGTAATTTTGTAATATAATATATAATTGGAGTTATTTTTCTTATTACCTCTATTTTTCTAGTTTTTATGTCTTTTGACTTTTTATAAGTTAAATTCTCACCCTTATTATTGTTATCGAAATTGTGATACATATCTTTCTTCTCGACCTTTTGACCATACATGTTTATAATGCATCCATGCCTTAAGTTCTTGAAGAGTATGTTTATGAAGTGTCATCTTTGAACTTCTTATCACAATTCCAATCATTTTACTTATTCATGTTCTTTCAAAACCTTAGGAGTATTAATGAACTGCCCTACAAAATAGAAAAGATAAATAAGGTAGTAGTGCACCTTAAAAAAGGGCCCTATGCATTTAGTAAATGTTAAATTATATGATTTTAGGGTGTCTTTTGTTTGTCGATTATTAGTCCAGATTAGACATTATCAACACATTTATCAATTTTTGGTGGTCCTTATACTTTCTCCTAACACTCTCTAAATGTATGCTTTTATATGCTCCTTTTTCCCTCTTTGGGTTGTGTGTCCATAGTGTCCCAATGTTTTATACCTTTTACAGAGCATTGGAGCATTCTTGAACTACAAAATTTTGATTGTTTTAAGTTGTAATTAAAGTTTCCTTTATATCACCAAATAATGAAATGTTGAAGGCCAAACTCCATCCTTAAAATTGGATTTAAATTTGTACAAGCATCTTTAATTCATCTTTGATGTCGATTTTAAATTACATAAATATAACATCGACCTAAAGACACCCTAATGTCATCCCAAAGTCACTTGTTAATGTCACATGAGCAACACTGATAAGTGTCATTGGGGTGACTTTAAAGGTGATGTTAGAGTGACATTGCCAATGTCACCTTTGCTCGTGTTGCTAACATTGTTTAGTGACTCTAAAATGGTCTTTACATACAATTTCAACTTCATCACTAAATGTGAATATAAATTTTTCACTGAATGCGACTTTAATTTTGTCATAAAATGTGACTTTAATGCAACAATAAGTCTAACTTTAATTGTGATACTAGGTTTAACTATGCATTTATTTGTTGTTAAATTATATTATTTTAGGGTGTTTGTTTTCTTGTTGATTATTGGTCCAAATTAGACATTATCAACTTTTGGTGGTCCTCCAACTTCCTCCCAACACCCTTCAAATGTACCATTCTCTCTCCTCCCTCTTTCCCCCTCCTCAAGTCATGTGTCTATGGTGTCCCAATGTTTTATACATTGTACAGAGCATTGAGATGTTCTTACACTATAATATTTTGGTTGTTTAAGTCACAATTAAATTCACCTTTAAGTCACCAATCAAGAAAATTTTGAAGGCCAAATTTCATCCATAAAGTCAAATTTAAATTTGGGCAAGCATCTTTAGTCCGTTTCTAATGTTAACTTTAACTTACATAAATATAACATCATCTCAAAGATGCCCTAACATCACCTCTAAAGTGAACCAACATCCCATGCTAATGTCACATGGAGGACATTGGTAGGTGACTTGGGGTGACCTTAGATGCGATGTTAGGGTGACATTGCCAACGTCACCTCTCCCACATTACTAACATTGTCTTGTGACTTTTAAACTGACTTTAAATATGACTTCAACTCCATCAC
The DNA here is from genome assembly GCA_037957365.1 of Torreya grandis. Lineage (NCBI taxonomy): Eukaryota > Viridiplantae > Streptophyta > Pinopsida > Cupressales > Taxaceae > Torreya > Torreya grandis. The sequence continues at coordinate 3,075,594 of JARHVA010000854.1, read as the reverse complement.
TAAACGTGACTTTAGATTTGTCATTAAATGTGACTTGAATTTTATCACTAAATGTGACTTTAAGTGCGACACCAAGTCAAAATTTAAGTGTGACACTAAATCTGAATTTAAATGCTTCACTAGGTATGACTTATAAAAGAATCTACGTGTGACACTTGGTCAATTTAAAATATGACATAGTTCTAACTTTAATTCCTATAATTATATTAACAAAATTAGTTTTTAGTTGATTAAAATTGAATTATATTAAAAATATAGTAATTTTTAATTAATTAAAATTTATTTAATATTAATTAACCTCCCTCACCCCATCACCCAAATCCTCAATGAAGAAGCTAAAGATAATTACTTGTCCTTAGTGTTACTTGGTCCCCCTTGTCTAAGTTGGACTCCACACCTCTTTATATGAAAGTTACTCTAGTTGCACTTTCCAAGATGAGATGGAAAAAACTTTGTATTTATTGGGCATAATGATAATCTCTTTAGGTGATCTATAGCCAAATATGAATTATTCAGATATAATCATTATTGTTATATTTCTCAATATTGGCTTTCATTGAACTCGTGTGTATCTTCTCATTGTGATGAGCACTTGGCTTGTTGTTGGTAATTATTATCCACATTGTGGAAGTGTTTATTGTAAAATTGATTTGTCTTTTCACATGAATAAAGGTGGTTTCTCCCCTCAACCTAATTTTTATTTATTCAATCTGACCTTGTTTTCACTTGTTCTTTCCTACAAAAGGAACTTTCATCAGTTTTGGGTGGGCATCTAATTTTTTATATGTATAAGTTATAAGGGAGAAGATCGAGTCAAAACGAATCCCTCCTTCTATGAAGGAAAAATATTTTCAAAGACAAACTAAGGAAATATGATGAAATCAATTTGTTTGTTAAAGACAAGGAAAAAAATCCATGAGTTCCAAGATGGTATCCTTAGAGTTTATTTGCCATACCATTGGGGCGAAGTTAGCCTACATATCATTAAGTATATCACATTATAAGGATAATATAAAATATTATATCCCTACCACTTCTCTTTGTTGAACCATTTTAGACATAGGAGACTAGTGAGTCTTCTTTTCTTCGTACTCATATCTTTAGAAATTTTTATTATGGATGTTCAACTAGGTAAGGGGGAAATCCCTATCCGTTAGGGTCTTATTCATTTGTTATTTCAAGATAACCTTCAAAATAATAGAACCTTCATAAGATCTCTTTAATGGAATTTGATCATGTGTTATCTGATTTAAAGGGCATGGATGGGGTGGATAAGGGATCTCTTAATCCTCCTTCTATTTTGGGATGGAGTAAAACTAGGTAGGGTCTGAGTTCTATAAAAATCAAAATCCACTCAACTCAAATTTAGAAACAAGGAAAGGGAGAAATGGTACATAATTTGCATACATGGAAGAATGTTTGGGAGAAGGAGCTCTTTGTTAAGGATCATAATATAAAGATAGAGCCATCCAACAGTAAAAATATTAACTTGGTGAGAGGTATTTATAGGTTGGGAGAAATCCTTCATGTGCACAACCCAAGTAAAGTTATTAAAATCACTAAAGATGATAAGGATACTCAGGCTGAAGCTGAACAATCTCACAAAGGGATCCAAAACAAGAAGAGTATTTTGACTACTGTTGAAGATCTTCAAAGCAGGGTCAAAACCTTAGAAAATGATTACAATCTATAATTGAGTATCCTAAAATGTGTTTTTAATGAAAAGAGTGGGTTAAGGCCATAATTGATACTCTTCATCATCATATTGATGGTGATATGCCTACTTTCATGATGGAAAAGCATTTTGACAAATAAAAACAAAATTTATTTCAAGATATATACTAATTGAGGGAGGAATCCTCCATTTTAAAGGGTAGAATGGAGAAAATTAAAGGTGACTTGTTTAAAATAAAGGAAAACCTTAAAAAGGTGATAAACATTAGTAGAACCACTATAAGAAATCACTCCACCAATATCCAAATATTACAAGATGGGCTAAGAAAAGTGTTGGCTAACAGATTTGTCCTTATCTAAAAATGTTTTATTCTGACTCCATACCCTTCTTCTTTCAAGAACAAATAAGTTAAACAACAAATGGGTGAACTATCAAGACTGGTTCCCCTCTGAATTAAGGTACAAATCCCTTTAAGATTTTCAATGATTTCAAATATTCAGATACACTTTTTAACCAAAAAGTGTTTAAAGGCAAACTAACATCCATACATCATCATGTTATGAATGCGAGATTTTATAACAGCAATGGGTAATAGAATACACAGATTCTATTTTCAATAACAATCAAAAAGATAAACACACACACACACACACACACACACACACACACACACACACACACACACACACACACACACATAATTGAACCAATAAATGATAAAACACGTACAATGAATTGTCTAATTGAAGAGTGGTCACTATATGAAAGAAGATTTTACATAGAATATCCAATTTCAAATATTCAATTGCACATATCTAAGTATGTAGTAATTGATTCTCCTTTTCATTCGCAGATGAAAAATGTTTCAGATAAACATCATATAAATTGTAGACAACAGTGGTCTAGCTCTGAAAAATCTTATCTCCTTTTTTTTTTCTATTCTATCCCCCTTTTTCAACCAGTCCCAAAAATATATATATAGTTGTCCTAATTAATCAATCTTTCAAACCAAACTAGAGTTAAAGTAAGTCTAACCCATTCAGAATTTAGTTTTTTTACAAATTCATTTAAAGATCAAGTTTTGAATAGAAAAGCAACTGAATAAAAGAAACTATGTAAGTAAATTCATTGTTGAAGTGACAGATTAGGATCTCTAGATTTGTTGTGTTCAATTGGGTAGGTACGTTGAGCTTTCCACTCCTAAAATGTTGTAACAAACTCCTAGATTTTTGAGAGATTGGGAATACTGATGTGCTTTATTCTTGCCTTCCAGATGTTTTCTTCCCTCCAAAATGTTCCCATCTTTTTCATGATGTTGATATTTTCCCTAAATGATTAAATCACAGTATTGATGTCCTTTTTTGGTTTTCTATCATCCTTTATGTATTTCACATCAATATACTATAGATCATGCTATAATGACTGAATGAATTCAGTTATTTCTTTGATCATTTTTGTGATTTTAATTCACCCTTGTCGGGATACTGAATTCATCAATTCAATGTTTTTCTTACTTACATATAATACATCTTCATCCAGGCCTGTTAAATTCTTTTCTGACAAAAACTTTGTTATTCCATACTTTTGTACCTCATCAATTTGATTCATCACACTCATCCATTTTCCTTCATCTTTTATCCACAAAGCATTTTGTGTTTTCAAATCTTCAACAATAATTGTGGTTAGATCATATACATTCTTTAATTTATGAATGTATTATGTACCTTTCTGGATGATCCTATTCAACCAATTATCAAATATCTTGGTAACCATTTTGCTTTTGTATATCTGATCCAGCATCTTTTGATTGACAAGTCATTTTGGATCAAAAGACAGGGGCAATTGGGTAATTGGTTGTGGATTTGGATTATGAATGGCATCGATGTATTCAACGATTGATTGCACGGTCTATTTTAACTTCCTTTTATCTTTTTCATCCTTCCAAGTTCTATTGAGTATCCTTTTGGTGGATGCTTTAAGGTGATGCACATCTGCGACACGTGATGCAGTCTTAAGATCTATCTTTTCAATTGTAAAATCATAAACTAAAGGATCTTGAACTTCTTCATTGGTTCTTGGGTGGACTATTTTTGCATTTCAGTTCCCTATGTTAGGGTCAACATCTACCCTAGATGTTTTTAATTTCTTAGATTTAGGAGTTTTTCCTAAACACTTACTCACCATATCCTCCAAGGGCAAAGAAAAAGGTACTATTTTCCTTTTGTTGCTGATTGAACTTTCCAGCCACTTTGGTGTAGAGGCTGAGACTTCTTTATCAGGATTTCGTTGATCAAAAGGCACATTTGAAATAATCATCAAATCAACAGAACTAGAAGCAATCTTTGTATGTTGATTTGCACTAACCTCCTCCGCCATTGGTGAATCAGATTCTTTATCACTTATTGCTTCTCATGAATCCTCTTCAAAATTTAAATCTATAATTATTTTTTCAAAAAACTGACTCTTTCTCTTGCTTTAAGTCCTTGATCTGGTGGCATGAGGAGGTAGAGTAGTTATAAGGGCCTTCTCAGATCCTTTGATGACAGGATCCCTTCTAGTTTTTGACTTGGAAGTACCTGCATCATAGATAGCAATAAGCTGGATATAGGAGCTTATTAGGGATGGTGATTCAATTATTGAGGTATATTATTGGGAAGCTTTTTTTTGAGCTCCTCTTATTTTTTGCTCTCTCAACCATTTCTCAGTTCTTCTTATCATCGGGAGGGTCTTAACCTCAATTCTATCTTCTTCATTTTTACCCTAGTCAATTTTTGGAATAGGTGATTACTTTATCTATTTAAATTGTGAATCAGTCCCCTGTTCTTCATTATCAAATTTTTTAAAAATGTCCATATTTAAATTAAGGGTAATTATTTGCCCTAGGGAGAACCTGAACCACAGTCTTCTTCTGACCTCAAATTCATCTGAACATTCCTCCCAATAATTCTCTAATTGAGGAATATGTGACAACCCTCTTCCAAGATCTAAGTTATCCCTGGCAAAAACTTTGTTGTCAAATTGGAATCTAGGCATAAAGTATTAAAAATTGAATTTTTTAAGATCTAATTCTAAATTCAAAGTATCAGATATTGATTGGCATGAGTAACGTCCAAATTTAATAGGAAAAGATACTACAAATTTCTTTTTTATTGGGAATTTTTTATCTACATGTGCTAATTGTTTGCAGACTTCTATTAATACAAATCAGTCAAAAACATACCTAGGTAACCTCAAAGGTTCACCGTCAAAACCCCCAACTCTGATATAAGTGAACTTGGAAAATTGAATTAAAAAACTACCATAAATGTTGATCAGTTGCATAACTTCATTAGACAACCTCTTATTTATGTTGTGTGATAATTCAAAAGTCATTCTCCTAGTAAAAACATCATTAACCCTCTTGTAATCCTCATAGCAATTATGCATTTATAATTATGAGAAATATTTATAAATTTTGTTGTCTTCAGCCAAGGGTGCATGAGGTAACCCTACCCATTGTCTTGTAGAATCCAAGCAATAGAAAAGGTACGAAGACATAAAAATCTTTATTTTCTAAATAATTACTTAAATCTAGATGTAAACATTCAGAGATAATTTCCGCCCAATCCAAATATTGTTCTCTTTGGAGGATCACCTATATGAACAAGTACATCCAATCTTCCCAATAATATGCCTAAGCATTGCCCTTTAGCCTGTGTAGTAACACTATAATATCTTGTACTTTTAAAATCATGTGATTTCTTGTTAATGGTATGGGTAGTCTTGAACCCCCTTTTAGAATTTCAAAAGCCAATTTCTTGCAATTACGCTCTTGTAAATTACTTTCTTTAGTGAAAAATAACCATAAAAAGAAGTAATACTGAGGTCAAAATATGGTTCCTTAGGAGGAATTCTCATTACAGACATTAGGGTTTGTTTGTTGATATAAAGTAAAACATTACCATCAACAGTTCTAATGCACCTATTTTGAGGTTCATATCTATTCATGCATTCTAAAACTAATTCAGGACATTGTCTAGCCATGGGAAAGGTCACAGCTTCAACCAAGCCATTTTTACTATCTTCTGCATCATTAGATTTGACATAGGATTTCTAGCTCTTTCCTTAAAATCTTCCAAGTCATATTGGACTAAAGAGGTGTCCCCAATTTTAGGAGGAGAACATATAAGACCAAGACCATGCTCGTAATCAAGACATGTAGATTTCATGGCTACAGGTTGGAGGATGTAATGAAAATAAAATGTTTTGAACTTTTTAAATAATGTCATAAACTCAAAAGGATTCTTCTTTCCAACCAAGTAATGAAAATGGCTTATAGTAAGAATAAAACTCACCTTAAATATATCTGAAATTACTATGAATTTGAGCAATCAAATATCTTATACCACCTGTGTTATTCTCTTTTGTATCGCCTAGTATGCTTGTTTGCTAAATTTGACTTGTTCTCTTGATACAGATATTAACCAAATCGAATAATTAAATTGAAACAATACGTGCTAAACATGTTTGATAAGACACACACTCTGAAATATGCATTAATGGCAAGCATTTTTTAATGCATGATTTTGATGAGTAATGATTATCTATAATCTCATGAAAATTCAAAAAAAATCACTTTATAATGAGTTTTAGATATATTCTCCTCTAAATCTCTCGCTAATTTTAACTTAGAGAAAGCCTCGAGGCGAGATGAGAGTATAGTCATTGAACCATTGAACATTTGAACTTTTAGAAATGTGGCTCAACTTTGAGATTCAAAGATACGAGATGAACTACACAGATCGACCAATAGTCGCATGACCTTTCCAAAAAATTTGAACTTTAAAACAATGAACTCTTGAACTCTACTATGAGGTTCAAGTGGTAGGTTCAATGATGTATTAATTTATACAAGGAAATTGAGTGAACATGACTCTTTATAAAACATCAAGTATTGAATTCTTTGAAATGTTGAACTCTTGAACCATTGAACTCTTAAACTGATGAAAAAGGGTTCAAGTTCAACCGAAAGGTTCAAATTGAAATACACAAAAAGACAAACAGTTCACTTTGAGAAACCTATTGAACCTATTGAACCATTGAACTCATGAACTAAGAATGGCTCAAGTTCAAAGATTCAATTATTTAAAAATTTCACACACAAAAGACGATAAGTGGGTGAACTTCTTTAATGGTAAAATTCACAAAAAAATGAATAAGGGTGACTCAAAAGGTAACATTGGCTCTAACTGGGGACTACATTTTATGGCAAAATATAGAGAACTCAAACTTTGGTTATGCATGAATGGAAATACAAAAATGGAAGAAAAGGAGAAAGACAAACCAAAAATGGGAAAGGAAAACATAAAACATGACAAAAAGGGAAAGGCTATGTATAAAATAGGGGAAACTTGTTTCACAGTCGATACAACTTAAGATCATATCCATTATAAGATAGGGGTAAAACAACTCCATCCAAATATTCTAATTTAAAAGAATTAGGGCCAAGTACCTAATGAATTTTGAAAGGCCCTTTCCAAAGTGAATCAAATTTGCCATGTGCTCCTTTAGGTTCTCTTCTTTTGTCCCATAGCAATACTTCATCTCCTTCCATGAACTTTCTAGGTCTAGTTTTCTGATCAAAAATCTTTTTAACCCTGGTTTGATGAGCAATAATACAATCAACTAGTTCATTCATCTCCTCCTTAATCTTAGTTAAGTACATAACTCTTTTCTCTAAAGAATCTTGAAAATACTAATCTTCAATAACATTTTATAATTTAGTTGCAGATAATTTCAAGGGTAATGATAACTGTGCTCCTTTCCCATAAACTAGTTCAAAAGGTGCCATTCCTATTGCTCTTTTTGGGGTTACCCTGTCAGCCCAAAGTGTTTCGTATAATTTCTTATGCCAATCTCTTGGGTTATCACTCACCAATTTCTTCATGATGGCTATCAAATTTTTACTACTAAACTCTGCTTATCCATTCCCTTGAGGGTAATAATCTAATGAGTGAGAAAGAGAGATACTATGTTCATAGCAGAATGAAGTAAGTTCCATTGAAGAAAAACTGGTAGCATTATCTACCATAATCTTCTGAGAAACACCAAAACATACCAATATATTTTCTTTGAGAAAATTACATACCACTTCTGAAGTGGTTCTCGTCACAAGGGTTGCTTCAACCCATTTTATAAAATAATCAATTGCTATTAAAATGTGTGTATGACCAACACTTGAAAGAGGTGAAAGAGGCCCAATGAAGTCTAATCTCCATTGTTTGAAAGGTTTTTCAATAACGACAGGCCTTAGAGGTAATGTTGCAAGTTGTGATCTTCTTGAAAACAATTTGCATTTTTCACAATTAGCTACCTATTTATATGCATCTTTGAACATACCTGGCCAATAATAATAATTTCTAAGGATTTTGAGTGATGTGATTGAAGAAGAGAAATGTCTGCCACAGGCTTCATTATGAAAAACTTCCAACAGTTTGTATTGTTGTTCCTTATCTACACACCTCAAAAAGGTTCTATCTAGTCCCTTTTTATATAAGACATCACCCCAAATTACATATTTTGCTAATTTTAACTTCAAATTCCTTTTCTCCTTAGGCGATAAGTGACTAGGACAATCTCCATAAGTAAGATAGTGTGCCACGTTTAGGAAGCATGGATCTTGTAAGCTCACTAATAGGACAGTAGGAAGTTCTTTTTTTTTACTTTCGGCTATCAATTTACACAAACTTTGACCTCTAACTAATTTGGTTGGCCTAATCTCTAGGTCATACTCTTGAATTTTAGAAACTCATGTTGCTCTATTGTTCATCCCAACATCTTGTTGAGTTAGAATGCTTTTCATAGCCGAACTAGGAACAAATACAACTGAATGAGAATGAAGTATATAATATCTGAATTGTTTAACAACTTTTATTACAACAAAAACTTATTTCTCAGCTAAAAAATATTTAAGTTCATGATTCTTGAGAGGAACACTCATAAAGGCTATTGGGGCTTCTATATTTAATTTATTTTTCTATAACAAGATATCAGACATGATATGTTCCGAAGCATAACAGTAAATAACAAAATATTTTTAGAAATTGGGATTTACCAAAGTAGGTGTTTGTGCAATCGCCTCTTTAATATCTTCAAATGCTTTCTTAGCAGCTTCATTCTTTTTAAATGCTTGTTTTTCACTTATCATCTCCATAATATGTTTTATAATCTCAGCAAACTCAGGAATGAACCTTCTGAAAAAATTAATCTGGCTAAAGAAAGACTTAACTCTAGTCCTATTAGAAGGAAGACTTAGTTGTTCTATTGCTCTAACTCTTTTTGGGTCAATCTTGATTCCACCTTTTGAAACTAGGTGTCCCAGTAACTTCCCTTCTATAACATAGAAACTGACTTCTTAGGGTTAAGAGATATCCCATGACTTAGGCATCTTTGTAAAACGGTCTCCAGATCTTTCAGATGATCCTCTCTTTTTCTAGAAAAAATAGTCAAATCATCAAGATAAATGATAATAATTCTATCTTTCAGATCTTTAAAAGATGAATCCATCACCCATTGAAAAGTTACACCAGCATTAATCAAACCAAAGGGCATACGGTTATAAGCAAAATTTTCTCGAAGTGTAGTGAAAGCAGTTTTATGTTGGTCAGCTGCAGCCACACTTACCTAATTGTAACCTGAGAACCCATCTAATATAGACATCATTTCTGACCCAGCTATAGTTTGCAAGATGTGATCCATCATAGGTAAGGGATAATTATCTTTTAAAATGGTTTGGTTCAAATTCCTGAAGTCAACACAAATTCTTATTTCTCTATTTTTTCTATGCATTGGAACAATGTTCACCACCTAGGTGGAGTGATGAATTGAATAAATAATCTTGGCCTTCAACATCTTGTCAATCTCTTTAAAGATAGCCTCAACAACTTTTGGGTTATAATTTCTCAGTTTCTACTTGAATGGAATTGCACTTGCTTTCAAAGGAATATGATGTTGAAACTACCCATGTCTAAAATCTTTAAGATCATCATAACACCAAGCAAATGCATATTTATACTTAATCAATAGATTAAGTAATTCATTTTTCTCTTTCGGTGAACAACACCTACTAATGGAGATCAATTTGGGATCAACCTCACTCCCAATGTTGATTTTCTCATAATCCTCTATTTTGTTAGGATTCTGGACAGATTTACTTTTAGTATATTCATCTTGTCTAGTGAACAAATGTTCTAGAGAGACCAATCCTTTAGGGATTTTGTTTCCTTTTAATTGAATTACATTATCTTTTAGATTGATCCCTGAATCATGACTGAATTCTTTGCATTCTATTTCAGAACCTTCAATATAAGTCCCTAAGAACATATCAACATTCTTTAAAAAAAAATTGATCTATTTATTACTCTCAAAAACTTTTCAATTTTCAGTATTATCCAAGACATTAGGACAATAGATTAGTTCTATTCTATATGAATCCCTTTCAAAATCAAGGTGTGGGAGAAGAAGAAAAGTTGATACTGCTAGAGAATCCACCCGAGTTTTCTAGTCTGAGAATTGCTTCAATAGAAAAGGCATCATTAAATTCTATCTCATCCCAAACTCTATTTCTGTAATATTTTAATCTATCATTTTTTACTACAAAAATGCCTCTCACTTGTTTGACAATTAATTCAGCATCTCCTCTTGCCTTGAGTATTTTTACACCCTTTACTTTAGCTTCATTTAACCCAAACAATAAAGCTTCATATTCTGCAGTGTTATTAGTATTTTTAAATTCTAACTTGAAAGAGTAAGGAAAAGTTTCACCTTTAGGTGAGATCAATACAACCCTTGCTCCTAAACTAGTGGTAGCACAACTACTGTCAAATTCCATGGTCCATAGATCATCTGAATGAACAAACTTTGGAACAGATTCTTCTTTTAAATCTTCAGAAAAAAATAGTTACCAAATTCACATTCTTCAAATAGAATATGAGACATAGGATCATCAGAAGGATATACCATAAACTTGCATTTAGGTTTAGGTTCCAGCTTAACTTTCTACTTTCCCACTGGAATTATAGCTTATGACCAATCCAATTTAATCCGCCCACCCAAATCTTTGCAAAAAGTTCTGCTTAACAACATCCCATAACTAGTAGGGATATCTACTACCAAGATAGTCAACTTCACCTTTTTATCAGGATAGGTTGCAAGAGCAACTCATGCATCTTTAATTTATCTGAGCAAAGAAATCTATTTGCCATATATGGAGTAACATCTACCAAATATTTTTGTAAGGTATAAGCCTAAGGCTTTGGCTACAGCAGAAGGCATTATATTATCAGAAGCACTTGAGTCTATGATACATTTACTGAGTTTATGACCATTTATGAATAAAGAAACATAAAATAGGTTGGGTTTCATATCAGTTGTATAAGGAGTATCATCAGATGAATTGAGGGTCATTATAGAAGTATGAGTGGATGATTCAAGTAGAGAAGTAAATAATTTGGCAATGGGAGACTTAGTATTAACGTTTAATTGACTTTCAGGTTCAACTTGTGTACGACCATTTTTGACATATTTAACCAATTTATCAAGTTCTTTGGGTTTCAACCTGAGGTATTCAGTAGGAGATATTTAAATTTTTGCAGACTTACAAAATTCTAAAATATCAAAAGAAGTCTCATAATCATTTCTATGTAATAATTTACTTTCTTGGGTCTTCAAATTAGCATCAGAGGTTTTAATAAAAGGTTCCTTACCTTTAACGGACACTTATTGAGTATTAAAAAATCTCAAATTATTTTGACTTTTGATAAACATAGCACACGAAGGATCTTCAAGAGTAACCAATATTTCACCTCCTCTTTCTGAATCTGAATCATATTCTAGGAAGTGTAGTTCAGAGTTGCCAGGTCCCTCAAAGTTCCTTTCTTCTTTAGTAATCTTCCCTAAGACATCTTAAGTAGCAGTCATTTGAGTATATCTAAGCATCTCTAGACAAAAATTTCTGTCATGATCAGTAGTCAAATGAAAGACACACATGCTACTTCTTCCAGGAGGGGCTTCAATAGTCAATCTTGATTGTGTTGATGCAAGTGGTAATGTCTTACAAACACTTGTTTGTTGATTTCTTCTGCCAATATCTTGATATGGTTGTTGGAATGAAGCACTAGCCTTAGGTAATTATCTTTTTAGGGCAATCATATAATTGACTAGCCTTTGAACTATAAGATCTATAGAGGATGAGGGATGAGCATTAGGTACTTGGACTTTTTTTTTCTATTTTTTGGCCATACTAAGATCATCTTCTAACTCAACTACCAATAATTATGCGTCTGTTAAATCGACAATTGCACCTCTTCTGAGATGAAAACTTATATTAGGAGACATAGAATTAATAAAGAAATATTTTTGATTCTCAACAATCAACCTTTTAGTAGTAGAAATCTTGTGCACAATTCTATTGAATTTGGCTATAAATTCCCTCATGGGTTCATGTATCTCCTTCTTGAGCTGAATCAATTGACCAAGAAAGAAATGTTCATCTTCTACGCTTTTGAACCTATTTTTAAATGCAGTTTTCATATCATTCTAATTTATGATTGAGGAATCAGTTAGATGATAAAACCATTATGTTGCAATATCAGTTAGAGTTTGCATAAAAAGCCTTATGGCTACATCTTGATGTTGTGAGCCTAGCACACCACATGCTGTTGCAAAGGCACTCAGATGTTCCTCTGGTGATTGTCTTTCATCTCCATTAAATTTGAGTAAATTTTCCCTTGCATTTTTAGGCAAAGGATTCAGGTTGGCCCCTAAATTTAGAGGTCCTATGGCTGTTCCCCAAAGTTGGGTCATTGGAAGAAAACTTATGGTAGAAGGAAAGATAGTACCAGAAAGAGTTAAGGCTTGACAGACAGAGGATGTAGAGGGTTTAGGAGGGCTAGGAGGTCTATTTCTAGGAGGTATGAATATAAGGAAAAATTAAGTTTTACAATGCCTAAAAAGTAGAATCCTCAATTCCCTCTCTTCTCAAAAATGTTATGTATCTTCTGAAATCCAGCTTATGATATTATAATTATTAACTTCTATATTGTTCTTAATCTCTTCATACTTTAGGAGATTTAATTCCTTACTACATTTTTTGCTTGCCTCCTTCTTTGCCTGAGTAACAAAAATCTTATATTATCAGTCAATTCTTCTTCTTTTTCTAATATTCTGTTTGTTATCCTATAATCATCAATATTTCGATGAGAACGCCAAACAAGAGTATTTAACTGACTAATTATATCTTTCTGTTCATCTTGAAAACCAAGATTATATTGAAAAATAGGAATCATATTTTCATGTGAAAGCACCATTGTTACCTCATATTAAGGTGACTAGTCTTTCAGTAAAGATTTCAATTTTTATTCCCCAGTGGAGTCACCAAAAACTGTTGGCTAAGAGATTTATCCTTATCTATAAATGTTTTATTTTGACTCCATACCCTTCTTCTTTCAAGAACAAATAAGTTAAATAACAAATGGGTGAACTATCAAGACTAGTTCCCCTCTGAATTAAGGTACAACTCCCTTTAAGATTTTCAATAATTTCAAATATTCAGATACACTTTTTAACTAGAAAGTGTTTAAAAGCAAACTAATACATCATCATGCTATGAATGCGAGATTTTATAACAGCAATGGGTAATAAAATACACAGATTATATTTTCAATAACAATCAAAAGATATATATATAATTGTACGTGTTTTATCATTTATTGGTTCAGTAATATATATATATATATATATATATTACTGAACCAATAAATGATAAAACACGTACAATAAATTGTCTAATTGAAGAGTAATCACTATATGAAAGAAGATTTTACATAGAAAATTTAATTTTAAATACTCAAATGCACAGATCTAAGTATGCAGTAATTGATTCTCCTTTTCATTCACAGATAAAAAATGTTTCAGACAAACATCATATAAATTGTAAACAACAGTGATCCAACTTTGAAAAATCTTATCTCATTTTTTTTTCTATTTTATCCCCCTTTTTCAACCACTCCCAAATATATATATATATATATATATATATAGTTGCCCTAATTAATCAATCTTTTAAACTAAAACAGAGTTAAAGTAACTCTGACCCATCTGGGATTTAATTTTTTTACAAATTCATCTAAATATCAAGTTTTGAATAGAAAAGCAACTGAATAACTGAATAAAAGAAACTATGTAAGTAAAATCATTGCTGAAGTGATAGATTAGGATCTTCAAATTTGTTGTGTTTGATTGGGTAGGTACGTTGAGCTTTCCAATCCTAAAATACTGTAACAAACTCTTGGATTTTTGAGAGATTGGGAATGCTGACATGCTTTATTCTTGCCTTCCAGATGTTTTCTTCCCTTCAAAATTTTTCCATCTTTTCCACGTGCTCCGGGAGTGTGTTGATGCAGTGACAAAGAAGTGACTTTACCTTTGAAATTTGAGAGAAATTTTTAGTTGATAAGTTGTCACTTTCTTTGATGATGTTGATCTTTTCCCTAAAGGATTGAATCACAGTATTGATGTCTTTTTCTGGCTTTCCATCATCTTTTATGTATTTTACATCAATACACTGTAGAGCATGCTATAATGACTGAATGAATTCAATTATTTCTTTGATCATTTTTGTGATTTCAATTGGCCTTTGTCAGGATATTGAATTCCTCCATTCAATGTTTTTCTTACTTACATATAATATATCTTCATCCAGTCCTATCAAATTCTTTTTTGATAAAAACTTTGTTATTCCATATTTTTGTACCTCATCAATTTAGTTCATCATACTCATCCATTTTCCTTCATCTTTTATCCACAAAGCATTTTGTGTTTTCAAATATTCAATAGTAACTGTGGTTAGATCATATACATTCTTCAATATATGAATGTATTTTGTACCTTTTTGGATGATGCCATCCAACTAATTATCAAATATCCTGGTAACCATTTTGCTTATGGGTATTTGATCCAGCATATTTTGATTGATAGGCAGTTTTGGATCAAAAGATAGGGGTAGTTGGGCAATAGGTTGTAGATTTGGATTATGAATGATGTTGATGTATTCAGCCATTGATCGCACAGTCTGTTTTAACTCCCTTTTATCTTTTTCATTCTTCCAAGTTCTGCTGACTATCCTTTTGGTAGATGCTTCAAGGTGATGCACATCTGTGGTATGTGATGCAGTCCCAAGATCTATCTTTTTAATTATAAAATTCTGAACTAAAAGATCTTGAACTTATTCATTGGTTCTTGGGTGGGCTATTTCTGCATTCCAGTTTCCTATGTTAGGGTCAACATCTACCATGGATGTTGTTTTTAATTTCTTAGATTTAAGAGTTTTTCCTAAACACTTACTCACCATATCCTCCAAAGGTAAAGAAAAAGGTATTATTTTCTTTTTGTTGCTGATTGAGCTTTCTAGCCACTTAAGTGTAGAGGCTGAGACTTCTTTATCAAGATTTGGTTGATTGGAAGGTACATTTAAAATAATCATCAGGTTGATAGAATCAAAAGCAATATTTGTCTATTGATCTACACTAACCTCCTATGTTATTGGTGAATCAAATTCTTTATCACCTATTGCTTCTCATGAATCCTCTTCAAAATTCAAATCCACAATTACTTTTTCAAAAATCTAACTCTTTCTTTTATTTTGAGTCCTTGATCTGGTGGCACAAGGAGGCAAAGTAGTTATAAGGACCTTCTCAAATCCTTTGATAACAGGATCCCTTCCAGTTTTTGACTTGGAAGTACCTGCATCATAGATAGCAATAAGCTGGTTAGAGGGGCTTATTGGAGATGGTGATTCAATTATTGATGTACATTGCTTGAAAGCTTTGTTTTGAGCTCCTCTCATTTTTTTCTCTCTCAACCATTTCTCAATTCTTCTTATCATCGGGAGGGTTTTAACCTCAATTCTATCTTCTTTATTTTTACCCTAGTCAATTTTTAGAGTAGGTGATTGCTTTATCTATTCAAATTGCAGATCAGTCGCATGTTCTTCATTATCAAAAATTCTAGAAATATCTATATTTAAATTAAGGGTAATTATTTGCCCTAGGGAGAACCTGGACCACAGTCTTCTTATGACCTTGAATTTATCTGAACAATCCTCCCAATAATCTTCTAATTAAGGAATATGTGACAACCTTGTTCCAAGATCCAAGTTATCCCTGGCAAAACCTTTGCTATCAAATTGGGATCTAGTCGTAGAGTACTAAAAATTGATTTTTTTAAGATCCAATTCTAAATTCAAAGCATTAAATGCTGACTGGCATGAATATCGTCCAATTTCAATAGGAAAAGATATACCAAATTTCTTTTTTATTGAGAATTTTTTTTATCTACATGTGCTAATTGTCTGCAGACTTTTATTAATACAAATTAGTCAAAAACATACCTAGGTAACCTCAAAGGTTCACCGTCAAAACCCCTAACTTTGATATAAGTGAACTTAGAAAAATGAATTAAAAAACTACCATAAATGTTGATCAGTTGCATAGCTTCATCAGATAACCTCTTATTGATGTTGTTTGATAATTCAAAAGTCATTCTTCCTGTAAAAACATAATTAACCCTCCATAGCAATTATGCATTTGTAATTGTGAGTAATAGTCATAAATTTTGTTGTTTTCAGCCAAGGGTGCATGAGGTAATCCTACCCATTATCTCATAGAATCTAGGCAATAGAAGAGGTACGAAGACATAAAAATCTTTATTTTCAAAATAATTACTTAAAACTAGATGTAAATATTCAACTGCAATTTCTGCCCAATCCAAATATTGTTCTCCTTGGAGGATCATCTATATGAAAAAGTACATCCAGTCTTCCCAATAATATGCTTGAGCATTGCCCTTTAGTCTGTGTAGTAACACTATAATATCTTGTACTTATAGAATCATGTGATTTCTTGTTAATGGTCTGGGTAGTCTTGATCCCCTTTTTTGGAATTTCAAAAGCCAATTTCATGCAATCACGCTCTTATAAATTGCTTTTTTTAGTGAAAAATAACCATAAAAAGAAGTAATATTGAGGTTAAAATATGGTTCCTTGGGAGGAATTCTCATTATAGATATCAAGGTTTGTCTGTTGATATAAATTAAAACATTACCATCGACAGTTTTGATGCACTTATTCTGAGGTTCATATCTATTCATGCATTCTAGAACTAATTTGGGGCATTATACAGCCATAAGAAAGGTCACAACTTCAACCAAGACACTTTCTATTATCTTATGCATCATAGGATTTGACACAGGGTTTCTAGCTCTTTTCTTAAAATCTTCCAAGTCATATTGGACCATAGATGTGTCCCCAATTTCAAGTGGAGAACATATGAGACCAGGACCATGCTCGTAATCAAAATATGTAGATTTTATGGCTACAGGTTGGAGGATATAATGAAAAAAAAAGTTTTGAACTTCTTAAATAATATCGTAAAATCAAAAGGATTCTTCTTTTCAACCAAGTAATGGAAATGACTTATAGTAAGAGTAAAACTCACCTTAAATGTATCTAAAATCACTGTGAATTTGAGCAATCAAATATCTTATACAACATGTGTTGTTCTCTTTTGTATCACCCAGTATGTTTGTTTGCTAAATTTGACTTGTTCTCTCTCGATACATATATTAACCAGATCAAATAATTAAATTGAAACAATATGTGCTAAACATGCTTGATAAGACACACACTCTGGGATATGCATTAATGGTAAGCATTTTTTTACATGCAATTTTGATGAGTAATGATTATCTATAATCTCATAAAAATTCAATTTTTTTTGCTTTATAATGAATTTTGGATATATTCTTCGCTAAATCTCCCACTAATTTTAACTTAGAGAAATCCTCGAGGCGAGACGAGAGTATAGCCATTGAACCATTGAACCTTTCAACTTTTGGAAATGTGGTTCAACTTCGAGATTCAAAGATACGAGATGAACTACACAGACCGACCAATAGTCGCATGACCTTTCCAAAAACTTTGAACTTTAAAACAGTGAAGTGTTGAACTCTTGAACTCTACTATGAGGTTCAAGAAGTAGGTTCAAGTGGTAGGTTCAATGATGTATTAATTTATACAAGGAAACTAGGTAAACATGACTCTTTACAAAACATCGAGTATTGAATTCTTTGAACCGTTGAACTCTTGAACCATTGAACTCTTGAACTGATGAAAAAGGGTTCAAGTTCAACTGGAAGGTTCAAATTGAAATACACAGAATGACAAACAGTTCACTTTGAGAGACCTATTGAACCTATTGAACCATTGAACTCATGAACCGAGAAAGGTTCATGTTCAAAGGTTCAATTCTTTAGAAATTTCACACACAAACGCCGATAAGTGGGTGAACTTCTTTAATGGTAAAATTCATGAAAATTTGAATAAGGTCGACTCAAAAAGTAACACAAAGAAAAGATCTTTTAGTCCAAGTTGGTCCTAACAAGAGAACTAGGAGCCAAAATAGAATCAAACAACTATTGTGGAGGCCCTTGAGGAAGATTTTGTGGAAGACCATTTGTATTACCTAAAGGAGGAGTGAAAGGTTGTTATAGCTCTCAATAATCTTTTTTTTTCATGCAATTTAATCTTGCCAATATTTTATTATGCTAGTAGTTTTGCTATTAGTTCAAAGTTGGTAGTTTGTTTTTTATCCACTTGGGTTGTTTTTCCAAGTCATTGGACATTTTGTTTTCTTGTATGGTTGTTCATTGTCATATCATTGGATCTTTGATCTAAAAGGGTTTGGGCCCTTTCAAAAACCCACCTTTTACCCTTAATGAAAAATATATATTTTTATTTTTTCGGGTAAAACATGGTTTTGATAGGAAACCAAAAACCTGATAAATGTTAAGATACCTACAACAATCAATATGCTCTGATACCAACTGTTAGGAGACCCCTTATCCAACGGAAGCACAATTGATTACTTTCTTATAAGCAATTAAACACAGAATTATACCAGAATGATAAAGTAACTAGAAACTTGAGACATCAAAGAATTTGAGAGACAATACACACTCTTGTATTAAATATTACTAGAAGAAAATACAATAAGGAAGATGCCACTTCTTCCTCCACCTCAAAGGCTTGCCACACCTCAAGACCTTCTTCCCTCTCTCTCTTGCTCAACACAAAACCAACTCTACAACCTGAGTTGCTATCCCTCCTTGAATGCTTCAGCTGATCTCCTTGACCTTATACCTGTAGATCTCCTTGACCTTGCTTGCTTCAATGCTTTTACTTACCTTCTTGATAATTACAATACATGCCTTATGGGTCTTTAAATAGGATCCCATGCTTACAAAAATAGAAATCTAACTACAATAATTAGACACGTAGCTCGTGACTATAATTAGTCATTTGACATGTAAACACTCGCTTCACTTAACTCACTATTTGTCAACAGCAGTTCTGGAAATACACAGGCGACCGACGTCAGTCCTTGCTTGCCTGGTGCTGCCGACGTCGGTCGACATCCTGCCATCGCCGATTTCCTTCTGCACTGCATCTGATCGACGTCGGTCATGCTGTCGACGCCAGTGCTCCTAGTTCTTCAGCGTCCTCTTCTTGTGTCTGCAAACAATTGAAGCTTTTAGCTCCACACCCTAACAATCTCCCACTTAGAGATAAACAGCTGCAACTTGTACCTGTACCTGTACACCATCTATTTTGTTCCTTAGGCTCGGTATCCCTCTTCAAAGTCACTCTTGAAGACCAACCACCACTGAAACCTGTGATGCTAAACCTGTCACTTATGCCAAAAGAATTTTGCTGCTCCCAAATTCTTCATGATATACTTCTGAACCAACTCTACCCTTAGCTCAGAAAACTCCCTGTATATGAAACCCTGCAACAAGTAACACAATACAGTAACAGGATAATGTAGCTAATATTATCCAACCTGGTAAAGATAATATACAATGGTCAAACCTCCATTGCCTGTAGCATAAACAAGACCATATACCATAGCCTTCTGTCTCACGTGTCCATCCACTCTCTTCTCTAAAACGGGAATCCATCCCTCTATCCAGTGCTTCCTTCCAGCTGACAACTCTACCAACAAATACCTGTTTGGTTCTTCTCCAAGGACTCACACTCCTCATCCATGTCAAGCTCCCACTGTTTCTGGATTCTACCTGCATTGCTACTTCCATCTTCCTAGTTCTTGACTATCAGTAAGCAATATAAAGAAGGTGAACAACGAATATGAGGTTCACTTACCATTTCTAACCTCCATATGGGTGTTTGAGACTCTTTGACAGCTAGCTGTCCACCCATTATCGTTCCAGTGACCGATCTCGGCCATCTCCCAGTCTGCTCCCGACCGATGTCGGTTCCCTACACTGACCCTGACTGTCGACGTCGTTTCCCTGGTCGACGCCGGTGTCCCCCCTATCGACGTCGGTCCTTATGACCAATGTCGGACTTCTCCTACCCAACCTACCGACCCTGCTGGTCTGCACATGATCGATGTCGGTATCTGGCTGACCGACGTCAGTTCCATGTGATCGACATCGGCATCTGTGTGTTCCTGTAAGTGATGAAATTTTCATCCACGAGCTCTTCTTGGATCAAACCTCTATCCATGCTGCCCTGCTCAGATTTATTTAGCCCATGTGACTGATCTCTATCCTTCATCTCCTCCATAAATACCAAGGCTTCTTTGTTCCTGTCAAAAGCATCAAATTTCCTTTTTCTGCAATGAACTCTATCTGTGCTTTCCAAATTTGAACACATACCTTTTGAATCAAGAATGTCCATTCCCTTCTTATTCACGTGACCAAGCCTATTAGACCACATCTTTGAATCTACACCAGAAGTAGAATCAGTAATACAAGTAGGTAGATAAAGAGTACCTACTTTCTTACCTCTTGCTAGAACAAGTGTTCCCTTGGTAACCTTCCAAGAGTCCGCTGTGAGGGTTATTGTGCATCCCTCATCTCCCAACCTTTCTACAAAAATTAAACTCTGCTTCAGAATTAGAACATGCATGACCTCCTTCAACACCCATGTGTTGTCAATCTGCAATCTCAGTTGCACTTTCCCTTTACCAACTATCTGACAAGGCGTACCATCCCCTAAATAGAACACTCCAAAGTCTCCCTGTTCATACTCATAAAATAAATCTCTGTTTGGGGATGCATGAAAAGATGAACCAGAATCTAAAATCCATGATCCTACTTGACTATCCAAAAAAAGTATGAGAGCATCCTGTACCACAATATTTGCATCCTTTGCTTCTTCAGTACCTGCATGTTGATTCTCTTTATCTCTCAACCAACACTCCTTCTTTGTATGTCCTTTCTTTTTACAAAACCAGCAGGTAATACCTTTGGACTCGGATCTCCTTCCCAACCTTGATTTCCCTTGCTCAACCTTCTCCCTTTGCCTTCCCCTGCTTTCTGCACTTAGAGCATTCTCTGATGATTCACCTGTGCTTCTCCTGCGTATTTCTTCATTCAAGATCACACTCACAACATCATCAACTTTTAAGATTTTAGAAGCAGATGCAGAATTACTTACTGCCATAACTAAACCGTCCCAACTTTCAAGCAAAGAACATAAAATCAAGAGAGCCTTTACCTCATCATCAAAAACAATATTGACTAAAGCTAATTGGTTTACCAAACCATGAAAATCACTGAGATGAGTATGTACCGATCCACCTTCCTGCATTTGCAAAGTAAATAGCTGCTTCATAAGATATACCTTATTTGAAGCTGAGGGCTTTTCGTATAAATTCGCCAAAGACTTTATCAACTCTTCCGTTGTCTTGCACTGTGATAAGTTGGAAATCACAGATGATGCAAGGCTCAACCTTATGGAACCGAGAGCCTTTCAATCAAGAACACTCCATTCTTCATCCTTCATATGTGTGGGCTTGCATGCAACCCCACCCAATGGTAAGTACAAATCCTTCTGATACAGATAGTCCTCAATCTGCATCCTCAAATGTTGATAATTCTTGCCGTTAAACTTCTCCATTTGTAGCTTACTTTCTTCTGCCATTGCTGAACTCCCACTCAATCAAAAAACCCTATGAATGACCTGTAATCAAAAATAATAACCTGCTTCCTGCAAACCGTAGCTCTGATACCAACTGTTAGGATACCTACAACAATCAATATGCTCTGATACCAACTGTTAGGAGACCCCTTATCCAACGGAAGCACAATTGATTACTTTCTTATAAGCAATTAAACACGAAATTATATCAGAATGATAAAGTAACTAGAAACTTGAGACATCAAAGAATTTGAGAGACAATACACACTCTTGTATTAAATATTACTAGAAGAAAATACAATAAGGAAGATGCCACTTCTTCCTCCACCTCAAAGGCTTGCCACACCTCAAGACTTTCTTCCCTCTCTCTCTCTTGCTCAACACAAAACCAACTCTACAACCTGAGTTGCTATCCCTCCTTGAATGCTTCAGCTGATCTCCTTGACCTTACACCTGTAGATCTCCTTGACCTTGCTTGCTTCAATGCTTTTACTTGCCTTCTTGATAATTAGAATACATGCCTTATGGGTCTTTAAAATGGATCCCATGCTTACAAAAATAGAAATCTAACTACAATAATTAGACACGCAGCTCGTGACTATAATTAGTCATTTGACATGCAAACACTCGCTTCACTTAACTGACTGTTCGTCAACAGCAGTTCTGGAAATACATAGGCCATCGACGTCGGTCCCTGCTTGCCTGGTCCTGTCGACGTCGGCCGACATCCTGCCGTCACCGATTTCCTTCTGCACTGCATCTGATCGACGTCAGTCATGCTACCGACGCCAGTGCTTCTGGTTCTTCAACGTCCTCTTCTTGTGTCTGCAAACAGTTGAAGCTTTTAGCTCCACACCCTAACAATAAAAGTATGAAATATTATTTCATGATATAAGAAATAAGGACAAGTGTTACATCCTGATTTCACCCTATGACTTTTAAACCTTTAATTCGTTGATTAGTATGGTTAATATCTGATTATTATTGTTTTGATTTTGAGCTTTATAACATATACTGAAATGTGATAGTAATATTGTTGATTAGAATACATATTGTGACAATTGTATGTTATATTGTGTATACTTAGATGTATATTTATCAGTTTAACATCGTTAGTTGATATATGATGACTCAAACTAACTACCTACTTGTTGTGAGGTCGATGCAAGATAGGTCTTACCCTCAGATCTTAACGAGGGAGAACATCATCAGAGCGGATTAGCTAGATGGAGCGATTGAAGAAATTTCAGTGAAAAATGCTAGTGACCCTACACATACACACAATAAATTATAAATGATATTTATGTAAAAATCGTAGTGCATATTATTTTTTATTATATTTGTGTGTGTGAAATTAGTTTCAGTATGCATTTGATTTTTTTAGTCTAATTGACTTGATTTTTAAATTTAAAAATGGAGAAATACTTATTAATTGCTAAAAAGGTATTAATATTTTAAATACAATTATCTTACAAATAAAAAGCAATTAATGACATTTTTTTAATAAAAGGGGTAAAAATAATATTAATAAGTAAAGAAAAGCATTACAAGAAGAATGGGGGGCAAAAACTGAAAAACTAGGCACGTGCCCAACTAGACAATATTATGAACCTCCCTATCAGCCTCCAGAATTCTTTCCAAATCAGAACCCAACGTCGGGGAGAGAGACCCCCAATCCTCAATGTTTCCACCATCCAAATGGTCTGATGCCCATTTAGCCAAAAAATTTGCTGCCCTGTTCCATTCACGTTGAATGTGAGCAAAAGTAACGCTATCCATAAGCGAGCAAATCCACAAAATCTGTTGCACAATCACAGATAGTTGCCAATTGACATCCACCACTTTCCTCTTAATGAGCAGGTTAATCAAGACTTGAGAGTCCGATTCACAGATAATCCTACGCCAACCTAATGCTTGGGCCTTCTCAAGGGCATAAAGAATGGCCTGGCCTTCCATCATGTTAATGGTTTGCAGCCCCTCAAGTACCGCAAAAAGAAAAATCACCGTACCTTTAGAATCCCTTCCTATCCCTCCAGTACCCGCGAGTCCTGGATTACCTCTGGAGGAACCATCTGTATTGATATTGAGAATCCCACTAGGGGGCGTTGCCACTGACCAGTCTTGAAAATCTGCTCCTTG
This sequence comes from Torreya grandis, assembly GCA_037957365.1. Taxonomy (NCBI): domain Eukaryota; kingdom Viridiplantae; phylum Streptophyta; class Pinopsida; order Cupressales; family Taxaceae; genus Torreya; species Torreya grandis. Next base: position 3,051,742 of record JARHVA010000854.1, on the reverse strand, counting down.
ACCTGCTTGCTCCTCTTGACACATGTTGACTTACCAGTTAACTGCTGGAATCCAAGTCGCGCCACCACCTGAGCGTCTTGTTTGGTCAAAGGGCAATTAATGACATAATTATCCATTAATGAAATAGATAATTATCTTAATAAAGATTATTTTCTTAAAATTAAAATTATGCATGATATTTATTTATAAATTAAGAAAATGTATTTCATTATTATCCTAGTTAACTTAGCATGTTTTAACATTAGTTTGGTAAACTAAAGTGAATGAAAGGATTAACAGAAGTTAGTAAAGATAATGGAAGGTAAATCAAGAGATTTAATTTAGGAAATAAATGCTAAAATTAAATAAGATTTATGCATGCACAAGAAAAAATATGATATGCATAGGATTAATAAAAAATAGAGAGTTTTATGCAAAGGTGTAGTGCAACAAATTGAGGGGGGGGGGTGAAATTTATAAGTAAAAGAGAATTTTGCGAATGAAAGATAGGGGAAAGGAAACAGGGCGCTGATGGGAAAAAAAGAAAGAATGGAAGAAGGAAAGGGCATATTCATCATTTGAATATTACTAGGTTGGATCTGCAAATTTCCTTTCTATGTGCAATATATGTCTATTTTTAAACATGTGTAATACTTTACAAAAACCAATGAATTGTTTATAAAAGTTTGCATAGATTTAATGGTCAACAAATACATGTATTAGACTACATTGTAAATTGACTTGGCCTACGTCTCATTTTGTTTTGGCTGTATTTTGTTTTATACCTGAGTAATTAATTTGAACAAGCATTCCCTTTCATTATTATAGTATAAAATTATCTTAAACCTACATCTCACAAATTAGACCAACATTTTATTCTCAAACAGTTTTTTTTAAAATATTGTCAGGTCTTAAGTCGCTTAACCTTTATTTTGAATTACTAAAATCAATTGTTAAGTCACTAAAGTTTAATTTAAAATTGTTGAAGTCTGCTAGAAAATTCGCTGAAGGATGCTAGTAAAATTGTTGAAGTCTGCTAGAAAAATCACTGAAGGTTGCTAGTAAATCGCTGAAGGCTGTTATTAAATCGCTGAAGTGTTAAATTAAATTGCAGAAGTCTATTTTTGAATCCATGATCTTTATCTTGAAATTGGCAAGTCATGCAAGTGAAACGCCTTGTCTAATACGTAGTGACTTCAATAAAAAAATCTAGGTCAAAGAAACATTGCTGAGGTTAGATTATATAATATTAAGTAGTTAAAGTTTGCTAGTAAGCCATTAATATCTTTTGACAAATCGTTGAATTATAATGATAAGTAGTTGAATTCTTATTTGTAAGACGTATATGTGCAAATTGATGGGTGAGTCAATGAAGCGTTAAGTCTTATAAAATCAAAATGTTGAATTAACTATAGAAGTGTTAAACCTGGTTTTTAAAATGTTGAATTTAATATTAGAAAGTTGTCTCTTAATCATTGATGTCATAAGCAAATAATTGAAATTATGAACTATAAATATTAAGAGTTTAATTTGAATATTCTAATTCTACCGTTGCATCATATGTATGAATTATTTGAGACTTTAAATCGTAATGGCTAAGTATCAATCTTGTAGCACTAAGTATTCTGGTGAGTTTGTTAAAGGAAAATTTTGTGCATGCTTTCTAAATCGTTGAGTTTGAATCACCCAATATTAAATTAGAAACATTAGGGATAGACCTACGCTATTTTTGAAAGACTGCATATTATTTGATAATAATAGACTACAAATTAATTACTATAGGCACTTATTGTAATGCCAATTCATTCTTTGAATCGCCCAGTTTGTTGAGCTATCAATTTGGATCATTGAGTCTTTTCTTAGAAGCACCCCCTCTAATTTGTAACAAGGAGAAATTTATTAAGAACGTTGAATATTTATTATAGTATCTTCACTATGTTTGAATAAATCACCTCTTCGTGGAGATTTCACAATAATGAGTAATTTTTTTGAAATGCTTTTATTTGCTACATATTTAAGAAAAATATTTTAGCTGAGTTGTATATTGTTGAGTCATAATTGTAACACCAAGTTCCTTGCTAAATGCCATGCATAGAACGTCGAGTCACCTAGAAGAAGTGTTGAGTTATAAAGATGAGGCATTGAGTTATAAAGAGAGGCATTGAGTTAAAGAGATAAAAATCAAAGCCTTAACTCTAACGTTGAATTGAAATTAAAATAGTAGTATGCAATTATTAACGTGGAGTTAAATGAATGTATGTGTAATGTGAAATGCCAAGTCTCGATTAAAATGTCAAGTCTTGAACATTTAATATTTAACGTTGTATTTATATATGTATTTTTAAAGAGCTGAGTATTTATTTAATGTCGAGCCCATAAAAGAGAGAATTAGTAAAAGAAATATGTTTTCTCTTTAATGCAACATCGAATGTTTGATTAAACTTAAATTTTGCCTGGGTTTTTGAGTTGCATTGCCAGCTCGAATTGCATTTTTATTAATGAACATAATTATCAGTGGGACTGGTTAAGTTATTATGTGCAAGTACCCAAAATTATAAAATAAAGGCTTAAGTTGACTATAACTTAAAAAAATGTTGATTAGTGGTTGGGATTACATTTTTCCATACTAGGTAGTTATAAATTTATACACAGATTATGTTTTAAATAATAATAAGGTTTAGTTATTAAAGCATGTATAAATTTCATGATGTAATCAGTTATTTTTATTAGCATGTATGATCTTTTCTAATTTGTTGTGCTCGATGTGATCGATATGGACTTGCTTTAATTACATGTTATAAATAAGTAACTATACACTAATTGTTATCATACTCTGTTGGTGTGATCTTGTCAACAATATTTATTTACATCTAATATTATATATATGTTATTTTGGTCCTTGGTTGGCATATCTAGATGGTATGATTGTGTATGGATTGTTTATCTGTTATATACATAAAAATAACATGCTTATAAATTCATTTTATGCAATATGACAACAAGGTCAAATTGGTGGAGTAATGTATTGATGAAAACTTGTGTACATTGTATTTTGTGAGATTATTTTATATGCAATGATTTTACATTCCTAGAATAAAATAGTACATCATGATATGTGCCTTGAGATATATTTTTATCTGATTAGTATTATGCAAATTAATTTAGGGTATACCCAGATGGTACAACCCCATAATTGTTGGTTTGATAATTGCATTATAAAATTATTTGTTCATGTGAGTAGAGTGCTTTGAGCACAATGAGCTATGATAGTATGGGATATCATAAAATGCTTCAGCTTAAAAATATATGCTTGAATGGTAGTGTTATCTCTAAATCTTGCACCCTAGAAGAGAGTGTTCAGTCTTCTCCCAGATTTGGGCAATGTTGGAACATTTCCAGGCCTGTGGGTATGCCTATGGAGGAGATGGACCTCTAGATTGAAAGGGATAGCTCCCTGTAAATGTCTTTACAAGACAATCTCTGCTAAACCAACTTGTTTAAAGGAAAAATAGTTAGAAATTTATAGAAAAAGAAATCTTATTCTAAGAGTGGTGATACACCAAAACTATTTTCCACATGAATGTTAGATTCTAATGCACAATACAACAAAAGCACAAACCATTCCCAAACTCTAAATATTCTAACAACAATATTTCAACACAAAGGTGAGATGTGTAAAAAATGACACAAGGTAAATGAGCTGAAAGTTAAACTTTGCACTTTCAAGACAGTAATACACATGCAAAAATTCAATACACTTGGATACACACTATGTGACTAGTTAGACTAAGAACTCTTGTTCAGGTATGAAGGAAAAAGTGGGCAAAAGGATGGAAAATCATCACATGCTGCTACTATACATCTCTTGCACACTCAGACCAAAAACTCAGAAAAAGCTTGAAGGAAATAAATTTATGCTAAATACTTAAATACAGAACTTGAATCATTCCAGTAGGGATTCACCATACACTGCATGGTCTCCTTTTTCAATAGCTAAGGGGTTGTATATATAGCCAGAAGGAAGAGAGAGAGGAAAGCTTTTGGTGCCAAGGAGAGGAATCAATTATGTTGGAAGTCTCCATCTTTAGCTGCAACTAACTTTGCCAATGATGCTCATTAGGGCACTCTAATTGATCCATTTCAACCTCTTGAACGCCCTTGGCTTGCCCTCCTGAAAATGCTTCTCCAACGACTGCTCAACCAAATTGAGATATTTAGAGATGGCATTAAAATGGTTGTTGTCAAAGGAGCCACCTATTAGAAATCTGTTTCAATGCCCAACCACTTCTCCTTGCCCTGTCGATATGTGCAATGGCATGAAAAAGAGTCACTTTCATTCTATTTTTCCTTGGAGAGGCATTGCTAGGAATTTGTGTGCTCATTGATCGATCTTTCCATTAGCCATCTAGAATGACCCAGATCATTGATTTGCACCATCGATTTGCCTATCATGAATCAGCCATTGGATCAAGCTTTATAAGTTAAGCAGTCTTAAAAAGTCAATTTGCATTGTCAAGACCTTTTCGGGCTTTCTTGGCTACTTGACTTATAAATTTTATAAATAAAGTCTTTGGATAATCCTAATTTGCACTGTGCAGACCCATTCGAGTTTTCTGACTTACATACCTTATAAAGCTTATAAGCTAAGTGTTTGAAGAAACTTGAATTGCTCTTTAGTGACCCATTTGGGTTTTCTGACCTCCTCGACTTCAAACTTTCTTAGCTTGAAGACTTCAGACTTTCTGAGCCCAAGTCTTCAAGGTTTTCAAACCCGATTACTTCTAATGGTTAGTTATTTACTCTAAAGTTGACGTCCACTTGCACATCATTGGACATTTTTTTAGGAAGAATTATTTCAAGCTTTTTGCAAGCTCGTTCCTTTAGGATTTTCTCCTCAAGGAATTATTTCAAATAATTTATTCGAAGGAATTCCTTCATACTTTCTGTCAGGCTTTTCTTCTTACTCAGTCCTTCAAGCTTCCTGCTTATGGCTTGGGAAGTGACCCTTCAGAACTTTTTAAGGGGCACTTGGAAGGGAAAGTGACCCTTCAAAAAAGTTCTGAAGGGTAGTTTGGAAGAAAAGTGACCCTTTGGAACTTTCTAAAGGGCACTTAGAAGGGAAAGTGACCCTTTGGAAAAGTTTTGAAGGGCACTTTAGAAGAAAAATAACCCTTCAAAAAAGTTTCGAAGGGCACTTTAGGCGGAAAAGTGACCCTTTAAAACTTTCTGAAGGGAACTTTAGAGGAAAGAAAAGACCCTTCGAAAAAGTTCTGAAGGGAAAAGACAACACTTAGGCAAAAAGGGGGAAAAACACTTGAACAAGGCTGAAGCAAAGCTTCCAGAGAAGAGAAAACAACCAGTTTCTTCATGAGTCTTTCACAATTGAATTGAAAATAGACAAGAGATGTTGAACTTAGCCAAAGGAAATTGTAAAACTGGGTATGAAAATTGGCTAACATTCTTGGTGATTCCCAGGGGAGGCATGCCTGTTATGCCTAAGACCAGTTGCCTTAATCCTTCCATTGGGCATGGAGTTATGCATAAGGCACTCAAAATAAATTTGAACAAGCTTGGCTCTAAACACACAAACTAGATGATCACACCAAATAAAGGAAGGAAAACACATGTGCTACAAAACACTTAGGGAACACAATAACAAACGAAGGGAAACACACCTAGACAACTATTTACAAGATAGTATTGCAAGGATTAGTAGAAGAGTTTTAGTTGTATCCCATTCATAGGGATAGGTAATTCTTCTCTATCCATCTTGGCTAGCTAGAAGGAGTTGCTCTGCTTGCACTTGTTGATGATGTAAGGGCCACTCCACAAAGTGTCAAACTTTGTATGCCTACCTAGTTTTGCTTTATCTTCATCCCATTTCAAAACCAAGTCACCTTATTTGAATACTCTTGTAGTTGCTCTCTTATCAAAGGACTTATTCATGAGTATTTGGTGATGTTCCATGACCTTGTGTGCATTATCCATTGCTTCCTACAGTTGCATTAGATCTATTAATCTGACCTCCATTGGAGTGTTTTCAAGTAATTCTAGTTGTTGTGCAAGTTCTAGGGCAGGGAGTTCTTGAGAAATGGACAACCCGTCTTCTCTCCCATAAACAAGTGCAAAGGGAGAGTTACCAATTGATTTCTTAGGAGTAATTCTGTCTATCCATAAAGTTGTCTTCAGCTTGTTATGGCATGCCCTTTGATTGGTCTCCAATGTCCTCTTGATTATTTTGATGAGGTTCTTGTTGGTAGACTCAACGAATACATTACCTTGAGGGTAATAATTGGATGAGGTACTCAAGTGAAATCCATTCCTTGCTACCCAATCAAAAGCTTTAATACTTATGAAAGCAAGTGCATTATCAGAAATGATGACATGGGGAACTCCAAACCTTGTCACAATATTGTCATAGAATTCCAAGATAGCATTTTTGCTTGCCTCCTTCATTGCAACAACCTCTACCCACCTTGTAAAGCAGTTAGTGGTAGTCAATATCTATTTGTGTCTAGCACTCGATGGAGGGTTAATCATGCCAATAAAATTGAGACCCCATTGCATGAAAGACTGGTCCACTTGGATAGGTTTTAATGGAAGGGTTGTAATTTTTTTTTTGCCTACAAAGAAGGCACATTGAGGACACTTTCTAACCCACTGGTAACATTCCTTAAAAATACTAGGCCAATAGTAACCAGCCCTCATTAACTTTGTAGTTGTTGTCTTAGGAGAGAAATAACCTCCATCTGCACTATTATGGAACTTCTCTAGTAGCATATCAAATTGATCATTGTTAACACATCTTAGCAACACACTATTCACGTTCTTTCTAAAAAGAACATGATCCATAAGATAGTAAGGAATGGCCTGTAGTATAAAATATCTCCTTTGAGACTTTTTTAAGCTATTGGGACACTCACCATTTTGAAGAAAGCCAATGATGTCTTGTGTCCAACTTTGAGCTTGAATTTTATCAACTGGTTGGGGTTGAACTTGGTTAAACAAGGCTTCCTCTTTTGGCTCTTAAAGATCTGAAGCTAAATGCTCACACAATCCTCTTCCTCTTACCAAGCTTGTCACTTTAATATCTACGTCATAATCCATCACCTTTGTAATCCATCTATATTTCTTTTCATTGAGGTCCTTGCTTAGGAGAAACTCCATAGTGCTAGGATGAGAAACCATGACATGTATCTTATGTTGGAAACCATGTGTCTAAATTTCTTCAATCCTCTAATCACTGTTAGAGCCTGCTTCTCAATAAAAGAATACCTGACCTCATAATCCTCCAATCCTTAGCTGAAAAATGCAATTGGTTGCTCAACCTCTTCATCATTCTTTTGCATAAGCATAGCTGAGATTGTATCAATGTTAGTAAAGGTATAGAGTATGAAATCCTTGGCAAAGTTTGGGTTTAAGAGAGTAGGAAATTCTGCAATTGCTTGCTTGATTGCCTCAAAATTGCTCTTACCTTCCTTTGTCCATGCAAAAGCTTGGTTCTTTTTTAGCATGGATGTGATAGGCTTTACCACAGTTGAAAATCTTGGAATAAACTTCCTTACAAAGTTTATTTTCCCTAACAAGCTTTGTAGCCCTTTTTTGTGTTGAGGTAAGGACAAGCCTAGAATAGCCTTAATCCTCTCAGGGTTAATAGGCAAGCCTTCTTTTAAAACAATATGACCCAAAAGCTTACCTTCATAGACAATAAAGATGCACTTCTTTGGATTAAGAGATATTCCATACTCCCTACATTTCTCAAACACCTACCTTAGATGTTTCGTGTGATTAGCAACATCTTTTGAAAAAATGGTTATATCATCAAGATACACCAGTAGAAATTTATTGATCAAACCTTTAAAAGCCATGTCCATTGCCCTTTGAAACATGGCTCCAACGTTTGATAAACCAAAAGGCATCTTGTTATAGGTAAAGGTACTCCATTTCATAGTGAAGGTTGTCTTGAACTGATCTTCTTCATTAACCAATATCTGGTTATAACCTGAATAACAATCAAGAAGTGAGAAGCATTGAGAACATGAAATAACTTATAGAATTTGCTCCATGGAAGGCAATGGATAATAATCCTTAAGAGACACTCTATTATGATCTTAAAAATTCACACAAACCCTGATTTCTCCATTCTATTTTTGGATAGGTACAAGATTAGCCACCCATGTCAAGTGCTTGATAGGAAATATAATCCTAGACTCAATCAGCTTGGTCAGCTCTTTCTTCATCAGTTCTTCTATCTTGGGATTGATAGGCCGTTGCTTTTGCCTGATCGGTTTAGCTGCAAGTTCTAGCTCAATGGTGTGATGAGCTAGACTTGGATCAAACCCTTTCAAATATATGTATTCCCAAGCAACATATCATGGAAATATTTGCATAATTCAACAAAATCTTGCCTTTCAAACAAAAAATAAAGCTTACTAATCTTCATGAAGTTGTCCTTGTAAATCATTACTCTCTCATAATTATCTTCTTTTGTGGACATGCTCACTCTTTCCTTCTTCTTTTGATCATCTTCATTGAAGACACTCTCCAAGGTAATAATCCCCTTGGGTGTCTTGTTTGTCTTCAGTGGTATAATTTGTTCTTCATAATAATCATGCAATCTCTTTTGGTTCCTTGAGGAGAAACCTGCCTCATTTTGTAAGAAGTGTGCAATGTGTTCATCACTTTCAGACACCTACCATGACACTTCATTATTTGGGATAGAAGGCCTCACAAAGACTTTGATGTGAGACTAATCTTTCTCTTTTCCCACATCAACAATTGCATCGAACTGTGCCCCTATGGCAATCAACCTATCAGCATGTTTATTTGAATCCCTTGGTATGGGTTGTATGTTGAAGGCGTCAAAGTCTTCAAGTAGGTCCCATATCTTATGCTTATAGGATTTAAGCAAAGGATTATTGGTTGTAGCTCAATTTATTACTTGATGAATGACTAACTCACTATCCCCATAGACCTTCAAATTCTTGATCCCTCTCCTCTTTACCTATTGGAGGCCATAAACTCGGCCTTCATATTCTGCCACATTGCAGGGGCAGCTGAATTGGAATCTATAGGAGTAGTATTGGTTCTTTGATGGAGAAATAATCATGATTCTAGCTCCTACACCCACTTTGTTCCTTGACGTTTCCCACATCCCTTCAAGCTCATGATCTTCATTAATGAGTGAAGGGGTTGAAGCATCCTTTTCATTCATACAATAAACTCCCAAATTAGTCTCTTCTAGGAAGGTGTACGGATCAAGT